>CM029441.1:39235416-39835416 GCA_017140255.1 Eucalyptus paniculata subsp. matutina
AAAATGAAAACTAAAAAAATTTGCCGGTTCCTTCGTAAGCCCTGAAACTGACTTTGACTTTGAAACCTATTGACGTAAGCCTTGAAACTGACTTTGAAACCTATTGACATAATAGATTCCAAGTGTCAGCCTTGGTTTCAAGTTCTAACTTTCAAAATTGGAGAGCCAGAAGGAATAGTAGGAATACGGAGGAATACAATCTGGACTGAATCAGAAACTGCTCCCTCTTAAAGATCTATGACTTTTTGGATAATTTTTCCATTAACAAAAACTGCTCACTCTTAAAGATCTATGACTTTTTGGATAATTTTTCCATTAACAAAACCCACATTCTACGCCCCCTGACTCAAAATTTTATATACGGAAGACCACATCACTTTTCCCGAATATTATGATCGAATCATCTTTTACAAGCTCACTTGTGAATATTTCAAAAAGCTTCAAACCTTCTTCCGTATCATAAACGTGAAATGCAGAGTTTCAAAAGTAGAGAGTAGTAAGCTAGGCTTGCAAACGTCAAACTACGGAGAAGGAAAGCTCAGACCGCGCCTTGGTTAACACTCGCATTTCTCTAGTCAAATAGTCGAAGTGAGATTTGAGAAATTTGTTGGCGTGAGTCCCACGAGCCAGTCTACCCTCGAACTACACCTATTTCGGTTCCAAAAGAATCGTGCCAAAAAGAGAAGAGGCTTGGATAGAGCTAGAGCAAGTCAGCATTTTATTTGAAGCTAAAGTATCCATGAACTATCGCGATCAGCAAGGTAATGATCCGATTAGCGAACCCAATAATCAGAAGTCGCAAGACAATTAACCAGCAGTCGCATCTAATAAAGAATCTCATGCTCTCTTCTCTCCACAAAACCGCAAAGTAGGTGGGTTTAGCGTAGTTTCAATTTGACCATAGCCTAGCCAAAGGCACTTACCTCCGATGCCAATGTCAAGAACCTTATGTGTCATCCCTATGGGACGATAAGGCGATGAAACCCAAAATGCAATGACTTTACTTTCTATCACGATAACCTGTCACCCCCCACCACCTCGCATATTAGGGCACGGCCTTAAACTTGTACCCAACTCAGAGAGATTCCATCAAAACAAAGCAGGAAAATAGCACTACCAAAGTATTCTAGTTTCAGGTGAGGCAGTAACAATTTGAAAGACGACAAAATCGCTCTCTCGCTGGACATTGGTCAAACAAGAAATTAAGAGTCGGAGAGAAGCTAAAATTACACTATCGGAGGATATAGAACTGCAAAATTGCATGGTAAGTGCTGCCTACGCCTTGATAGCATATTTCCTCACGGGGAAGTACATTTCTTTCTTCTTCTCCCGTTCCGTCTTCAGAGACGCCTATTGGTTGAAAAATAATAAATTAAAAGGCGAAGATGTGCTCTACATAAAAACATAGAAACATCACAAATGAAAGAGAAGCTAGCAAATCCTCATGGAAGGCGAGCATTATGAAATTATTTACTCTCATTCGTATGCTAAATAAAAACATAGAAACATCACAGATGATAGAGAAGCTAGCAAATCCTCATGGAAGCTGAGCATGATGAAATTATTTACTCTCATTAGTATGCTTTACTGGGTAATCTAAGTTAGAGACAGTGGGAAAACAAAAAAAGGAAAAGAAATAAAATAGAAGGAAAAGTGAATGGAGACAGTTACTTCTCCTGTTTGAGTGTGCCTGGAAGGGAATGATGTGGATGGAAATAAAGTGATTGAATAACATAGACTATACGCTAATCACAACTAATTTTAGCCAATGGAATGATGTGATCACAAGTTCGATTTTTTTTTCCTTTTTCCTCACACTTCCTTTATCTTCTTTTCTCTTATCGCATGCCTCTCAACTTAAGATACCCAACATATGTGAGTTACTACTTCACAACTCACGTCAACTCCTTCCACTTCCTCAATCCAAACACAATGAAGAACTTGTCAGTCCCATCTGGACAAATTCACTCATTCGGGCATTTTGCAAACCAATTCTGAAGTGATTCATATGAAGGTAGAAAGTAGAAACTGTGCATCACCTGGTGCTTGGTAAGCCTTCTTCTGATGGCTCTGGTCTTTTTGGGCGCAGATCAAGTGGCAAGTACTTCTTTTTGTAGACCTCCCTCAATGCAGACTTTTGCTTCTGCGAGATCACAGTCAACACCTGTGCAATCGACAGCCTCACCACCTTGCTGCACCATGAAACCCAAAACTCAAATGAAGCCACAGGGGCAGAGCAAGAACCCTAGACAACCGTCAATCAAACAAAAGCTTCGACAACACTCGAGGCACACATTATTTAACTACGCGAGAGAATTACTCCCTCTATAGAAACACAATCATCCTATCTCCTCAGAACATCATCCGCCTACGAGACACATCAAAAGGATGCAAATTACACGTCCTAGCCTCATAGGGTACCAGTTAAACCACATTGTAGCTCAGAAACAAACGATGCCCAGTAAAACATTCGCAGTAAAATGTCGCCAAGAGCGCTTATTCATCTCCAGCTTGGCATTCCAACTCAGTCGAGCAACCCTCGGCTCACAAATCAAAGCTCCAGAGCAAATTCAAACCATCGATAGATACAACGTCCTAGGACCGCCTACTCATCGCGGAACCAAAAGGGACCCGCGAGAAACTCAAACTAGCGATCGTTTCACCGGGACAATCACATTCTCAATCCATCACACGATCGCGCGTAAGCACGCGGCGTGGACCTCTAAGACTTACATCTTGGAGAGCTTGTTCGACGCGCCTCCGGTGACCTTGGCGACGCGGAGGAGGGCGAGCTCGGCCTTGAGCTCCTTCAACTGGGTCAGCAGATCCGCCTTCGTCTTCTGTCGCAGCTCGTGAACCTTAACCCTCGCTTCGCATCCAAAGAAGAAGAACCAAAAGGAGAGAAGAAGTCAGCCAAAAAAAAGCTAGAAATCAGAGGGCCTCTCCCTCTCTCTCGAAGCGACGAAGGGGAGCATGAGGACGGTCGGTACCCATTGCTTCTGCTGCTGCTTCGTCGGAGCTTCAATGGCGGCCTGCCTCTCTTGCGACGGTGAGAAAAAATGAGTGGGAGGGTCCTGGAGTCGCTAGGGTTTGCCCATATATACGATGGCCTGTATTGGGCCTGAGGAACGCAGTCGAAGTCGTCGTAGCATTTTGGGCTAAGTAAAGCCCATTGTGCATGAAATTATGTCTTATTGGGCTTAAGGCCCGTTTCTCTTTATTATTTATTTATTGTCTTGCGTTTGCCATTGTTAGAAAAAGATGATGGATAAAAAAACATTAATTTGTTTTGGTCGGTAAAAAAATTAATTAGAATAATGGTTTTTGGATGTACCTACCTATACCTTGGTGGATGGTCGTATGAGTAATTATCTTGGAAAAAAAATCATGAATTAGGGGTAAAAAATCGCGCGAAGATTAATTTAATCGAGAAATAAGTTAAGTGGCATTAAATGAAGCACCTGCTAGAAAACTATATAGATGGAACTCTATGGTGGACACGCAACGTAATAATTGAAGTACTTATTATTGGATTAGTAATCACTAATTTGAGTAAAGTCCTAAATAACATAATGTACCGACAAATATCTTTATAATAACATAAGTGATTCGATCATACAAATTATGAAGTGATGTGTAGTGCACAATGAATCCAACAAGGAAGGGACGTGGTCCATAGGCTTTGCTCGTTATAATGGGTCGAATTGTCACGTTTAATAACTAAACTACATCTACCGACTCTAAATTCATCGTGAGTTAACCCTTTAATGAAAATTGGAATCACATCCACCATTAAAAACAAAATAATAATAAGTGGGGCCAAGAGATAATTTAAAAAAATTGAATTAATCACATGATGGGGCTTAGCTACCTACTCGGTTTGCCTCCCGTGGGTTCACTCACTCACCATTGCTTTACATAGGTTGAGAAATCAAAATTTCAATCAGTGACAGCCTTTTTTTTTTTTTTCAATTAACGTTGCGTATGTTTTGCAAAAAGAAAAAAGAAAAAAGAATGTTGAATTATTTTTTAAAAATTAGATCATCTGTATCCTCATGAAATTAAATGAGCGAAATATTTATTAATCTATAAAAATGTTTGTATCACGATTATCTTAGGTGTTAAAATATTTTTATTGATTAATTATTAAACAATCTCATCAATTATTTTAGATAAATTTCATTTTTATACGAAAATAAGCTGCTTGAGTAGCCAGCTAACAAATTGCCCATCTTCCACATCACCACATAGATTTACAGCTCTTGCTATATGAAGGTCCTCACTGAAAATGACACTTCATGGAATAATTTGTTAAAAAAGCGACGATTTTTTTTTCCTTCTTTACTAGGGTTTTTTCTTAATGTTAAGCAAAGAAGTATAATAACTATTAATTTCTAGGGAAAAAACAATATTTCTCTTGGATAGGATTGCTTTAGCAGGGGGACGTAATGTATGCAAATGGAGCATTATGAGAGATACGAGTCGTAGTTGATCATGGTCAACTTTGGCATTAATCAGAAAATATCGCTATGAGAAGCTCCTTTATGTCTTTTAAAATGGGAAAGTAATTAAAAAAACACTTCAACGATCATTTATGTCAATTCAATTTTAAATTATTCAATTTCGGTCAATTTAGTCTAAACTCTTTTTTAATTTGTCAATATAATCATTATGGTTAATTTGACTAACAGACATCGCTAACGTTAATGTATGTTGTCCTATGTGTAGAATTGATGCATGTGGATAATTTGTACAATTTAAGACTTTTTTTTGAATTTTCATTTTTTTCTTTCTTTTTTCCCTTTTCCTCCATCAGTCGCTAGGTTTCGACAATGGCCCACAAGGGTTGCTCTTGCCGGATTTGGTGAGGGGGCGATCTTGCCAAGGTCGGCGAGGGTCAAGCCTTACACAAAGCTAGTGAGGCCAACCCTCGCTAGTGACCAACAGAGGAAGAAGGAAAATACAAGATAAAAAAATACTCTGACTCTCCACTTCTAGTCATTGTTTTTCTTTCTGTTACTTCAAAGTAGCTGCTTTCCTTCCAACTCTTACTTACAGAACGCTTACCTACCCAATATTTAGATCCAACTCTTACCCAACTTTTTCTCATTTCACCTTAATATTCCCCACTCTGTCCGACTGCTCCCTGGTTCTCCTATAGCTGGATCCTCCTAACCACAAGAATCCTTAGTTAGAATAGGATTTCAACTCAAAGACCCTTTGCGATTTTGAGAAGAGTTGCTCTTTGGAGAGCACAGTACGATGAAAGTGTATAGCTATGTTCGGGGGAGTTATTGTCTATCATTGGCAAAATAATTATGATAATAATTATGATGGAGAAAATACCAATTCAAATTGAATGAATTCAAAACGATGTTATCAAAGATGAATGGGGATTCAAAAATTCTCCCATTTTCATTCATTAAAGGAGTCCCGATGATTAAATAAACCAAGATTTTACCAAGGATCGTAATTTTAGAGAGACGAAAGTGAAAGCCTATGGGGTCGCTTTTGTAACGGATAACTAGCATCGAAAACCGATCTTTACATTGGATGGTTTGGTGTTTTGATGATCCCTACCTTATTGACTACAACTTCGTATTTACCATAACCATGGGTTCCAATGTACTTAGATTTTGTAGCACTTACCAATGAGGCCCTATCGATTATATTACAATACAAAAGAAATCAATTCTAGACACTTAGTAATTTGAAATGTCTCTATTCCTTACAAATTCGTTCTTGAGCTATTTGAAATAAATAAAGTAGGTCGAGTCTAGTATTAGGCACTACGGTGTTGAAGTAGCCCATGCCATACTCTAGGAAAAGCTCGAACGACCTTCAACAAAAGCAGGGTACTTGTACCCGAAACCGACAAAGGTGGGTGGGTAGAGAATACCTAGGGGATGTAAATCCATTGGAAAATCAAACTACGATGTCGGATCAAATGGTTGTTGCTATCTGCCTAATAACCCTCCTTTGTGTTTTGATTCAACCAATTCTTCTACTTTTTGCGAAAAAGAAATAAAAATAAGAAGTAAAACAACAAACTTATATTTAGGTATATTTTGAATCGAATTCGATTCAATGTACAAAGATATTTTATTAAAAGATCTTGTATGATCTTCTTGCCCTAGACACATTTCTATTCTCACAATATTATTTCTAAATGGAATTGGAAAAAACCAGAATCTTCAAGGCTCTAGGTTGAGTAGCAGGAGCAACTTTTAATTTATTATGAGCCCAAACGATGGATTCAATAAGTTCTTGCCAATAATCACGCCCGCTGAATAGAAACATTAAATAACTCATATATCCTTTTCAATCATTTCAATAGTAATTACTATTTTTTTGATAAGCTTATCGGTCGATGAAATCGTAAGTATATGATTTGTCGAAAAAGGCATGATAGCTACTTTTTTTTTTTTTTAATGTATAATAATAGGATTATTAGTCACTTGTTGGATTTATTCGGGACATTTCCGTTAAGTGATTTATATGAATCATTAATTTTCTCTTTTTGTAACTCACTTCATTGATATTCATTCAGATTCAAAATATTCGGATGAATCTCCATAGATAAGATCATAGATATAGATAACGACTTTGGGCATGGCCAGCTCTCATAATGTGACGGGTGGTGTGTACAAGGCCCGGGAACGAATTCACCGCCGTATGGGCTGACCCACGATTACTAAGCGATTTCAGCTTCATGCAGGCGAGTTGTAGCCTGCAATCCGGAACTGAGGATTGGTTTTTGGAGTTAGCTCACCTCATGGGATTGCGACCCTTTGTCCCAACCATTGTAGCACGTGTGTCGCCAATCAAATGAAATAAAGCGGCTTGATAAGACCACTGCATGTACATTCCCATAATGATGGTGTTTTTCCAAAATCAAACTTTGTTGTTCAGCATCTTGTACTAACCATCCCTTTGAAGGTATTGTTAAAAGATCATCAATCCCTAATGAAATGGATGCATGAAAGGATCTTTGAAGAATCATAGGATGCACTGAAAATCATTATCAAAGAAGACTTTAACAAAATGTTCTATTTTTACATAGAAATATATTCGCCTCAAAAAAGATTCCAAGATGTTGACCGTAAATGAGAAGATTGATTACGGAGAAAAGAAAGAAGTATTCACATTCACATATATGAGAATTATATACAAAGGAACAAGAATAATCTTGGATTACCTTTTGAAAAAAATGATAATATGTTTCTTTTTGAGTAAGACTATTCCAATACCGTTCACCCAGTAACCCGGTTTGAACCAAGATAATTAGAAATCATGAAAACTAGTATTAATGTCGATCATGATGTGTAAGATAGTTGTTCATGTTAGCGATCCGATTAAAATTGCTAGTATTGTAAAATCGCAAGATTATAGATTCAAATTGGCCAAAATTAAATGCAAGATAGTTGTTTACATTAGTGATTCCGATCAAAATTAATTGGAATGACTATATTAACAAATTATCAAAATGTTAAAGGCTAAATTGGTCATAATAAAGTGGTACAAATGTAATAACTTTAAAATTTTTTTAGTAATTTTTCCTATTCAAAATTAATTAGCTCGATAAAAGTTATATTTTTAAATAGAAAAAACGACAACTGGTTAGGGCCTACTATAACCTTTTTCGTGATTAGCTACTAGAGGATTACGTTCTAGAGGAGTTAGGTGGTGATATGCCAACTTTCACTAGAAGTACAAGGAGAAATTACATAGCAATGGAAAAGGTAATTCAATTGGGAGTTAAAGAAGGAATTTCAGCCGCTCTTTTGACAAATGAAATGCATAACCCCGTAGAATTCCCCACTCTCCCTACTTGTTTTCTTATTAGTTTTATTTATTTAAAAATATACTTTATTTACTTCCCAGATTTTTTCTTTTGGTTTTCATTTTGTTAATTTTTTCCTCTTACTAAGGGACTTTACTTGGTGCCATGTCAAGCCGTAGTCTCGAAATATATCTAAAGGTCACGTCGGTATCTTCATTCAAATTGAATGGAGTTAAAAGAAGCCGTGCTCGTTTGATCAATAGTTTCAGGTTTTGGGAAAATCATGATCATCCAAATGATAATGGTTTTTTTTTTTTTTTTTTAAATGAATGATTTGAAAACGTATTGATTCGAACAACTGAGTGCGAGTTGATTCTTCAGACCTTCACAAAATATTTGTCAAAAAAAAAAAAAAACCCATAATTGTTTTTTTTAATCCCCAAGATTTATTTCCTTTGGTTCTAGGTTCTTTTCTAGAAATAATAAATTGAGTTACACGAACTCCGCAAGTTGTAGTGGGACTTGACTACACTTTTTGCAAATTTTAGATTTGATTACATTTTTAGAAAAAATTTATGATTTTCATTTTATTCTTAAATTCAAATATTAATGGTAACAATTAGGTATGATTAAATAATTACTCTCAAAAGAGAAGCCCCACATAGGCAAGTTAGACAATAAATCGAGAATTTCTTCTTTTTCTTTTCTTTTTCTTGCAGTTACCTTTTTTTGTTGGTAAAGTGCAGTTACCTTTTGTATCTGAATATTTCCAAGATACTGTGAATCTGTTCTAGACGTGTGTAAATTAACGCACCATGTATATATTTTACAAATTCTTCGTAGTTGTTAAAAACGTAGTGCCAATACTCGTGATCCTAGGTTCCTAATCGAAGCAATTTGTTGACTGCCCAATGAGAAGAATTTTCAAACTGCCGACGGATGATTAATTATTAGTGTCTTTTTCAATTTTATTTTATTATTTAAATTTTTTACCGTCCAGAATGGGGAGCTGTAACCTGTGCTAGCGATGATCTCACGAAAGCAACTTAAATAATTAAATATGCTTTACAGTGCACTCACTCGTTGTGCAGCGGTCGTAATGTACCATATAAACCCGAAAGAAAAAATTAGGAGAATATCATTAATTAATCTGCTCCCGTCCTGTATGGCAGAAATCGACACATGCAAGTTGAGAAACCCTAGAAAATGACAGAATACTAATCAGCAAGCAAGCGAAGCTCCAATGAAGATGCGATGTCAAAGGAAGCAAATCGGATCGACCAAAAGGATTTGGAGACTTTAATGATATTTAAGCTCACGCTGGAATTGGCCCTTTGAACCGTTCCTTCACAAGATTAAATATCCATTTTGGCCTCATCTCCAAATTTTCTGAGCATCCTATGAAAAGGACAAAAGATAGGTCGTAATGATTTAGACTCTTTTGCAATTTAATGAACATACGTCTTTCTTTCGGTACTTGAACAAAATAAAAGGCAGAGGACAAAGAAACTATGCTCAACCCCACCTCCTTTCATTATCAAACTGGCATATCGATATGCCATGATCGCAACTCATGACGAAAAATATCTAAAAGACTTGATGTTACTTACTGTGTGACATGACAAATATACCCAATCAATTAATCATATCTATTGAGGTAATTTTTGGTAATTCAACCCCTGACAATTAATTGGTATTTTCTGAAAGATAATCATATGGAGGAGATTGCTTGAAAGGAATAGGCGAGTCCAAAGTTTTACCATGTATGGACAAAAATCAAATCAAAATATATGGAAGGTCATATCACAATGGTTAATATTATGAAAACCCAAAATTTGATACACATATGGCAAATTTAAACCGAATTAATTTTTGGACCATAAAAAAACCTTAAATCGGTACATTTTTGACATATTTACATTAAAGCATTTGTTCTAAATTTATCCTCTATTAATTTTCATTAAATTTTACTCTTTAAATCGCTTTGATTAACGTAATAGTTGACTAGATGCTAGGTTTGATTTTACCTCGTAATGACAGCAATTGTATAATTTTTGGTTTTTGTGATATTAATCCAATTTAAATTGGAGAGTATATATACAATTTTGAGATTTTTGGTAGTTAAATTTATCATCAAAATAATCAGATTTTGGGTTTTTTTAGTTATTTGGGCAAATTTATCACTTGTATCCACGTTAAATTTTTATTTTTATGGTAAAAAAATTATTTGTCATAAATGTACTGATTTTGGGTTTTTCTAGTCATTTGGGCAAATTTATTACTTGTATACCAATTTGGAATTTTTATTTTATGGTTAAAAATTTGGTTTAGGATGAATTTGTCATACATGTACTAGTTTGTAATTTTTCAGGGTATTAATCGTATCATAAAACCTTTGATCAGAGAATCAGTCCTTAATTATTCTTAATTAGCAGAAAGGCAGTGATGAAGTCTCCAGCTACGTACAGAATGAAGGGGGATGCGACGTATCCACGTCATGTATCCCACTATATTCCTTCAACTTATTCTCCTCCTTATCTTGCAGAAAGTCCATGCAGAAAAGTAGCAGTCTTATCTCCTTCCACAGCTTCTGGCTTTCGATACATATTCGCAGATAATCTGTCTGTTCACCAAGACATTCACCTTCCGATCTTCTTGATTCTCTTTGCTATTCTGGTGTTCAGTTCACACATCATCTTTGGATTTTGGTTGCATGGTGTGTTTCTTTCTGACCATCCTTTTATTTCCTCTCTCTCAAAACCCACCCCTTTCTTTCCCTTTTCCTGTTTCTTTCTCTCTTTTGACATGCTGCTTGATTTCTATCTGCAGGAGCCTGAAGCTGAAAACGTCACCTATGAGGAGGTCTCTCGCTCTCTAAAATTATAAGATTGAAAGTCTTGGATTTTTCCTTTATCGTTGAACTGTTTCCTTTTTTCCATGGTTGATGCTGCAGGATTACATAACGAATTCCAGAGGGCTGAAGCTGTTCACATGCAGTTGGCTTCCTCCCGGGACCGAGAGCGGAAAGCTCTGATCTTTATTTGCCATGGATACGGCATGGAATGCAGCATCACCGGCGAGGAGTCAGTGCCATCGCTTTCCTTCTGAAGATCCTATACGATTTTCTCGAAAAACCCTTATTTTCGAGCTACTTACATGTACAGCTGAGATAACTTGGTTATGTTTCGTGTTTTAATTCGTTTGATCAGGCACGGCGGTCCGGGTTGGTGAGCGCGGGCTATGCTGTTTACGGGATTGATTATGAAGGCCATGGGAAATCCGATGGATTGACGGCCTTCATCAACAGCTTCGACGATCTCGTGGACGACTGCTCAGCTCATTTTACCAGCATCTCTGGTAATTAAAACCTCATTTACATTCTTTTCCTTCTCTTGCTGATATAAAATCAATGGCCAAATCATCATGCTCCTTCCAGAGTCCAACTCTTTCTCCTGCTCATGCCTTTTTCCCCCTTTTTCAATTTCCATTTTGGTGACCTTTTTGGTTTATGTTCATACACAGAAAGGAGAGAGAATAAAGAGAAGATGAGGTTCTTGATGGGAGAGTCCATGGGAGGAGCTGTTGCCCTACTTTTACACAGAAAGATGCCAGAATTCTGGGATGGAGCTGTCTTGGTTGCTCCCATGTGTAAGGTGAGAGGTTGCACGACGCGTCTTTGCCTTATTCGCTTCCACATCCGTTGAATTTGACCCATCACTTAATCTCACACCGTTTTGTTTCGAAAACTTTTAGAATATTAATATGTCTACGCATTTTTTCTTTCTTACAATTTAAAATTGTCGTTGATAAATCATTATCGTCCGATTTTTCAATCCTCCCATTTTGGGTTTTTTGTGTCTTTCCCACTTCCCTCGAAAGATCAAATTCTTGACACCTATTTTAACAAAAAAATAAAAATAAAATTCTTGATACCCACATAATGTATTTTTCCGCTTCCTTTTTTCTTTCGAAAGGAAAGAAACTTTTTAGCTGGCATTCTGCCAGCACAAAGTTCCATTCATGTCGCTCTCATTGTTTTTTTCTTTTGGTCGGTAATGGGTTGGTTTGATAAGTATAAAATTATCATTTCGTTTAACTTTCACTCAAATGTTTATTCTATTATAGTGCGTTAGGTTTTCATGCACTAACCAGCTTAGAGTCAACTCTGAATCATGTGTTCTATGACTATGACTCAAAACTTGCGCGTGCCCTGTGCATTTCATGGATGTATTTGAGTAGCGCAATTCGCAAATAAAAAATATGAGTAGCTTTTCTTTTTTTAAGGCAATAAGTTTTGAACTTAATTTGTGAAGGTTTTGCAATTCTAGACTTTGAAAAAGTTTTCTGATAAAAAGGAAATTATTGTGGATAGCTAAACGGAAACATCTCCTTTAAAAGATAGTATATAATGCGAGGTGAATTTGAAAAGCTAAAAAGTGAGACAAATAGCATTTGCGGCTTTATTATTAGACTAGTGTCGGGCATGCGCATAGTGAGTTTGTACGAGAAAGAGAGAGGCTGTTTCTATCGACGAGGAAGTGGATGAAATGAGAAGTTATAAGAAAAGTGTAGATTATACATTTTGTCCTTTTATTATTTGATACAAGGATAATTTGGGAATAGATCATTGGAGGCAATATTAGAAGTAATTTTTTAGTTAAACTTGACAAATAGAATGCACCAGTTTCGAAGTTTTGAGATTACTTAGGTTACATTTGTTTCATTGAAAGATTTATAACGAAGAAACTTTTTTGAAGAAAAATAATTATCTTTATTTATTTAATTAGTAGTTTAGGAAAAAGTGATTACCTTATTATAAAAAGGAAGTCGTTTTTATGGGAGAATGTGTCCCTTTGAGACCCACTTCATGCATCAGAATAAAATAGCTCAAGAGAAATTAAAAATTGATTTATCATGTGAATCTACATCCCAACATAAGCTGTTCGGATAATCACTCATCAACTCATATCTTCATGCTTAACAAGTGAAAATCAAGGTAAAAGTGCTTGCACAGATGTGTGTACACAAGTTTTTTAAGAAGGAGCACTGTTTTGATCTGCAATTTCTATTTCAGATTGCCGAGGATGCAAAGCCGCCTCCGCTGGTGATCAATATACTCACCAAACTGACCAATATCATCCCAACCTGGAAGATCATTCCGACTCCGAGCATCATCGATCTCGCTATCAAAGTCCCTGAAGTAAGAAAGCAGGTACGTTCCTATCCCAATCAGTTATTGACTGTATGCTCACTATGAAGTAATCATGGATGATCAATTTGTCAACGTTGATTTTGTATACTTTTGACGTTGAACTAGTTATCGCGATCGACAAGCTCCCATTTTATAGTTGCGCAAATTCTGTGAGTAGGAAGATCAGTCACAGACTACCAAACGAGAGTTAGATAACAGATATTTATATATGGTGATTTGACTGGTGCAACTCTTTGCAACAGGTGAGAGAAAACAAGTATTGCTACAAAGGACGGCCACGGCTGAAAACGGGCTACGAATGTCTGAGGATCAGCTTGGAATTGGAGCAGAGGCTTAACGAGGTTCCGCAGCATCCTTCCCTCCTGTCTATTGATATATTCTCTCTTTTCTCTCGACACATCAATCGGCGCCTTTGGCTGTCGAGCACAAAATACTTGGTTTAAACAATCTTTTGATTCCAATGCTACGCAGTGTTTGTTGTCCTGCACACTGAAAACATCTCATTCTTACTTAATAGGTCTCGTTGCCATTCATAGTTCTCCATGGGGAAGAAGACAAAGTCACAGATAAATCCGTGAGCAAGCAACTCTATGACTCCGCTTTGAGTTCGGACAAGACATTCAAATTGTATCCAGGCATGTGGCACGGTTTGCTGTATGGAGAGACACCGGAGAATGCCGAAATCGTCTTCAACGACATCTTAGGATGGTTGGATAAGAGAGCTTCACTAGGGAATTTGAGGTTGGAGAGAGAACTGAAAGAAGAGAATGACCCGCAACCAAAAGATACATAGGAACTCAGAGAGGCCAGGCGGTATAGAAATTAGACAGCGCATAGTCAGGGTGATAATTTGGTTGCAAAAAGCAACTCAAAGAGGGTTCTCAAAGGGGGAGTGATGAAGTTTCGCTTGCCTTTCTTAAAGGTCACTTAACTTAGGATTGGTGTGCTTCGAGTGGGAAGAGGGTATGTCGCCGAAGAAGCGAGCTAGAAAGCTCATAATAATGCAGATACAGCTACAGATTATCCATGCCATCAAGAGCAATCTAATGCACGAGTTTCTGAACTAGTGCACCGCCTGCCATGGTAGATTTTATGTCGAAGAAACCATCCTTTGTAATTGTCCACAAGTCATGCCTAAACTAAGTGTTTCGGTTTCTCAGGATAATATCATCTTTTCTGTAACCATTAGCCTGTTTCTAAGCATCGAAACGTGCATCCCAACTGATTTTCATGTCCTGTTGCTGGCGATTCTGCATTGATCTCGGATGCTTTGGAAGTCGAAAGACACAAACCACAACCTAGTTGAACATGACAAATTCGAAACATGAAAGATGCAATAAACGCATGCCTCAACTTCCCAAGAAATCAGTGGCCAAAAGGGGTTTTTCTTAAGAAAGCAGGCCAGCGCACTAACAGCGACTTGATTTATATCAGCAATTTGCCCGAGTTCGACAATTTGCTACTAGAATCGACCCACAAGATTTCTCTAAGCTGTAAAAATTCCCCGAAAGTTTGCATCGTCTTCACGGTTCAAAGACAACGAAAGTAGGCCACCTACTCTGCCATCTCTATGACAGAACAACTCCAACACAACCAAACCACAACCCTACATCTGCTTCCCCCCTTATAAGAATCTCATAAATAGCAGGCACAGATTAGAATCCCAGTGATTCTCCCTCAATGGGCAATCCTAAGAACACCGGCACCCTAACATTGACACTCCTTGTCATCATCATCTTTACCGTCATAGACCAGTCATCGTCGGCCCGAAGCCTGGGCAATCCTGCCCCAAATGGCCACCAAAGCCATCACACTGTCACATTCCTCATGAGAAATGTCCTGAGCAACATTTCTTCCTTGAGACCGGCCACAGGTAAAGTTCCCAACAACCAACTCCCCTTCCAAAAGCCGCTAGGCCTTTTCCCTCCCAGCAAGGGCATTCCATTTACCCAGCCTAACAACCCTCTGGGCCCGGGGGTCGCTGGCTCATCCACTGGAACACTTGACCTGGCTGGCACAGGCTTTTCATTTCCGGCCATCGCCACCCTTCAAGAATTGGAACTCAGTAGCGTAACAGAGATTAATGAGTACTTATTTGAAGGATTGGTTTTCAGTTCCCGGGTGATCGGAAAGCGCAAGGAGTGTATGTTGCCAGCTCGGAGGATGGAACCAGCCACATGATGGCAATGACTGCATATTTTGCAGGCAGTGAGTTGAAGGATGGACTGAGGTTCTTCGGGGTTCATCGGACAGATGTCTTGGAGTCTCATATTGCAGTCATTGGTGGTACAGGATTGTATAATGGTGCAAATGGCTATGCTAGTGTCAAGTTCATTGACGGTGAATATAACCTTAGTGGGGAAGATACAATAGAAAGCATGTACCTTTTATTCACAGTTTACCTTAGCTAGTGAAACATTGTTAACACTCATATATACAAGTATTTATATATTATTCTCTCATCTGGAAACGCAATCCTTACACACTCCCCTGTAATCTCTTAGGGTTGGACCTTGCAAGAGATTTTTCTTATTCAAATCTTAAGATGTTGGGCTGTAGTTTGCGAACTACATTCAAGTCTTTGAGTTCAGCAACCATCAAAGTTATCTCTTAAAAGCCTGATGTCTTCCATTCCATCTCTCTATTCTGTTTACCGATTGTCTCTGTGATCAGAGACAGGAATCATTCAAACTACAAAAAGCGAGATTAAGATCTGGAAACAGAATCGATGGCAGTGATTTGAAATGCCAGAGCACTAGGCTATAACACTTCTGGCTAATGAAATGGATAATCACGTTCCTGAAGCTGATTTATACAAAGAAAGGGGTGAAAAGAAAGACCATGCGAAGC
This sequence comes from Eucalyptus paniculata subsp. matutina, assembly GCA_017140255.1. Taxonomy (NCBI): domain Eukaryota; kingdom Viridiplantae; phylum Streptophyta; class Magnoliopsida; order Myrtales; family Myrtaceae; genus Eucalyptus; species Eucalyptus paniculata. The sequence continues at coordinate 39,251,262 of CM029441.1, forward strand.
AACGTACTGCAAATGCCCATTGCGATTATGCACGTATTAGTTGAACAAAACAATGAACAGATTCTCAGCTTTACTTATGGATCTTGATATGTTGGAACAGTGTCTTAAGAACACCTTGAAGCTGACATATAATATGTTGGACCTTTTGCCGAGCTGGTTTTAACATATTTTTGTTGATCATTGTCCAAGTTCTTAGGACTCAGTACAGTTTAAATGGAGATTTGAAGGATCCAACATTAAGAAGATAAGAATGCTAAAGCGAACTGATGAAATTTTTGCCACGGGGCATTCAGAATGTTAGGACTAATCCTCTACAAAGATGTTCAACTTGAACTGGCGAGTTTACTTCATGTAGAACTTAAACCAAAATTTAATCATAACAATTCACAACCGTCTGCCAAATGTACCTTTTCCATGAAAAGCTGCTTCTAATAGACAAAAAATAAAAAATAAAAAAATTGCTTTTCGTGAAGTAGAGAGTTAAGATAACGTAGTTATGAAGTTGGAGTGATTGAAGTCAAATCAGCTAAGATCATCACTTGTTTGAGTGTAACAGGACATCCCATTTCTTAATTCGAGGCTAAATGATCAAGCCAACGAGCTGAACTTCAGGACCAAATTCTTGATGAAAAACTATGGATAAGAAGGCAGAATTCTCATTATATTAAAATCAAGATAAGATCTACTCCAGGATTAAGCATGGTCTACTAGGTTTCGTATGAGCTTTAGGTCATCAAGACCAACCTCACTAATCTCCATTCGAACGAGTGAGTAATCAACAACTCCAACTCAACAGCTCCACATTTTCACCAAGAGACTAGACTCATCAAGCTATACGTGCACCTTTCACTTGCAACTCACTAGTCCACCGGGTCACTAGAGTCCAAGCCCATTCCAGAATTCACAAGTCACCTCCCACAATGGCCAAAGTTTCACTTCTCACCCCTCACGCACTCATTTGCCTTTTGCTCTTAGCTGTTGCCGTTCGATGCGTCGGCTCAGCCAGGATCCTTGATGAGGCGGGCCTGCCAAAGCAAATCACTGGCGCATCGGTGCAATGTGCCCCAACTGGTACATTGTCAAGTGGCCAACTCCCAGATGCCGCTGATGCAGAGCCACCACTACCCAACACCTCCGATGTCACAGTGGCACCAGTGGCCGTGCCCACACGCCAGTTGCTGCTGTGGCGCCAGCAGCAGGCCCTGTCCCAACCCTGCCGGCAGCCCGGCCCCAATCACCACTGCCGCAGCTAGTGCAGTAGTGGTGAAACCTGGCACAGCACAGCCCCAATTGTCCTTCTTCATGCACGACATCATAGGAGGATCGCACCCGTCTGCCTGGGTAGGGACGGGTGTCATTGCCAACTCCGAGGTAAGCGCCGTCCCCTTCTCCAAGCCCAATAACAATATCTTTCCGATCAATGGAGGTGTCCCTCTCGTCAATGGCGTCGGCAACATCAATGGCATCGGCAACCTCAATAGCATAATCAACAACAACAACCTCCCATTCCTCACTGGCCTAAACGGTGCGCAGGCCAGCACCGTGATACAGAACGCAGGTAATAATGACCACGTCGAAGGCAAAGACAACCAGCCCTTTGTCACAGCAGGGCAGCTCCCAGCTGGGGCCACACTCCAGCAGCTCACGTTTGGCACAATCACCGTGTTCGATGACGAGCTAACTGAGGGGCACGAGCTAGGGTCTGCCGTGATAGGCAAGGCGCAGGGCTTTTATTTGGCCAGCTCGTTGGACGGCACTAGCCAGACGATCGCTGTGACCGTGTTGTTGCACACAGGTGCTAGTGGCGATCACGAGATCGAGGACACTATCAGCTTCTTCGGGGTGCATCGGACTGCTTTGCCAGAGTCTCAGGTTGCAATCATCAGCGGGACAGGAAAGTACGAGCATGCCAAGGGCGACGCCACCGTGGAGAAGCTTCATCAGGCAGATCAACATACCACGGATGGCGTGGATACAATTCTTCAGTTTAGTGTGTATCTATCTGAGTAAATGTGTCGCATCCAATATGTGATGAACGTGGTAAAGGTGTCGAGTGTCCGAGTCTCTGAGAGTCCCATTCTTTACAGGTTTCACTTAAATGCACGTAGAAGCATCTGATTCTGAATGATGATGACTTCAATGTTATGTGAATGACTGATTTCACATTGATGTAATGTTAGAGTGCGAGCGATTTCTTCCCTCTATCACCTCACATCGTGATAACAGTTACAAAGAAAGATCATGTTATCGTCAGTGCGTGCAGTATACTGCACGCAACCAAGAGGATGATGTGCCGACTTGATTTTGATATACAAGAGCCGGTCCGGAAAGTCTTCTTCTAAATTATTCACCATTGCGGGAACGGATCAAAAGGGAAGCTTCCAGCTCCACTATCATCGTTGATGCCGAGTCTGTAAATAAATAGTCTTGAGCAACAGGACCTGACTCGCTCTTGAACTAAATTGCCAAGCAGTTTCTCAACTCGCTCTGCCATGGATGGATCCTTCTCTCTCTCTCTCTCTCTCTCTCTCCCTCCCCTTCTTGCCAATTCAAGCCCATCGAACACAAGTGACCTCAAAGACACTCGACATCACCATCTGCTTCTTGCTCATCCTCGTTGTCCGGACCACTTTTCGCGCACCTCGATGAGTTCACCTCTCCGGATTATAGTTTCACGCCACCTCGAAAGTCTGCTATGCAATGAAAAAAGCCATTTCCACGGGCGACAAAGCATGCGCTCCCCTTGTTTTTGGATAGCAGGCCTGTACTGGCAACATCACCGCGATATATTTTGGTGGGGTACACGGATTTGCTTTGAATTGTGTTCAGTAGACCATAAGAGCATCTCATCTTGGCCCATTACATATACAGATATACTATTATATATAGAGCAAAGTAACTCCTATTTTTGAGCGACCATAATTTCTTCTTTTCCCCCCTAAATTATCCTCAATTGGTTATTTACATTAGTAATTTATGAATGGAAAAATATGTAACTACACATTCCACTTTACCTCATGCATCTTGTCGAGTATGTCTCGATTTTTGTTTTTTTGGGTATTAGACTAAAATTGAGTTTTGATACTTGAATTGAAATTTGTGGTGACTTAACATGAGAAAAGTTGGAGGTTTAGTGTTGGTGGTGGAGTAAAATTTTTTTCTCAAATTATTAAGTTTTAATGAGAGATAGAAAGAGGTTTAAAATTTTTGACACATCTTTTATGATTCTTGAATTTCCATAATGAATTTTACTTCTCATCTTCCTGTAATTTTTCCCATAAGTGTTATTTTACATAAATCTGTGTATTCATTTATTTTTTTTAATTTTAATTTCGTTGTAATTCCATTCATGATAACACTTGTCTTGACAAATTCGAATCTTCTTTATTTTATAATCTTTAGAATTGTACACGTTGAAAGAGAATCATTTTACCATTAGATATCTCTGCTTGTCTTCAAACCCTTTTTCCCCTTATCCGGGCTCTAATGCAATTTGTGCCTTTAACTTTTTTTTTTAGTGGAGTTGTTGTGGAAAAAATGATTGAATAATCCTTAATCTCACCTTCAATATGTCATTTGGTGTTCCCTATATGCCACCTATTTTTCTCCGTTGACCGTTAGCCAGCAAGCCAACACGAAACCTTCTACATAAGAATGGCCAGTAGAGCCAGGAGAAAAAAAGGAAGAAAAAAAACATAAATAAGGACATAAACAAAAATGTCGGTGCCAAATCGAAACGCATAAGCCATGATGTTCTTTGGCGTAAGATGGATGTTTGATGTAGGAACATGCGTGGTGGAACTTCCAGGAAATGTCGAGAAGGACTGATTCTTTTGGAAAAGTTGACAGATGACATAAAGTCAAGCAACCCCCGGGGACCATTGAGTTCTTTTTCAAAGTATCTTGACTTCATGTTGGTCTCGTCTACACCAAGCATGATGAAATTTATGTGCAAGAGAGGTGGATTTTCTTTAATTTTTTAATTAATGGATGATTTGGACCATTAGATGAGGTGGTCATTTGAAGTTATAATTTTATTCTCAATCGCCTGAATGCAACATGGCTCGTCATTGAATTGAAATAAGCAAAAGCATGCACAACAATGTCCCATGCTAGCACTTGTCCGTGCCCCTTTCTTGCCCTTGCCCAATGATTCCATTACCAAACCATCTTCACCCTCGCCACCACTCCACCCCCCACTCCACCATGTCCCATGCTGTCGAGGACTCCGAAATCCCTTACCTCCATTTCGCAGCTCCGACCATGGGTTACCCCAGCACTGAAAAAACCAAGCCTTTACACTTAGTCTGATGGGGTTAGGGTTTCATCTTCAAATCAATCTGGAGCAACACGCCAAACAATTTTCCCGTGTTGATCGAGGATTGTCTATTTTGGATTTGATTTTTCTGTTCAAAAATGTCACGTTGAACTTTAAATTTATTAAACAAAGGCCATGTAAGGCGAATATTAAAAAAATCTCATCAGATTCACTCTAATAAATGTTTTCTTGGACGTTATGATATTCATGTAATCAAAAGAATAGTCAATGCGGAGAAAAAATTTATGACCGCTCAAGTGTCCTCTTTTTCCGTTATTCTTATTATGAAAAACGCGAATTTTCTATGTTGTTTGGTTTGATTTTGGAAAAGATGAAGTGAAATAAAAGACTGTTAGCAACTAGTGGCAAAAAATAACGTGCTAGTCAACTTAAACTTTTCATGGCAGTTACGTGGAGCTAAGGTGGCCAAATACAGATACATCGTGAATGCGGACGACATTATAGCTACTATCCATTTTTATATCGTACTATTAACATCGGTCTTTATTTTACTTTTCAAAAATTAGTACGTGAGCTCCTTTTGAGTTGGCTACTAAATCGAATAAGGTATCAAATTGAACAAAATTCGATCAATTAATTTTATTATATCTCGACAGATGGAGAAGAGATGTCATCCATGAAATTTCTTTGCATGGCAGTTCTACATTTGCCAAGAAAATCGAGATTTAGGATTATGTAAGAGCATGCATCATATCTGTCGGTTAAAGATGGGAACCATCGAGTGAGTCAACCTAACTTTCCTAAAATCACAAATGAATTCGAAACTGTCAGCCACGATTTCAGCTCCTTCCACGCCGTATTGACCCGCAAGTTAATATAAACCCCCGATAGACGTACTTCCCCTCGCCGCTTCTTCTGCATCATCGACGCCCTGAAAGAAGAGAGGAAAAAGAGAGGTTTTTTCCCACTCGCTCCCGAAAAGAAGGGAAACCCACCAAGATGGCTTTGGAGATCTGCGTCAAGGCTGCTGCCGGAGCACCCGATATTCTTGGAGACTGTAATTTTCGCCTCTGGGTGATGTTTCGTCATGTGGGTGAGGGGATTTTTTGGGTTGTGTTTTCGCTGATCGGGTTGTGTGGTGTTTTCTCCGTGTTTGTTTAGGCCCGTTTTGCCAGCGGGTGATGCTAACTTTGGAGGAGAAGAAAGTCCCGTACAAGACCCACCTCATCAATTTCAGTGAGAAACCCCAGTGGTAAGTCTCTCTCTCTCTCTCTCTCTCTCTCTCTCTCTCTCTTTAGGCAATTTTTGCGAGGAATGTCGTAATTTTTTTTCGGTGCTTGGTCTTTCGGGATTGTAAGGTTCTGGTCGTTATGATGATCTTTTTGTGACGAATGTTTCGCTGATAGGTTATTGGAAGTGAATCCGGAAGGGAAGGTGCCGCTGATCAAGATCGATGATAAGTGGATCGCCGACTCTGATGTGATTGTTGGCATTCTTGAAGAGAAATACCCTGAACCTCCGCTCACTCCTCCCCCTGAGTTTGCATCTGTGTAACTCTCTCTCTCTCTCTGTCTCTCTCTGTCTCTGTGTACGTGTTTGTGTTTGTGTGTGTCTGTGTCTGTGTCTGTTGTCCTGTCACGTTTTCACCATTCTGGTTTATTTTCTATCTGTTCTTTGTTTGAAATTTCTTGCTATCAGTTTTCTTCATCAGTTTCATGGAAGGATCCCTTTTGCTTAGCGTTTTCCTTTTGCTTAGAGACATTGATGGGTACTCATGCTGTGCGATTTCTAGTGGTTTTGGCGTTCTCTTTTGCTTCTTTGTAAGGCTAGCTATATGTATGGGCAGTAAAATGTGTATTGCCAAAATGTCTTGAAAAGCTTGTTTTCTTTTCTTATATCAGATAGATAGATCGGACTCTGTTTTCTTGAGTTTTGAATTTCAACCAGCGTTATGCCTTCTTCTAAAATTGCAGGGGCTCGAAAATTTTCATCTCCTTTGTGAAGTTTGTGAAGAGCAAGGACCCAAGTGACGGCACTGAGCAGGCATTGCTTGATGAACTGAAGGCGCTGGATGAACATCTCAAGGCTCATGTAAAATGCATATTCACAGTCAACTGTACATAAAATTGGCTCGAAAATTTTGCATTTTCTTCTGTAGGTTTACTGGTGCATATTATTGTGGTTACAGGGTCCATACATTGCTGGAGAAAAGATAACAGCGGTTGACTTGAGTTTGGCCCCCAAATTGTTCCATCTTGAGGTTGCTCTTGGCCACTTCAAGAAATGGACAGTCCCAGAAAGCTTTACTCATGTCCACAGCTACACCAAGGTAAAATACGATGTTTGCAGCCTTTAACGTTTCTGCAAATTGTTTTCTGTTGGCAAGTGTTAAGTTTTGGTAGAATGAGGTTCCATTGTGCTAGCTATTATGAGTGCTCTGAGGGGTTGATAAATGGACAGAGAAATTAACAGCCACCATGAGTGCTGCATACGCGTGATATGTTGATAGTTGATGCGCTTCCTCTTTCATCCATTTACGACGTTTATGATTTATTGCTACCAGCGCCTGTTGTGGGTATTGTTGCCAAATTTGCTAGGGACTGCTTCGTTTCCAATCTGTTATCACACATCTTTTGTGTTGAAACCTGTGGTGCATGTCATAGTGTTGTGAATTGTGCGAAAGAGGACAAGAGCGGTGTCCAGTTGTGGAAATGTAGTTGTCAAGGCATTTGTTAGGTGTATTGATATTTGCCGACATAAACCTTGGGTTTCCATTTGTTCTGGGGAAGTTGAACTTAAATCCAGGAACATACGGCTGCAGATCCTTGTACCGTTCCAAATATCGAATAATTGTTTTTTTCCATAAGAAATATCATCTCGGATATATGGCGATGCCTTGGTGGTTACTTGACCGGTAGGTGACCCATCATCGCAGTTCTTGATGCAGGAGGGGCATCATTTAATCATAATACAGATTGAGTTTTCTAGCTCTTTTAAGTGGATTAGGCTAATCCTTGAAAAACTTTCTCAATGATTTTCCATTTGTGTTTTCCCGGACAATGGTTTTTCTTTCTTGATCATTGTCCAGGTCTTGTCATTTTGCTTCTCTAGCATCTTGTGCAGCTCCTTTGAAAATGCACAGGTTCATGTGGACACTCTGAAAAACAACTGATGTTTCGTTTGTTTTTGCAGCTGTTGTTTGCTCGGGAGTCCTTTGTGAAGACCAAGCCGGCGAAGGAGCATGTGGTCGCCGGATGGGCTCCGAAGGTCAATGGAGCATGAATTGCAGCTTCTGCGTTATTAGTGTTAACTTTGATCTTTTGTTATGGAAGTGTGGTTGGGGCTCGAGAGGCTCTGCATGTTAGTTAAGTCAAATAAATGTACTATCATCTCACCCATGATGGGGCTTATGGTATTTATAATTCTACTGGTGTGGCCCGAGTGTGGTTTGAATGGAGGTTGCAAATCTTGGCTTAGGCCCTTCTCGTGGTTTCCATGAGTGATTCTTTCTTCGAGGGTTAATTTTCCTAGCAGCTGCTCAATCAATTCTCTGAATGGGCCGCCTCCATCCCGCTCGGTTCGGAAAATTGGCAAATTCTCGGGAATGTACATAGAGAAGCCGACATCGTCGATGTCGTTGGGGAATCAAAGGAATGGAAGGGGTGATGAACTTGTAAGTGATTTGACATTTCATGTTGGCAATTTGAGGCAAAGAGAGAAGGAGAGATTGCTGATCCCCTACCAACTTTGTGCCCATTGCAACACTCGACAACAGACAAGCAAAGAGTAAATTCGATTTTTCGGCCCAAGTTCTCAAAACTGCATCTGGGCTTGGGAGATGCATTGTTCTGGGTGGTGCTTATATTAAAATCGAGTGGATCACTCGTAACTTTGGTTGGAAAAGGAAAAAAAAACAGAGGATTGCTCCCTTTGCTGCTTACGTAAAATTAAACTAAGGAAGTTCGATGTAGTCGTGGTAAGTTTTAAATGTCGTGTTAAATCTGTCAAAGTTTGTGTTTTTTTCTTGTAAATTTGAAATCGGGTGAAATTTGTCATTATGGTAAACGTTTTTGTTTTTGTTTTTTTCGATTTTGCCTTAGTTTACATTTTATATAAGTCAACATGAAATCTAGTAGGTCCCAACATGAAATTTAGTAGGTTCATATCAAGAGTCATTAATTGTATTTCAAAAACATGCGCATTTTCATTTGAAGCATCTTATGCAGGCACCTTTTCCAATTTTTTAAGAAGTGTTGTCATGTGATTTTACTAATTTTTAATATTGGCTCAGCAAGCATTCTAGTCATGGATGTTTTTAGGGGTGAAACAATTCCAGATTCCATGTAAGTTACTTGGAATTAGGAACCTACCCATTAGAACGAGTTCCTCTTTTTTGGAATTTAACCTAGTCTACATCCTTAAACCCAAAACCTACATTATTATAGGTTTTAGGATTTTTAGGTTTTGCTCGTATTATTAGTTGAATGATTATAGTGAATTATCACTTTTAATGGCCACCACTTTTACATTATTAGGAGTGAGCCGTTTTAGATTTCATGTAGGTTCCAATCTTAAAAATCGGAAATTATCTGTTAGAATAGGTCTCTCTCTCTCTTTTTTTTAAAAAAAATCTAAAACCTACCATGTCGCAAATTCCAAAATTGATTACAAGGTAGGTTTAAAACTTGTATTGTTAATTTATTGACCATAACTTATATTTAGGCGTATGAAAAATATGAAATATTAACAAATTTAATCATAGAATGAAAGTTTAGATTAGTAATTTCGGATGATATACTCGTTTTAAGTGTAAATACTTAGTAAGATCGCGAAGATATGACTAAGAAAAACACAAAAACTTATTCAAGATTAAAATTACAAGGTTAGGTTTATTGAAACGTAAAGCTTTGAAACGCACCTATAAAATGTTTAACTTTTTAGAAGCATAATCATCTTTGCACACTTTAGAACTTGGAATCGGATAAATTTCCATTTAGTTCAGTTCTAGGTTTCAAGTTCATCATTTAACCAATAACTACCCCTAATACTTTTGAATTATTGCTTTTTTTTGTTCTGATTTTTGCCTTAGTTTACAAAGGCATGAAAATGTAGTAGGTCCAAATGAAATCTAGTAGGCTCATATTAAGTCATTAATCATGTTTCGAAAACGTGCACAATTCCATTTGAAGTGCTTTATATATGCGATCCATACAAGAAAGATCGAAGAAAAAACAAAGGCATAAAATCATGCCCACTCCCCTAAGTTCCCGAGCTAAATCAGAGTGAATTTCTTCCACATGATTGGGAAATACTATTTTGCCAACAGGGGACAGGTGGGCTTTGCTAGAGAGACCGTCGGCAATCGCCCTCAATTGCGTCAGAAAAAGGAAGAATTGATTGAAAACGACGCCTCGTTTTCGGCAGCCCCACATTATGCGCTTCATTTATCAAGCACCGCCCCCTCCCGCCCCGCAAAACGACGACGGATTGAGCAGGAAGAGTCCGGGCGTCGTTTCGCGGAAAAAGAGCGAAGCGGAAAGCAAACCCCCGCTGCATAATTGTAAACCACCCCCTTCTTTCTTTCCCCGCGTGCGCAAATCGCACGGGCCAATGGCGAGCCGCCACGTCACTGCGTGGAGATCGCTAATTGGTGAAGTGGAAGTGAGGATCCCATCGTTCGGCGGGGTTCGGCACCACGTGGCACGTCTCTCTTTGAGTTGGATTAAGTTCCGTTTGATTGAAGAAAAACCGTCTTTGAATTTTTCTTTCACTTATTGATGTTTGAATAACTAAAATTCAATCGATTTATAATTTTTCTTTTCATAAACTAAAAGTAATAAGCTTAAATTGGGAAAAATGACCATCCTTTCTGATAAGAGTAAAATCATTATTCTTAAACCATCAAATAAATGAAAATCAATAATTTTTCTTGAAATTTTTTTTATAATTAATATTTTTTCTTTATCATGAAATTTTTAATAAAACAAACATATATGGAGAAATATTCATGACAAAGGAAAATCTTTCAGGAAAATCAGCTTTCAAGAGAATTAATAGTTTTTTTAATGATATGTGAGAAACGTTTTTGGTGTTTAGATATCATTTGGAAAATGATTTTCATCTATCTCTAGAAAAAAATGGATTTTTAAATCTTTTTTCTTTTTCTTTCTTGCTTTCGTCGATGGGCCAATGACGACTGACGATAGGCTAAAAGTGAGGCTCAATCGTCGACCTTAATAAGGCTCGATCCTCACTGCCCTATGCTTGTGGCTAGTCATTGATCGTTGCCAAAGCCCATTGACCGATGGAGGAGAAAGAAAAAAAAAAAGAAAAAATTAAAAAATTCAAGATGAGCAATCTTAAAGGTGCTTTCACCTCTTTAGATTTAGACATTTACTTTCCTAATTTTATAGATGAATATTTTGGTTGACTGAAAATCATTTTCAATGAATCATACTAGTGAAAGTTTGAAAATCTAATTTCTGTGAAACTATTTCACTTAGGCAAAAACGCTCTAAAACTATACTCATAGTCAAAAGGAATCTATATAATGAGTTTTTTGAGCAATATGTACATTTGTATGTATTTAAGAGATGTAGGCCAAAAAGTCTATGCAAATTAATTGCCCTATAAATATGACTCGAGCGGGCACACGAAGTCAATACTTTTATATCCCTAATAATTCATCTGAATGAAATCATATCCTCTTTATTAAAGTCAATAATCCAACGAATTTGTTCTAAACGTTTAAGTTTTTTCAGAGAGCCTTAAGCTTGCAAATGACATGCACGACCGAAAAGATTATGGCAAGCACATAGCATATTAAGACAAAAATGTTATAAACAGAGCAGATACAAGGTGAAGAATAAAACTTAATCACGAGCCATGACTCAAATATCGTGTTTATATATAGAGCCCAAGCACTGATTAGTAAATGAACGTACCGCATGCATAATAAAAAATTCTAGCCGGAGTTTTCAAATTCTGCTTGGCGGGGTTGGGTCATGCTAGTTTGTTTGATATTCATACATGAAAATAAGTAAAAATATTCTCGTTCCATATATGTTTATACGATTTATCAAAAAGTTAATAACGTGATCATCGAAACATTTATGAAAGTATCCATAGGAGACATGATTTTCATAATTGATTACTTGATATGATCCCATTAACAACAACATATACACATAACTTATAATTTCATTTACTCAAGCTATTTACACAGTAAGATTTGCAGCACGAGTTCAATCATTGAAGCAGATGCATCATATTAGCTAGGACAATTGCAGCTTCCGTGCTCTTCCGTATATGCAATGATATATGGTGATCATCGTCACATTGTATGGGCCACCACATAGAGAGAGAAAGAGAGAGTCGTTGGGGTGTGTGGTTTTGGCATATTGAGACAACTAAAGACATATACACCAAGGTGAAATCGCTTTCGCAGTAGCTACCATACTAAGAGAGAATATGTTAAACGTTTGGGTTTGAATGGTCATCCTCGCCGTCGTCGCCATCATGGTGTGAATCTTTGGAGGCGGAATCAGAGGAGGAGATGATCTTCTGAATCATTTGACTCATCTCTTCCTCCGACATTCGATCGTCTTTGCTTCGAGACTCTGCATATTCCTCAAAGAACTCCTTGTTCTCCTTCTCCAGTTCATTCCACACTGCATTCATTAGCATTTCATGTGACACTTGAATCCATCACATTAGATCTATGAATACTTACTTATTAGGCAAGCTTTTGCAATAGAAAGTTTCAATCTACAATTCATCGATTATATCCTTACAAGAAAAGTTAAAACTTTGAAAATCAAAAGTTTTCCTCATACTTGCTTCGGGGTTAGCAAAATCAAGTGTTTAGCAAGCTTCCTTATCCTCAACATATTTGACTATCGATGCAAACTCAAGAACTTCGTCTTTGTATATTGTGCAAGAATATTTTAAAGTTGAGCAAGAGCTTATTCATGCAAAAGAGACCACGATGACAGTGCTATTAGCTATGGAGGTTAGTGAAGATTATTTCCCAAGAAACCCTAGGAGCTGAAGATATCAAACATTTCTATGAACAAGGACGAAATACACAAACAAATATGTGTTTGAAGTATAAGAGCGGTTGGTTTCACGACAAGGATTCTTTTTTTAATAAATCTTTTCAATAGGGTTTATTTTCGTTTGATATTTTTAAGTTAGTATGATTCTGAATTGTCTTTGTTTCGTTCTTATTAGTAAGCTCACCGATGATATATTAGATTCAATTACCTGCGGGGCCAAAATATATATGTATCTAGAGAGGGAGGAGAAGAAAAAAATCAGGATGGTTTCTGAAGTAATACAAGAAGAGGAAGGAATATGAAGCTGACCGGTGGAGGTAATGACAGGTTTGATATTTGCATGCTTGGAGAGGGCTTCCATGCATTCTTCCTTACTCATCCGAAAGATCAAACATTTCTCTATCAGGTGATGGACCTATCATTTGCAAACGCAACCTCGTTATTGCAAAGTAAACTGAGCACATAAAGATAGGGAGAAAGAAGAGAAAAAGGCAGAAGGGGCCGATGATCTCGTGCACGAAGATAAGAAAAGAAAAAGACTGAAGGGGTCGATGATCTCATGCACGAAGATCCAGCGAAACCAGAAAGGAAGAAGGAGAAGGATTGAAAGGACACAAGAAGATCAAGAAAGGGAGAGCCGATGAACAACAACATGTTTTGCAGAGACACGACACGAATTAAAAGCACATAGAGGTTAAACAAGAGAGCATAAAGATCGAAGAGGAAAGAATCAATCAGCAGATCCTTTTGTCTTCTCTCTGCCAAAACTTATCGGTGGAGGACTTACCATATGAATATATGAAGCAGACGACGAATCCCCCATGGAACAAGATCAACTAATCTTTCAACTGGCTAACCCGTGTGTTGAGATCGACGAGAAAGTGAACTAATGATCGAAACGAACGCTAACGATCCAAGTTGGGAGACTCGGTGCAACCCAATGCGTATGTGGCTTCACATATAAAAGAGGAGGGGGAGGGGGAAGATGCCAATGGCCCGAAATAAAATAAATGTTGAGAAATAAAAATACTAAAAATAATTTAGAAAAAGAGAGAGAAAATGGTGGGGTCAAGAGTCCCCGTGGGAGATAAATGATAATTGGTGGAGAGGGGATCAGAAGAGATTTTGCAAATGACCTCGTTTTGTCTTTGTTGAGCTTTTCCTTTTTCTTTTGTTTTTTTGGGCGGTTTGATTTGCGCCATTAGCTACGGAAGCGCCCCCTCCACGTGATGCGTGGGCCCGGTCCCCCGCTTTGTTTGCTAAGGGAAATCCTCGCTACAAGACAAAAAAACCCCTAAGGTAGCAATAGCATCCCTCGCTATTTTTGTTGAAACAATTCCTCGTCTTGCACATGGTGGCACCACTTGTATGTCGACCGCTCCCAAATGTTAGGTTCATCATTCGACTTGCATGCTTAGATATTTTCTTCATTTTCCCCAAGATATGACAACAAATTTCAAATAAGACGATTTAATTTTGGATGCGACAACTGAGTGATCGCTTGAATGATGCTCTGACTAGAAATTTTATCTTTATCTTTTTATTTTGTTTATTCCTCTTTTCATTTATATTTATGTGAAGGAATTAACTTTTTTTGCTACATGTATATGTCGATTTGCACGTCTAAATTCTTTTCTTTTGCTTTTGATGAGGGAATATTTAAATATAGAAAAAGATGCAAATGTATTATGAGGTTACGTTTAATCGTCTAAATTTCTAATCAGGATAAAGCGGATATGATAGGAAATCGAAAGAATTTGCTAGTATTTTATTCTTTATTTAGTAATTATAATGATAAAGTTGAACATATTCACATTATATTATATATATTATTTGATTTAAACGCCTATATGAGTCATAAATTTTACAAATGGAAATAGTAAAAATCTTTCGCGACACTCTTGTCTACTTTATTTTATTTTATTTTATTTCCTCTCTTTTTTAATTAATTTCTTTTTTTTATTTCTTTCTTCTCCTTCCATCATTCTCTAACAAAAATTTATTAAATAGAAAATTGTACTAATATATCTAAAATATTAAAACACCTAGAATATGTGATAAATATATATATTGAATTTATATTATAATATAGAATTAAATTCAAATATATAAATAAAAATACCATTAAATTTAAAAACTAAAATTTTATTTTTTTATTTTGAATTTCTTATATTAGAATTCAAATATTTTATGTTGAAATATAATTTTAATTTATTAATTTAAGAAATTTGTTATTTGAGAAAAGAAAATTTCATATATGGATTTTAGAAATCCTATATACCTTTATCCTACTTGTCTCATGAGATAATTTTATTTAGTCAATATCCCTTATATTTGACTTTATTATATCTTGAACATGCAAAGCAGCAGATGAGATAAATTTTATCTTGATTATCAATTATTTTTGATAGTTTAAGCTTTTAGGATAAATAGCTTAAACTTTTTGGAACATAAATATTGCGTGCTTGATTTTAGTAATCTTAGTGTTTTGTTATAATGAGGATTCCTTGATCACTCGGTCAAAACCTTTATCAACATAATCATGCGGGAGACAAGGAGTAGGTTATTGAGTTAACTGAACATTTCGATTCGTTGATTATCTCTTTTGAAGGTGTTTTGTTTTATTTCAAATCGAATAGATGACTGTTGACATATATTGAAGCTTCAATTGACAGCGAAGTCTAAGTTCTGCGTTTGTACACTCTCATATTCTTGTATCTTTTCTCGTATAACAAATAGAGTCATGTCTGGATACACCTAGCTAGATCTAGTCATCAATGTCATTCTTCGAGAAAAATAGATTTCAGATAAGTTGTTATCATTAGTCCATTTCTTTTAACTTCGGAATATCCTTCTGATAACCTCCTTGCTAATAGGATAGGCACACATTTCATGTAATCTACATCAATTTTAATTAGTCGTCTTTTTGAGCATTTGTGCCATTGTGAATAGCGGACTACAATTCCAGAGTATCACATCAATTAGACAAACATATGAATATGGTCAAATAACCCAAAGTACGGATTAAAATTATTTCGGATGCAGTCTGCTTTACCTATTTATATACCCATCTCTTCTTCCCATCACGAGATCGTTGTCACACGTTTTATCTCATTTGAATGTTCATCGCTCAGATCCAATTCCACATATTCAAGCATGGCTCCTCTCTCTCTTTCTCTAACCCCTGTATCCATTGTCTTTGTCCTCCTATTATTTAACTAGCCATCTCCGCCGAAACTCTCCATCTCATGCATTGCCCGCCTGACAAGAATAATCGTTGTCCTCACTAGCATCAGCTGGCCGTTAAGACGTTGACGACAGGTTGCGGCTAGCCTCCGGATCTAGAGGCTCAATCCCTCCCCCCATATTTAGAGGCATCAAGATATAGATTTATCGCGATCGATGAGCAGCTTGTTGACACCGACGAGGGAGGGGCTTAACACGCTGGGCTGAGCTCCGCGTAGGCAATGAACTCGATGCCTCTGATCTCGCCTTGTGATAGAGAGAGACATGAGGGGATGATGTGAGAGCAAAAAGAGGACAAAGAGGCAATTAGAGAATGGAGAGTGAGATATGCACGCCATCATTGTTGGCGGTGCCCGGGTGGTGATGCTTGCGGTGGTCGTCGTCGGTCTGGTGGTCGGGGACAGCGGGGGGTGCGGCCGTCAATGGGGTTGTGCTAAGAGAAGGAGAGAGGGATAGGAATGATTTGGATTTTAGAAAAAAAAAATGATTTGGTGTGGAAACGATTAAAATAAGTTGGACTCATGGTATTATCTTGTGAGGGGAAAAGAAAATGAATAAAAAAAAAACGAAGACTTTTTATATCCATTCATCTTATACAATGTTTAGAATATTATAAAATAGTAAATCACATAGGCATGAGATAATATGAATTATCAATAGTTACATATATATGATCACATCAGTTGTATATACATATATTTTCGTATTTTCAATGTTGTCAATTGTCCCGTTGTGATATTTTTTTGTTTTTCAATTAGGTTTTAAAGTTTCGCCAAATTAGGAAATAGGATTGGGTTTTGAGTGGCTTGCTATTCACTCGGGTCTCTGCTTAATTGGCATTTGCAAGCGGACAAGAATTGCCCATTCTCTAGGGGGTGTCCAGCGGTGATTGGACCATTGCTCCAAAATTGAAACCGACCGTCGCCCTAGATCAAACCGTCTCTCACTCTCTTATTGTTCATTTCTGAAATTATAAGCGTCTTCTTCCGCTGAAAGCTCTTGCATGCAGTCAGCTCAATCAATTTCTTGTCTTGCGTTGCTCTCTTTCGTGGGGGTCCCCCTATAATAGCGAGTTCAGCATCATTGGCTCTGCTACTTTTTTCTTGATAACCACATATGCTTGTTTGAAGGAGAAGGATGAGGCAAAGTATAGGAATATTATTCTCTTGCTGACGTGGCAATTTCCTTCGATCATGCATCGCATTAGTGGATTGAAGAAATGGATACTACGCACTTGTAATTTTAGTCGAGTTTGTATATGGACAGTGCCATAACTTGTACCTTACCAATTAGAGGCACTGCTGGTGGAAATTTATTCAACCAAGAATGGTAGAAAATAAAGACTGTATGAGACCGCTAAGCCCTCATGCTCACATCTTGAAATGGATACTACCGTACCACAGAGAGAGAGAGAGAGAGAGAGAGAGAGATCATATTGCTTGCAGTCGGTGATGACTTTGTTGGAGGTGGAGGTGGAGTGCTACCATGGCGACAATGGAGTGCGCAGCGATTGCATTGTACATGGGCAAAGGCAGCGACACGCATTGGAAGGAGGAGAGAGAGAGAGAGAGAGAGAGAGAGAGAGAGAGAGAGGGTTTTCAAGTTGAGCGCTAGATTGACACGTGAAATGTATCCAATGCTATATAGATAATCGGTGTTCGAAGATGGGGGTAGACCGGCCCCTTTCATTTGATGTTTGTAAGAATTGAGGGTTTCTTTTTATGCCCAATCTTAATTAACTATTCTTCATTTTTTCACCTCATCATTTAAACCGTCCAATTTACATGAGTTTAGAGAGTATCCTTCTAAGAAGAGCTTCTTAAATAAACAACGATATCATCGGCAAATCAGCTACGTCACAAAGCATAGTTTGTAACAGTTGCCAAGTAGGAAACGTAAAATAATAGCTATATAGTTATATGAATAGATACAGAAATTAAAGAGTGATTGAATTTACGAGACATAATCCAAAGGACCACTGGCTTTTATTTTATGACTTAAAATCTCCAAAAAGAAGAAAAAAAAAAAAAAACGATTCATCTACAAGTAAACCACACTTCTTTCGCAGCTTACCAAAAAAAAAAAAAACCACACTTCTTTCTTCAATGGGAGGAGAAGAGCACGTTGAGCAACCGTTCCTCTCCGAGAATCTCGACACGTCCTGTCATTTTTGGTTCCTGTGAATTCGTCAACTAGCTCAGCCAGCAAAATTCCATGGATCAACTATGCGCATGCGCTGTTCTTTTCTATTCTTATGTGCAGGTGTTGTGACACGATAATAGACTGCAGGAGTAGAAGTTGTTTGTCTCTCTTCGAGATATTTTCTCGTGACGAGTCAAGTCCAACTTTCAAATTCTTAGCTACCATGTTGTTGACCCTCATCAATCCCCGAAAGCGCACAGCATATGGAAGAGGACAGAAGAAAGACGACGAACACCTAATCAGTCATTAGCTGATCACTCGACGATCTAAGACAAATTAACTTTCAATTGATGTTTCAGTTCGATTCGGTTCAATGACTCAACCCATTTTTTTTCGCTGACGTCTAGATACATGGTATGATCTGTGTGGATTACAACGAACAGCAACCTACATCTGACGGCAACCTCTGCTCTCAACTATTCATGAGAACTTCTTCCAAAATAGACAATCTAGGCATAAATTGATTACTCCTGATTGGTTATGCTCTATTTGGTAACCGGTCAAATAGGAAAAATTTTATTAAATTTTATTTTTTTGTTTCGGGAATAGTTTTGGAATAGAATCGCGTTTAATAAAATTTTCGTTAGGAATAAATTTATTTTTTTGTTTTAGAAGTAGATTTGGAACAAAATAAAGAATAAAAAAAAAAGGTTTTCCCGGAAACAATTCTAGAATCAAAACAATATTTTCTCTTTTTATTTTCTTTTTTCTTGTTCTTCTTCCCTTTTCTTTTTCTTCATCTACCGCCACCACCGCAGTTGCCGTCTGCTGCCATCTGCCGTTTGCCGCCCACTGCCGCCGGTTTGGCGAGCTTGCCGGGGGTAAGCTCAGCCATTGATGAAGCTTGCCTAGTCTCGTTGGTGGCCAGGCGGGCCTCGCCAAATCTGGGCGAGGTTGCTTGCCAACCATGGCTCGGCCTAGCCTCACCCAGCTGCCGGCGACAGTCCGGTGAGGTTGCCGGCCCTCGTCTAGCCAGTTGCTAGTAGGCCGGCCGGCGATCGGTCACTTGAAGGAGAAGAATAGGAGAAAGAAAGGGAAAAAATAAAAGAAGAAAAAAGAAATAAAGAAATAAATTTATTTAAAAATTAAAAGAAAATTATTTGGAGTAGAAATTGTTTCTGGGAATAGAATAAAAAAGAATTATTTCTGATAAAAAATTGTTTTTGAGAATAGAAGCGTTCTAAAGCGTGTCGCTACGATCGAAAAAAGGGAAAAAATACAAATTGTTTGTATAAGTGATATTCAACGTGAGGTCTATCTTTTTTTGGAAAGTAAGGTTAGTTTGACTTAATCAAAATCAAATGAGCTCATGTAACCTCTTCTTTTAACAATCTAGCGAGGACTGTAATTAATTCGTCAACTACTTAGAGGAGAACTCGCACAACATCTCATTATCATGGCCTCCCACTTAACTCTGAGTTATCTTAGGAGTCGAATCCACAATCCCTGGTTCTTGAACTGAAAACATGAGAAAAGCCCTCACCATTGGATCAATCCTATGATGGGTAGGTTGTTTAACCTCTAAATAAATCGATATAGCTACAAAACATTCCCCCTCCAGTTGATTCGCCAATCTTCATCTGGAGCCAGGAGCTAGAAACAAGTAGTCTCACGACGAATTTGGTTCTGAGCAAAATCGTCGCTAAAATATCAATCACACGACGTCGATAGGGCCATGTATTTTTGTGTGCACTTGATATCGGACATGATAACCACGTACATGTTGAGAAAAATATGAATCTTTTCTGGTAGAAATCAACCAAAAGACGACGTACGTACGAACAGTTATGGTCCAGAGAAAACCCCAGCTGGTACTATGTAAACAAAACAAACGACAGCGGGAGACTACTTTCTTTTGCTTTTCTCGTGGTGTCTTTTTCACTCCTCTGAGCACCGAGGATCGAAGAATCAAGGAGGAGGAGGAAGAGTAGAGAGGGGGGGGTGAGGAGATGTCGAGTTAAAGACTAAGAATTGTGTGGCATCAACTACTCCAGATGGAGAAGGGATGGTGATTAGTCTTTTCGGATGGTAATATCATCTAATTCGAATTGATATATATGAATTATCACTAAATTTAATGGAGATTTTGTCTAATCCAATAATATAATTTTATAGAAGACACTCGAAACATGTCAATATCGATTTCAAATTAATCATATTATTGTGAGTGGCAAATATCAAGTATTTAGTAAAGAGGCGAGATAATAACAAGTTCGTGTAGGAAAGAGAGATTAAAGTGATTTGACTTTAATTTTCAGATGATAAACAGTACAATGACCAACAGTTGACTTGAGCAACTAGCAAACTGCCCTTGATTGGTGTTGTTAGATGAGCCGATTTTTCCAAAAATCTTAGACTGTTAGGAGATGAAGTAATAATATATTTGATCACCAACATATACATACAAAATGTATAACAGTCATAACGATCAGGAGAAAAATGAGAGATCGTGCTAGCATTTGAACCATTAGCTTGTGCTCTAATACCACGTTAACCATTCTAAAGGACTTAAACTATTAGGAAATGGGCCGACAATACAAGTATATCATAATGTTTTAATAAGTATTGTGCCAGACTTGAACTTAAATTTCATGAAAAATGAGGTATATGAGGTGCTCAACAAAACCTCTTATGAGTAATCAAACGTTCAAGAGTTATAAATTCCTCTCGAATCTATTTACCAAGATGTGGATGACCTACATTTTAGATAAGTGGTTCGAAGAAGTGAACTTGTATTCTCATGTGCAAAGTCTTTCCTAAATACAATATGGTAATGACTAGAGAAAAGAAAACTGAATGTAATGTTTTTCTTTTTCCATTTATAACCCTCAAGATTATACAAACGAAAAGTATTTATAAGTAAAACACTCCCCCAAACTCAAACAACTAATCTTAGCTTTGGAATTTTGGAACCCAAATATGACATACTTTATCATATAATTTCCCATCAAAGTTTTCTCCAAAGATTTCCTCATGTGTCATGATGCAAATGCACTTACATCACATTATTGATTTCACAAAAAAAGAAAACAAAAATCTTGATCCCTACTTGTTGATGGACTTTTCATATGTGAATTATTGTACCGATATTGCAACGAAGGCTGTACACACCGATAATCAAACAGAAAACATAGAGTAGAAGAAGCCAGAGACCTTATCTTTTTCGCTATCCAGTCAGGCTTTCTTGATATCACACATTTTTATCACGGATGATAAAATCTGTGGAAAAAAAGAGGCGTGTGTAGAAACATATGATCCCAGTTTCATAGTTGAGAATCTGCTTATCTTGTCCCATGTACTAGAAACCCTATAAATCACCTCACCTCCCCATCACTACACAGTGATATCTTCTCTCTACCTCACCTGTCTTTTTTACTTGTTTTCTTTTTCGCTTTCCTTTTTCCAACTTTTGACCATTTGTTGAATATCTCTCACGAGATTAAATAGGGTGTAGCTGCAATGATTTCAAAACCATATCCAAAGAACATTGGTTTATTATGCTTATTCTGCTCATTCTTTTCTCTCCTTTTTTAGCACAATGCAAAATGGCTGAACCTGAAGCTGCCTACTCAAAAATGGCATCTATCAGAAATGAGATATTATTTCTTATTTCTTATGCAAATTGGGGACACAACTATAACTGGGTGGCTATCTGGAAGAGATCTAGCACCTCAACTCACCCACATCATGGCCATGCCCCCCAAGTAAAATGAGTTCTCAAAGCAGTTTTTGAACCCGCAACCATTGGTTCCCAAGCCGAAAGAATGAGAATGCGCTTACCCCTAGATCAACCCCGGGATGGTTAATGAGAAAAAAAGAAAGAGTTGTGGAAATGTAAAAAAAAATATTAAGTTCATGCAAAGAAAATGGTAACCCTCTTCTGTTTTTTTTTTTTTCTCTTCCATTATTGCTCAACTTGAATCCCACTTGCCGCATCATCCCAAGCCCTTCTTTTGAGTAACGCACAACAATACAAGACTAGTTTCTGCAATTTTCCGCTTACGATGAAAACCGAAAATCTCTAGACCTTCAAGCGATAAAACGATAGTTTAGTCTTCGGTCAGAGTTGTTGATTGAGAAAAAGAGGGAAAACTAGGACGAGAAGAGCATTGCAATTACTGGACCTAGCCAAAAAAAAAAAAAAAAAAGAGGCTTCGGAATTACTGGAGAAAGAGCCAAAAATATAGGAATTCTGACCAGAGTCTGTTGACTACGTTACAGTGCATGGCCAAATATTCGAAAAGTAGCGGCTCGTTCTATAGAAGTCTATAGGAGGGATGCAAATTGCATAGTCATACGTACTGCGCTACTAAACGATGGACAAAGGATGAGCCAAACCGTCCTTCATGGTCGCTGGCGACCCTCTGAGCGTCCTCGCGCAGGTGCCTCCCGTGGGCCATCGCCTGCGTTTTGGGGGACGGGTGGGTTTGCTGTCCGTAAGGACGTCATTGGCAGCGGCTACCCCCTGCTAAAGAGCCCTCCCAAGATTTTGCCCCTGCTCATTTGTTTCGGTTGGGACGGCTCAGGCCGTTCTTAAAGCAGAATATAAGAGACGTTGTGAGAGCCGTCCGCCGCAATGTCAACTAGGAATGTAATCTAGTCCCGATGGTGCCAAGCCTTGTGTGCTTGGTGCTCGAAACTCGGACTGGAGCTCAATCGAGTATCGGAATTTAGGCTCGAGTCTATTTCGAGCAGCAATTTCCAGATGCTCCAGCTCGACTTGATTTGTGGGTAAACTCATGTTCGAGCTTAATAAGCTAGACCACTTTCCTGCATTTGTATATTCGTGGGTGCAAAGTGCAATTTCATGAATTTCTTTGTCATTTTATACTTATATAACAATATTTTTGTGAAGAATAATAAAAGTTCGATTAAGCTTGCGAATTTGTTGAGTTTAGTATCAACAAGCCTGAGCTTGATTCAACAATATATTAGTAGATAGCTTGAGCTTGAGGTTAGCTCAGGATGAAGGTATAAGCGACATGAAGAAATTAGCTATTCATAGCACCAAAAAGAAGAAATCCTGTCACACTAGGGTCACGGGCTAAAAGCTTCCTAGCTGTGGACAAGCCCATGTGGCACCTCATGAATTCGGGCCAGATTATTTCTTCCTTATATATTCTTCTCAAGCGACAGTATAGTGAATCATATCTTCGTATCGGATCATACGACACCCAATTCAAATTCAGTATATATACATTACTTCAACACAAGAACTAGTTTTAGCCTACCATGGGCATCATCAAGAGAACGACATCAACTCCTAGCCAATTTTTGTGCGAGAGACCAACTTCGTCTTTAGAGATCCTCTAAAATGATAATAATTCTCTCCCTGGATTCTAGAACAAGACCTTGATGACACTTTCACGATTTAGTTATATCAACTATTCTGCATCTCTTATGCTTCACCCCGATACCTCAAAGTCCCACTTCTTATACATGGCACAGGAAATCGGACCATGACACTGGGGTAATAGGAAAAACAAGGGCAAAAATACTCGCCCGATGATATAATCAACGCTGCCCAATGTACAACATCTCGTTGACACTTGCTTCGATCCTGACATTCCAGAGTTTGTCAACCGATTCTTCAAGGACCTTTAAGTCGAAGACCCTCATTGTGTTTTTCCTGTCTTCGATTGATAAATACATTTTTTAATCCATATATAATGACCCAAATTATTATACAAATTAATTATATTCAGTAAATAGGTTTTAGAACGGCAAAGCAAAAAAGAAATATGAGTTTATCCATATCTAACCCACCTTTGAAGAGTCTCTCTCTATTCGTCCGGTGCTCCTCCCCTTCTACTTCTTCTGCTTTGTCCTCCTCTTCCACAGTCGCCACCGCTTCCCAGGTCGTCACAACTTCCCCCTCAAACTGCAGCTGCTAGCCACCGTTGCAGCCTCTCCCTCAGGCCACAACCGCCGGTCTTCGGCTCCACCCTTCTCAACCCCCTCTTCCACAAGGTAGTGAGCTCTGAATCGATTCAGTGGTCACCATTTGCGATTTTGTTGCTAAACAAGGAACAATTAGGGGGTCGATGTGTGTGAACTGAGTGGGAGACGCAATTTCGGTAGTTTGGATATATGTTTGGGCCCCTAAATTTTTTTGTAGATTGTGTTTCGATTGCTTAACGATCGCATTATATGTTTCTCGCTCTCGGGCAATAATATGTTTGTGTGTATTTGATTTTCTTCAATAAATAAATTTTCAAGCCATATAGAAATGTAACGAATGTAGGAGGGGAAGTTTAGCAACTGGTGCTTACTACTTAGTCGATGAAATGTTTGAACGGTGTCCTGGCACTGAGATCAGACAATGTTAAGGTTCATAACCGATGGGATGTGGACACTTTATGCTTAAAATTTGTGATTTGGGTTTAATGCTGCGTTAATTTTAATTTGCTTGCACTCCAAAAGCTGAAGATTGACTTACTCAACCGAGATGCTTGCGAGTTTGATAATAAGTTTATAATGTCCCAAAACAATAAGGTTATACTGAATCCAACTCACGATTTATGGATAGCCCAAGCCGAACTCTCACAATGACCTTCATGCCCCTATTCATAACCTGTTCCCTAACTCTCTCGTAAACTTGACGACTCATCGTGTGTTGTTACTCCTTATTTAAAGCCAACAATTTAAGAAGAAAATTTGCTTAAAATAAATCCCAAGTATGGGTTAGGTCCAACTCAAATTCAATCCAATCCACCCATCTGATGAGCTTAGTCCATATTAGAAGAGAATGTGGGGGCTTGAATGGCCATGGGTTTTTAGCACAAGCATGCTAAAACATGAATAGTTGTTGCTCGTGAGTACTCTATCTATCACCCATTTCAATGCTTCGGTACTTCTACTTTTTTAGATAATTGGACAATCTAGTTTATGTCAAGGCTTTAAGCACTCATCCCACAGGCTAAAGCTTAAGGTTTTTCCTACTTCATGACACAGTACCACCTACTGAGACAAAACTAGAAGCAATAGTAGAGACGCAAAAAACCCATCATATAATTGATTTGCGAAGTACAGTAACTACCATAAATATAGATGAAGCCTCCTATAGTCTTTATACAATGAAGATAGTTGTACTTTTATCTCCTAGGATGCATTTTGTTTAGCTTTCTCAATGAACTTTCAGCTTCTAAAGCCCCTTAAAGAAATCTTGGAGCGTTTCGCAAGTATTTCAAAAAGCTTTTGGTTAATTGCTAGCATTGGAAATGTTGAAAGTTCAATACTACTCCCACATAGCCTTGTAAAATAGCATTTGTGAAATGCAAAAATCATGATTAAAATATTTTTTTTCTTTCCAATATTATCGTCACTAATATTTTAATTTTTCAGTTTTACCCCCTATTGTAATTATTCATCTTCACATGAGGGCGGCAAGAGTGAGGCCGCATCTGGTCAGCCAAGGGCTAACAAGGGTCACACAACCCAAGAGACCTTCACAAGAGATCACACAACCTTAACCGATCGCTGCCTAGGGTCGCATTACCCGAGGTGAGGATCGCCTAGGGTCATGAGACCCAAGTGGCCCTGCCTAGGTCTTGCACGACCTCTGGCAACAGTCGGTTGGGTCGCACAACCCTTGACCCTCGCTCGATCCTCATCGAGGGTTGCCTAAGGTCGAGTGACCTCAACTGGTGACCGTTGGTGCCGATCGGCTCGCCATAACCATAGTCCTTTGTCAGCTATAATGAAGAGTTTAGGTCCTTTTTTAATTAAAAAAATACATCCAAAGCTCATTGAAAAACCAAACACTACTTGAATTCAACGTTAATTTTCAAAGAGTTTTTACTAAACACAATTTGCATTTCTCCAAAGGGTTTTAGCTCCCAGCAGTTGCATTATACACAAAGCCCATCTGCAAAGTTGAACCAATCTCATCGATAGTTAGGCACTTCTCTTAGAAAAAAAGAAGATATTATTGATTGCAGTAGAGGCACAATAGGGGCAAAAAAATTGATCGGAGGGGTGGAAACGGAATTACATTGATAAGCTCATAGAATGCAGCTAATTGAGATGTACTTGTTGGTGAATATAATTCAGGGACATATGCTAATCTATTATACAAGATTATCTACTTTAATCACGGAAAAGAGATTAAAAAAAAAAAAGAAAAAAAGAGACTCCTCTTTTACGGCCGGAAAAAAATGGATTAATAGATCATACAATTGAGCATGGCCTCGTACAAATAAATTCTGGCAGCAAATCCATCGCAGGGAAGAAACATTCAAGGCCTCCGGGGCAAGAGAGGTTCCAGTTGAGGATCGGTATCTTTTGAAGCTAAAGGCCTCTGATTTCCGGACTCCAACTCGGGAATCGAAAGATCCTCTCCCGTTTGCCTGAGTAATCTCTCCAAGAGACTGGGTCTCTCCTCAGGTGGAGGATCGGGTGTTGTGGGCTTTTCTTTTATGCTTTGGACATGCTGGAGGCAGACTTGAACGGCATCATGGCCTCGGACGAAGAACCATTCCTTGCCAATCATGTCAACCCCTCCGGACTTTGAAAAGTTAAGGAGGATGTCCTGGTTCGGATTGGAAATAGCAATCCGCCACACCAAGAAATGTCTCAGATGCTTGTGGAGATGGCAAAAGAACTTCCAGCGGGACTGACAAGAAAATGAACCAATTGTTCCCGGTAGTGGTCAACAAACCTCAATGTCCCGTGATTTGTACTCTTGGTGCAAATCCTTTATGTTGGAAGTTTGTTTGTAAAACAAACTAAGTATATGTTTCTTTGTCCCACATAGGAAAAGTGAGAGAAAGTTGGCTAATTAATAAGTCTGGGGTTTTTCTAGTATACCTAAAAAAATGATTGGGTGTGGGCTAGATCCACCATATCAGCGTGTGGGTGTGTAATTATTAGGCATACTTAGCCCTTTGAAATTTTATTTATTTTAAATATATATATATTTAATTATTTTGAATTTTGTTTATGTCTTTTCAAGACAACATTTGAAAAATATACTCATTCAGTTTGCAACATTTCTCGAAGGGTTACATTTGTTCATTTTTCCGAATGGACGCCTTTGTTCATTTGGGCAATTTTTCGAAAGGATATATTTGTTCACTTTGCAATCTTTCACGAAAAGTTACCTACGTTTTTAAGACTGATTTATATATACATGTCAGTTTTCCAGAAGATAGTGTTTTTTCGAGCCTTCTTTTTAAAAAAAGAAAAAAAAAAAACTACAGCTATCTTTTCAATTGTTTCCTAGAGAGACACTTGAGAAATATTATAATTGTTATATAGTATTCTCAATTTTGAGACTTTGTTGTATCTTGGAGGATATTTGCCGATGATCATTAGCAACTTTGTGGGGGCAAATAAATCCTTAAAGAAAGTGATATCATGCTTCAAAGTTCAACTTAATTACTCTAAAGATTCAATTTCATCGTTATGCCCAAGTCGAAGCCATATTTTCCCAACACTTTAAAGCTTGAACAGCACTGGAATCAACATATGTCACGGCTGCAACAAGAAACGAAGATGTGATTCTAAGATGTGGCAGCACAAGAACCCCAGTGCAGTGAAGCCAAGTCCTATATCAGCATGAGTAACAATAAATGAGGTTGTAAATCTGTTTCCATGAACTTTAAGCCGAGAATGATGGAAATCCTATTAAAAATTTGCATTGTTTTAAGGTGAGGCTTGACCGGCTGAATTCTTCTGTATCCACCAATAATTAAACTAAATTATGAGGCCTGTTGCAACATTAATCCAAGCTCTTGGCCCGAGGATTTGGTGTAGATTTTCATAAAGAACAAAACAGATATAAAATTAAAATTTAGCCGACAATTAAGAAATCATTTATTCGTGAAACATCAACTCAACTATATTCTTATAAATTGACATAAACGAAAAAACACATCAGTATAGAATACTTTGTCCGTGGTTCATGCAACTAATATTTCATAACCTTTCCCTAAAAAAGGCAATTTTTATTGTCAAAGTAAAAAAAAAGGAGGCTACAACTGCTCCACCTATTGTTAGGCCTATAAAGCCTATAATTTAACTTATGATGATCAACAGCAGACATGTGCATGATAAATTACGTCCGCGCCTGGAATAAATTTCCCCAGCCTGGAAGAAAATTAGCTCGGAAACTGAGTTGTAGGATCAAACTAAGGGTGCGTTTGGCTGCACCTTATTTTGTTAAAGGAACAAAAATTTCAGTTTTTTTGTTCCTAAGAACAAAAAAGGAACGTAAAGCGTTTGGGTGCGTTTCTGTTCCTTTTTGTTCTTTTGTTAAAGAACAAAAAAAAAGCGAGAAATAAGAACACAAATTTTGTGTTTCTTATTTCGAAACACAAATTAAACACTTTTTTTTTTTCTTCTTTTTCTTCTTTATTTTCTTTCCTTTTTCTTTCGCCGGTCGCCGGCCTCGGCCATGGCCGGCGACCAAGGCCGGCGACCGGCCGACGAGGGCCGGCGGCCTCGCCCAGGCATGGCGAGGCCGAGCCTCGCCGGCCGCTGGGCGAGCTCGGCCTCGCTAGATCTGGGCGAGCTCGGCCTCGCCAGATTTGGGCGAGATCGAGCTCGCCCAGCCCGGCGCGGGGTCGGCCTCGCCGTGGCTGGGCGAGCCTCGCCGTGTCTGGGTGAGGCCGCCGGCCCTCGTCGGCCGGTTGCCAGCCATGGCCGGGCCGGCGGCCGGCCAAAAGAAGAAAAAAAGAAAAAAAGGAAAAATAAGAAAAAAATATTAAAAAAAATAAAAGAAATAAAAAATTATACAAATTTACCAAACGTGTTTTATTTATTTTTTGTTAGAACAAGTTCCAAACGTTTTTTTGTTCAAAAATTGTTCCCCGGAATAAACACTTTTTTTATTTTCGTTCGCTGAACGATTTTTAAACAGAAACACAAACAAACGCACCCTAAGCTTTCAAGAGACAGGAGAGATACATTGCAAGCCGACTAGAATAACTAACTATTAATTCAACATAATAAAGACTCTAATGAAGGATCATTTCCATATTGTTTTTGTATAGGTAACCAAACGCACCACTTAAATGACAACTTACGTGCCATCTCTAGAATAACAAAATAAACACTATCAACTTCCGGGCCCCGCCGTGTGGATTTATCGATCTCAATTTCATATTCCCGTAGCCTGAAAATGAACCAGATAGGGAGGGCAAAGCCATATAATTACCGATCTTTAATGTTACTAATATTGGCAAAATATATTGGAGCATCAATCCGAACAATGACAATGCCATTGTAGGCATACGCTTCTGGGTACTGTTCTATATTTCTATAGACAGTGATGCCAGGTAGGCGCCCCAAGCCAGCTGCATAACAGATAAGAAGCTGTGAAATCTTGAGGAAGATGGTTATAGGAGTACATTGACACGCATCAACACGAGAGAGAGAGAGAGACAGAGAGACAGAGAGTAGACATTTGGAAAAGCAAATGAAGCAGCTTTCACACTTGAAGGAAAACATCGACAAGAAGGAAATACAAGGACACATGGCAATGGCATTGTTAACCAGATAAGCAGCAGTGAAGACTGAAAACATAGAGCAGCTTATAAGTAAATGGACTTACCGATATGTGGATTTGCTGATTCGGGAATGTCAAAAGCAATAGAAGCACCAATCTATAGCATCAACAACATGTCAAAATTGGATCATAAGTTCCAAGCTCCCTTAGCGGTTCCTATGATGATAAAGCTGCTTAATGTTGGGATTATTAAAAATCGATAGTGACCTTCTCAAAGTAATTTCCATCCTGAACTCTAAGTACATCAAGGTAGCTCATAATATCTACTATGCCTGAATAAATGTACATACAGCATAAATATCTAAATTCAGTAGCTCAAATGCCGCTGCTCCAGGTACTCACCCCCAAAAAGCAAACCGATTTCAATTCCAAGGAACGATGTTATTGTGCTAGTAATTGTCCAAAGAAGAAAATCTTTCTTATTTACATGCCAAAGAAATATAGCTTCCTGATAATCCACCTGAAATACAAATTAGCAATAGCTTGAATTTCCATTTCATTAGTAAATAAACTAACAGTAATTCTCAATCTTTTCCGTACTTTGAGATTAAGTCGGTTCTCAAAATTTTTTCACTAAGTAATTAAAGTGGACATTCACTTGGACATCAAGGATCTATTTAGAATATGAAACTAATATCGACTACAATTTCTGTCATAAGATGGCAGATTAAACAGAAAATCCCAATTTGCTAACACTTGCAAATTCATGGCAAGTGTAAACACAGAACTACTTTACTTGTGCGAAATCTATTATGTGGCTCATGATAAGATAAAATAAGCTTGATTAATAACTTAAAGATTTCAGCTGGAGGATGATATAGGCTTCCGAGGCCTATTAGTACTTCGTATACGGATATTTTGGAGACTTATCACTCAGATAACAAGCAAACCAGAACAGAAATGCAGATGAAAAACAAACAAGACTAGATCTTCGTAAGTGCAATACAAACAATAAAATAAGGTTGATGGCATTAGCGAGATTGGAAGGGAGCAAATGAGAAACAAACTAACTGTAATGCATAGTCAGATCAACTTGGAGTGCATTTTTTCCTATGTAAAAACATTATGTCAAAGGTGTTGATGCTGAGCTTTAAAGTGTCTTTTGTGGAACATATTGTTATGTTTTGTAACGAAAAAATATTTTGCGTATAGACCTATGTGAGGGTTGCACGTTACAGGTTACACATTTCGCTTGAAGATCCCTAATATTAAAAGGGTGCATGCTTGATACGTTTTTCAATATTTTTAGGCAAGTACTTTGACTCCACTATCCTATTTCAAAATTTTATTGAAGGTTGCTCTGTTAAGATAAGTCAGATCCTTTCATATCTTAAGGCATCATTGGAAACATTCGTACAGTAGGCAAGAAAGTAGTCATGCTATCTGTCCGGAAATGGATAATCATCAATAATAATAAGCAGGGGACCAACAAAAATGCGCCGGCAGATCATGTGTTCTCGGTTAATTCATTCAGGACAGCCCCCAGTACTTTTATAGGTAGACGCGCTCTTGCGTACAGACTAAAATCTGACTGCAGTTCCAATTCATATTCCATTTTCACAGAATGTTGGAAAAGTTAGTGATTCAGCATGAAGTCAGCACAACATCATCATCAGAAAAGATGAACTCCTCGATTTTAATCAGCCACACTAAGATGACTGAATAGAAGTCTTCTAAGAGTTCCTTAGTTCTTGGTTCTTCATATCAACTTCAATACGAATTAAAACAGGATTAATTACCAGGCCCATAACAGCAGATATCACAATGGCAGCGAGTGCACGATGCAGATAACAAAAATGTTGAGCCAATAGTTAGTATTTCAAATGAAGAGGAGACCGATAAACCTCCTCAAATCCTTCCCTTAAGTCATCGGTTACAAAACAAAGCACTATTTAATCAGCATGCGTGTGCTCCTAAACTAGGAGAAAGAGAAAGTAAACCCACCATCCCGACATAAATGCAGATCCATAAGAACAACAATTGCCGACAAGGATGCATACCTGCGGTATATATTCAAACAATGAAGTCAAGAATATAAGGGCACAGCCCATTATGATTCCTGTAACACTTCCAGATACACCTGACTTTGCATCACTTTCATGGTTTACAGCTGATCAGGAAAAGGAGGCTGAGAGCAACATAGCAGATTGTTACCCCCAATTAGAGCCGTTAAAAGGGTGGGTCGGGGCAGGTTTGGGTCGGGTCATTGTGGTCGACCCAAATTGATCCATTAACCCATTTTATGACCATTTATGTTTAATGTAAATTTTTCGACCCAAACCCGACCCGACCCATACCCAACCCACACCCGACCTAACCCAACTCATATTAATAAAATATTTTCATATTTAACAAATTTAGAAAAACTTATTCCTATGTTTTTTTAAAGATTATATTATTAAAATACTTCCAAGCTTTTATATATATATAATTTTTTTTAAAATTGTATTGCTAAAATAGTTTTATACAATATAAATTTAATGGACAATTTTTATAAATTTTAAAAAAATTATTTAAAAAAATCGAAATTCAATTATTTTTTTAAAATTAAAATTAAAATTTTAATTATTTTTAAAATATATTTTTCTTTTTCTTTTTCTCTTTTCTTTTTTCTTCTCCTTCTTCTTCTTTGGCCAGCCGCCAGCCACGACGATGATCGGCGACCGGCCACAGGCGAGCCTCGAGCTCACCGGCGTCGGCGAGCTCGAGCTTGCCCGACGCCGGCGAGCTCGAGGCTCGCTAGATCAACAAGGCTTGAGCCTCGCTGACGCCGGCGAGGCCTCCACCTCGCCAGATTCGGCGAGCTCGAGGCTCGCCGGTGTCGGGCAAGCTCGAGGCTCTCCGGTGTCGGGCGAGCTCGAGCTCGCCCCTCGCCGGGCGTCAGCGAGGCCTCTGCCTCGCCAGATTCGGCGAGCTCGAGGCTCGCCTGGCCGGTCGCCATGCCGGCGACCGGAAGGAGGAAGGAGAAAGAAAAAAAAGAAAGAAAAAAAAGAAGAAAGATAAAAAAGGAAGAAAAAGAAAAGAGAAAATAAAAATAAAAATAATTATAATTTCGATTTTTATAAAGTTAAAGAGAGAAGGGAGGAATTATAATGTTTTTGTTAAAGATAAGTTTTTAACCCAACCCATTTAAAACCCCACTTAAAACCCACCTATCTTAAAATTTTAATTGTGAAACCCATTTAACTATCTTTTGTTATAAACAAGTGACCCATTTATAACCCATTTAAGATTTAAATGGATCATAAATGGGTTTATGACCCATTTTAATACCTCTACCCCCACTACGACCTAATAGTTTAAGTGGCGGAGGAGGGAGCGGGGACCGAAGGGGCGTGGTGGGAGGGCGAGAAATTCGAGCGGAAATATCGACGGTGGAACGAATTTGATGGGGATCAGCTTTTTGACCCCGGCACGATCCGGGGATGATGATCTTTTAGGGTGCGAATGGTAACGTTTTTTTTTTTTTTTTTTTGTTCCAGGGAATAGAAACAAAAAAAAGTGTTTCTGTTCCAGGGAATAATTTTTGAACAAAAGAACGCGTTTGGTAACGTTTGGTCGGGAATAAAAGCGAACGTAAACACGTTTGGTAAATTTTATTCTTTTTTTATTTCTTTTAATTTTTTAAACATTTTTATTTTATTTTTCATTTTTTCCTTTCTTTTTTATTTTTTCTTGGCGACCGGCGAAAAGAAAAAAAAGAAGAAAAAAAGAAGAAGAAAAGAAGAAAGAAGAAGAAGAGAGAGAAGAAACGTTTCTTCGTTTTTGTTTACGACGAAAACAACAAAATTGTTTTTTTTTTCTTATTTTATTAGGAAACAAAAAACAAAAAAAAAAAAGCCTTTAAACGCAACCAAACGTTTGTTTTTTGTTTAAAAAATCCGTCTGAAGTGTTAAAACATTTTAAAAAACGTTTCCATGCACACCCTTACTCAATCGCGCGGTGGTTATTTTACATTCAATTTGTAGATTTTATGGGGCTCATAATGATTCGGGAATTCGTTTTCGTGATGCGACAAAAGTTTAAAAGATCATGGTCAATATGGCAATAATACTCGACCCCTCGTTTGCTGAAAACATATTTAGTTTGCTCTTCTTCACGCGATCAATGATTGGTATCGACCCAATTATTAGACTACTCCTAAAAAGAATAGCCAGCAGACGTGACTACCTAGTATTTAGTCACCAGTCATTTTCGTTAGCCCCCACTTCTTTATTTAAGTTATACTCATTGCCTCCTGGATTTTCAACTCCTAACCCCTCATCACGGTTCCGATGTAGTTTCTCGATAATCATCACATAAAAATTCATCATTTTTTTTATAAAAAAAAGGGGTCGGTACGATTCCAATGAAACTGGCATCGATGGAGACCTAACAAAGCCCCATCATCCAATCAAATTGCATCTGAAGTAGAACGCATGTGCTTCTCAGGATCATGCACGGATACGTCCAAATTGATAGAAACAAAGTGAATTTTAAAAAGGTCGGTCTCCTGATCAGCTGATCAGGAAAAGGATGGGATAAATTTTATCATGACTGTCAAACGTAGCCTACTAGTTTAAGCTTTTAGGATAAATAGCTTAAAATTTTTGGAACAAATATTGCATGCTTGATTTTAGTAATTTAAGTGTTTTGTTATATCAAGGATCCTTAATATATCAATTTCAACCTCATCAACCCTTGATGGTTTTTAAATTGTTACCCCCACTACGACCAGATGTAGCCAAGCGAGACAACAGCATACCAACATCCTCCTTGCTCATTGGTAATAGAACATTAAAATGTTTAAATTATACTTACATTTAACAGCTTAGCACATTAGAACAATTGATAATGGTATTCATAAAATTTCACGTGATATTAGAATAAAAATTATGAAATTTTTAATCTTTCCAAGTTTTTGTTTCTCTCCCAATGAAATATTCTTATGCTCGGCAATAGATATAAAAATTAAACTCAGTGTGATGGGGAGTGATAAAATATTAAAAATATTAGATCATATGTACATCAAATAACATATGATTTTAAAATAGTTGGTAAAGATCGGGGTTCAAATCCCCATCTTACCGGGGGGTGACGCGTAAGTTTGAAGTGGGTTGCATGACTCCCACGCGCCGCAAGAGAGCTTAGTGACAAGTCATATGAGTGAGTGTAGAGTAAGCGTAAATAGAATAGGGCCAACCAAAAAAAAAAAAAAATTCCAATGGAACTATACACAGACAAGCAAGATGTTTGTGTTGAATATGAAATCCGCTATCTGCACACGTGGATTGATGCAAAAATGACGCTTGAAGTGCATAGTTCGAAACAATTGAATCAACAAGCAAAAATTGATTTTTAGATTTTTTCGGAGCACCCCAAATCATCCACCTAATGAATCATAAAATACGAAAGAAATTACGAATTTTCTCGTTTTCCTGAAACAATAATTACGACGGAAGCATGCGGATGCCTCGGGACAATTCCGGCACTCCCTAGAAGCAGGGCCTTCTCCGACCGGCGTCCAGCAGCAACGGAGAAACTTCGCCCCGGACTTTGACGTGCGCTACGGGACGTGCCGCCCCTCAAAAAAACAACTGGCGGGACGGCTAGTTACCACTGAACCCAAAAAAAAAACGCGTACGACCAACACGGTCCTACCCAACGGGAATCTTTTAACCGATAACCTACCCACGTCTTCCACGCACACACCGCTTCTTTTTCCCTCTCCTCTCCGTATATATACTCGTTGCTACCTTCCCCTTCTGGCAGTCTCATCCAAAAACTTGTCAGCTACATCTTCAACTGACGCTCAATTTCTCAGCTTACTTCACTCGAATCATCACACCAATCACTCAACCGCG
This sequence comes from Eucalyptus paniculata subsp. matutina, assembly GCA_017140255.1. NCBI lineage: Eukaryota > Viridiplantae > Streptophyta > Magnoliopsida > Myrtales > Myrtaceae > Eucalyptus > Eucalyptus paniculata. The sequence goes on from CM029441.1 coordinate 39,286,399, forward strand.
GATAGACCCTTCTCAATCAAAGAAGGGAAACTCACAAAATGAAAAAAAGAAAGAGGTTTACTCTCCCTCGCCGGGGGGAAGAGGGGAAGCCCACCAAAATGATAAAAATAGAGGGGTTGGAGATCTGCGTCAAGGCTGCTGATGTAGCACCCGATTTTCTTGGAGACTGTAATTTTCGCCTCTGGGTGATGTTTCGTCATGTGGGTGAGGGGATTTTTTGGGTTGTGTTTTCGCTGATCGGGCTGTGTGGTGTTTTCTCCGTGTTTGTTTAGGCCCGTTTTGCCAATGGGTGATGCTAACTTTGAAGGAGAAGAAAGTTCCGTACAAGACCCACCTCATCAAATTAAGTGAGAAACCCCAGTGGTAAGTCTTTCTCTCTCTCTCTTTAGGCAATTTTTGCGAGGAATGTCGTAATTTTTTCGGTGTTTGGTCTTTCGGGATTGTAAAGGTTCTGGTCGTTATGATGATCTTTTTGTGACGAATGTTTCGCTGATAGGTTATTGGAAGTGAATCCGGAAGGGAAGGTGCCGCTGATCAAGATCGATGATAAGTGGATCGCCGACTCTGATGTGATTGTTGGCATTCTTGAAGAGAAATACCCTGAACCTCCGCTTACTCCTCCCCCTGAGTTTGCATCTGTGTATCTCTCTCTCTCTCTCTCTCTCTCTGTGTACGTGTTTGTGTTTGTGTGTGTCTGTGTCTGTGTCTGCTGTCCTGTCATGTTTTCACCATTCTGGTTTATTTTCTGTCTGTTCTTTGTTTGAAATATCTTGCTATCAGTTTTCTTCATCAGTTTCATGGAAGAATTCCTTTTGCTTAGAGACATTGATGGGTACTCATGCTGGGCGGTTTCTAGTGGTCTTAGCGTTCTCTTTTGCTTCTTTTGCCAAAATGTCTTGAAACTCTGTTTTCTTGACTTTTGAATTTCAGCCAGCGTTATGCCTTCTTCTAAAATCGCAGGGGCTCGAAAATTTTCATCTCCTTTGTGGAGTTTGTGAAGAGCAAGGACCCAAGTGATGGCAATGAGCAGGCATTGCTTGATGAACTGAAGGCGCTGGATGAACATCTCAAGGCTCATGTAAAATGCATATTCACAGCCAACTGTACATAAAAATGGCTAAAATTTTTTGCATTTTCTTCTGTAGGTTTACTGGTGCGTATTATTGTGGTTACAGGGTCCATACATTGCTGGAGAAAAGATAACAGCGGTTGACTTGAGTTTGGCCCCCAAATTGTTCCATCTCGAGGTTGCTCTTGGCCACTTCAAGAAATGGACAGTCCCAGAAAGCTTTACTCATGTCCACAGCTACACCAAGGTAAAATACGATGTTCGCGGCCTTTTATGTTTCTGCAAATTGTTTTCTGTTGGCAAGTGTTATGTTTTGGTAGAATAAGGTTCCATTGCGCTAGCTATCATGAGTGCTCTGAAGGGTTGATAAACGGACAGAGAAATTAACAGCCATCATGAGTCCTGCATATGTGTGATATGTTGATAGTTGATGCGCTTCCTCTTTCATCCATTTATGACGTTTATGATTTTATTGGTACCAGCGCCTGTTGTGGGTATTGTTGCCAAATTTGCTAGGGACTGCTTCGTTTCCAATCTATGATCACACATCTTTTGTGTTGAAACCTGTGGTGCATGTCATAGTGTTGTGAATTGTGCGAAAGAGGACAGGAGGCGGTGTCCAGTTGTGGAAATGTAGTTGCCAAGGCATTTGTTAGGTGTGTTGATATTTGCCAACATAAACCTTGGGTTTCCATTTGTTCTGGGGAAGTTGAACTTAAATCCAGGAACATACAGCTGCGGATCCTTGTACCGTTCCAAATATCGAATAATTGTTTTTTTCCATAAGAAATATCATCTCGGATATATGGCGATGCCTTGGTGGTTACTTGACCAGTAGGTGACTCATCATTGCAGTTCTTGATGCAGGAGGGGCATCGTTTGATCATAGTAAAGATTGAGTTTTCTTGCTCTTTTAAGTGGATTAGGCTAATCCTTGAAAACCTTTCTCAATGATTTTCCATTTGTGTTTTCTCGAATGATGTTGTTTCTTTCTTGATCGTTGTCCAGGTCTTGTCATTTGCTTCTCTAGCATCTTGTGCAGCTCCTTTGAAAATGCACAGGTTCATGTGGACACTTTAAAAACAACTGATGTTTCGTTTGTTTTTGCAGCTGTTGTTTGCTCGGGAGTCCTTTGTGAAGACCAAGCCGGCAAAGGGGCATGTGGTCGCTGGATGGGCGCCGAAGGTCAATGAAGCATGAATCGCAGCTTCTGCGTTATTAGTGTCAACTTTGATCTTTTGTTATGGAAGTGTGGTTGGGCCTCGAGAGGCTCTGCATGTTAGTTAAGTCAAATAAATGTACTCTCATCTCACCCATGTTAAGGCTTATGGTATTTATAAATCTACTGGTGTGGCCCGAGTGTGGTTTGAATGGAGGTTGCAAATCTTGGCTTAGGCCCTTCTCGTGGTTTCCATGAGTGATTCTTTCTTCGAGGATTAACTAATTTTCCTAGCCGCTGCTCAATCAATTCTCTGAATGGGCCGCCTCTATCCCGCTCGGTTCGGAAAATTGGCAAATTCTCGGGAATGTACATAGAGAAGCCGACGTCGTCGATGTCGTTGGGGAATCATAGGAATGGAACGGGTGATGAACTTGGAAGTGATTTGACATTTCATGTTGGCAATTTGAGGGGCAGGGAGAAGGAGAGGTTGCTGATCCCCTACAAATTTGGGGCCCATTGCAGCACTCGACAACAGACAAGCAAGTAGTAAATTCGATTTTTCGGCCCAATTTCTCAAAACTGCATCTGGGCTTGGGAGATGCGTTGTTCTGGGTTGGTGCTTATATTACAATCGAGTGGATCACTCGCGTAACTTTGGTTGGAAAAGGAAAAAAAAACCGAGGATTGCTCCCTTTGCTGCTTACGTAAAATTAATCTAAGGAAGTTCGATGTGGTCGTGGTAAGTTTGAAATGTGGTGTTAAATCTGTCAAAGTTTGTGTTTTTTTCTTGTAAATTTTAAAGCGGGTGAAATTTGTCATGATGGTAAACGTTTTTGTTTTTTCGATTTTTGCCGTAGTTTACATTTACATTAGTCAACATGAAATCTAGTAGGTCCCAACATGAAATTTAGTAGGTCCATATCAAGTGTCATTAATTGTATTTCAAAAACATGCGCATTTTCATTTGAAGCATTTTATGCATGCGCCTTTTCCAATTTTTAAGAAGCGTTGTCATGCGATTTTACTAATTTTTAATACAGACTCAGCTAGCACTCTAGTAATGGATGTCTTTTAGGGGTGAGTGATTCCAGATTCCATGTAAATTCTATTTGGAATTCGGAACCTACCTATTAGAACGGGTTCCTCCTTTTTTGGAATTCAGAACCTACTCTACATACCTTAAAACCTAAAACCTACATTATTACAGGTTTTAGGATTTACCTAGGTTTTGCTCGTATTATTAGTTGAATGATTATAGTGAATTATCACTTTTAATGACCACCACTTGTTACTATTAGTAGTGAGCCGTTTTAGATTTCATGTAGGTTCCAATCTTAAAAATCGGAAATTATCTGTTAGAATAGGTCTCTCTCTCTTCTTTTTTTTTTTTTTAATCTAAAACCTACCATGTCACAAATTCCAAAATTGATTACAAGGTAGGTTCCGCTTGTATTGTTAATTTATTGACCATAACTTATATTTAGACATATGAAAAATATGAAATATTAACAAATTTAATCATAAAATGAAAGTTTAGATTAGTAATTTCAGATGATATACTCATTTTCAAGTGCCATGAAATACCGTAAGATCAAGCGAAGATATAGACTAAGAAAAACACAAAAACTTATTCAAGATTCTAAGTTACAGGTTCTAGGTTTCACAAACGTAAAGCTTGAAACCTACCTATTGAAACATGTTCCATAACTTTTAGAACTTGTAATCTATCTTGCACACTTTAGAACTTGGAATCAGATAAATTTCCATCAGTTCAGTTTTTAGGTTTCAAATTCTATCATGGAACCATGCTTACCCCTAATACTTTTGAATTATTACTTTTTTCTTTGTTCTGATTTTTGCCTTAGTTTACAAAAGCCGGCATGAAAATCTAGTAGGTCCCAACATGAAATCTAGTAGGCCCATATTAAGTCATTAATCGTGTTTCAAAAACGTGCACAATTCCATTTGAAGTGCTTTATATATGCGATCCATACAAGAAAGATCGAAGAAAAAACAAAGGCATAAAATCATGCCCACCCCCTAAGTTCCCGAGCTAAATCAGAGTGAATTTCTTCCACATGATTGGGAAATACTATTTGGCCAACAGGGGACAGGTGGGCTTTGCTAGAGAGACCGTCGACAATCGCCCTCAATTGCGTCAGAAAAAGGGGGAATTGATTGAAAACGACGCCTCGTTCTCGCCAGCCCCACATTATGCGCTTCATTTATCAGGCACCGCCCCTCCGCCCCGCAAAACGACGACGTATTGAGAAGGAAGAGTCCGAGCGTCGTTTCGCGGAAAAAGAGCGAAGCGGAAAGCAAACCCCCGCTGCATAATTGTAAACCACCCCCTTCTTTCTTTCCATGCGTGCGCAAATCGCACGGGCCAATGGCGAGCCGCCACGTCACTGCGTGGAGATCGCTAATTGGTGAAGTGGAAGTGAGGATCCCATCGTTCGGCGGGGTTTGGCACCACGTGGCACGTCTCTCTTTGAGTTGGATTAAGTTCCGTTTGATTGAAGAAAAACCGTCTTTGAATTTTTCTTTCACTTATTGATGTTTGAATAACTAAAATTCAATCGATTTATATTTTTTTCATAAACTAAAAGTAATAAGCTTAAATTGGGAAAAATGACCATCCTTTCTAACAAGAGTAAAATCATTATTCTTAAACCATCAAAAAAAAAAAAATCAATAATTTTTCTTGAATTTTTTTATAAAAAAATATTTTTTCTTTATCATGAAATTTTTAATAAAACAAACATATATGGAGAAATATTCATGACAAAGGAAAATACTTTCAGAAAATCAGCTTTCAAGAGAATTAATAGTTTTTTTTTTTAATGATGTGACAGAAACGTTTTTTGGTGTTTAGATATCATTTGGAAAATGATTTTCATTTATCTCTAGAAAAAAAAATTGGATTTTTATATACCTTTTCTTTTTCTTTCTTCTTCCCCCAATCGCCAGGCCTCGATGACGGCCAATGATAGGCTACAAGTGAGGCTCAACCTCGTTGACCTTAATAAGGCTCGATCCTTGCCGCCCTATGCTTGTGGCTAGTCATTGATCGTTGTCAAAGCCCATTGACCGATGGAGGGATAAAGAAAAAAAAAGAAAAAAATTAAAAATTCAAGATGAGCAATCTTAAAAGGTGCTTTCACCTCTTTAGATTTAGACATTTACTTTCCTAATTTTATAGATGAATATTTTGGTTGACTGAAAATCATTTTCAATGAATCATACGAGTGAATGTTTGAAAATCTAATTTCTGTGAAACTGTTTCACTTAGGCAAAAACGCTCTAAAATTATACTCATAGTCAAAAGGAATCTATATAATGAGTTTTTTGAGCAATATGTACATTTGTATGGATTTAAGGGATGTAGGCCAAAAAATCTATGCAAAATTAATTGTCCTATAAATATGACTCGAGCGGGCACAAGTAGTCAATACTTTCATATCCCTAATAATTCATCTGAATTAAATCATATCCTCTTTGTTAAAGTCAATAATCCAACGAATTTGTTCTAAATGTTTAAGTTTTCAGAGAGCGCCTTAAGCTTGCAAATGACACGCGCGACCGAAAAGATTGTGGCAAGCACATAGCATATAAAGACAAAAATGTTATAAACAGAGCAGATACGAGGTGAAGAATAAAACTTAATCACGAGCCATGACTCAAATATCGTGTTTATATATAGAGCCCAAGAACTGATTAGTAAATGAACGTACCACATGCATAATAAAAAATTCTAGTCGGAGTTTTCAAATTCTGGTTGGCGGGGTTGGGTCATACTAGTTTGTTTGATATTCATACATGAAAATAAGTAAAAATATTCTCGTTCCATATACGTTTATACGATTTACCAAAAAGTTAATAACATGGTCATTGAAACATTTATGGAAGTATCCATAGGAGACATAAAATTATATAATTGACTACTTGATATGATCCCATTAACAACAACATATACCCGTAACTTATAATTTCATTTACTTAATCTATTTACACAGTAAGATTTGCAGCACGAGTTCAATCATTGAAGCAGATGCATCATATTAGCTAGGGACAATTGCAGCTTCCGTGCTCTTCCGTATATGCAATGATATATGGTGATCATCATCGTCACATTGTATGGGCCACCACAGAATGAGAGAGAGAGAGAGAGAGAGAGAGAGTGAGAGAGAGAGAGAGAGAGAGAGAGAGTCGTTGGGGGTGTGTGTGGTTTTGGCATATTGAGACACCAAGGTGAAATCGCTTTCGCAGTAGCTACCATACTAAGAGAGAATATGTTAAACGTTTGGGTTTGAATGGTCATCCTCGCCGTCGTCGCCATCATGGTGTGAATCTTTGGAGGCGGAATCAGAGGAGGAGATGATCTTCTGAATCATTTGACTCGTCTCTTCCTCCGACATTCGATCGTCTTTGCTTCGAGACTCTGCATATTCCTCAAAGAACTCCTTGTTCTCTTTCTCCAGTTCATTCCACACTGCATTCATTAGCATTTCATGTGACACTTGAATCCATCACATTAGATCTACGAATACTTACTTATTAGGCAAGATTTTGCAATAGAAAGTTTCAATCTACAATTCATCGATTATATACTTACAAGAAAAGTTAAAACTTTGAAAATCAAAATTTTTCCTCATACTTGCTTGGGGGGTTCGCAAAATCAAGTGTTTAGCAAGCTTCCTTATGCTCAACATATCTGACTATTGATGCAAAACTCAAGAGCTTCGTCTTTGTATATTGTGCAAGAATGTTTTAAAGTTGAGCAAGAGCTTATTCATGCAAAAGAGACCACGATGACAGTGCTATTAGCTATGGAGGTTAGTGAAGATTATTTCCCAAGAAACCCTAGGAGCTGAAGATATCAAACATTTCTATGAACAAGGACGAAATACACAACAAATATGTGTTTGAAGTATAAGAGCGGTTGGTTTCACGATAAGGATTCTTTTTTTAATAAATCTTTTCAATAGCGTTTATTTTCGTTTGATATTTTTAAGTTAGTATGATTCTGAATTGTCTTTGTTTCGTTCTTATTAGTAAGCTCATTGATGATAAATTAGATTCAATTACCTGCGGGGCCAAAATATATATGTATCTAGAGAGGGAGGAGAAGAAAAAATCAGGATGGTTTCTGAAGTAATACAAGAAGAGGAAGGAATATGAAGCTGACCGGTGGAGGTAATGACAGGTTTGATATTTGCATGCTTGGAGAGGGCTTCCATGCATTCTTCCTTACTCATCCGAAAGATCAAACACTTCTCTATTAGGTGATGGACCTATCATTCGCAAACACAACCTCGTTATCGCAAAGCAAACTGAGCACATAAAGATAGGGAGAAAGAAAAGAAAAAGACAGAAGGGGTCGATGATCTCATGCACGAAGATAAGAAAAGAAAAAGACTGAAGGGGTTGATGATCTCATGCACGAAGATCCAGCGAAACCAGAACAGAAGAAGGAGAAGGATTGAAAGGGCACAAGAAGATCAAGAAAGGGAGAGCCGATGAACAACAGCATGTTTTGCAGAGACACGACACGAATTAAAAGCACATAGAGGTTAAACAAGAGAGCATAAAGATCGAAGAGGAAAGAATCAATCAGCAGATCCTTTTGTCTTCTTTCTGCCAAAACTTATCGGCGGAGGACTTACCATATGAATATACGAAGCAGACGACGAATCCCCCATGGAACAAGATCAGCTAATCTTTCAACTGGCTAACCCGTGTGTTGAGATCGACGAGAAAGTGAAAACTAATGATCGAAACGAACACTGATGACCCAAGTTGGGAGACTCGGTGCAACACGATGCGTATGTGGCTTCACATATAAAAGAGGAGGGGGAAAGATGCCAATGGCCCGAAAGAAATAAATGTCGAGAAATAAAAATACTAAAAATAATTTAGAAAAAGAGAGAAAATGGTGGGGTCAAGAGTCCCACGTGGGAGATAAATGATAATTGGTGGAGAGGGGATCAGAAGAGATTTTGCAAATGACCTCGTTTTGTCTTTGTTGAGCTTTTCCTTTTTCTTTTGTTTTTTTGGGCGGTTTGATTTGCGCCATTAGCTACGGAAGCGCCCCCTCCACGTGATGCGTGGGCCCGGTCCCCCGCTTTGTTTGCTAAGGGAAATCCTCGCTACAAGACAGAAAAAACCCTAAGGTAGCAATAGCATCCCTCGCTATTTTTGTTGAAACAATTCCTCGTCTTGCACATGGTTGCACCACTTGTATGTCGACCGCTCCCAAATTTTAGGTTCATCATTCGACTTGCATGGTTAGATATTTTCTTCATTTTCCCCAAGATATGAAAACAAATTTCAAATAAGACGATTTGATTTTGGATGTGATAACTGAGTGATCGCTTGAATGATGCTCTGGCCGAAATTTTATGTTATCTTTTTATGTGTTTACAAGTTCCTTTTTCATTTATATTGATGTGAAGGGATTAACTATTCTTTTGCTACATGTATGTGTTGATTTGCACGTCTAAATTCTTCTTGCTACTTGCTTTTGATGAGGGAATATTTAGATATAGAAAAAGATTATTATGAGGCTACGTTTAGTCGTCCAAATTTCTAATCATGATAAAATTGGATATGATAGGAAATCTAAAGGAATTTGCCATATTTTATTCACTATTTAGTGATTATAATGATAAAGTTGAACATATTCACATTATATATATATTATTTGATTTAAATGCCTATATGAGTCATAAATTTTACAAATGGAAATAGTAAAAATCTTTCGCGACACTCTTGTCTACTTTAATTTTTATTTTATTTTCCTCTCTTTTTTAATTAATTAATTTTTTTATTTCTTTCTTCTCCTTCCATCATTCTCTAACTAAAATTTATTAAATAGAAAATTGTACTAATATATCTAAAATATTAAAACAACTAAATTATGCGATAAATATATATATTGAATTTATATTGTAATATAGAATTAAATTCGAATATATAAATAAAAATAAGATTAAATTTATAAACTAAAGTTTTATTTTTTGTTATTTTGAATTTCTTATATTAGAATTCAAATATTTTATGTTGAAATATAATTTTAATTTATTAATTTAAGAAATTTGTTATTTGAGAAAAAAAATTTCCTATATGGATTTTAGAAATCCTATCTACCTTTATCCTACTTGCCTCATGAGATAATTTTATTTAGTCCATATCCCTTATATTTGATTTTATTATATCTTGAGCATGCACCAAACGCGGGATGAGATAAATTTTATTTTGACTGTCAAACCTAGCCTGATAGTTTAAGCTTTTAGGATAAATAGCTTAAACTTTTTGGAACAAATATTGCGTGCTTGATTTTAGTAATCTCAGTGTTTTGTTATAGTGAGGATTCCTTGATCACTTGGTCTAAACCTTTATCAACATAATCATGCGGGAGACAAGGAGTAGATTATTGAGTTAACTGAACATTTCGATTTGTTCATTATCTCTTTTGAAGGTGTATTGTTTTATTTCAAATCGAATAGATGACTGTTGACATATGTTGAAGCTTCAATTGACAGTGAAGTCCAAGTTCTGCGTTTGTGCACTCTCATATTCTTGTATCTTTTCTCATATAACAAATAGAGTCATGTTTGGATACACCTAGCTAGATCTTGTCATCAATGTCGTTCTTCGAGAAAAATAGATTTCAGATTAGTTGTTATCACTAGTCCATTTCTTTTTACTTCGGAATATTCTTCTGTTAACCTCCTTGCTAATAGGATAGGCACACATTTCATGTAAGCTACATCAATTTTAATTAGTCGTCTTTTTGAGCATTTGTGCCATTGTGAATAGCGGACCACAATTCTAGAGTATCACATCAATCAAAGACATACATATGAATATGGTCAAATAACCCAAAGTACGGATTAAAATTATTTCGGATGCAGTCTGCTTTACCTATTCATATACCCATCTCTTCTTCCCATCACGAGATCGTTGTCACACGTTTTATCTCATCTGAATGTTCATCGCTCAGATCCAATTCCACATATTCAAGCATGGCTCCTCTCTCTCTTTCTCTAACCCCTGTATCCATTGTCGTTGTCCTCCTATTATTTAACTAGCCATCTCCGCCGAAACTCTCCATCTCATGCATTGCCCGCCTCACAAGAATAATCGTTGTCCTAACTAGCATCAGCCCGCCGTTGAGACGTTGACGACAGGTTGCGGCTAGCCTCCGGATCTAGAGGCTCAATCCCTTCCCCCATATTTAGAGGCATCAGGATATAGATTTATCGCGATCGATGAGAAGCTTGTTGACACCGACGAGGGAGGGGCTTAACACGCTGGGCTGAGCTCCGCGTAGGCAATGAACTCGATGCCTCTGATCTCGCCTTGTGATAGAGAGAGACATGAGGGGATGATGTGAGAGCAAAAAGAGGACAAAGAGGCAATTAGAGAATGGAGAGTGAGATATGCACGCCATCATTGTTGGCGGTGCCCTGGTGGTGATGCTTGCGGTGGTCGTCGTCGGTCTGGTGGTTGGGGATAGCGGGGGATGCGGCCGTCTATGGGTTTGTGCTAAGAGAAGGAGAGAGGGATAGGAATGATATGGATTTTAGAAAAAAATAATTTGGTGTGGAAAGGATTAAAATAAGTTGGACTCGTGGTATTATCTTGTGAGGGGAAAAGAAAATTAAAATAAAAAAACAAAGACTTTTCATATTCATTCATCTTATATGAGATTTAGAATATTATAAAACAGTAAATCACATAGACATGAGATAATATGAATTATCAATAGTTACATATATATGATCACATCAGTTGCATATACATATATTTTCGTATTTTCAATGTTGTCAATTGTCCCGTTATGATATTTTTTTGTTTTTCAATTAGGTTTTAAAGTTTCGCCAAATTAAAAAATAGGATTGGGTTTTGAGTGGCTTGCTATTCACTCGGGTCTCTGCTTAATTGGCATTCGCAAGCGGACAAGAATTGCCCATTCTCTAGGGGGTGTCCAGCGGTGATTGGACCATTGCTCCAAAATTGAAACCGACCGTCGCCCTAGATCAAACCATCTCTCACTCTCTTCTTGTTCATTTCTGAAATTATAAGCGTCTTCTTCCGCTGAAAGCTCTTGCATGCAGTCAGCTCAATCAATTTCTTGTCTTGCGTTGCTCTCTTTCGTGGGGGTCCCCCTATAATAGCAAGTTCAGCATCATTGGCTCTGCTACTTTTTTCTTGATAACCACATATGCTTGTTTGAAGGAGAAGGATGAGGCAAAGTATAGGAATATTATTCTCTTGCTGAAGTGGCAATTTCCTTCGATCATGCATCGCATAAGTGGATTGAAGAAATGGATACTACGCACTTGTAATTTTAGTCGAGTTTGTATATGGATAGTGCCATAACTTGTACCTTACCAATTAGAGGCACTGCTGGTGGAAATTTATTCAACCAAGAATGGTAGAAAATAAAGACTGTATGAGACCGCTAAGCCCTCATGCTCACATCTTCAGTACGCTCGGCAAACACGTTTCTCCCAAGAGATGGAAAAAATGCCATCCTTTGTGTGTGCATGTGAATGCGTTGCAAACTCAGTTAGCGTTGTCGATGTTTACCTCCACCACCACCGGTGCATGCATTGATCATCACTTCTATCTCCTCAAGTCGTCTCCATTTCCCCCTTCCTCTCAACCTCATCCCGTATTGACATCATGTTTAGAGTTTGATGAATGTAGACTTCAACCATGATTAGAAAGTTGTCAACCTTATATCGAGATCTAACATCCTTAATCTATGGTCAATTATGGTTTGGGTCACGTCGACCTGAAGTTCAAGCCGATCAGAAGTAGACTGGCCTCGATCAAAAGTAGTCAAAAATCTATGATGACCGTCACTACCGTACCACAGAGAGAGAGAGAGAGAGAGAGAGAGAGAGAGAGATAGGGTTTTCAAGTTGAGCGCTAGATTGACAAGCAAACCGTATCCAATGCCATATAGATAATCGGTGTTTGAAGATGGGGTAGACCGGTCCCTTTCATTTGATGTTTATAAGAATCGAGGGTTTCTTTTTATGCCCAATCTTAATTAAATATTCATTTTTTCACCTCATCATTTAAACCGTCCAATTTACATTAGTTTAGAGAGCATCCTTCTAAGAAGAGCTTCTTAAATAAACAACGACATCATCGGCAAACTTCAGCTATGTCACAAAGCATAGTTTGTAACAGTTGCCAAGTAGTAAACGTAAAATAATAGTTATAAAGTAGTTATATGAATAGATATAGAAATAAAAGAGTGGTTGAATTTACGAGACGTAATCCAAAGGACCACTGGCTTTTATTTTATGACTTAAAATCTCCAAAAAGAAGGAAAAAAGAAAAAAAAAAACGATTCATCTACAAGTAAACCGCACTTCTTTCGCCAATAGGAGGAGAAGAGCACGTTGGGCAACCGTCCCTCTCCGAGAATCTCGACACGTCCTGTCAATTTTTGGTTCCTGTGAATTCGTCTACTAGCTCAGCCAGCAAAATTCCATGGATCAACCATGCGCACGCGCTGTTCTTTTCTATTCTTATGTGCAGGTGTTGTGACACAATAATAGACTGCAGGAGTAGAAGTTGTTTGTCTCTCTTCGAGATATTTTCTCGTGACGAGTCAAGTCCAATTTTCAAATTCTTAGCTATCATGTTGTTGACCCTCATCAATCCCCGAAAGCGCACAGCATATGGAAGAGGACAGAAGAAAGACGACGAACAGCTAATCTACCTTTAGCTGATCACTCCATTATTTGCTCGACGATCTAAGACAAATTAACTTTCAGTTGATGTTTCAGTTCGATTCAATGACTCAACCCATTTTTTTTCGGTGATGTCCAGATGCATGGTATGATCTGCGTGGATTACAACGAACAGCAACCTAAATCTAACGGCAACCTCTGCTCTCAACTATTCATGAGAACTTTTTCCAAAATAGACAGTATAGGCATAAATTGATTACTCCAAAAGGAGTTTGTGACTAGTTACAATACCGAAAATAGGAAAAATAAACACGAATTGTTTATATAAGTGATACTCAACATGAGGTCTATCTTTTTTTGGAAAGTAAGGTTAGTTTGACTTAATCAAAATCAAATGAGCTCATGTAACCTCTTCTTTTAACAATCCAGGGACGACTGTAATTAATTCGTTGACTACTTAGCGGAGAATTCGCACATCATCTCATTGAGTTATCTTAGGAGTCGAATCCACAATCGTTGGTTCTTGAACTGAAAACATGAGAAAAGCCCTCACCATTGGATCAATCCTAGGGTGTATAGGTTGTTTAACCTCTAAATAAATCGATATAGCTACAAAACATTCCCCCTCCAGTTGATTTGCTAATCCTCATCTGGAGCCAAGAGCTAAAAACAAGTAGTCTCACGACGAATTTGAGGTTTCACAAATCATAACACGAGTTGATGTTAATGCTTTCAGCCAATTCTGCCACGTCAACACCTAGCTGATATAATTCGAGCTTGAGGTCAGCCACGTGTCGTATCCTAATTGGCATGATAGCTGCAGCAGCGAGTGGCATATGGGCTGTTCAATAGAGATCAAAACTTCCCGATTTGGTTCTGAGCAAAATCGTCGCTGAAATATTAATCACACGATGTTGACAATGCCATGTATTTTTGTGTGCACTTGATATCGGACTAACCATGTACATGTTGAGAGAAAAATGTGAATCTTTTCTGGTAGAAATCAACCAAAAGACGACGTACGTACGAACAGTTATGGTCCAGAGAAAACCCCAGCTGGTACTATGTAAACAAAACAAACGACAGTGGGAGACTACTTTCTTTTGCTTTTCTCGTGGTGTCTTTTTCACGCCTCTAAGCACCGAGGATCGAAGAATCAAGAAGGAGGAGGAAAGGAGGAAGGAGGAAGAAGAGTAGAGAGAGAGAGAGAGAGAGAGAGAGAGAGAGAGAGAGAGAGAGAGAGAGAGAGAGAGAGAGAGAGAGAGAGAGAGAGAGAGTATGAATTGTGTGGCATCAACTACTCAAGATGGAGAAGGGATGGTGATTAGTCTTTTCATATGGTAATATCATCTAATTCAAATTTATATATATATATAGTTTGAATTATCACTAAATTTAATGGAAATTTTGTCTAATCCAATAAGATAATTTTATAGAAGACACTCGAAACATGTCAGTATCGATTTCAAATTAATCATACTATTGTGAGTGGCAATTATCGAGTATTTAGTAAAGAGGCAAGACAAGAACAAGTTTGTGCAATCTTAGCTTTAGAGGAAAGAGAGATTAAAGTGATTTGACTTTGATTTTTGGATAATATAGAGTACAATGACCAACTAGCAAACCGCCTTGATTGGTGTTGTTAGATGAGTCGATTTTTCCAAAAAACTTAAATTGTTAGGAGATGAAGTAATAATATATTTGATTACCACTATATACATACAAATATACAATAGTCATAATGAGCAGGAGAAAAATGAGAGATCCTGCTAGCGTTTGAACCATTAGCTTGTGCTCTAATACCATGTTAACCATTCTAAAGGACTTAAACTATTAGGAAATGGGCCAACAATACAAGTATATCATATTGTTTTAATAAGTATTGTGCCAGACTTGAACTTAAATTTCATGAAAAATGAGGTATATGAGGTGCTCAACAAAACCTCTTATGAGTAATCAAGCGTTCAAGAGTTATAAATTCCTCTCGAATCTTTTGACCAAGATGTGGATGACCTACGTTTTAGATAAGTTGTTCGAAGAGGTGAACTTGTATTCTAATGTGCAAAATCTTTCCTAAATATAATATGGTAATGAACAAAGAAAAGAAAACCGAATGTAATGTTTTTCTTTTTCCATCTATAATCCTCAAGATTATACAAATGAAAAGTATTTATAAGTAGAACACTCCCCCAAACTCAAACAACTAATCTTAGCTTTGGAATTTTGGAACCCAGATGTGACATACTTTATCATATAATTTCCCATCAAAGTTTTCTCCAAAGATTTCCTCATGTGTCATGATGCAAATGCATTTACATCACATTATTGATTTCACAAAAAAAAGAAAACAAAAATCTCGATCCCTACTTGTTGATGGACTCTTCAGATGTGAATTATTGTACCGATATCGCAATGAAGGCTGTACACACCAATGATCAAACAAAAACATAGAGTAGAAGAAGCCAGAGACCTTATCTTTTTCGCAATCCGGTCAGGCTTTCTTGATATCACACGTTCTTATCACAGATGATAAAATCTGTGGAAAAAAGAGGCGTGTGTAGAAACATATTATCCCAGTTTCATAGTTGAGAATCTGCTTATCTTGTTCCCTGTACTAGAAACCCTATAAATCACTTCAGCTCCCCATCACCACACAGTGATATCTTCTCTCTACCTCACCTATCTTTTTTACTTGTTTTCTTTTTCGCTTTCCTTTTCCCAACTTTTGACCATTTGTTGAATATCTCTGACGAGATTAAATAGTGGGTAGCTGCAATGATTTCAAAACCATATCCAAAGAACATTATTATGCTTATTCTGCTCATTCTTTTGTCTCCTTTTTTTGCACAATGCAAAATGGCTGAACCTGAAGCTGCCTACTCAGAAATGGCATCTATCAGAAATGAGAAATTATTTCTTTTTTCTTATGCAAATCAGGGACAACCATAACTGGGTAGCTATCTGGAAGAGATCTAGCACGTCAACTCACCCGTGTCATGGCCGTGCCCCCCCCCCCCCAGTGAAATGCTTTCTCAAAGCAGTTTTCGAACCCGCTACCATTGGTTCCCAAGCCGAAAGAATGAGAATGTGCTTACCCCTGGATCAACCCCAAGATGGTTAATAAGAAAAAAAGAAAGAATTGTGGAAATGTAAAAAAAATATCGAGTTCATGCAAAGAAAATGGTGACCCTCTTCTGTTTTTCTTTTTTGGTTTCCTCTTCCGTTATTGCTCAACTTGAATCCCACTTGCCGCAGCATCCCAAGCCCTTCTTTTGAGTAACACACGACAATACAAAACTAGTCTCTGCATTTTTCCGCTTACGATGAAAACCAAAAATCTCAAGACCTTCAAGCGATAAAACGATAGTTTAGTCTTCAGTCAGAGTTGTTGATTGAGAAAAAGAGGGAAAAACTAGGACGAGAAGAGCATTGTAATTACTGGACCTAGCCAAAAAAAAAAGAAAAAGAAAAAAAAGAAGAGGTTTCGGAATTACTGGAGAAAGAGCCAAAAATATAGGAATTCTGACCAGAGTCTGTTGACTACGTTACAGTGCATGGCCAAATATTCGAAAAGTAGCGGCTCGTTCTATAAAAGTCTATAGGAGGGATGCAAATTGCATAGTCATACGTACCGTCTACTAAACGATGGACAAAGGATGAGCCAAACCGTCCTTCATGGTCACTGGCGGCCCTCTGAGCGTCCTCGCGCAGGTGCCTCCCGTGGGCCATCGCCTGCGTTTTGGGGACGGGTGGGTTTGCTGTCTGTAAGGACGTCATGGGCAGAGGCTACCTCCTGCTAAAGAGCCCTCCCAAGATTTTGCCCCTGCTCATTTGTTTCGGTTGGGACGGCTCAGGCCGTTCCTAAAGCAGAACATAAGAGACGTTGTGAGAGCCGTCCGCCGCAATGTCAACTAGGAATGTAATCTAGTCCCGATGGTGCCAAGCCTTGTGTGCTTGGTGCTCGAAACTCGGACTGGAGCTCAATCGAGTATCGGAATTTAGGCTCGAGTCTATTTCGAGCAGCAATTTCCAGATGCTCCAGCTCGACTTGATTTGTGGGTAAACTCATGTTCGAGCTTAATAAGCTAGACCACTTTCCTGCATTTGTATATTCGTGGGTGCAAAGTGCAATTTCATGAATTTCTTTGTCATTTTATACTTATATAACAATATTTTTGTAAAGAATAATAGAAGTTCGATCAGGCTTGCGAGTCTGTTGAGTTTAGTATCAACGAGCCTGAGCTTGATTCAACAATATATTAGCAGATAGCTTGAGCTTGAGGTTAGCTCGGGATGAAGGTATAAGCGACATGAAGAAATTAACCATTCATAGCACCAAAAAGAAGAAATCCTATCACACTAGGGTCACGGGCTGAAAGCTTCCTAGCTGTGTACAAGCCCATGTGGCGCCTCATGAATTGGTCAGATTAGCCTTCCTTATATATTCTTCTTCTTAAAAACAGTATAGTGAATCATATCTTCATATCGGATCATACAACGCCCAATTCAAATCCAGTATATATACATTACTTCAACACAAGAATTAGTTTCAACCTACCATGGGCATCATCAAGAGAACGACATCAACTCCCAGCCAATTTTTGTGCGAGAGACCAACTTCATCTTCAGAGATCCTCTAAAATGATAATAATTCTCTCCCTGGATTTCTAGAACAAAACCTTGATGACACTTTCACGATTTAGTTATATCAACTATTCTGCATCTCTTATGCTTCACCCCGATACCTCAAAGTCCCACTTCTTATACATGGCACAGGAAATCGGACCATGACACTAGGGTAATAGGAAAAACAAGGGCAAAAATACTCGCCCGATGATATAATCAACGCTGCCCAATGTACAACATCTCGTTGAAACTTGCTTCGATCCTGACATTTTAGAGTTCGTCAACCGATTCTTCAAGGACCTTTAAGTCGAAGACCCTCATTGTGTTTTTCCTGTCTTCGATTGATAAATACATTTTTTAATCCATATATAATGACCCAAAGTATTATACAAATTAATTATATTTAGTAAATAGGTTTTAGAACGGCAAAGCAAAAAAGAAATATGAGTTATCCAGATCTAACCCACCTTTGAAGAGTCTCTCTCTATTCGTCTGGTGCTCCTCCCCTTCTACTTCTGCTTTGTCCTCCTCTTCCACAGTCGCCACCGCTTCCCAGGTCGTCAGAACCTCCCCCTCAAACTGCAGCTGCTAGCCACCGTTGCAGCCTCTCCCTCAGGCCACCGCCGGTCTTCGGCTCCATCCTTCTCAACCCCCTCTTCCACAAGGCAGTGAGCTCTGAATCGATCCAGTGGTCACCATTTGCGATTTTGTTGCTAAACAAGGAACAATTAGGGGGTCGATGTGTGTGAATTGAGTGGGAGACGCAATTTCGGTAGTTTGGATATATGTTTGGGCCCGTAAGTTTTTTGTAGATTGTGTTTCGATTGCTTAACGATCGCATTATATGTTTCTCGCTCTCGGGCAATAATATGTTTGTGTGTATTTGATTTTCTTCAATAAATAAATTTTCAAGCCATATAGAAATGTAACGAATGTAGGAGGGGAAGTTTAGCAACTGGTGCTTACTACTTAGTCGATAAAATGTTTGAACGGTGTCCTGGCACTGAGATTAGACAATGTTAAGGTTCATAACCGATGGGATGTGGACACTTAATGCTTAAAATTTATGATTGGGGTTTAATGCTGCGTTAATTTTAATTTGCTTGCACTCCAAAATCTGAAGATTGACTTACTCAACCAAAATGCCTGCGAGTTTGATAATAAGTTTATAATGTCCCAAAACTGTTAGAACCAAAATGATTTGGAGGGAGAGAGTATAAACACACAAAGAGAGATTATATTACACAATATGTCTTGCAGAGGCTTAATGAAGTACATACACAAGCTTTGCTAAGCTTAAAACTCTCTCTAGCTTTCTATATGCTTCAGAAGCTATCTCACTCTCTCTCTCTCTCTCTCTCTATTTCTTCCTGTTCCAAAGCTCTCACTGCTGGAGGCTTTCCTGAAGCTCACATACGTGTGGCTTCCTTGATGGCCTGAGGTTCTCCGCCTGCATGTGGCGTGAGACCCTCTCCCTGGCCTGTTGACCTGAGGCTGCGATGCCTCTATGTGAGGCCTTCCGGCCTGAGCTCAAACGCTTCACGTACTGCCATATTTATAAGCATCTTCCACCGCCTGACTCCACTGCCTGAACTCCGCCGCCTTTGACTTCAACATGCAAGAGCTGAAGTTTAACTTTTCTTCTTGGCTAAGAGTCAACAATTGTGGGCTGTCTTCTTTTCCTTCACGTTCAAGTTGAAGCTTGCTTCCTGCTCTTGAAGACTCCAGCAACAAGTATAATATTATTTTAATATGTGCCCATTCTTTTTCTTTTTCTTTTTTTAATCAGCTTGTGGCTTCTTCAAGAATTCTCTTCTTTGGCGGTTTACGAAGTGACGCTGCAGCACACTTCTCTTTGGCTTCTTATTATTATATTAGGTGTTGTACTCCAACAAAAACAATAAGGTTATACTGAATCCATTTTGCGATTTATGGATAGCCCAAGCTGAACTTTCGCAATCACCTTCATGCCTCCGTTCGTAACCCGTTCCCTAACTCCCTCGTAAACTTGACGCCTTATTGTGTGTTGTTACTCCTTATTTAATGGCAATAATTTAAGAAGAAAATTTGCTTAAAATAAATCTCAATTATGCGTTAGGTCCAACTTAAATTCGATCCAATCCACCCATCTGATGAGCTTAGTCCATATTAGAAGAGAATGCGGGGGCTTGAATGGCCATCGGTTTTTAGGATAGGCGTGCTAAAACATGAGTAGTTGTCGCTCGTGAGTACTTTGTCTGTCACCCATTTCAATGCTTCGGTACTTCTACCTTTTTAGATAATTGGACAATCTAGTTTATGTCAAGGCTTTAAGCACTCATCCCACAGGCTAAAGCTTAAGGTTTTTCCTACTTCACGATGCAGTACCACCTACTGAGACAAAACTAGAAGCAATAGTAGAGACGCAAAAAACCCATCATACAATTGATTTGCGAAGTACAGTAACTACCATAAACATAGATGAAGCATTTTATAGTCTTTATGCAATGAAGATAGTTGTACTTTTATCTCCTAGGATGCATTCTATTCAACTTTCTCAATGAGCTTTCAGCTTCTAAAGCCCATTAAAAAAATGTTGGAGTGTTTGACAAATATTTCGAAAAAACTTTCAGTCAATTGCTAACATTGGAAATGTTGAAAGCTCAATACTACTCCCACCTAGCCTTGTAAAATAGCATTCGCGAAATGCTGAAATCATGATTAATATATATATATATATTTTTTTTTCTTTCCAAAATTATCCTCACTAATTTTTAATTTTTCAGTTTTACCCCTCATTGTAATTATTCATCTTCACATGAGGGTGGCACCAGTGAGGCCACATCTAGTAGGCCAAGGGCTAATAAGGGTCATGCAACCCAGGAGACCTTCACGAGACATCGCACAACCTCAACCGATCGCCACCTAGGGTTGCATTATCCAAGGTGAGGATCGCCTAGGGTCATGAGACCCAAGCGGCCTTGCCTAGGTCTTGCACGACCTCAGGCGACAGTCGGTTGGGTCGCACGACCCTTGACCCTCGCCCGACCCTCATCAAGGATTGCCTAAGGTTGGGCAATCTCAACTGACGATCGCGGTGCCAGATCTGGCTCACCAATAACCATAGTCCTTTGTCAGCTCCAATGAAGAGTTTAGGTCCTTTTTTAATAAAAAAAAAAAATACACCCAAAGCCCATTGAAAAACCAAACACTACTTAAATTCAACGTTCATTTTCAAAGAGTTTTTACCAAGCAATGTTTTTACATAGGAAAAAAATGCACTCCAAGTTGATCTGACTATGCATTACAGTTAGTTTGTTTACCCACCTTTGAAATGGCCAACAGCTGTCCCAAAGAAAAAGGGTGCATGCTTAATACGTTTTTCAATATTTTTAGGCAAGTACTTTGACTCCACTATCCTATTTCAAAATTTTATAGAAGGTTGCTCTGTCAAGATAAGTCATATCCTTTCATATCTTAAGGCATCATTGGAAACATTCGTACAGTAGGCAAGAAAGTAGTCATGCTATCTGTCCGGATATGGATAGTCATCAACAATAATAAACAGGGGAACAACAAAATACGCCGGCAGATCATGTGTTCTCGGTTAATTCATTCAGGACAGCCCCCAGTACTTTTATAGGTAGACGCGCTCTTGCGTACGGGACTAAAATCTGGCAGCAGTTCCAATTCACATACCATTTTCACAGAATGTTGGAAAAGTTAGTGATTCAGCATGAAGTCAGCACTGTTAGAAGAATTAAACAGGATTTGAAAGATCAGAAGTGCATAGAAGGCAGTAACAGTAGAAAAGCCAAACCTGAAGAAGCAACTGAAACAGAGGAAGCTGAAACAGAGGAAGGTCGTGAGTTGGCGATCCAATTGAACTAATGAGCTGGCGATCCGTGACAACAGGAGCTGGCGATCCGTGAGAGCAAAACCTGAAACACAGAAGCAGGTCAAGCGAATTAAAGAAGCTACACAGTCAGAAGAAATACACGTGTGTTGTTCATATTATTCTGTTGTAACAATTCTATAACAGAAAACAGTTGAGCTAGTGATGTAGTATAAAAGGAAAAGAGAGAACGAGAGAGAAAAGATAGAGAGAATTCATTTTTAGCTTGTGAGTTGCTGAGCAGTTCCTGATTCGTTCAGAGCTTTCTCTTCTTCTTCTGTATCTGTGAATGGTGAAAGATTGTGTAAAGAATGAACTTGAAGTTCTGAAGATGGAATATAACAGGAAACTGAGGTATTCTCATTGATTGTTCAAGATCTAAACTCCTTTCATATATAGATCTTGTTCTGTATTCAATTTCTCCGCATGGTATCAGAGCAGATTACCTGGGTATGATAGATCTGATGAGTCCTTACTGCATGATATGATAAAGATCCTGGTATCTCTTAGATAGCTTACCTTCAAAGTGACTAGATTATCTTCGAATCTTCAAAAGATCTGAATATAGAAGAATGGCTACTAGAGTGCAGAAGTATCCTTTCCCTATTCATGTGAATATAGGGAACTTCGTTAACATCAAGTTGAATGAAGAAAACTTTCTGTTGTGGCAAGCTCAGTTTAATAGATTTCTGAAAAGCCAAGATCTAATTGGTTTTATTAATGGTGAAACATTACCTCCAAATCGAATGATACAAACTGAGACAGGAGAAATAGTGAATCCTGATCACCTGGATTGGATAAAAACCGATCAGGTTATATCATCCTGGATAAGTGGCGCGGTATCAGAAGATATTCTAAGTCTAATAATTGGCTTAGAAACCTCACTTGAAGTATGGCAGGCACAACATCATCATCAGAAAAGATGAACTCCTCGATTTTAATCAGCCACACTAAGATGATTGAATAGAAGTCTTATAAGAGTTCCTTAGTTCTTGCTTCTTCATATCAAATTTAATACGAATTGAAACAGGATTGCTTACCAGGCCCATAACAACAGATATCACAATGGCAGCGAGTGCACGATGCAGATAACAAAAACGTTGAGCCAATACTTAGTATTTCTAGCGAAGAGGAGACCGATAAACCTCCTCAAATCCTTCCCTTAAGTCATCGGTTACAAAACAAAGCACTATTTAATCAGCATGCGTGTGCTCCTAAACTAGGAGAAAGAGAAAGTAATCCCACCATCCTGACATAAATGCAGATCTATAAGAACAACAATTGCCGACAAGGATGCATACCTGTGGTATATATTCAAACAATGAAGTCAAGAATATAAGGGCACAGCCCATTATGATTCCTGTAACACTTCCAGATACACCTGACTTTGCATCACTTTCATGGTTTACAGCTGATCAGGAAAAGGAGGCTGAGAGCAACATAGCAACGAGATTTCATCCGCAAATTAACATAAAATGCTTATCTAATGCCTCAAATAGAGTACTGGCAAACTTTCAAAAGTATTTTTAACATGAGCAAAAAATTACAGGCATCTAAACTGCTCTTAAGAACTCCAATTCTCACCTGTAGTAGGGTATGCTGAAAAAAAGGAACTAAGTATACTGGACACCCCAGGACCAAAAAGCTATTAAAAAAAGGAGATGATCCATTACGAGTGGTCATGAAATGAAAAATTTAAAGCTTGTGTATATGCTATACTCAAATCGGCACAAAGTACTCTCGGTGATATTCTAGAACGCAAATTCTTCAGAATCATTCTACTTTCAAAGAAGGAACATTGGGAAGCAATAAAGGGCCCAAAAAGCTTTTGTATTTTGCAAAGACAAAAAGGACATGCTTTCACCTTCCAAGAGAGCTTCAAAATTATAACCATATATTCAGCCATGGATATCATCTTCAATATCTTCTCCACATCCTACTAAAATGGCATGAAAAAGCATTGTGGCACCGTTTATTAAGTTTCATCTTGAGTTGTTCATGGAGCATAAGTGGTAGAATGTGAAGGATGAAAATCAAGTTATAAGGCCTACTCAAAACCTTATAAAAATGTCAAATGACACGAAAGTAGAAAATGCATCCCAAAAAGAGTTTTCTACTTCGGCAGGGCCTTAGCTTGGTGTTTGTTGTTTGGATACTCTTCCTTCATGTGGGTGCTTCCCTGATGGCTCTTCACTTTTGTTATTGGCAAATGTGGGCTTAGATTGTGGTTCAACTTGCACTCAACAAGACAATATTTTATTGTTGGCGGATGCGGGCGTAGATTATCAAAGTAAAACCAGTCTTCCCAACCTACAAATATAAAGCTTGTGGCAAGAGTGAGACAACCAATAATCTGTAAATGTGGTAAAAATTCCTACTCCATCACAACATCACTAGTAATTAACAAATTATTCTCTGCACCGACAACTATGCAATTTCTAGTGGCCACCAGTTGGATTCACTCCTTTATCTACCATCCAAGTCTTTGATGTCCACAGTTCAATTATGGAAAAGCGCACCTCTTGATTGGAGTCCAACTCATATACATTCTTTGCTGCCAATGCTTTGGCAATTCCTACATATTCCTGAAATGCCAAAAGCGATCAAAGTAAATTTATTCAACTATAGTACCGATTGGCATCAGTGTACAAACAACATTAACATATGATGAATCTTATCAATATAGCCACACCAGTGATGAGAAATGCAGTTGGAATTAAAGATGTCACATACCCAAAGTTCTTTGGAACAGAAAATCTGGGCAGGCCCTGTGGTATCTCGCCCACCTAAAACAATGGAAAAGCATCCTTCGTCAGTTTGTTGTCATTTCTCCTTGACTAAGTTATATTTCGTTGAAAAAGAAAAATATTTGCAGAGAAATCCAAGGTGAGGAATAGTATGTTTCGATCATTGTCATTACAACTGCATTGCACTTCATAACTCTCAATCACAGAAATTATATGACATTCGACTGGGTTCAATTTACTAGACAGCTAGTTCTTCCGAAATTTTAGGTTGAAATTCCTCGGTGTTATTCTCCGAGATGTCCATAATCCAAAGCACACATCTTAGCTGATAGCTGGTCCAATGACCATGAGGATGCTCCTCGAGAAACTACCCCACCCAAACTCTCAAATTCACCAGTAGACAAATGGGAAAAACTAATAATCTTCCAAAAGCCACCTATATAAAGAAAATAAAAACATGAAAGTGATCGAAAATATATTTATGTATGTATATATGTATATTCATTGGCACAATTGAACTTAAGCTACACTAAACATAGCAATTTCGAGTTATGATTGATTGACAAAATTTTTTGTATGTCGCCCAGAATTTTGAGATGACAACCACCCTGGGATTTTGTAATTTGATCATTTAGTCGTATATCATAAGATATCTAGAGAAAGAAATGATCAACACAATATCATAGCAGAGAAAATGGTTATACAAGTTTTAGTTGGAACCCAAAACCTACCTGTTTGAACAAGATTTTTTGAAACTTGGAACCTATTCTACAAATCCCGAAACTTAGAACTTACAATGTTATAAGTTTTAGGGTCGATTTCAGAGTTTGTCCAAGTTCCACCCATATTATTAGTCGAACAATTACAATGAATTATTATTTTTAATGACAACCACTTGTTACTACTAAGGTTAAGTAGTTCTAGACTCTATACGTATTTCATTTGGAACTTGGAATCTATCTGTTGATACAGGTTTCTTATTTTTTGAAACTTGAAACCTATCATTGTCACAAGTTTTAAAGTTGGTTACAAGATCTACTTAGGTTATGCTTGTCCTGTTAATTGAACGATGGTAGTGAATCATCACCTTTAATGATCATCACTTGTCACTACAATTCATTGATAATAATTTATATTTACACATACAAAAAATATGAAATATTAATAAAGTAAAAATTTTGGTCATAAAATGGAAGCTTAGACTAGGGGTTTCACATTATACACTAATCATCCAATGTCATGGAATACTGTTCGATTGCGCGAAAACATATAAAAAAAACACAAAAACTTGTTCCAAATTCTAAATTACAAATTCTAGATTTCACTAACTTAAAGCTTGCGACTTATCCATTGAAACGAGTTTCCCAATTTTTGGAACCTAAAATCGATTGTGTATATTATAGAACCTGGAACTGAATAGATTCCTATCAGTCTGGTTTCTTAGGTTCCAAATTACATCATGGAAACACGCTCACCTATAATACTCTTTAATAAGATTTATTTTTGCTTTTTTTCTTTTTTCCGATTTTTGCCTTAGTTTACATAAGCCAACATGAAATTTATTAGGTTCACATTAGAAGTCATTAATTGTGTTTTGAAGATGTATGCACTTCCATTGGAAACGTTTTACACAAACACTCTTTTCAAACTTTAAGACCTGTCGTCATGCGATTTTACTAATCTTTAATACAATTTCAATTGACACTCTAAGAATGGGTACTTTTTAATACGATCTATATAAGAAAGATTAAGGAGAAAAAAAAAAGGCATAAGGACATGCCCACCCCCCTAAGTTTCCGAGCTAAATGAGACTGAATTTCCTCCACATGATTGGGAAACACCATTAAGCCAACAGGGAACCCCGGGGCGGCGTTTTCGATGATAGTGAAGAGAGACCGTCCGCCATCGCCCTCAGTTGCGTCAGATAAAAAGGGAGAGTTGATTGAAACGACGCGGCGTTTTCGCCAGGCCCACATTATTCGCTTAATTTATTAAGCATTCCCCTCCCGCTAGACCCCACTAGTCCGCCCGCCCCGCAAAACGACGACAGAATGAACAAGAAAATTCCAGGCGTCGTTTCGCGCCAAAGAGCGAGGCAGAAAGCACCCCCGCTGCATGCTGCATAATTGCAATTTGCAACCGCCCCCTTCTTTCTTTCCCTACGTGCGCAAATCGCATGGGCCAATGGCGCGCCGCCACGTCACTGCATTGGGATCGCTTATTGGTGAAGTGGAAGTGAGGATCCCATCGTTCGGCAGGAAGCGGGGTTTGGCATCACGCGTTTCTTTGAGGAGATGATTAAATTCCTTTATTTGAGAAAAAATCCTTTCGGGAAAATTATTTTTTACTTTTTAACGATTTTTTTTGTCGGTCACCCCGCTCTATTCCTACTCTACATTCATTCTCGGACTTTTACCCTGCCTCTTGCAGGGCATGGGAGTCGAAACCCACTCCTGAAACTTACGCGTCCTCACTCCATCCTCCTAAGAATGTGGTGATTTGAATCCCTCACCTCCTCCTTCCATGTTGGAAGGGTGGCCACTGGAGCGAATCCCAATAGTTCACTGTTCAACATTTAGATGACTAAAAACTAATTGATTTATGAAGAACGTTTATTATAGAATAAAAATAACAAGTTTAGATTGAGGAAAACTTCTCTTTGTTATGGAAAGGAAATTAATTTTCTTAAATCACAAAATAAATGAAAACCAGCTTTTTTTAAAGAACTTTCATGGAAAATATTTTTCTTTACCATGAAATTTTTGGTAATTAAATGCACCCTAAAACTATACTTATTATCGAAAGAATTTATATGAGTCTTTTAAGCTACATTTACATTGGGAAAATTACCAAAGAAGTTTTAAATTTATTACCCTTATGGCAATTCAATCCTTAATTTTGCGATTATACTAATTTAGTCCTAAACATATTTATGACTTGCCAATTTAATTGTTCTAATAATTTTTGGCTGGAAATCAATGATATAACGATCTGGTCAGCACCAACAAACCTATATGGCAATGCTGATGTTAATGTAGATAATTTTTAAAATTTTACGATTTTTTCTACTTTTCGTTTCTTTCTTTTTTTTCCCTAACCCTAGACCCTTGCCTGGACCAAGTGAGGGTTGTCAGCTCTTGCTTGTGTGTTGACAAGGATCCGCTGGTGTTCTCACCGACCTAGGGTTAGGGGAAAAAAGTAGAAAAACATAAGAAAAGGAAAAAAAAAATTGAAAATTTGTTCACTTCAGTATTGGTAGTACCACGTTAGGACGGCCGACGTTGACTAATCCGCCACATCAATAATTTTCGGTTAAAATTTATCAAATTGACTAAATAGATATAATTGAAATATTTAAAACTGAATTGACACGAAAATAATACATTTAAGACTCTTTTTTTTTGTAATCTTCCCATGTACATTTGTAAATATTTAAGAGATCTCGGCCAAAAAAAGATCTACTCAAAATTGTTTGATCTATAAATATGATTCGAGTGGGCGCACACAGTCAAAACATATATATTTCTAATAATTCGTCTGAGTCAAATCATATTCTCTTTGTTAAAGTCAATAATCCAACGAATTTGTTCTGAACGTTTAAGTTTTCCGAGAGAACCTTAAGCTTGCAAATGACACGCGTGACCGAAAAGATTATTGCAAGCACATAACATATATAGAGGAAAATGTTATAAACAGTGCAAATACGAGGTGAAGAATTGAACTTATTCACGAGCTATGACTCAAATATGATTTTAAAGTTATGTCAAGGGAGATTCCTCGGTTGGCTATATACAGAGGGCAAGCGCTGATAAGTAAATGAACGTACCGCATGCATAATAATAAGGTTTTAGCCGGACTTTTTAAATTCTGAATGGGGGGTTTGGGTCATGCTAGCTTGTTTGATAGCCATACATCAAAATAAGTAAAAATATTCTTGTTCCATATATATTTAAAAGATCTATCAAAAAATTAATAACACAGTCATCGAATCATTTATGACAATATCAATAACCAACATAGAATTTCATAACTGACTATTTGATATGATCCCATTACCAACATCATACATACACACATAACTTATAATTTCATTCACTTAAAATATGTTTACACAGTAAGATTTGCAGCACGAGAGAGAGAGAGAGAGAGAGAGAGAGAGAGAGAGAGAGAGAGAGAGAGAGAGAGAGAGAGAGAGAGAGAGAGAGAGAGTCGTTGGGGTGTGTGTGGTTTTGGCATATTGAGACAACCAAAGACATACACCGAGGTGAAATCGCTTTCGTAGTAGCTACTATATTAACAGAGAATATGTTAAACGTTTTGGTTTGAATGGTTGTTGTCGCCGTCGTCGCCGTCATGGAGTGAATCTTTGGAGGTGGAATCAGAGGAGGAGATGATCTTCTGAATCATTTGACTCGTCTCTTCCTCCGACATTCGATCGTCTTTGCTTCGAGACTGTGTATATTCCTCAAAGAACTCCTTGTTCTCTTTCTCCAGTTCATTCCACACTGCATTCATTAGCATTTCATGTGACACTTGAATCCATCACATTAGATCTACGAATACTTACTTATTAGGCTAGCTTTTGCAATAAAAAGTTTCAGTCTACAAATCATCGATGATATCCTTACAAGAAAAGTTAAAACTTTGAAAATCGAAAGTTTTCCTTATACTTGCTGTCGGGGTTAGCAAAATCCGGTGTTTAGCAAGCTTCCTTCTGCTCAACATGTCCGATTATCAATGCAAAACTCAAGAACTTGGTGTTTGTATATTGTGCAAGAATACAAGAACTTATTCATGCAAAAGAGACCAGGAGGCTAGTGAAGATTATTTCCCAAGAAACCCTAGGAGCTGAAGATATCGGACATTTCTATGAACAAGGTCGAAGTATATGAGCGGTAGGTTTCACGACAAGGATTCTGTTTTAATTAATCTTTTCAATAGGGTTTACTTTTGTTTGATATTTTTAAGCTAGCATGATTCCGAATTGCCTTCGTTCTTGTTAGCAAGCTCGCTGATGATGAATTAAGATTCATTTACCTGCAGTGCCAAAATATATATGTATCTAGAGAGGGAGAAGAAGAAAAAATAGGGATGGTTTCTGAAATAATACAAGAAGAGGAAGGAATAAGAAGCTAACCGGTGGAGGTTATGACAGGTTTGATATTTGCATGCTTGGAGAGGGCTTCCATGCATTCTTCCTTACTCATCCGAAAGGTCAAACACTTCTCTATCAGGTGATGGACCTATCATTGACATAGGCAACTCATCATCACAAAGCAAATTGAGCACATAAAGATGGGAAGAAAGAAAAGAAGAGACGAAGGGGTCGATGATCTCATGCACGAAGAGAAAGAAAAGGAAGAAGGATCGAAAGGACACAAGAAGATCAAGAAAGGGAGAGCCGATGAATAACAGTATGTTCTGCAGAGGCACGATACGAATTAAAAGCACATAGAGGTTAAACAAGAGAGCATAAAGATCATAGAGGAAAGAGTCAATCACAATATCCTTTTGTTTTCTCTCTGCCAAAACTTATCGGCGGAGGACTTACCGTGTGAATATACGAAGCAGACGACGAATCCCCCATGGAACAAGATCAGCTGATCTTTCAACTCGCTAACCTGTGTGTTGGGATCGACGAGAAAGTGAAAACTAATGAGCGAAACGAACGTTGACGACCCAAGTTGGGAGACTCGGTACAACACGATGCGTCTTCACATATAAGGGGGGGAGATGCCAATGGCCCAAAAAAAAAATGTTGAGAAAAAAATACTAAAAATAATTTAGAAAAAAAGAGAGAAAATGGTGGGGTCAAGAGTCCCACGTGGGAGATAAATGATAATTGGTGGAGAGGGGATTAGAGGAGATTTTGCAAATGACCTCGTTTTGTCATTGTTGAGCTTTTTTCTTCTTTTTTTTTTTTTTCGGGCGGTTTTATTTGCGCCAATTAGCTACAGAAGCGTCCCCTCCACGTGATGTGTGGGCCCGGTCCCCCGCTTTCTTTGCTAGGGAAATCCTCGCTACAAGACAAAAAAAAAAAAAAACGGTGAGGTGGCACCCTCGCTGTTTTTGTTAAAACAATTCCTCCTCTTGCACATAGCTGCACCACATGTATGTCGACCGCTCCCAAGTTTTAGGTTCATCATTCCACTTGCATGGTTAGATATTTTCTTGATTTTCCCATGATATGAAAACAAATTTCGAATAAGACGATTTGGTTTTTGATGGGACAATTAGGTGATCAATTTAGATGACACTATGGACAAAATTTCGTATTCTCTTTTCGCCTGCTTACAAGTCTTATTTCATTTATATCAATGTGACGGGATTAAACGTTCTTTCGCTACATGTATATTTCGATTTGCACTTTTAAAATCTTCTTACTACTAGCTTTTAGCTTTTAGTGAGGGAATATTTAAATATTGAAAAAGAGACGACGGTACTATGATAGCTTTTAGGCTAAATAGATTAAACTTTTTGGAACAAATATTGGATGCTTGATTTTAGTAATCTTTGTTAGGAGCACGCAGTAGAATTCCAATACCTTCACTTGAAGAGATCGCCAAGAAAGAGTCCAAGCCCTAGCCTGTCAATATATTCAGTTAAACTTATCTTTACTCACAAGCTTAAGCTAATGAGTTATATACCAACTAGGATATATTAACTATTTTGCACCATATCAATTCTCTGAAGAGGGATTCTTCTAACACAATTCATTTACACATGCATCCTAATAATCTCCCCCTCACGCGTGATGAGCTCACCATTAGGTATACTTCCCCTTAATGTAAGTGTCCTTCTAGCCCAATTTCATCCTTATGGGCCCACATTGTTACACTACAATGCTTACCTATTCAAAAACCGTGCGATGAGCTCACTATTAAGTCTGCTCCCCCATAATTTAGGTGTCCTTCTAGCCCAATTTCATTCTTATGGACCTGTGTTGCTACACCACAATGTCCACCTGCCCGGAAATTGCAACTATCGGCTTTGATACCATTTGTTAGGAGGGCGTAGCAACAATCCGATACATTCACCTAAATTGCGGGAGACAAGGAGTGGATTATTGAGTTAACTAAACATTTTGATTTCTTGATTATCTATTTTGATGGTGTTTTGTTTTATTTCAAATCGAATAGATGATTGTTGACATATGTTGAAGCTCCAATTGACAGTGAACTTCTGCGTTTGCGCACTCCCATATTCTTGTATCATTTCTCGTATAACAAAGAGAATCGTGTTCGGATACACCTAGCTAGATCTTGTTATCTATGTTTTTCTTCGAGAAGAATAGATTTCAGGTCAGTTGTTATCATTAGCAAGCTGGATTAGATACTGCTCTTTCTTTTAAAGTCGGAATGTTCTTCTTTTAACCTACTTGCTAATTGAGTAGGCATTCATTTCAAGTAAACTACATCAACTTTAGTTAGTTGTCTTTTTTAGCATTTGTGCCATTGTGAATAGCGGACCACAATTTCAGAGTATCACATCAATCAGACACATATGAATATGATCAAATAGCCAAAAGTAAGGATTAAAATGATCTTGGATGCAGTCCGCTATAACTATTCATATACCCGTCTCTTCTTCCCATCACGAGATCGTTGTCACACGTTTTATCTCATTTGGGTGTTCACCGCTTAGATCCAATCCCACACATTCAAGCATGACTCCTCTATCTCTTTCGAACCCCTGTGTCCATTCTCGTTGTCCTCCCACTATTTAACTAGCCATCTCCGCCGAAACTCTCCATCTCCTGCATGGCCCACCTCACAAGTATAATCGTTGTCTTCCCTAGCATCGGCCCGCCGTTGACACGTTGACGACCTTCAGGTGGCCCTTGAGGCCTCGAGGCCGTTGATTTTGCTGCTAGCCTCTGGATCTAGAGGCTCAATCCCTCCACTCCATATTTAGAGGCATCAAAATATAGATTTATCGCCATCGCTGCGCAGCTCATTGACACCGACGAGGGAGGGACTTGAAATGCTGGGCCGAGCTCCGCATAGGCGATGAACTTGACGCCCTTGAGCTCGCCCTGTGATAGAGAGAGAGAGAGAGAGAGAGAGAGAGAGAGAGAGAGACGCGAGGGGGTGACGTGAGAGCAAAAAGAGAACAAAGATGCCACTAGAGAATGGAGAGTGAGACATGCACGCCATCATTGTTGGCGGTGGCCTGGTGGTGATACTTGCGGTGGTCGTCGTCGGTCTGGTGATCGAGGACAGCGAGGGACATGGCCGTCTGTGGGGTTGTGCTATAAGAGAAGGAGAGAGGAATAGGAATGAGTTGGACTTTAGAAATAAAAAAATTTGGTGTGGAAAGGATCAAAATAAGTTGGACACATGGTATTATCTCGTGAGGGGGAAAGAAAATGAATAATGAAAAAAAGACCGTTGATATTCATTTATCTTATAAGAGGTTTATAATATTGTAGTATAGTAAATCACATAAGAATGCGATAGCATGAATTATTAATAGTCATATATCTATAATAACATCGGTTGCATATACATATGTTCTTGTATTTCCAATGTTGTCAATTGTCTCATTGCAATATTTTTTTAATTATTTTAATTAGGTTTTGAAGCCTGGCCAAATTTGGAAATAAGATTGGGTTTTGAGTGGCTTGCTGCTCACTCGGGTTTTTGCTAAATTGGCATTCGCAAGCGCACAAGAATTGCCCACGCTCTAGGGGGTGGCGAGCGGTGACTGGACCATTGCTCATTGCTCCAAAATTGAAACCGACCTTTGCCCTAGATCAAAACCCTCTCTTACTCTCTTCTTGTTCATTTCTGAAATTATAAGCGTCTTCTTCCGCTGAAAGCTTTTGCATGCGGTCAGCTCAATCAATGTCTTGTCTTGCTTTGCTCTCTTTCGTGGGGGTCCCCCTATAATAGCGAGTTCAGCATCATTGGCTCTGCCACCCTTTTTCTTTCTTTCTTTCTTTTTTTCTTTTTAACCACGTATGCTCGTACGGAGAAGGATGAGGGAAAATTAGGAATATTAATCTCTTGTTGATGTGACAGTTTAATTCTATCATGCATCGGATTGGTGGATTAAAGACATGAATATCACGCACTTGAAATTTTAGCGAGTTTGTATATGGATGGTGGCGTAACTTGTACCAAGAATGGTAGAATATATAGACTATATGAGACCACTAGCCCTAATGCTCGCATCTTGAATGTGTTTGGCAAACATGTTTCTCCCAAGACATGGGGAAAATACTATTAAGCCACAATGTCCATCCTCTGTGTGTTCATTGAATGCATTGGAAACGCAGTTAATGTTGTCCATGCTTACCTCTACTACCATCCGTGCACGCATTAATGGGAAAATAGTAACAACCCGGACAATATCAGATTAATGCAGCGGAACAAAATAATCTATCATTTTGTATAAACCTAATATTTATTGATATAGTAAATCAAAATAAATATCAAGCATGCAAACACAAGATCTTCTTTTTTTAAGTGGAAAACCTCCTCGGTGTGAGGAAATAAAAAACCACGGGACTGGAGTCTACCCAAAAATTTATACTATCAACAAAATTAGGTGGACAAAACTCTTCTTTGAGTTATCATGGCCCCCACTTGACTCTGAGTTATCTTGAGTAGGAGTTGAATACACAATCCTTGGTTCTTGAACTGAAAACATGAGAAAAGCCCTCACCATTTAGTCAATCCTAAGGTGGGTAGGTTGTGTAACCTCTAAATAAATCAATATAGCTACAAAAACATTCCCCCTCCAGTTGATTCGCTAATCTTCATCTATAGCCAAGAGCTAGGAACAAGAAGTCTCACGACGAATTCGAGGTTTCACAAATCATAAAATGAGTTGACGTTAATGCTTTCAGCCAGTTCTGTCACGTCAACACCTAGCTGATATGATTCGATCTCACGGTCAGTAATGTGTCGTATCCGAATTGGCATGATAAAGTGGCATATAGGTTGTTCAATAGCTATCAAAAGTTCCCGATTTGGTTTTAACCAAAATCATGTTCACTAAAATATCAATCACACAATGTCGACAAGGTGGTGTATTTTTGTGTGCACTTGATATCAGACATGACAACCATGTATATGCTTAGAGAAAAATATGAATCTTTTCTGGGAGACATCAACCAAAAGTGGTCCCGTGAAAACCCTAGCTGGTACTACGTAAACAAAACAAACGACAGTGGGAGACCACTTTCTTTTGCTTTTCTCAGGTGTCTTTTTCACTTCTTTGAGCATTCAAGATGGAAGAATCAAGGAGGAGGAGGAGGAGGGTACTACGTAAACAAAACAAACGACAGTGGGAAACCACTTTCTTTTGCTTTTCTCAGGTGTCTTTTTCACTTCTTTGAGCATTCAAGATGGAAGAATCGAGGAGGAGGAGGAGGAGGAGGAGGAGGAGGAGGAGGAGGAGGAGGAGGAGGAGGAGAGAGAGAGAGAGAGAGAGGAACTGCTGAGTTAAAGAACTGCTGAGTTAAAGACTATGAATTGTATGGGATCAACTACTCAAGACGGAGAGGATGGTGATTACTCTTTCCGTATGTTAATATCATCTAATTTGAATTGATATATAGTTTGAGTTATCACTCAATTTAATGGAAATTTGGTCTAATCCAATCATATAATTTTATAAAAGACACTCGAAACATGTCAATGGGTTTCAATTTTGATTCAATCATACTATTGTGAGTGGCAAATGTCGAGCATTAAGTAAATAGGCAAGATAATAAAAATTCTTGCAATCTTAGCTTTAGAGGAATGAGAGATTAAAGTGACACGACTTTAATTTTAAGATGATATAGAGTACAGTGACCAACAGTTGAATTGAGTAACTAGCAAACCACCCTTGATTAGTGTTGTTAGATGAGTCGATTTTTCCAAAAATTTAAGACTATTAGAAGACGAAGTAATAATATATTTGATTACCTCCATATACATGCAAAATATATAACAGTCATAACGGCTAAGAGAAAAATAAGAGATCATGCTAGCATTTGAACAATTACCTTGTGCTCTAATACCACTTTAACTGTCTAAAGAATTTAAACTATTAGGAAACGGATCAACAACATAAGTATATCATATAATTTTGACAAGTGTCGTGCTGGACTCGAACTTAAATTTCATGAAAAATGAGGAATATGAGGTGCTCAACATAAACCCTTAGGAGTAATGTGTTCAAGAGTTGTGAATTCCTCTCGAATCTCTTGACCAAGATGTGGATGACCTAATTTTCGGAAAAGTGGTTTGAAGAGGTGAACTTGTATTCCAATGTGCAAAATCTTTCCTAAATACAATATGATACTGACTAAAGAAAAGAAAACTGAATGTAATTTTTTTTTTTTCCATCAATAATCCTCAAGATTATATGAATGAAAATATTTATAAGTAGAACACTTCCTTAGACTCAATCAACTAATCTTAGTTTAGGAATTTCGGAACTCGAATGTGACATGCTTTATCATATAATGTCCCATCATAGTTTTCTCCAAAGATTTCCTCACATGTCATGATGCAAATGCGCTCACGTCGCATTATTGACTTCACAAAAAAAGGAAAAAAAATTCTTGATCCCTGCTTGTTGATGGACTCTTAGATGTGAATTATTGTCCAAATATTGCAATAAAGGCTGTATGCACCAATGATCAAA
This sequence comes from Eucalyptus paniculata subsp. matutina, assembly GCA_017140255.1. Taxonomy (NCBI): domain Eukaryota; kingdom Viridiplantae; phylum Streptophyta; class Magnoliopsida; order Myrtales; family Myrtaceae; genus Eucalyptus; species Eucalyptus paniculata. Next base: position 39,322,238 of record CM029441.1, read on the forward strand.
CAGAAAGCATTGAGCAGAAGAAATTAGAGACCTTATCTTTTTAGCAATCCGGTCAAGATTTCTTGATATCACATATTCTTGTATAAACCGTGAAAAAAGGAGGCATGTGTAGAAACATATGATCCTAGTTTCATAGTTGAGAATCTGCTTATCTTGTTCCCTGTACCTGAAGCCCTGATGAACCACTTCACCTCCCCATCACCACACAATGATATCCTCTCTCTACCTCGGTCCTCACCCACCTTTTTTACTTGTTTTCTTTTTGGCTTTCCTTTTTCCAACTTTTGGCCTTATGTTGTATACCTCACACATGATTAAGTGGGTGTGGCTGCACCATATCCAAAGAACATTATTTTATTATACTTATTCTGCTTATTCTTTTGTCTCTTTTTTTTGCATCATGCAAAATGGCTGAACCTGAAGCTGCCTACTCAAAAAATGGCATCTATCATAAATGAGAAATTATTTCTTTTTTCTTATGCAAATCAGGGGCACAACCACAACAAAGTGGCTATTTGGAAGAGAGCTAGCACATCAATTCACCCGCATCACAGCAGTGCCCCCTAGTGAAATGAGTTCCCAAAACAGTTTCCAAACTCGCAACCACTGGTTCCCAAGCCGAAAGAATGAGAATGCGCTTACCTCTAGATCAACCCTAGATGGTTAATTGGAAAAAAAAAAGAATTGTGGAAATAATATATAAGTTCATGCAAAGAAAATGGTGACCCTCTTCTGGGAATTTTTTTTTCCTCTTCCATTATTGCTCAACTTGAATCCCACTTTCTGCAGCATGCCTAGCCCTTCTTTTGAGTAACACACAACAATACAAGACTAGTCTCTGCAATTTTCCGCTTACATACAATGATAACCAAAAATCTCTAGGCCTTCAAGCGATAAAAGACAGTTTATCCTTCAGTCTAAGAGTTGTTGATTGAGAAAAAGAGGGAAAACTAGGACGAGAAGAGCATTGGAATTACTGGACTTAGCCAAAAGAACTAAAAAGAGGTATCGGAATTACTGGAGAAAGAGACAACAATATAGGAATTCTGACCAGAGTCCGTTGACTACGTTACAGTGCATAACAAAATGTTCAAAAAGTAGCAGCTCGTTCAATAAAAGTCTATAGGAGGTATGCATATTGCACGGTCATACGTACCGCGCTGCTAAATGATGGACAAAGGACGAGCAAAACCGTCCTTCATGGACGCTAGCGACCCGCTGAGCGTCCTCGCGCAGGTGCCTCCAATGGTCCATCGCTGAGGTTTTAGGGACGGGTTGTTTGCTGTCCGTAAGGACGTCGAGGGCAGCGGCCACCCCGTGCTAAATAGCCCTTCCAGGATTTTGCCCCTGCTCTTTTGTTTCAGTTGGGACGGCTCAAGCCGCTCCTAAAGCAGAATATAAGAGACGGTGCGAGAGCCGTCTGCCGAAATGTCAACTAGGAATGTAATCTAGTCCCGATAGTGCCAAGCCTCGTGTGCTTGGTGCTTGAAACTCGGACTTGAGCTCAATCGAGTATCGGAATTCAGGCTTGAGTCTATTTTGAATAGAAATTTCCAAATGCTCGAGCATGACTTGATTTTTGGGTAAACTCATGTTCGAGCTTAATAAGCTAGACCACTTTCCTGCATTTGTAAAATCGTGGGTACAAAGTGCAATTTCGTAGAGTTCTTTGTCATTTTATACTTATATAACAATATTTTTGTAAAAAATAATAGAAGTTTGATCGTTTAGCGAGTTTGTTGAGTTTAGTATCGACGAGCCTAAACTCCACTCGACCAGATATTATTGAATAGCTCAAGCTTAACTTAGGATGAAGCTATCGATGACGTGATAATCATTCATTCAAAGCACCAAAAAGAAGAAATCTTGCCGCATTAGTGTCATAGGCCGAAAGCTTTCTGGCTATAGATTGAAGAAAATCAAAGGAATTAAGAAAGTAATGATTCAAAGGTAAATTTCCCGGGAGAAGAATGTTCTTTACTAAAAGTCATAATACACGCTTTGCTTCTATAGCACATACGGCTATTTATATTAAGAAGACAACCAGATTTTCAATTCTATATTCCAAATATCTAATCTTACAAATTGACTGTATCAATTAACCCCAAATTAGAATAATCAGAATCAAATCGTATCTCCTATTCTAATCTAATTTTCAAATGGCGGAATAATACTATATCATCATAGATAAGCATGTGCAGCCCTTGGTGAGTGGAAACATCAGGTTAACATTACCTATATATTCTTATCAAGGACATTATCGTTGCTATAGTGAATCAAATTCTCATATTAGATCGTATCACGACCAATTCAACCTGAGTATATAAACATCACTTTAACACAACAACTAGTTTTTGCCTGCCATAGGTTGCAAAAATTAGTGAATGGAAACATCATATCAACCTTCCTTATATATTCTTCTCAAGGACACTATAGTCACTATAGTGAATGAAATCCTTTTATTAGATCGTATCGCGACCAACTCAACTCGAGTATGTAAACATTATTTTTAACACAACAATTGGTTTTTGCTTACCATAGGTATCATCATGAGAGTAACATCAACTCCTAGCCAATTTTCGCACAAGAGACCAACTTCGCCTTTAGAAATCCTCCAATCCCTAGATTTCTAGAACAAAACTCTAACAACACTCCCACGATTTAGTTATATCAACCATTCTGCATCTCTTAGACTTCATCCCGATACCTCAAAGTCCCACTTCTTAGTCCAAATGGGTATAGAAGAAATCGGACCGGTAGTAGGGTGATAGGAAAAACAAGGGCAAAAATACTCGCCCATATAACCAACACTGCCTAATCTACAACATCTCATGGACAACTCCTTCGATCCTGACATTTTGGAGCTCATCAATTGATTCTTTTAAGGACCTCAAGTCTAAGACCCTCTCTATGTTTCTCCTATCTTTGCTTGAGATTAGACTCATTAAAATGGATCATAAATCCATTTCTTAATCCATATTTAATGAACTGAGTTTTATATGAGTTAATTGTATTTAGTAAACAGGTTCAGAATGGCAAAACAAAAGACTTAGTAAACAGGTTTAGAATGGCAAAACAAAAGACTTGTTCTACTTCACCTCCCTCCTCCACAGTCACCACCGCTTCCCACATTGTCGTAACCTCTCCCTCAGACTGCAGCCGCTAGCCACCATCGCAACCTCTCCTCCAGCTGCAACCGCCGGTCTCCATCTCCGTCCTTCTCAACCCCTCTTCCACAGGGCAGCGAGCTCTCAATCGATCTAGTGGCTGCCATTTGCGATTTTGTTGCTAAACAAAGAGCGATTAGGGGGTCGATTTGCGTCAACTGAGTGGGAGATGCAATTTTGGTTTAGTTTGGATGTCTATTAGGGCCCGTAAGTTTTTGTTGACATTTTCTATTACTTAACGACTGCATTTTATGTTTGTCGCTCTCGAGCAATGAAATGCTCGAAGTGTCCAGGAACTGAGATCAGACATTGTTAAGGTTCATAACTGATGGAATTTAGATACTTCATACTTCAACCTTCTGATTGGGGTCTAATGCTACGTTAATTTTAACTTGCTTGCACTCCAAAAGCTGAAGACTGATTTACTCATAGAGAACTCTTCTTTTTATGCATCGGTTTGTTTTTCTCAGCCAAGAGTGCTTGCGAGGTTGACTTTATAATGTCCCAAAACAATAAGGTCATACTGCATCCGATCCATGATTTTTGGATGGCCTGAGTTGAACTTTCACAATCACCTTCATAAACCCTAATCATAACCCGACCCTATAGTTCCCCCATTAACTTGACGAGCCTTGCCGTGAAGTCACCAATTATCCAAAGGCAATAATTTAAAGAGGAAAATTACTTAAAATGAATCCCAAGCATGGGTCAAGTTAAATATGAGTTGCTAGATATTCATTACATATAAAAAGGGTTCAAACGGGTTAAATGAATCAGTTTAAGCTAGATATTTTCGTATCAATCCAACCGTTTGACTAGCTTACTTGAAATTAGAAGAGAATGTGTGGGTTGGAACAATCACGGTTTTTAGGAGGGGCCTACTAAAACATGAATTTGTGAATATGGGTCCTGACCCCTGGTTGGCGCTCGTGATTTCTCTATCACACAATTTCAATGCTTCAAAACTTGTACTACCTAGATAATCGAACAATTTAGTTCATGTCAAGGCTTTAAGCCTTTAAGCACTCACCCCACAGGCTTAAGCTCAAGGTTTTTTCTACTTCCCGACACAGTACCATCGACTATGACAAAAAACCTAGGAGCAATAGTAGAGATGCCAATAAACCCATTATATATTTGATTTGCAAAGTATTTTCTAAGTCCAGTAATTACCATAAACGCAAATGAAGCATCCCATGGAATTTATCCATAAAGATGGTTGTACTTGTATCCCATAGTCAGACACTTCTCACAGGAAAAAGGTATAATTGAGTTACAGTAGAGGCACAATAGGGGCAAAGAAATATATCCGAGGGAGGGAAACGGAATTACATTGATAAGCTCATAGAATGCAGCTAATTGAGATATGCTTATTGGTGAATATAATTCAGTGACATATGCTGATCCTATTATACAACTACTTTACTTGCAGAAAAAAGATTACAAAGAATCATCCTTTACAGCGGGAAAAAAATGTACTAATAGATCATACAATTGAAGCATGGCCTCCTACAAATAATTTCTGGCAGCACATACATATTGGGGAAGAAACATTCACGGCTTCCGGGGCAAGAGAGGTTCCAATTGAGGATCGGTATCTGTAGAAGCTGGAGGCCTTTGATTTCCAGACTCCAACTCGGGAATCGAAAGATCCTCTCCCGTTTGCCTGAGTAATCTCTGCAAGAGACTGGGGCTCTCCTCAGGTGGAGGATCGGGTGTTGTGGGCATTTCTTTTATGCTTTGGACATGTTGGAGGCAGACTTGAACGGCATCATGGACTCGAACAAAGAACCACTCCTTGCCAATCATGTCAACCACTCCGGACTTTGTAAAGGTAAGGAGGATGTCCTGGTTCGGATTGGAAATAGCAATCTGCCACACCAAGAAATGTCTCAGATGCTTGTGGAGATGGCAAAAGGAACTTCCAGCGAGACTGACAAGAAAATGAACGAATTGTTCTAGGTAGAGATCAACAAACCTGAATGTCCCGTGACTTGTACTCTTGGTGCAAGTCCTTTAAAGCTTGAACAGCACTGGAATCAATATATGTGACAGCTGCAACAAGAAATGAAAATGTGATTCTAAGATCTGGCAGCACAAGAACCTCAATGCAGTGAAGCCAAGGCCTATATCAGCATGAGTAACAATAAACGAGGTTGTAAATCTGTTTCCATGAACTTTAAGCCAAGAATGATAGAAATGCTATAAAAAGTCTGCATTGTTTTAAGGTGAGGCTTGACTGGCTGAATTCTTCAGTATCCACCAACAATTAAACCAAATTATGTGGCCTGTTGCAACATTAATCCATGCTCTTGGCCTGAAGATTTGGAGTAGATTTCCATAAAGAACAAAACAGATATGACTCTAAAATTTAGCTGTCAAAAAAGAAATCATTTATTTGTGAAACATCAACTCAACTATATTCTGATAAATTGACATAAATAAAAAAACACATCAATATAGAATACTTAGTCCAAAGTTCATGGAACTCATACTTCATAACCTTTTCCTAAATAAGGCAATTTTTTTTCTGTCAAATAAAAAGGCTACAACTACTCCACCTATTGTTAGGCCCATAAAGCCTATAATTTAACTTATGATGATCAACAACAGATACATGCATGATATATTACGTCCACACCTGGAATAAATTTTCCCAGCCTGGAAGAAAATTAGCTCTGAAAGTAAGTTGTAAGATCAAACTAAGTTTTCAAGAGACAGGAGAGATACACTGCAAGCTGACTAGAATAACTAACTCTCATGTACTTTCACTTCCATATTAATTCAACATGATGAAGTCTCCAACGAAGGAGCATTTCCATATTGTTTTTGTATAGATAACCACATGCACCACTTAAATGACGACTTACGTGCCATCTCTAGGATAACAAAATAAACTCTATCAACTTCTGGGCCCCGCCGTGCGGATTTATCAACCTCAATTTCATATTCCCGTAGCCTGAAAAGAAACTTTAGAATACTTAGTGCTTCCTTTCATAGACATAGGAGAACGACCAACAGGTTCAGAACGAAAATGAAGATAGGGAGGGCAAAGCCATATAATTACCGATCTTTAATGTGACTAATATTGGCAAAATATATTGGAGCATCAATCCTAACAATAACAATGCCATTGTAGGTATATGCTTCTGGGTACTGTTCTACATTTCTATAGACAGTGGTGCCAGGTAGGCGCCCCAAGACAGCTGCAAAACAGATAAGAAGCTGTGAAGCCTTGAGGAAGAGGATTATCATGAGGTTGACACACATCAACACGAGAGAGAGAGAGAGAGAGAGAGAGAGAGAGAGAGAGAGAGAGAGATTAGACATTTGGAAAAGCAAATGAAGCAACTTTCACACTTAAAGGACAATAATGACAAAAAGGAAATACAAGGACATGTGGCAATGGCATTGTTAACCAGATAAGCAGCAGCGAAGACTGAAAACATGGAGCAGCTTACAAGCAAATCAACTTACCGATATGTGGATTTGCTGATTCATGAATGACAAAAGCAAGAGAAGCACCAACCTATAGCATCAACATGTTAAAATTGCATTATTAGTTTCAAGCTCCTTCAGCGGTTCCTATGATGATAAAGCTGCTTAATGTTGAGATTATAACAAATTAATAGTGACCTTCTCAAAGCAATTTCCATCCTAAACTCTAAGTACATCAAGGTAGCTCATGCTCTTTTATCCAAAAAGATTTACCATCACAAACTCTGACTTGTTCATGCTCATAATGTCTACTATGCCTGAATGAATGTATATACAACATGAATATCGAAACTCAGTAGCTCAAATGCCACTGCTCCAGGTACTCACCCCAACAAGGACACCAATTTCAATACCAAGGAACAATGTTGTTGTGCTAGTAATTGTCCAAAGAAGAAAATCTTTCTTATCCACACGCCAAAGAAATATAGCTTCCTGATAATCCACCTGAAATAGTATCACAAATTAGCAATAGCTTGAATTTCCATTTCATTAGTAAATAAACTAACAGTAATTCTTGATCCTTTCTGTACTTTGAAATTAAGTCGGTTCTCGAAAAATTTTCACTAAGAAAGTAATTAAAGTGGACATTCACTTGGACATCAATGATCTATTTAGAATATGAAACTAATATCGAGAACAATTTCTGTCATAAGATGGCAGATTAAACAGAAATTTTCAATTTGCTAACACTTGCAAATTCATGGCAAGTGTAAACACAGAACTACTTTACTTGTGCGAAATCTATTATGCAGTTCATGATAACATAAAAATAAGCATATATTGATTAATAACTTAAAGATTAGCTGGAGGATGATATAGGCTTCTGAGCCCCATTAGAACCTCGTATATGGATATTGTGGAGACTTATCACTCAGATAACAAGCAAATCAGAAGACAGAAATGCAGATGAAAGACAAGCAAGACTAGATCTTTGTTAGAGCAACACAAACAATAAAATAAGGTTGATGGCATTGGTGAGATTGGAAGGGAGCAAATGAAAAAACAAGGAGGTAATATTAGTGATCTTTAAGCTAAATGTGTAACCTGTAAGGTGTAATCCTCACATAGAATATACACAAAATATTTTTTTGTTGCAGAACATAACAATATGTTCCACAACACACTTTAAAGCTCAGCATCAACGCCTTTGACATAATGTTTTTACATAGGAAAAAATGCACTCCAAGTTGATCTGACTATGCACTACAGTTGGTTTGTTTACCCAACTTTAAAATGGCGAACAACTGTCCCAAAGAAAATCAGTACATGCTTAATACGTTTTTCAATATTTTTAGACAAGTACTTTGACTCCACTATCCTATTTCAAAATTTTATAGACGGTTGCTCTCTTAAAATAAGCTTATTCTTTCATCATCTTATGGCATCATTGGAAACATTCGTACAGTAGGCAAGAACGTAGTCTTGCTATCTGCCCAGAAATTGACAGTCATCACTGATAAAAAGCAGGGGAACGCCAAACATGCTTCAGCAGATCACATGTTCTGTTAATTCATTCAAGAGACAACCCCTAGTTCTTTTATAGGTAGACATGCTCTTGCATACAGAACTAAGAGTTCCAATTCATGTACCCCATCATTTTCACAGAATGTTGAAAAAGTTGGTGATTCAGCATGAAGTAAGCACGACATCATCAGAAGAAAAGATGAACTCCTCGATTTTAATCACCTACACTAAAATGACAAAACAGAAGTATTCTAAGAGTTCCTTAGTTCTTGGTTCCTCATATCAAATTTAATATGAATTGAAACAGGATTACTTACCAGGCCCATAACAGCAGATATCACAATGGCAGCTAATGCACACTGCAGAGAACAAAAATGGTGAGCCAATAGTTAGTATTCCAAATGAAGAGGAGACCATAGAACTTAGACAATAACGAAGTACATGATAAACCTCCTCAAATCCTTCCCTTGAGCCATCAGTTACAGAACAAAGTACCATTTAATCAGCATGCATGTGCTACCAAACTAGGAGAGAGATGGTAAACCCACCACCCTGACATAAATGCAGATCCATAAGAACAACAATTGCTGGCAAGGATGCATACCTGTGGTATATATTCAAACAATGAAGTCAAGAATAAAAGGGCACAGCCCATTATGATTCCTGTAACAATTCCAGATACACCCGACTTTGCACCACTTTCATGGTTTACAGCTGAACGGGAAAAGGAGCCTGAGAGCAACATAGTACACGTGATTTCATCAGCTAATTAACATAAAATGCTTATCTAATGCCTCAAATAGAGTACTGGCAAACTTTCAAACGTTCTTTTAACATGAGCAAAAAATTACAGTCATCTAAATTGCTCTTAAGAACTCCAATTCTCACCTGTAGTTGGGTATGCTGAAAAAAAGGAACCAAGTATATTGGACACACCAAGACCAAAAAGCTGTTCAAAAGCGAAGAGATGATCCATTACGAGTGGTCATGAAACGAAAGATTTAAAGCTTATGTACATGCTATGCTCAAATTGGCACAAAGTACTCTTGGTGATATTCCAGAACGCAAATTCTTCAGAATCATTCTTCTTCTTTAAAAGGAAGCTGAGAACATTGGGAAGCAATAAAGGGCCCAAAAAGCTTTTGTATTTTGCAAAGACAAAAAGGACATGTCTTGACCTTCCAAGAGAGCTTCAAACTTATAACCATATAGAGATTCAGCCATGGATATCATCTTCAATATCTTCTCTACATCCTACTAAAATGGCATGAAAAGGCATTGTGGCACCATGCGTTAAGTTTCAGCTTGAGTTGTTCATGAAGCGTAAGTGGTAGAATGTCAAGGATGAAAAATTAAGTTATAAGGCCTACTCAAAGTCTTATAAAAACATCAAATGACATGAAAATAGCAAATGCATCCTGAAAAGAGATTGCAAGATCTACATTTTATGAGTATAGTATCTATAAACCAACATCTTGAAGCAATCCTACAGCCATCACAGTTTTACGACTCTTTAGCAAAGTAAAACCAGTCGTCCCAATCTACAAATATAAAGTTTGTGGCAAGAATGAGACACAACCACGAATCTGCAAATGTGGTAAAAAATCCCTACTCCATCACAACATCACTAGTAACTAACATATTATTCTCTGCACCGACAAGTATGCAATTTCTAGTGGCCACCAGTTGGATCCACTCCTTTATCTCCCATCCAAGTCTCTAATGTCCACAGTTCAAATATTGAAAAGCACACCTCTTGATTGGAGTCCAACTCATACCCATTCTTTGCTGCCAATGCTTTGGCAATTCCCACAGATTCCTGAATTGCCAAAAGGGATCAAAGCAAATTTATTCAGCTGTAGTACTGATTGGCAACAGTATACGAACAACATTAGCAGATGAATAATCTTACCAATATAGCCACACCAGTGATGAGAAGTGCAGTTGGAATTAAAGATGTCATATACCCAAAGTTCTTTGGAATAGAAAAGCTTGGGAGGCCCTGTGGTATCTCACCCACCTAAAACAATGGAAAGCATCCTTTGTCAGCTTGTTGTCATTTCCCCTTGACTAAGTTGTACTTTATTGATATATATTTGCAGAGAAATCCAAGGTAAGGAATAGTATGTTCCAATCATTGTCATTATAACTACATTGCATTTCATAACTCTCGATCACAGAAATTATAAGACATTCGACTGTGTTCAATTTACTAGACAGCTAGTTCTTCTGAAATTTTAGGTTTAAATTCCTCAGTGTTATTCTCTGAGATGTCCCTGATCCAAAGCACACATGTTAGCTAGTAGCTGGTCCAATGACCATGAGGATGCTCCTCGAGAAACTACCCCTCAAAAACTCTGAAATCCACCAGTAGACAAATGGGAAAAACTAATGATCTTCCAAAAGCCACTTATATGAAGAAAATAAAAACATGAAAATGATAGGATATATATTTATGTACGTATCTATGTATATATATTCATTTGCACAATTGAACTTTTGCTATACTAAACACAGCAATTTCCTGTTATGATTGATTGACACAAATTTTTTTATGTCGCCTGGAATTTTGAGATGACAACCACCCCGAGGTTATGTAATTTGATCATTCAGTCATATATCATAAGATATCCAGAGAAAGAAATGATCAGCATAATAATGTAGCAGAGAAAATGATCATATCTATCTCGCTCTTACCAAAGAAATCGTAGATGGATTAAAAATTTTCACAAAAGCTGTGCCCAAGACCACTGCCGTAAGCGGCCCCGCTGCTCGCAGAAACCGCAGGTACTTCCTTGATTTTCCCTAACGATAAAGTAGCAGTCATGCCAATATGCATAAAATCAGTTCTACACCACAGAAGAGTGAATGAGCTTATACCAGGTGCTTCATAACCAGAAGAATCGCAAGAATAATGCATCCCATAACAAATGGTTGCCACAAAAACTACAAAAGGAAAAGATGACCTGTGGTTAAAAAGGAACTTGATAAGTGCAAATATGAGGCAAAATGTAATAAATAGGAAACAAATATAAAAAATAATGGTAGAGGGGACTCCTGACTTCAAATTAAGGGCCGACATGATGAAAATAGTAAAACCCATCCACAAGAAAATATAACATTATCCAAGAGAAAAATTAAATTAACATCCGTAGATGGGCCAGGCAACCACACTGATGCATAATGGCTACAGTGGTCAGCCATAAAATGTCGATAGTTCTAGTTAATTGCATCGGGTGTCAGAATATGAGCTTCAAGTAATGTCATTTGCATAGACATGAATAAATATATCAGTACGTGAACAGATTATAGATGTACCCCCTGGGCATGCAGGGCCTACCCCATCTGCTCCAGCTATTATGCTTTTGATCAGGGGCACAATCTTGCTACTTGAACTATGTCATATCCCAAGAAGTATTTTGCTTGAGATAATGCAATGACAATGGCAGAAGCACTTGTGAAGCCCGAAATTACAGAGTGGCTGATGAAACGAATCAGCCATCCAAGCCTGTAAAAGACGAATGTGAACCACATATACGAATTAGATATGAACCGAGGAAGCCACAGAATAAAGAGGACCATGCATCATATTAATTAACAAAAATGTTCTTGAGAGAGAGAACCTCTAGAGAGAGATCAACAATCAAGGCACGAATATGATTTGACTTCGTTTTCCAATGAGATATCAATAACATGAATAAAGCAGGGAGACTAGGGCTGCTACGAGCTCTCATTTACAGAAAGAAGCAACATAAAAGGACAAATGCCCAAAGATAACATACTCCCTCTGAAACAGTAATTTTTCCTTGGACCCCAAGCAAAATATCAATAATTTATGTTCAACTTAAAAGCATAAATAAATGCAGAATCTGCTGTTTAAAGGTGATAATTGATTCAGTATTTTCCAGAAATACGTGACTTGCCAAGGTAAGATCTTATTGTGGATCTCTTTTTATGATAATTATGATAATAATACCCTTCAACACAACACTGGTCATTGAAAGAATCTCGGAACATAAGATACATGGGAAGAAATAGCTCGCCGACATTTATTACAGTTATTCACAGTGAAATGACATCTCAAGATCCTCACATGCCAAAATACATTAATTACTGAGATAATTCACAGATTCATATTGACACATTCATCACTCCCACTTTCACGCACATGACTAAATTTCAGAGAACAAGTGGCAGTAAGTACCTCAAGAGCCCCATAATGCATTCCAATACCCCAACCATCAGAGCCAGCAGTATTGCAAGTTCTGTGTATAGCTCATCAGAAGAATCAACAATTGCACTCAGTACATTAGAGACAAGGAGAGACACCAATGCTACTGGCCCTACCGCAAGTTGACGAGACGATCCGAATATGGCGTACACAAATACAGGCACAAAACCAGAGTCTGTCTCACAAAACCCAATAAAGGATGTTAGATTCAAGTGACTATATTAGAATCTTTTACTAGAAATTTCGAAAATAAAAAGGAAAAGAAGAGTGCCACTATTACGTCTTTTGTATCATTGAGTATGATGTGATCTACCAATTAGGAGCATTTAATTTTTTCAAAGAGGTCAATGATACAAAAGGAAATCTCGATCAATAAAAATAACACCAACAGTTCAATTTAATCGTTCAATAACAGCAGGAGAATTTGGAGGAGTATATTTCAAACATTAAAATCATTATTAATATCAGGTAGACAGGTGCTTGATGTAAATGGTAGTTGTGATTCTATGTTACCATTTAGGATGGTGAATATCACTCCCCACAGCATAGCTGCAGTCAATTTTATTACAGGAGTTCCCAAGCAGCCATAAGAAGAAAAGAAGCAATGAACTTACAGAGGCCATAAATCGATTCCAACCCTGCTAGTTTTGCGTAGGACATTGCCTGGGCAGTCACAACAAACAGTCAACCCCATATACTAAATTACATTTGTCCAATCCACAAAGCATGAAGTCATTAAATACAGTCAAAGTGGCACCAATCTTCTGAAGAAAGGGCAAAAAGTTTCCTTTCTTATGAAATTCAACGGCATAACAGAGCAGTCAGATTTTTAGGAAATTACGACAAAACCCAAAAGAGGACGACCACTATTCATTTAAAATTTCTCACGCGGTCGATGCTGCCACGTTTACGGATAGAAGGTAAAAATGAACAACAACAGTGAGAGAAAGTACTAAAGAAGCATTGTTAGGCGAACGAAACGTGATGCATGTGAACAAGAAGTGTCCGATCACGCTGCAACAATCGGACAAGGCTTTGAAAATCAATACGAGAATTGGAGCTCCAAATCGCTCCACCGAGTGACTGGCTCAACGCTTTACCAATCAGCTCGAAGCCACAGCTCATGGGAATTGACAAGAGGATCATGATGAGTGGAAGACGGAAAGTCTACCCAATCGCCGCCAGCTGACGACTTTATTCAACAAGGAAAAGTCAACTCGGAGATCGTACAGAGAGCGATTCACAATCACACGCATATGAAAAAAAAAAGCTGAAACGACGACACGAAGAACAGGGCCTTCTGCTGCTGGGCAAGAATTGAAGAAGACGCATTATGAACAAGAAAAGAGCAGAGACGGAACGAGAAGAACCAAAAAATCAATTTTTCAAAAAACGCAAGAGCGAACAAAGTCTGCAAAACGACATTGCAAAGGAGTTCTTCGAAGCCAAGCTTCGAGCAAGATGCAAACAAATAATCCTCTATGTTGCCCAGAAACATTTGAATCCAACGAGAAATGTTCAAAATGGAAGTTACTGGAAAACAAAACCCAGAATTGCAACGACGAGAAATCGACTCGAAATTCGATAGCATCGCCAGTGAACTGTGACGATTTCACATCTTCAACTCTCAAAAACACTGAGAAGAAAGACCTTAAACAGCACCACATCGAGAATCCAATTCCCCAAGAGGCAATCGCAATCTCGCGAGTTCAAACCGAAGAAAAGAAGAAAGAAGGCTTCGAAAATCAGGAACGTCGCGCGCGACACGAGAGGCGTGAACGCAATTCACCTGAGGCACGAGCATGACGCCGACGGTGACCCCGGCCATGAGATCGACCTGGAGGTACTCGCGCCACTTGTACGTCCGAATCCACCGGACGCAGGGCAGGAAGACCTCTATCCACTCCACCCACGTCATCCGCTTCACCTTCGACCTCCACCGCAGCCACAGCGAGCCGCCCGCCGCGGCCGCCCCGGCCGCCGACGACGACGACGACGACGGGGCGGCGGTCGGGTGCTGCAGGGGGATGACCTTGACGGGGCGGGAGTGAGGCATCGAGATGGAGGACGAGGAGGAGGACGGGCTGACGGTACGCTCGGCGGCGACGGCGGCGAGGTCGCGGGAGCTCGGGGAGGCGTACGTTATCTCCATGAGCGCCGTCGATGGCGCATTTCTAAGGGAGGGAAGCCGCAGCAAGGCCCCACGCAAGCCGAGCCGGAGCCGAGGGGGCCCTGCTCCGTACGGCCTTTCTTTCCCCCTTTTTCCTTTTTTTTTTTCTCTCTCTCTCTCTCTCTCTCTGTCTCGCAGGGGCGTGCGCTTTCGCGGAGAAAGTTGGATTTTCCGGGAAAATAATCGGTGACTCAGCTGGAATGCGTGGTGATCTTTTGGGGGTGGGTCGTTTGGCTTGATTTTTTTATATTTTTTGGTCGGGTTTCAAATAATTACGGATGAGTTCTGTCGTGATTGGATGAACCTAGACACATTGGCGATGCTTCCTTCTTCTCTGTTTTTTCTTTTTTTATAATAATTTGAAAAAATCGTACCTATTCAAAAGGACACATGACCTTTTATAATTGAATAATGACACGGACAATTCATAAAGTTTAATTTAATATATTATTTAATCCTTAAATTTTTAATCTTTTCAATATGAATTTCAAACGTCAATATACAATGCAATCCTTCATATTTTAATTTGTTCAATACATATAAATTAGAGATTTATCAAATATATATCAAAAATGTAATAATCATATTAAATAAATTAAAGATTCGGGGACTAAATTATTACATATTCAGTAAAAGTTTGGAAATTGACCGTGTCATTTTTCCCTTCATAAACCCCATAAAAGATTATACAAAGAGAACAAAAAGAGGAACGCCGGCGGCCCTTTCGCTCCAGAGGAGCCAAAAACGACACGGCTTGGCTGATGGTACGACGGTGCGGGCCCCCGCACTTGGGCGGTCATCGCCTCCTCCTCCGCCACCCCCCAAAATGGACTTGGACGCGATGGCGTCCACCTCCATCTCGATCGATGCCGTCACGCAATCCAATCTTTCCCCCACGTTCTCGCCCACGAATCGACCAGTCAAACCCCAGACGTCTCTTCTCGAGCAGCGATTTAGACTGACGAGTCACCCCGCTGATCAATCAGTCGGCAAGGGCCTTCGCCGCCTCCTATGAAAAGATCTTTGCGGTGCTTCTATCCTCGGACGGCCCGGCGTCATCCGAGCGTCTCGACCGACACGGTTCGACCCGACTTCGATTCGCCCGATTTCCGATTCGGGAATGAGCTCCGACATTATCCCCACAATGTTTCACGAGCCCGCATCGTTATCCATGCGAGGACTGATTCGAGCATTTGGAAAGGACCCGAAACTCGAACGCACCGTTTTCTTTCCCCAATTTTTTTTTTTTTAATCAAGGCGCGTCGTTTTCTCCTCCTTTTCCTAATTAACGCAAACGTGCCGGAGCTTAAAAACCGACTTGCGTGGAGAGGTTACTGACCATTCTGGAAAACCTCCGGATTTCGACGTGATTTGAAAACAGACGGTTGCTCACTACTCAACCACGCGTCCCATTACGTAAAAGGAAAAATATGTATGCCCAAAAATGGGGATTAAGTTGGACAGAGTCAGTAAAATCGCTTCTTTCTTCCCAATTTTAGCCCTTTGATTGCACAAGGTAATATTCTGCTGCGGAAATACAAAGAATTGAGATCATATATCAAAATGCTATGTATGGATGATTAGAACTGCCTATACAATAATTATTTAATAATTTCATAGATTTCCAATAAGAAAGGTGATTCCATTGAAAATATTACCACACGTCCTATGCATGTCCACTGGTATGACGTTGCTATCTACTCTAATAACGAATCACTGGTTTTAAGTATCTAAGTATCTGGATAAAATAAGGTTGATAGACATTTCACATCAATGGATAGTCTGCATCAAAAAATCCCCCCTATACGGATAATATAATACGGAATTCTCCAAGCCTAATTCAAATGGTTTTGAGTCCAAAATATGTAGCAATATATATCTAAGGTTATACGTCGCCCCTTTTAAGGTAAAACCCAGTATTCAGTCATTTGGGAAATGCAGAAGTAGTAGGCTCGATGTGAAGCAATTTTACAATTAAAAGCTACAAAAGCTGCAGCCACATGTCACTTTCCATTTTCCGTACAATTGAATAATACACGGTTGCCTGAGAAGAGGGACTTGTAAACATAATAGAAGCATTACCACTAACTATGCGCTTGAGCATGCTCTGGCTTGTGAGAATACTCATAGTCGAGATGAACAAAGGCACGCTCGATTTCTGGCAGGAGCTCGAGCTTCTCCTGCAAGGATTCGCCAATGTCGTGAGCCAGTTGTAGAGGCATGTCAGCCGGCAGGACGATGTCCACCTCGACAAAGTAGTGGGATCCAAAGGTGTAGGCCCTGACAGTGTCGATGTGTCTTATCGCCTTGTGATGATTCCAACAGAGATACGTGAGTTTCTGCAGGTATTCTGGAGCTGCAGATTTCCCCACGAGGGAGTTTACGTTTTCCAAGACTGTCTTTGACCATGTCCGTATGGTATAGAGCGCAAGCTACAAGATGATCAAACTTTCATGAGTACAAAAAGAGAACCAAAGAGCACGGGAATGATCATGCATACGCATCACAGAGAGGGAGTAGGCGGATTCACTTACGATAATAGCTCCGACAGGATCCATCCAATTGACGACATAATTAGCCAAGAGTGCAGCAATGAGACCAATGACATTGGTTATGACATCAAAAAAGTGATCCTGGGCATATGCTTTGACAATCTCATTTGTGAATGTCCGGCAATAAAGGACTAGGAGGAATTTGACCAGAGTCACTGAGAGCATGATACCCACAAGCCATTGTTCTTGCTCTGTTGTTAGACTAAATTCAGCCTCCTGGGAACAACAGAAGAAACTCAGAAGGGTTAAAATGTTCATGATTCTTGAAGTAATCGGTCCCAGCTTCATGCCTTAAAGAAAATGAAATACATACATCAGATAACAATTGCTGCAGTGACTCCAAGATAATCTGCAGTCCAAGAGTAGCCATCACAGAGGCAAAAACAAGGATTCCCTGGATGCCATTTAAATGTTAAATTCAAGAATCAAAAAACAAAATAACAGATGCAATCGGAAGAGCTATATATTCGAGTACATTAACAATAATGTCCCTATGAGCTAAATAGATTACCCACTCATATTTCGGGTTCACAACATAAGTGTGAAAATCAGATGATCATATCAGTGGAAAGAGGCCAAGAGGTCCAAGTAGGAAGGGAGATGGAGAGACACGAGATCAAAAAATCAAGGAAAAACACACGAATTATAGTGAATCCTCTAATCAGTCTAGGAACTCAATGAGTCAATTTTTTGCCTCTCATTCAATTGATTCAGGACTGGATTTTGATATTTCAGATGGCATTGAGAGATTTTTAAGGTAAAGTGAAGATGAAAGCATCTATTCAAGATACAAAGGATAATAATTTACTTTTCTTCCCAAATCACTCTTCTTTGTCATCAAACAAAGGAAGCGTCCATTTCTTACGGTAAAGAATTTATATAAATCCACAAAATTAAAAAGAGAACAAAAGTTTCAGGTAGAGCTTGACTTATGAAAGTGTAGACATCATAAAGACAGGCTCAAGAAGGCAACAAGAAGAATTTTCATCCATAAAACGAACCAGCCTGCTTAAAGATGGTCGAATAAGTGGAATACTAAACCATGAATTTCTCTGTCATCAATCAAGGATTTACTATACCATGACACCAATCTCATACAACCAGGGCCATGAAATATAAATGAACATTGGCCTTTGAGCCCTATAAACCTATGCACGAGAAAAGAAAAGGAGAAACTTTTTAATAACCAAGAACATTGCAAGAAGCACTCGTGCTAACGTGAGAAAATTAGAAAACACAATTCTCATGAGCAATAATTTATGGTGGACTTACCAATGGTTGCATCCGTTTCTTTCCTATAGGATACTGATAGGGATTTGGCGTTTGCATAGAGAATGCAGTAAACCACAGGATGAAGCCTGACAACAGATCCAGAAGGGAGTCCAATGTGGAGGCTATGATGGCCAATGATCCACTTCTAATGGAAGCGTATACTTTCGCTGCAAAAAGAACCATGTTTGCAACATTTGATATTCTTATGGCAAATGTTTCATTTCTAGCCAAATTCTCCTGTTCTTCCTGCAAACAGAACACCAGTCATTCCAAATAGAATTGTTAGACAGGCACTTAAACTTTTTTTCTATCAGATTGAGGTACCACATTAATTTAGTAGACAGTACAGAGCATCAAAATTCAAGAATGACCTTTGACATTCCAGGAATAAAACCACGTTCAGTTAAAGCATCCATTTCATTGAAGCCCTCAAGCATTTCCACTTGTTGCTGATAGTACTCAGCCACATTATCCTCAGGACCTAAGTCATAAAAAGTAACTGAATCTCAAAATCCAACGTTCTGTGCATGTATGAGCGACAGATGAAGGGAGTATAGATTTAATGAGCTCAAAAACATGTATAACAAACTCAAAATCGATATTCCAGTAAACACCAAACCTTTGTCGTTAAAAATCACCAGCATCAACCCTCATTCCTCATCGAATAACTAATACTTTCTAAATGTTGTGTAAATGCAGACACCAACCTGTGGTTGTTAGTGCACAAACATGACATGCATGCAAACAAGTGTGCTTCTCTTAAGTACACACCATGACACACATAGAAGCAATTTTGCAAGTTCCAAATAATAGGATGATGAAAACAAGAGACATGCTTGTACACGGCTAGTACCCAGGGGCATGTGATGAGGTACTCTCATTTCAATCTCTGTCAAAGTTGCCAAAAAACTAAGAAGCTGAGACTTGATTTCAGAGTCACGACACAATCACAACCTTAACTGTGGTTGTTAGTGCACAAACATGTCATGCATGCACACAAGTGGGCCTCTCCTAAGCAACAGACAAAAAAACAACAGACATGCTTGTACACAGGCTAGTAGCCAAGGGCATGTGATGAGGTACTCTCATTTCAGTCTCTGTCAAAGTTGCCAAAATACAAAAAGACTGAGACTTGATTTCCAATTCACAACACAAGCACAACCTTAATTGCAGGGAACAATTATGCAGGCCTTCCATGCTCCCACGTTTTATCCATCTCCAAAATTCATACTGCTAGACCATCAATCACATTTCTTACCAACCATCTTTTTTGAAGAATTAAAATATTAATTGCTCACTCCATGCCAATGATGTAATCCCAGGTGTTGATAGCATCGCTAGATATATCAAGAAGGCAGCCAAGCAACTACCCTGCTATAATTTCCACACAAGTTTGATGCATAGAAACTTTTCTTTCTTTTTTTTTTGGGGGGGGGGCGTTCTCGTGGAGGTTGGGAGCACCAATCTATAGGAGCGAGAGTAAGCTTAAATTAAAAAAAAGTATAGATTTCCGTATTAATGCAACAAATGACAAACAAGGATGCTAGTTAACATGACTCAAGCACCAAACTAAATCCACTAAGTATGAGAAAGAAGCAATGCTAAGAATACTATAACCCTCCACTAAACTTGTGTGCAGAGGGATTTAGGAAGACCTCAGATGTTAAACGAGTGGGAATTGTGCACAAAGTGATTGGTTTCCAATGAAATCCTGCTAAATCACTTAGTAAATATAGTTTAGAAAAAGAGTTTTAGCATCTTTAGCATTTCTCAGTACTAAAATGGCACCACCACTAAACTAACAATCAAGTGGACAAGGCCAAAACGGAATAGATTATTTCCAAAGGCTAAGAGATTCTTATCCAGAGAAGAAAGCTACTTTTGTAACAATCACCATCCCCAAAAAAATAAATAAATAAATAAATAATAGATGAACCAAAGACATTACAAGTTGTTGGAAAACTTTGCTGGTTTGAATTCCTTGCTTCTGCTGATCGCACCTTGTAATTATAAACTGTTTTCTGTAATTATCTATGGCACCTTTCCAAGGTCTCATATGCATCCCTCCCATTTGTCTAACCAAGGGACCACCACTCCTTAATCAATGTAATTCCCCATTTTCAAAGCAATGTCGTTTGAGATTTACAGGAAATCTTGTAAGTTAGCATTTGTACATAAAAATTACCTTGTAAAATACTCAAACTTATAAGTTTTTCTGTAGTGAGTATATTTAGGAAGTTTTTGTGAAGGAGTCCCTAGGAAAGCTTCCTTTCTTGCATCCTATCTGTTTAAACTCTAAAAAGAGAAGGAAGGAAAATCCTCTTTTTACTTTTTAAGAATCATCAAATTTCCTCCCACTTATTATTGTGAATCTTTTACTCAATCAAAGCCATGCGACTCACGCAAGAAGCGTCATTCAAGTATCTAAGGGAGTATCTCGTTCCCAGATAACATTTGAAATTCGAGTAGGCTCCAGGTTTTCACCGTTTGTCATTCTGGGTTCAAGATTTCAGGATGCTCACAGCCGAGACTAGTTGCATCACCACATACAGGGCAAGCCTCTACCGACTAGATGAAGGCAGCGAAAGGAAAACGCAAAGAGGAAATCAGCAGGATTGACTCGAGGGGGCGAATCTCCCTCGTTCACAAGAAGGGTTCAGCTGTAAAAGGGGCCACCGGGCAGAGACTTCAATCAAGAAGGGAGCACGCTTCTTCAGTTTACGCGATGGTTGCCTCCCCAGAAGAAAAGAACCCAGAGAAGAAACGGAGTGTCATCTCGAGATATTCTTCAAAAGAACCCGATTCAAAGAAAACAAAAAAGATCCTGCAGATCACGGAAGAGCCGAGAATCCAGAAGAACGTGAGATGATGGGCTCGCGCGGCATACCAAAAGAAAACTGCCCTCGACAGAGGCGAAGGGAGACGATAGGATGGAACGGAGAAGAGATCGGATTGATGAAGAGGCCGCGAGGGTAGAGCTCCGTCGCGCCATGCCATGGCGGATGGAGAACAGTAAAGTATACCAAAAGCTATACGAAGATTCAACCCAAAAAACAAAGAGGTAAAGTTAAACAACAAAAGAATAAGGCACAGGGAGATTGGACAGCACCACCATCTCTGTCTTTCACGCTCGAACCAGTAACCAAGAAAAGGAGAAAGAAAAACGGCGACTGACCACCTCTCCTCACGCTAAGTTTAGAACAGTAAAGCAAGGAAGCAACCGCAAAGAACGCAAAAGCGTGTTGCTTTCGCCGGAAACTCGTCGAGAAAAGGAAGGGAAAAAAGCCCCGGCCACAGAGAGAGAGAGAGAGAGAGAGAGAGAGAACCTAGAAGGCCCAGGCAGCAGTCGTGGAGTCCGCCGGGCTGCTTCTTCTGCGCGCGCTCCGGCGTTATCTTGAAACGGTCGAAGTTCAGCCGCCACGACCGGTCGCCGCCGCCGCTGACCTCCGGCAGCAGCAGCCGCTCCTCGTCGTGCTCCGGCGCCACCGCCTCCGCCATTCTCCCGGTGGGGTTGCGCGACGAAAAGTGACCGCGTCGAGCGCTCCGATCCTCGCGGAAACGGACGGGCAGAAAGAGAGAGGAGGAGCACGCACGGGCGAGAGACCCGAGGGCGCAGGGGCTTTATGGGGAATTCACGGCGGAGAGGCAGAGGTGGCGGCGGCGGGGGTAGTTGTGTTGAACTCTCTTCTCACCACCCTCTCCTGGTCTCCTTAGTCAAACAGTGAGTAGGCAAATCGCGAACATGGGACGCCGTACCCTGGACCAGAGCGCGTACCCCTTACGCACCTGATCCGTTCCCTCCACTTGCGTGACGTGGAACCCCAGGATTGGTCTGGTGCTCGCAGTTCCCGCAGCGTCGCGATCGTCGGACGAGGACAAACCCTCTCGGGCACTTTACATGTCAGATCTCGTCAGACACGTGTACGGCCGCTACGAATCCATGGCGGGCCACATGATTGACGTGATCGTCGCCAAACTTCTTCCGACGTCTGCCGCTGCCGACGATCTGTATCGTTCTGACTCTTGCGGCCAGTGACGAAATGCGTTCAACGTGGTTCTCAACTGAAGGGAAATCGTAACAACCTAACCGGAGCGTTGCTGTAAATTTCCAAATTGGCGTTCCGGAAACGTATGTAGTTGATAGGGCTAAAATGGGAAATTAAAAATAGTCATTATAGATCAGAGTTTCCTGTGTCGAAAAGCTAAGTCAGAAAGGCCTTCTCATCGTGACCTCTACGCATTTTCAAGCTGAAGTTTTCCGGAAATATCTTCATCAAATACCCGAAACTTTTGTTTGAGGACCTTTGCTTGATTAAAATTACTTCAAACAGCATTCCAACTGCAACCCAAAGAACCTCGATAAAATTTCGAATTGGATTTGGACTCACAAATAGAAGCTTAGAATTTAATGTATCGGCGTGACATAGCGAATAAGTATTTATTGTAATGTGCATCGCGTGTTACCTAGAATTCGCGTTTTAATAAACTCTCGAGTTTGGTGAACTAGCTTTTTCACATGGGATTGGTGGGTGGTATCTTAAAATGGAGAGTGAAACTAAATAAAGTATCCAAAATTTCAAATTTATAATATTTGGTTTCATAGAAAATATGTATGACAATCAAATAATACTAGAGTCTATAGACTAAAGGAAATATGAGAGAGAAACACTCGGGACTAAAAACAATCTCAAGTTATTAGAATAAATTGTCTTGCGTGAGATTATAAGTTCGATTCATGCTGAAAATGAATTTTAAAATAACTAATGACGTGTTATTTAGTTGTCTCATATGTCGTGTGGAGAAATTTCCCGTTGTTGGCATCTTAATAAGATCGTGTTGACAAGCTCACAAATATCGAACTTTCAAATCACGATCAGTACGAAATAGATATGTGTGTGTATATATCTTTTGTGTGGTTAGAGAAGTAGGTTTGGTTTAATTTGAGTATCTTTCAAGGATGTTTGAGACAATTATGATAATGCTGGACAAGTTGCGCTGGTCGCTTTCCCTTCTGTTGACTAAATGGCCTAAAAGAGGAAATATCTTACCCTACCGGCTATGGTGGGCTGGAGGCTCGTACGGTTTGGCTCTTCCCGTCTGATGCTTTGATACTCGGGCACGGATTCAGACAAGTGGGGAGTCTCTCGTGATTTGATCGCACTCCACATTTACTCTTATCTTTTCCCAAAAAGAGACAAACACATTGACGTGAATAGGGGTCAGAACTAAGTTGGTTCAAATTGGGAACGAGTTGATCCGATCTGACTGAAAGAAAACCTTAACTCTAAAAGTGGAAGAACAACCAAAAATACCCTCAACCTATTACAATCGTTCAAAGTCAGTTATAAACATTTTTTTGTTTTACCAATGGAGTCTCGAACCTTTTGCATTTTTGACAATTCAATTTATCCGATCAATTTTAACCGATCACGCTAACGTTAACAATTATTAATAATATTTTTCTTCAAATTATATATTTATTTTCATTTTTCCTTTTTGCCTCCTCACCTTCCTTCTTATATTAGCCGGTCATTGAGGAAGGCAATGAGTGGCACCCATTGGCGAGGATGACCTCGCCGTCTTTGAGCGAGGCAAAGCCTTCCCAAATTTAGTGAGGGCTCGCCTAGCCATGGCAAGGCCATGCCTTGTTTAGAGAGAGTGAGGTCGGCCTCACTAGTGGGTGCCTCCCGTCATCTTTAGTCTGTCATCAAGGTTCGATGACTTACAGAGGAAAGAAGGAAGGGGAGAAAAAGAAAAGAAAAAAAAAGAGAAAAAAGGAAAAGAAAGAAATAAATAAATAATTCAACAAAATGTAATAAAATATTATTAAAACTTGTTAGCGTCGACGCGCCGATCTCCAACAAAGCTCAGGCTTAAGCTCTTTTGCTGCCGTGGCTGAGCTGCCTATTTTTCGATTTGGGTGGCTGTGGACCTTGATTGGTTAATTTTGTGGTTTTCCATTTGAAGGCAAACAAGAATCTTTGGGATTTTATTCGGAGGTGCCCGTGGCAAGTCTTGCAATGCGAGGATGCAAATTAATACGAGCGAGAAAATCCAAGCCGACCTTCGAACTTAACATCACGAGTCCGCATCGTCCCCATCGTTCCACCCTCCTTCGAGCTCGAAGACTTTATGGACATGCATCGTCCACGTCGTCATATTGTATTTTTCTCCAGTTCGCGCGACCATTCATCGCATGGGATTTTAGAACTTTTTTTTATATGAGTTCTGCTGTTCATACCAAATTTGACAGTTGACAATTTTTTAGGAAAAGTGTCTAAAAGGTCCTAAACTTTTTTGTATTTGTACCAATTTAGTCTTAAACATTTTTTTTGTACCAATTTGATCATAAACATTTTATCATTTCTAATTAATTTTGGTCAGGTTAACTGCACACCGAAGCCTTTTTGACGCCAAGACAATCAAGCGGTGACATATATAACTTTTAATAATATATTTAATATATTTGATTTTTTTCTTTATATTTTTCTTTTTTCCTTCTCCTCCTACTTCCTCCAGTCGATTGCCGAACCTCCAGAGGCAACGACTGACGAGGTCAAGGTGAACTCACCGGCCTTTGGGAAGCTTGCTGACCACTAGCGAGGCTCGAGCCTTGTCGGCCATGGGAAAACGCTTAAGGCTGGGCGAAGCTTGACCCTCGGTGCCTCGCTAGTGAGGCCATGGGCAACGCTTGAGGCTGGGCAAGGCTCAACCCTTATCAAACTTGGTGAGAGCAAGCCTCATCACCTCACGCAAGATAGCCCTTGCAGTCACTGGCGAGGGCTCAAGCCTCGTTGGCCGCCGCCTCTAGCCGATCGTTGAGGTTCGGTAATTGGTTGGAGGAAGGAGGAGGAGAAGGAAAAAGAATATAAAAAAAAAAATAAAATAAAAACTCAAAAGTATTAAAATATTATTAAAATTTATATATGTTAACGTTATCGACATGCACGTCACTCGATCAAGATCTAGTAACAAAATCTAATCAAAATTAGTTGGAAATGATTGAATTGATACCAAGATAGAAAGTTTATGATTAGATTAACACAAAAAAATGTTTAAGACTAAATTTGCATTAATATAAAAGATTTAAGACTTTTTTAATACTCACAACTTTCGTAGGGCACAGAGGCCTTCACCAATGTCAAATTTGTGTCATGTAGCTGATTCTAGTGGGATTGGAGAGACGATGGATTACGCCATATCGTATTGTAGCGCCACTTGGAATATCATAAACCACGACATTATCCATTCCGGCATCATTCCTGACCACATACGTAATAAGACCAAAAGACCGCTAATAACCTATAAGTCACAATCATCCATCACATCTTCCGATCCGTGAATGAATATCTAATCGAACAAGTTAAAAAGACGTCGCGACTAATGCTTTGAAAGAAGGCACGAAATAACGACTAGAAAATTAACAAAAAAGAAAAAAAGTCCTGAGTTGATTGTAACCGTGCCAGTTTAATTTTAAATTTTAAATTTAATTAATTCAATTTTCAACCTTTTTGATGATTTGCTATTTTAATAATAAATTTTTCGACAATTTACACATTTTGGTTGGGAAACGCTGATACAAGATCCTAGTTAATCTTAATCATCCTATGAATACGCTAAGCGTTAAGGTGGATTTTAAAAAAAAAAATCTAGAGCTTTTTATTTTGTAGGATAGCAAGTGCGGACTAAATTGTCACTACATTAGTGTTTTTTAAACGCTAGAAGAACTCAATTGGCCGATCATTAAAAATTTATGATTAAATTGGCGTGATTTAAGGAACATGACTAAATCAACAAATGATTAAAATGTTTAATTGAATTGGTATAATTGAAATATTTATAATTAAATTTGTATAGGTTTCAATAATTTCCCAACAACGACTTCTGTTGTGACTTTTGAAATTGTTACTTCCACAACTTTTCTTGCCTTTTGCTTTCATGCATTCGAGCATTGATTCAAAACATTGACATTGTCAAATTACCAAGGAAGAAGAGGACGATATGAGAATGGGAAGGAATCGAAGGTGAAAAAGGCGTAATTGTGCACGTGGTCCATTCGATTCTAGATAAATTGAAAAGAAATTAACACATATAACTTATCTTTAGTTTTGACACGAAGATGCACATATCGTCATTTTGGATATTAAGTCATCACGTTTTTGTTCTTTTCGGAACAACCCATATTACCTCAAGAAAATGTACAGTTAAAGAAATCCAAGTTTTATAAGCAAGCTCAGAACTCTCTCTCTAAGTAATGTGGAACAAGAGATGTACTCAGGGACTGAGGCGTATCCCTCCTCCTTGCACACCGCCGCCTGGACCTATCCTAAGAAAACGGGGTATGTACAATGGAGCCTCATTTACGATTATGAGTTGGCTCCAATACCACTTTGTAACGGCTTTAGATCTCCACTGGGAGCAACCTATACTATCCTAAAAAAACATGCATGTACGGTTAGAAGAACCCAAGTCTTATAAGTCAATCCAAAACTCCCTCTCTAGGTGATGTGAGATGAGACAAGCTCCTTCCTTGCGCACGTCTAGGAACTGAGACGCAGACGTATTGTTATCCCTCCTCCCCGCGCACCGCAATCTAGGCCATCACAATTACAACCCATGAAAATATATAAGTGGACGAAACTTATCAATTGTATCGATCACGATGAGAAATCAGAGTCGTGAATTTAACCTTATGTGGTCCCCATTTCCCGATTTGATTCGCACCTTGACGTGAACTCCATGACATCCGGAGGTGGGACTATGAGCGGTCGTGCTTGAATCACGTGAGCTTTGCTTTGATGCCACATACTTTGAAGAAGCAAAAGATTTCGATTTATCTTCGTATATATCGAATAAAATCTTTTAATATTAAAATTAAACAAGAGGGGAAAGAAAATAAAATAAAAAGAAAAAGCCTAAAGGTGCCTAAAGGTGCCGTTAAAAAACTAAGTGGGAGCTCGCGTGCTAACTTTTTCCTATTTTTGTCTCCGCCACTTTTCTTTTTTTCCCCCTATTTTTTATGCTTGGTTTTAATCTAATCCAAAGGGCGATGTGGTCCAGCTACTCTGATTTTCTTCCTGTGTCTAGTTTCTTTATGAGTAAAATCTTTGTCATTTCCAGGGCCAAGCGCAAACTAAAAGACTATTCGGGTATTATTTTAGCCCATTACAATCGAGATACGAACAAGGTAGCTGACTAGCTAATCAAAGCTTAATGAGTGGGATGCCTTATTAGGAATTGGGTTAATAGTCCCCCGTCTGCTCTTTTGGATTTATTGTGTGTTGATGCTAGAGGTGTTTGTACCAAAAACTTTTCTTACTAATGCATTCCAATATGTTTGTTAAAAAAAAAAAAAAATCTTTGTCCTTTTTTGTGGGAATAACAAAGTTCCAACATATCCTATCTCGTATGCCACGACAAAATTAAAAAAATAAATAAATTAGATTCCGTTCTCTAGGCAATTGCACATCTAAGTAGTGCAATCATTTTAATATAACAGATAAAACGTCATTCATGTAGTAATCAAGAAATTTAATGCTATTCTAATAAAATTTTATGAGTTTGTCGCTAACTATTAAAAAAAGATAAATCAAATTTGAAACATAAGATCTCTTGTAATGATACATATATGAAATCATGTGACACCACTATTAATCTTGCTTTTTCGATTATAATGGTTGGAGACTTTTGCGGGTAGCTAAAGTCTTGCCAACTTATTTTAATTAATTAATTAATTAATGCTCAATCTTAGATTTACTCGTTTCTCGCCACGTCCCTACACAATTGGTTGGTCCGGTTCGGTTTAATATGATCTCTTCATTCTCCAGCCGATCAGTCCGACATTATATATGCGTGCCACGTGTACCTGGCGAAGGGAGACGTTAATCTATTGAATTATGGGCTCGGCCCAGATGATAGATTTAGCCTGTGCATGGGCCTTTTAATATCAAATCACTGAACAATGTTGGGAAAAGCCCAAAGAAGATATCAATTTAACCTTTTTAGTGACGACACTGGAAGTTCGGTAGTAGAAGAATCTGGATACGAATTCAACGCAATAAAACTAGAAAGAAGAAAAGTGCGCGATTGAACCAATGAACCCAGGAGCAGAAGTTCCTGGGGGAACGTATAAATTGGAAGTGCACTTGAACAAAATAGATCGGCGGCAATCTTTTAGCTTGGAAGAAACAAGTCGGTGCTATAAAGAGAATAAGATGTATTCACAAACCTTGCTCGAATTTTTGGCATAGATAGGATATTTCATGACTTTCGGGCACACATGTCAAAAAAAGGAGTTTCCAATCATTTGAATACGATGGTGCATAGTCCAAATCTTGAAAGAAATTGGCCGATTCATTGCTAAAATGATTTGGGAACTAGACTGGAGTGGCCTGGAAATACAATTGACAAGCTTCTACCTGCTTGAATTTTCTTGATAATGGTAACGTGAGGCTTCTGGCCCTTGGCTTCAGAGGTAGAGAAGGGTTCTGGAATGTAACAGCATGCGAGAGCGTGCGTGGACTCGTACGGAGCGCTAACAGAATTAACGTTTGCTGCAATCAGTATTCAGGAGAGTTCATGTGATAGTCATCCTAATTTTTTATTCTTCACCCCTGTTATTTTTTGGATGACATGTGTATATGTAGAGGACGACATTGATTTACAATTGCTTCAGGGAGGAAACATTCCTTGCATTTGACCAAAGCCTTAATCCAACGAGGATGATATGTAACTGGTAAATTTCAATCCGCCTCTAATTCATGTCGATTGCTAGCTACTAATTAATTTTGTCACTGCAGGCTGGGACCTGTCGGATGTCTCTTGGCTGTTGCAGGGCTTTAAATGCATTTTCAGCGATCAAAGGTGGTCGGTATCTAAGATCATGTAGGTGTGCCTTTTCGAAACCTTGTTTTGTGCTTGGGTCTTCTCGAAACCTTGGTTCGTGCCTTTTTGTGCATAGCGATCTAAATTCATTTTCAGCAATCATTTAGGTGCGCCTTTTCGAAACCTTGTTTCAGGTTTCATTGCCTCACGAACTGTTTGGATGAAAATATTCTCCTTTTATGGAACATAAGGACACCTTTCGGCACGTGAAATGCTTTTCTAGGGCATGGAATTCCTCATTGTCCCTCTGGTTGTTTCCCCAGTTCCGCAAACCTCAGTTTTGCCAGTTCATGCCCTATCTTCTCCTTTCCGCTGATATATCACGGACGTGCAAATCCTCCTCAATAGTAGCCCCGAAACGGGAGTTTTTGCTTGTCTTAGCTTTCTCTTCTTGGCATAATTAGGAGAGCTTAGAGTGCTTAGTTCTAGTTACAGATTTAAAATGCAGAGTTATAGACGGACTACTTTATGCTAACACAAACTTGAACCCACGCAATGAACTAGAATGTACTAAAAGCTGCCCATTCGTTCTTTATGACCCAGATTAGATAATCTATAATGATAGTATAATCGTAATATTTAAATTGCTCTGTATTTGTTTGGTGTATGACTACATTAGCATAATTAAAAGATTTATAACTGAATTGGCATAAATGCAATAAAGTTAAGACTTTTTCAATAATTTCCCCGACAACAACTTCTGTTGCGATTTTCGACACCGTTACTTCCACAACTTTTCTTGCCATTTGCTTTCGTGCATTCATGTGTGGATTCAAAACATCAACGCGCTGCCAATTTATTAGGGAGAAGAGGACGATGTTAGAATAGGGAGGATTTGAAGGTTTAAAAGGTGTAATTATGCACGCGGTCCACTCGATTCCAGATAAATTAAAAAGAAATAAATGCAAATAACTTATCCTTAGTTTGGACATGAAGTCGCTACGACCCATGACAATATATAATTGGACCAAACTCGTCAATTGTATTAATCACCATAAGAAATCAAAGTCGTGAATTTAATCTTATGGAGGTGTGAATATCTGGAGTTCTAAAATTTGATATGAAGGGATACTTAAGTGCTAAAAGTTCGGAAATATGTATTTAAGTATTGAGATTGGAGAAAAATAGATCACTTATGTGCCAATAGTGAGAAATTTCAGTTAAAATGCCGATGTAGCGTTTTTCAACAAGATAAGTGCAAGACAATATCGTTTGTGTGCTAATGTAGCTAGATCAGCCAAAAACGATGTTGTTTTACCTTGGATTGAATTTTAATATAAATATTAATTAAAATAAAAAAAATAAATTAAAAAAGAAAGAAAAAAAAAGGATTGCACTTGTTTAGCGAGAGTTGTGCAAGCTCTTGCCGTCGCCGCCACCGCTGCCGCTGAAAGTGGGAGAAGGGTCAACCTGAGTTGCTGGGCCTTGGCACAACCATTGCCCAAGCGTTCTGCAATCTTTTTTTTTTTTTTTTTTTTTTTTTAAGTTTTAAATTAAATTAAATTAATATTAACATTGAAATTTAAATAAAGAAAACGACGTCGTTTTTTGTTATTTTTAACTAACTCGGCTTTCGGGCGAACCATGTGGGCAAGTTAAATTATTAAAAAAATGTCGCATAGGATTTGGGATTCTTCGCCGGAGTTAGCATCAAAATGTCCCGACTTTTTTTTAAAAAAGTGGCACTTATTTATATATTTCGTAATTTTTGGCATTTAAATATCCTCTGATGCCAAATTTTAGCACTTGTGCTATGCTCTGCCTAACCTTATGTAATCCTCATTTCCCGATTTGGTTTGTCAGTATGATGTGAACTCCATGACGTTTGGAGGTGGGACTAGGAACGGTCGTGCTTGAATTACGAGAGCTTTGCTTCGATGCCATATACTTTGAAGAAGTGAAAGATTTCGATTTATCTTTGTATGTACCGAATAAAATCTTTTAATATTAAAATTAAACAACGAGAGGGGAAAGAAAAGAAAAGAAAAAGAAAAAGCCTAAAGGTGCCTAAAGATACCGTGAAAAACTCAGTGGGAGCTCGTGTGCTTACTGTTCTTTAATTTTGTCTCCCCCGCTTTTTTTTTTTCCTATTTTATACGCTTGGTTTTAATTTAATCCAAAGGGCGACGTTGTTCAGCTACTCTTTTTATCTTCCTGTATTTAATTTCTTTATGAGTAAAATCTTTTTCCTTTCTTGTGGGAATAACGAAGTTCCAACATATCCTATCTCGTGTGCCATGACAAAATTTAAAAAAATTATTAGATGCCGTGCTCTATGCAATTGTACATAAGTAGTACTATTGTTTTTAGCAAAAAAGATAAAATGTCATTCATGTCGTAATCAAGAAATTCACTGCTATTCTAATAAAATTTTATGAGTTCGCCGGTAACTATTAAAAAAAGATAAATCAAATATAAAACTCAAGATCTCTTGTATTGATACTTACATGAAATCATGTGACACCACTATCAATTTTGCTTTTTCGATTATAATGGTTGGAGACTTTGCGGATCGCTAAAGTCTTATAAACTTAGATTAATTAATTAATTTAATTAATTAATGCTCATCTTAAATTAAGTATTTGTTGAACGTCCCTACACAATTGGTGGGTCCGGTTCGGTTTAATATGATCTCTTCAAACTCCAACCGAACAATCCGACATGATATGCACATGCCACGTGTAGCCCGCGAAGGGAGACGTTAATCTCATTGAATTATGGGCTCGGCCCAGCTGATAGATTTAGCTTGTGCATGGTCTTTTTCAATGTCAAATCATTGAACAATATTGGGAAAAGCCCAGAAATGATAAATTTATTAACCTTTTCGGTAACAGTACCGCCAATTCAGTACTCGGAAAAGCCAAATAGTAGTGCCGTAATTATTGGAGAAGATCTTTTCAGGGTGTGTTGATCACTGACGGTAATACGAGATCTAGTGATCGGCTCATCAATTATTTTACTTGATGAATCCGACCTTCTTAAACGAGCGCGTGTTTAACCCTACTAATACCCTATTGATTC
Organism: Eucalyptus paniculata subsp. matutina; assembly: GCA_017140255.1. Classification (NCBI taxonomy): domain Eukaryota; kingdom Viridiplantae; phylum Streptophyta; class Magnoliopsida; order Myrtales; family Myrtaceae; genus Eucalyptus; species Eucalyptus paniculata. The sequence continues at coordinate 39,354,497 of CM029441.1, forward strand.
TCCTTGTTTTTTAGATTTAATTTTATTTTGTAGTATTATGGCCCTTTCTCTTGCTTCAATTTGCTTTACTATGAAAACCTATGTACTTTTCATGTATCATTTTGAGTAATGAATATAGTTTTCTTTCGATAAAAAAAAAGAGTAGAAGAATCTAAAATGCGAATTCAACGCAATACTTCTAGAAAGAAGCAAAGACGAACCATCATGACGCAGAGAAGCAAAATGAAACAATGAACGGAAGTTGTTGGGAGAACGCAAGAATTGGCAGTGTCCCGTTTGCCTGCCCTTTTTTCGCGCTCTCCTTTCCCGTGCTTTTGACATGTTCGATCACGACCAATGATGATGCGGACCATAAGCTCTAACTCGAGACATATTCACATACCTGTTTGAATTGTTGGCATGGATGGGATAATCATTACTTTTGGGCACACGCGTTAAGAAGGCGTTTCCAGTCATTAGAGTACGAATCTTGGAAGATCTTCGCCGACTGATAGTATAATCTATAATGATAGTATAATCGTAACATTTAAATTGCTCTGTATTTATTTGGTGTTTCTATTTTGCAGAGCAACTGTGGAGCAATAGAGATGCCACGTCCACCGGAAACGTAAATGAAGCGGTAGTACGCAACTACTTTGTTTCGAATGCCTCATGAATAGCGAAAGGTTGGGGGAAGAAAAGTGCACTGAGTTAGCCTAATGGTCCCTTGTTCATATCATGCCCAAAGATTCTTTGAAGGCGTTTATGTGTTTTCATATGCGAAATGTAGCCCTATACTTTGGCCAAGAAATAAGTTCCTCGGATTTTCAGAAGTTTTGCATTTCTAACCAGTGTCCGCGCTGCACTTTTGAGGTAGCCAAAGCAAATCTAAAAATGTGTGTCCTGAACATTGACCATGGATGATCTGACCACATGAGCTTTGTAAATGCATGCAAGGCTTATTGGCTTTTTGACCAGTGTCCGGGCTTCGGCGAGGTCGCCGGCCCTCAATGGCGTCGCCGACCCTCAATGACTGGTCGCCGATCATGGCTGAGGCCGGCGACCGGCCAAAGAAAAAAGAAGAAAAAAAAAAGAGCATAAAAAAAAAATAAGAGAGCGAAAATTTGTTCTTAAAAATTATTCCAAAAATAAGAAATAAGTTTTTTTTTTATGCGTTTGTTTGTATTTGTTCAAAATTGTTAGGAACGAAATAAAAAAAAATAATTATTTATGTTTCGGGAACAATTTTTGACTAGAAAGATGTGTTTAGTAAACTTATTTCGGGAATAAAAAATGAATAGAAACACGTTTGGTAAATTTATATTCTTTTTTGTTTCTTTTAATTTTTAAATATTTTTTTATTTTTTTATTTTTTTCTTCTTTTTTGGCGACCTCACTAAGCCACGGCGAGGCTGCCGTGGTTGGGTGAGGCCGAGCGTCGCCGGCCCCTCGCGAGGCTCGGCCTCGCCTTGGCTGGGTGAGCTCGGCCTCTCCAGGGGCCGGCGATGCTCCAGTGAGGTCGTCGGCCCTCGACGGCCGGTCCACCGCCATGGCGGAGGTCGACGACCGGCCAAAGAAAAAAGAAGAAGAAAAGAAGAAGAAAATAAATATAAGAAAATAAAGGAGAGAGAAAATATGTTCTTCAAAAGTGTTTCCGAAAAAAAATAACTTTTTTTGTTTCTTATTTTCGTTCCAATTTTGTTCCGGGAACAAAAAAATAAATTTTGAACAAAAATGCAAACAAATGCGTTTTTTTTTTTTGTTAAAGAACAAAAAAACAAAATTTTTGTTCATAAATAGAACAAAGAACACAACCATGTACTTTAGCTTTTTGTTTTGTTCCAAATATGTTCTTAGACAAAAAATAGATTTGGAACAAAAACGCAAACAAACGTGTTTTTTCTTTTTTTGTTTAGGAAAAAAAAACATAATTTTTGTTCATAAACAGAAAAAATGAACACAAATGGTGCGTTTGTTTGTGTTTATTCAAAAATTGTTCCTAAGCGAAATAGACAAAACTATTTCGTGTTCCTAACAATTTTTGATTAGGAAAACGCGTTTGGTAAACTTGTTTAAGGAATAAAAAATGAATAAACACGCGTTTGGTAAATTTTTTAATAATTTTTAATAATTTTTTATTTTTATTTTTTATTCTTTTGACCGGTCGCCTGTCATGCGAGGCGGCGACTAATTGACGGGGCCGATGATGCTCCGGCATGGCGGTCGTTGGCCATGATCGAGGCCGGTGACAAGCCAAAGAAAAAAAAGAAGAAGAAAAGAAAAAGAAAAAAAAAAAGAGGGAGAGAGAAAATTTATTTTTCAGAAGTATTTTTAAAAAAAAAACAACTTTTTTTTGTTTCTTATTTCCGTTCTAATTTTGTTCCTGCGGAACAAAAAAATAAATTTTGAACAAATGTAAACAAATACGTTTCTATTCTTTTTTTGTTAAAAAGAACAAAAAAATAGAAAATCTGTTCTTGAACAGAAAAAAAAAATACAAACATGCAGGCCCTAAGCCAAGGCCAATGCTGTTCAGCTACTCTGTTCTCTTCCTTTTATTTAATCCCGCTTGAATAAATCATTGTCCTTTCTCGTGGGAGTAACCCCGCTTCCCACGAGTGCAAACCTCGTACGACTCCGCAAAATTAAGGAAACCGAATGCTCCATTCCCTATGCAATTGCAACTTTATAATTAGTGCCATTGGTTTTAGAAAAGAAGAACAAAATATTTTTCAATTCAGTAGCACAAAATTAACAGACTAATTTTTTGAGCCACAGAATCAGTCTTGGATGAATATGGCGCTGATGTATTTTTTATAACAAGAAAATTATTTTATTATAAATATGGTATGATTATACCGAATTGAGATTTTTTTTTATAGTACTAATCCCTAAATTCGTTACTAACGTTGACACTATCTTTTTATTGAGGGTCATTATGAAGAAGAAAAATACAAATTTCATTTTACTTTTTACCTTTTAGATTTCATGCTAATGTTGACATTATCTTTTTGTTGAGGCTCATTATGAAGAAGAAAAATACATATTTCTTTTTACTTTTTACATTTTACATCTCACTACTTGAGTAATATTTATGTAGAAACACGAAGCAATTCATTCAAAATATATAAATGATACGAGTTTGAGATTCGGATAAAAGAATTTTATTTTCAAACTGACAAAAAACAAAAGGTGATCTAGCTTTTCCGATTACAGTAGTTTGGGAAACTTTTTGTGGGTCGCTAAAGCATTGGAAACGTAGATCAGTTTGATATGGTTTCTTTATACTACAACAGAATAAGATGCACATGCCACGCGTAGCTCTCACGCATGCGGTATGCGCGTGGCTTTTTTCCTTTTCTTTTCCCGAGCCGCAAAGGAATAGTGGTAAAATCCGGGAAGAAGCATTGAAGCAAAGCGCGCGATTGGACGCAAAGTTGCAAAGACGTACAGTAGGCGATACGATGAAGCAAAAAAGTGATGAACACAAGTCCTTCGGAGAAAGCGTGAATTTGGAAGTGCACTCGAACAAAAATCGACCTGTTGCTCTTTTTATCTTGGGATACGTGCAACACAAGTCCTAAAACTTTAAATGCAATTGAGTCTTAAAATTTACAAAAGCATAATCAAGTCTAAAAGTCAAAAATTTGGTTCATTGGTTAAATTTAACATCGTCAGATTTACTAACGGAAAATCTTAACGCATTAAGCGGACGTCATATTTTTTAAATGAGTTTATATTTTCCATGTGGCTTTTTAAAATTATTTTTTATTCAAAAAGTTTAAAAAATAGATTTAAAAACTAAAAATGAAAAACTAAATTTATTTAAAAAAACAAAACTGTTAAAAAAAAAGAAAATGGCACCGGCATTTCCACCGGCCCTCGCCCATCGTCGGAGCGGCCGGTGACGGTTGCCGAGCCCCAGGCAAGGCCCGACCACCCTTGCCAGGTCGGGCAAGGACGCCCAGATCTGGGTCGCCGGCCCTTGCTTGTGGTCGGCAATGCTCGCCCAGATATGGGCGTTTCGATTCAGCTCCGTCGCACTCCTGACGCCGTGCCCCGACGTTGTCCAGATCTGAGTGAGTGGGTTCCGGAGGGTAGGGGTTCCGTCGCTGTCACTGCACCGGACTGTTGCCAAGCCGTGCCGCCGTAGCCCTAACGCCGTCCCCAGCAAACCAGTCATGACCCTTTGTGATGCTGGGCTGCTACCGTTCCCGATGTCCTTCCGTTGACCCCCTTGACGCCATTGTTGCACCAGACTACCGTCGTCACCCAGCCGCCACCGACGGCTCCACTCGATCCCGTGTCGGGGATGCCCAGATCTGGGCGAGTATCGCCAACCCCAGGCGAGGGCTGGCAAGGCCTCGCCTAGGGCGGGCGATGGTCACCGGCCCCCCGTGAGGGCCGGCGAGGCCTCACCCAAGCGAGGGCAGGCCACCCGCCTAGGGCCGGCGGCCGTCGCCGGCCACTCGGGTGATGGCGGTGATGTAAGCACCACCAGTTTTTTTTTTTTTTGCACAGTTTTTTTTTATAAATAAATTTAGCTTTTCCTTTTCTGTTTTTAAATCTAATTTAAACAATAACAAAAATAATTTTAAAAGCCACGTGTATAATAAAAAATCATTTAAAATGCAACGTCAGCGCCACGTCAGCGTTTTCCGTTAGTAAATTTGACGGTGTTAAATTTAGAATTTAATTGAACTAATTTGATAAGTTTTAGGACTTGATTACACTTTTTGTAAGTTTTAGGATTCAATTGCACTTTCCTTGTAAATTTTAGGACTTGTGTTGCACATATTCCTTTTATCTTTGACAAAACAAGTTGGGATAGAAGGAATAAAACATAATTCATGAATTGGTCGCAATCCTTCATTTGTAAAAAATTATGTGTTTGAACTACCTACTAAAATTTTGATATAGATGGGATATTTTTAAATTGAGCTTCCAATTGTTAGAATACAATAATGCATTGACATTTGCTAAAGTTAATTTACACACATCAAATGAGTGGATCGAGTCGATTCAAGTTGAATTGAAAATGGTCCGACTCAAATTAATCCATTTAATCCGTTTTGATCAAATTCAATGTAATACAAATTGAGTCACCCATACTCATACCCATACTTAATCCAACTCATATTAATTTAGGTTTTATGGCTTGAAATTTATTTATGATTTATTTACTTGACATAATTAACTTATACAACAACTCAGTCTATCAAATATAAGTTAAGAAATGTATTTACGATCCATTTTAACAGATCTGAGTTAATTGCATGAGAATATTCTTTGAATAATAAAAAGGAAATGGATAGATTGTATATAGATTCACAAATCAGCAAAGATGACTTGCCGCTGGCGTGATCACCACCCTGAGATTCCATTCTTCCCTTCTACAACAAATGGAAAAAAAGCCAGAAACTAGCAGACAATAACTCCAGACAAAAAAAATAAAAAATAGAAAAGGAAAGAATTAGTGGGAGACGTAGGTGGACGAGCAGGTCCAGCCCCTCCAACCCCCAACTGTTTCAATTCAATTCAGACAATCTCTGTCGTTCGTCTCGTCTTCGTCTCGTCTTCGTCTCCTCCGTCCGTCCGTCTGCAGAGAGAGAGAGAGAGAGAGAGAGAGAGAGATTCCAAACGCTATCCTCTGCTTATTTTCAACTCCACACACGTGATCTCCATATCCAACTCCAACTCCAACTAAACTCTCCTCCTCCTCCTCCTTCGATCCATCCGCCGATCGGAGCCATGCCCCCGCCCGATTCGCCTCCACGGCCGATCCTCCCCGGCCTCGCCGTCCTCGCTCTCCTCCTCCTCCTCCTCCCGCCGCCCAGCCTCTCGGCGGGCGGCGGCGGCGGGGAGGAGCTCGCGTACCTCTGGCCGCTCCCGGCGGAGTTCACCACCGGCGCCGACACCCTCTCCGTCGATCCCGCCCTCGCGCTCGTCGTCGGCGGCAACGGCGGCGGCTCCAGGATCGTGAAGGACGCGTTCGACCGGTACAAGAGCATCATCTTCCAGCACAGCGGCGTCTTCTCCATCTTCAACACCTTCAGGAAGAAGGCGTCCGGGTACGACATCGGGAGGCTGAGGATCGTGGTTCGCTCCGCGAGTGAGGAGGTTCGTCCGGTTCGCGATGCGGATATATGTATTTTTTTTTTTTTTTTTTTTTCGCTTGCTTGCTTGATTGAGTCGGCGGGAATTGGCGCGCTTGCGCGATGTGAAATTTGAGTCGTTGGTGAGCGTGCGTGTTTCTCTTTGCAGCTTCAACTTGGGGTGGATGAGAGCTATACTTTACTCGTGACGAAGAGCGATGGCAAGTCGATCATCGGAGAGGCGACAATTGAGGTAAATGACCAACTTCGACAGTCAATTGTGGAGTTTGCTGAATTGAAAAGAGACAGAGGTTTCAGCCAAATCATCTTCACCTGTCCAATTCCATCCCTAGACAAAGTCTAGTATACCTTTAAGATACGGGCATGAGCACACTGACCTGCATTTGCACGAGACCATGAGATATTCATGTGGTAATAGAGGTGTTTCCCTCTGCTGCAGGCAAACACTGTTTATGGTGCATTACGAGGGTTGGAGGTATGTACAAATGTTTTTAAACTCGCTCTTCATGTATTGAATTATTTTGAATGTGGTATTGCATTGCCATGATAGTTGATTTTTGTTTTGCTAATGGTGGTAAGATGCTAGAGGAATGTTTCCTTTTCTTTTCCCCCTTTCCTTTCTTGAGCTAGATTTGTGCATTGTGATAGTGGTTGTAATACTGAGAAAATTATTTTTGCATGTGATCTTAGAATTGTCAAACAGTTACAAGCATAGATTTTGTGATGGGTGGCATCCTAATGCTACCTCATCTATAGAACATGGAATCTTCTGTTTGGCAGAAGTTTATGGTTTACAAAAAAACAGAAGGTACTCTTCAAGCCAAATGTAAGCTTGTGTTGGGTACTACATTCTATGCTGCAAACTCACAGTTCTCATCCACCATCACCCATTTCTGTGTCAGAGGCATTGTAAGAATATATCTTCTCTCTATGTATTGGTCATATTTCCAAGGTGTAATCTCTGTATTTGGTGGATCCTCAAGCGGCAATTTCTTGGATATGTGAGGCATCTTTATCAAACATTCTTTTACATCGTTTCAGACATTCAGCCAATTATGTACCTTTGATTATAGTACAAAGTCGGTACTTGTGCACAAGGCTCCGTGGTATATCCGAGATGAGCCAAGGTTTGCATATCGCGGACTACTACTTGGTAAGAACAATGATCCTATTAATTGAACATGTTGAATGGCGAACATCCTCCAACATTATGTGATGTTTATTTTATTGGCGGCATGGCATTTTTCATAACAGATACATCGAGGCACTACTATCCTGTCGATGTGATTAAGCACATACTGGATTCCATGTCATATGCTAAACTTGTAAGATATGACAAACTCGCAATCCCTTCTTGCTCTTATTCTCAGTGCACTTTTCCTGTAACACTCCACTGATCACTATTCTATGTTTTGCTCATTCAATTCCCATGAATGTGTTCCTCCCATGGGAATTACATTCAGTAGAATGTCCTTCATTGGCACATCATAGATGAACAGTCATTTCCTCTAGAAGTGCCTACCTATCCTAAGTTGTGGCAAGGGGCGTATACAAGATGGGAGCGATATACAGTTGAGGATGCATATGAAATAGTGAAGTAAGATATCCATTGCTTGTCCCATGATAAGCAAATTCTTCTCCTTTTTGTGATTGACTTCCTGGATCTGACACCCGGTGATGTACTAACTTTGTCCTTTTGTTTCTTGCTGGCTTTTACCATATGAAGCTTTGCCAAAAGTAGAGGTATGTTCTCACCTTCATTTCTTTGTTGAGGTTTTGATGAATGCGTTCACACGTATTTCATTGCAATTGTAGTTTTATAAATTTGATACGTCTGTTGAACTTGTTTGCTTGTTGTGTCAACTGCTACAAAAAACTCAAATAAATCTAGTAGACCTTAGAACTGCTGCTTTACTATATGAGTGTATTTTATAATTATGACTGAGTTACTTTTATTATCACTGCTAGTACAATTGTAGTAATTGCTGAGCATCTTTCTTTACTGATTTTAGGAATCCATGTGATGCCTGAAGTAGATGTCCCTGGTCATGCAGAATCATGGTAAGCCATTTCCTTTTTGTAGATTTTTCAGCCTGTGATGAGACTATGCGGACGTTTTTAGGTCTTATATCTTAAATAAGCTACCATAAATTTCTGATGTTCTTTGATACAGGGGAAAAGGGTATCCTGAATTATGGCCTTCTACATCCTGTAGAGAGCCACTTGATGTTTCCAAAAGTACTACTTTTGACTTAATTTCTGGCCTATTATCAGGTTAGGCATCCAGTATCTTTATCTACCGTGCTAAATCTTCCATTGTGCGTTCTTGTTGCTGCTTTTTTTTTTTTGGTAAGAAATTCTTGTTGCTGCTTTGATGCATGAATTAACTATACATCGATTATAACATAGCTGTTTATGTTTCATGAGTTCCTGAAGGAAGAAAGCCATGTCAACTTGAGTAATAACATGTGTGAAACTTTTGTAGCATAAAGCTTTGCTCTTAAATAAATCTCTGCGTGGACAAGGCACTACTTTAGTAGGGAAGGAGTTGTTGTCACTTAGTAAACGCCTGAGATGTTAGGGTGTCTGCTGAAACTTCATTCTTCTCCTTCATTTTGGTTGGGAAGGGGGCTTGTTTGATGAGTCTTTGATATCTGATGACTTAAGTACCCATTGGCTTGTTCTTAATATTTCAAATATCAAATTATGAAAGTTCATGCTTTACTCTGAGAGCTAAAATGCATGAAGTAAGAGTGCATCCTCCCTATTGCTTTGGTAATCTCCTGATGATCTATGCGCCACTTAGATCTAACCCAAATCCTATCGTTGCAGATATGAGAAAAATTTTCCCCTTTGAGCTATTTCATTTGGGTGGTGATGAGGTTAACACAGGTTAGTGCAGGTGACCTTGGCATCTCTGTTTTTCTTTGGCATTCATTTGTTCTTTAGCTACTGAATGATCGGTAGACCTTTTCTACCTCACAATTTTAGAAGTACTTTGCAGTATGTGATTAGGAATGTGACAGGGGCTCTTGTTTCTGTCACTGTCTCTACTCTGTGAATATGGGCTATCCTTTAGTTTCTTCAGAATGCTAACTTATTCTGGGTAAACCGTCACAAATATCCTCATTGCCATCCTATGTCATTGGTGTTAGCACAAGAGGAACAAAATAAAGAAAATGGAAGGCTTTAAAAAGGAAAATATCTGCTACTTAGTTTATGCTTGGTCCCTTACTTAAAAGAACTGGAAATCTGAATTTCACCTACTGGTCATCCTCTGTATGCTGTTAAAGGATCATGTAGACATTTTGGAGTTGCATATATGTGATGGACATGGGATTATCTAACATAAAGAATTTATTAATATTATTGAAAAATGCCACCTAATTTTCGAGTGAGATCAGGGGCAGCACGTAAACACTTGTAATGTCAAATGATATCTAATGGGCTAGGACAACTACTTGTGAAATGACAGCATTCTGCAATTTGAGACATATCTGGATTTAAGTTTTATGATCACAAACTATATAAGTGATTATTATTATCTGATATTTCTTTTGCAGATTGTTGGACATCCACCCCTCATGTGAAGCAGTGGTATATTAATCAACTAATTTACTTGAGATTTGTTCTACTTCCGGAAGTTTGGCCTGGGACATTGAAATTATTCTCTATTTTTATCATATACTAAGCTGTCTTTTCAACCAACTCATTATTGTTTTATGGTCTTAGTTCTTATTCCAAAACTGTTGCAACAGACTTATTTATTTTGTTAAGTTACAATTACAGGAACACCTTTTGGTTTTTCATTGCTGTGAATGAGCATGCAACCTATTCGATCTTGAAATATTGTGAGACTGTGTCACTACCATGACTAAAATATCTCCCAGTTAATTAGAAATTATATTCTAGAAAATTTGGATGGAGTTAACAAGTCTTTCCATTATTAGGATCCTCAAGAATAGAGGACAATACTGGGCCGTAACCTGACACTTTTAATTAGATCTCTTGAGATCACTTTTACTGTCTGGAAGCAATTTTCACTGTTCTTTTTTTTTTTTTGGTATCGAATCAAACTATTTATTTTCAAAAATGCAATTTTTCTATAAGGGTTTTTCGTTGAAAATTGTATGGATTTAGCATCAACTTGTTTCTCTGTGGGGATACCTTTCCCTGTATGCCCCCTTTTCTCTTAATGCAGTCTTCAACACTTGCTTCTAGCAACTCATGTCAGATGCTAAAATGATGGTTGCTTTAAATGCAGGCTCCAAAATCATAACATGACCAGTAAAGATGCATACAAGTATTTTGTCCTCAAAGCTCAAGAAATTGCCATTTCAAAAAATTGGACCCCTGTCAACTGGTATGCACATGTTACTAACACCTCCTGGAGACGGTTCTGCACATTGTTTTTGATTTAGCAATAATTGAACATGTTATTCTCCTTCTCTTTGCCAATTTTCCTAGTTGACATCGAGTCTCCACACCAATATGACAGAACATTTGTTTAAGAGGCGCATCTCAACACCGGTTTCTGCATCATTTTGAGAAAGATATTTCAATGGAATTGCAGTCTTGTGAGATGACACGTTGTTGAATGTTAAAGGACTATCACTTTTGCATGCAAGAGTGCATTTCAGACTTCTGTAGCATGTCTATAGAAAAATGAAAATAATACTCAAACTAGTAGTCATTAATGTCATCGTGTTTACTTATAAAAGAGCACTTTGTGAACACGTCCCTATATTTGGGCCCATATTTTGAAAGATTTTTGGTGGATCCACTGCTAAAATGATGTGTGAACTAGATTAAATTTAATGGGTCATTGCCTGGAGATCCAGTTTACTAACTTCTACCTGCTTTAATTTTCTAGATAGTAAGTGGTTATCTCAGGCTTGTGGCCCTTGGTTCCAGAGGTAGAGAAGGTTTTTAGAATATAACAATGTGAAAGAGCACAAATGAAAGAGTCATAGGTAATTAGAAAACGAAACCATGTTCTAATAGCACTGATGTTTGTTGCACATGGTATTCAGCCATCCTAACTGTTGTTTGGCTTTCTTTTTTTCATAACATTTGTATGTAGAGTATGATGTTGATTTTCAATTGCTTCAGGGAGGAAACATTTAATGCATTTCCCAAAAGCCTTAATCCAAGGACGATAGTACATAACTGGTAAGTTTTGATCAATATTCAAGACAAGTTGATTGCAAGCTAATTTATTTTTGTCACTTAGGCTGGGAGCTGGTGTATGTCCAAAGGCTGTCGCAAAGGGCTTTAAATGCATTTTCAGCAATCAAGGTTTTTGGTATCTAGATCATTTAGATGTGCCATGGGATCAAGTGTATACTGCAGAGCCCCTCGAAGGAATAAGTGATGCTTCCAAACAAAAACTTGTGATTGGTGGTGAAGTTTGCATGTGGGGAGAGATAACGGACACTTCCAATGTCCAGCAAACGATATGGCCTAGAGCTGCCGCTGCTGCAGGTAAGCCAGTCTTTGGGCATCGTTCTATGCCGGGGCATTGAGTCTTTTTTTCTACTCGCCTCTCATCCTTTGTCCATTTAGAGTTTTTTTTTTTTTTAAAATTGCAAGGGAATCCTTTTAGTGACGATGAAGTTATATCTTCATCCGTTCCCACATGATTGGTTCCAATGGTGATCTCCTTTTTTGGGGTCCTGGTTGGTTACCTATTATCACCGTCTTATAATCTGCAAAGCAGTTTCTCTACTATATAAAATTTTATCACACATAAAAAGGGCCAAGTTCGATATTACCCAATGGTTCTGTTTGAGTTTTACGGTTGTAAGTATTTTGAAGACATAGGGGGGGGGGGGGAGTAGCTGGGGGTTTCACCATTTATCCTCAAAGCTTTTTGGTACTGTGTTTCGTGCTGAGGCAATGAATGGTATATAGTCCTTTCTTTTCGGTGAACGAATGTATACTGTTGGAAATCAGCCTTTCAAGTGATTGAAACAGAGATGGAACATAAAAACAACTTTTGGCATGTGAAATGGCTTTCTAGGGTGAGGGCCTCCTCATGCCTTATCTTCTCCTTTTCCATTGATGTATCGCGTATGTGCAAATCCTCCTCAAAACTCACGGTAGTCCCAGAACAGGAGTTTTCTCGTCTTAGCTTTCTCTTCTTGGCGTGGCCAGGAAAGCTTGAGTGCTTAGTACTACTTACAAATGTAAAATACGATGTTATAGACGGGCTGCTTGATGCTGATGCAAAATTGAACCAACGCAATGAGCTCAGCTGTACTAAAAGCTGCATAGTCCTTCATGCAGAATAGTGTAGTCATAATTTTTTACATAGATCCATATTTATTCGTTTGTTTCTATTTTGCAGAGCGACTGTGGAGTAGGAGAGATACCATATCGTCCGGAAATATAAATGAAACGGCATTACCACGACTACATTACTTCAGATGCCTCCTGAATGGGCGGGGGGTCGCAGCTGCTCCTGTCACGAACCAATATGCACGGAGTCAACCAAATGGTCCCGCTTCATGCTATGCCCAATGATTCTTGGAATGCCGCCATTCTTTTCAATTTGTAAACTGCTGCTATGTACTTTGGCTGGGAAATAAGTTATTGAGATATTTGGGTGTGTTTGGTTCAGCTTTGTAAATAGGCTTTGGGTGTAATACAAATCCTAAAAGTAAAAGTTATTTGAGGAAATGCAAATTGTGTTTGTTAAAACCTTTTTGCAAATGGACTTTGAGTTGAATGCATATTTGGCAAAAAAAAAATTTACAATGGGTTTTGGATATTATATATATATATATATATATATATATATATATATATATATATATATTTTTTTTTTTTTCCTAAAAAATGACCAAACCCTTTGCTAGACTGACGAAGGGTTACGGCAGCCGACGAGCCAAATCTAGTGCCGTTGGTCGAGGTCATTCGAGGGTCACGCGACCTCCGATGAGGGTCACACGACCTGGGCTGAGGGCCGTCAAAGGTCGCATGACCTTGGGCGACCCTTGGTGAGGGTCACGCAACCCAAGTGATCGCTGCTTGGGTGTCGCGAGGGTCACGCAACCAACAGCCACTGTCGTGCAACCCTCACTACGCCCAAGCGAGGGCCGTGTGAGGTTGTAAGACCCAGGCAGTGGTTGCCTAGGTCGCACGCCCCTTGGGTCGCACAACCTAGGCGATCGCCGCCTAGGTTTGCCGTCGTGTGACCCTCGCGACACCTAGGGGAGGGCCGCTTGAGGACGTGAGACTTAGACAGTGGTCGCTTGAGTTGCACATCGCTTGGGTCGCGCAACCCTCACCAAGGGTCGCCCAAGGTTGTGCGACCTTTGGCAACCCTTGGCTAGGTTGGGCAACCCTCGTTAGACCAATGGTCGTCGACACCAAATTTGGCTCGCTGACGGCCCTAGCCCTTAGCCGGTCTAGCTAAGGGTTTGGTCATTTTTGAATTAGAAAAAAAAAAAAAACTAATGAAGGACGAAATTGAAATTTTGAAAAATGGTTATGAAAGAAAAAAATGAGTTTTATCATTTTAGTAAATGCGAAGGCTCGAAAAAATGCCTTAATTAACATTGGGTTTTCAGCCTTCCCAATGTTGACTTTGAAGTGAAAGTCCATTCAAAATAAGTGCTAAACGGTTCAAGTTATTTCCTGGGCCGCTTGGGAGCAGACTAAAAATCTTTTGAGAATGTTGAACCGAACGTACCCTCAGAAGTATATCCTTTCTAGACTTTGCTTGCGTACATATAAATTAGTGTGTGTGCTGCACTTTTGGTTAACCAAAACAGATCTGCAAGTGTTGTCTTTGGATGTAGGGCATGGATGATCTGACCACATGAGCTTTGTAAATGCACGCGGGGCATATTTGGCTCTCGCATCTTGTGCCCATAAACAGATACGAATTATTAGCTCAGTTTATTCGTAGTAGCTGATTTTAGCTGGATTATTAGAATGCTTACTCAAATCAGGGGAAAAAATTATATACATATAAATAATCGGTTATATGGAAATTTATATATAAGTTACTTAAAATTACCGATTCTATATGAAATTACAAGATGTATAAGTAACCACATAAAGAAGAATGTTACAGTTTTGAATTGAAATTTATTAATTACGTGGTGATGTTATTAGTGAAAATGGTCACACATGCTATTCTTATTTTAACAATTTCTATCAATTGAGAATTTACCAACAATAAATAGGTAAAATTCATTTCTCTTAATCAGAGTTATTATTGCATTATTGACAATCACATGATTTTTCTACGTAAAAGATTAGTGTAGATTGGAGAAAAATCGACTGGCTTCTCTCTAGCCCCATGGTCAGATGACCTGAGACAGCCGTTTGCAGTGGCCATAGAGGTCCATAAGCTCCCTATGTGCTTCATGGGGAGATATATATGCATGGTGCAACCATGTTTTCGTGTAAATTTTGCCGAAAAAAAATATGAGGCATTTTGCTCATTTTAAGATAACAGAAGGTCCTCAATTATGTCATTCATAATACCACGTCACAAGCAAACTAATATCACCTCACAAGCAAACTAAAGTGATGATCAGGTGGTCATATAATGACGTACGCTTTTTTCAATAATAATGCTATATGCTATATATGTCAAGATTGATGTAAAAAATTAGCATGCTGATTATCTTGAGACATTCTAAGTGAGGCCGTTAAATAAGTGAATCATACACAACACCTAATTATAATTTACCACATTATTTAATATATCGGTTGCATAAATCAATCTTAATATTATAATGGAAAATGCTTGGTTGATGGTACCGTCAACCAAGAAAAAAGACTGTCAAACATCAGCCAAGCGTTTTCTATCTTCAAGGTGGGAGACTTAACTAACAGGTTTTTTGTTTTTATTATATGAAAATGCATTTTCCATATAAAAATGATTTTCTTATCTTATTTAAAGAAAAAAATCAAAGTGATAATATTCAAATTATAAGAAATGTGTGAAGAATTCAATTGCAACTTTTAAAATAGTCTACATTATTCTCCAGCCAAAGAAAATCAACGGAAAATATTTAAACTTTAGCTTTGGATCATGTGATCTTAAGATTAATTTTGTAATGTTTTAGGTCCCTGCACATCTTCATTTATGAGATTTGGATTAGCAAAGTAATTTTTTTTCTCTTCTAATTCATTATTCTTACCTTGATTTTCTCTTTACTTCATTGGTTTTATGTCGAATCAATATTACTGGTCTTAATTTTAGATCATTAGAAAGTTCTTTTAGAGCAATTTAATTTGAGCGAAAGGAATTAGAAACCATTTCATTACACAATGATTTTGTTATTAGTTGTAAAGCTAATGTTTCAAGTGTTTTTTCATATTTTAAATTTAATAGATTTATGTAATGACATTAATATTTTTTTAGTAAGTGATCCTGTAATTATTTATATTTCGGTATTAAATTTAATTTTTCTTTGTTCATATTCAATAAAATTAATTATATGGGCCCTCATATGATTTTTGGTCTTTCAATTTGATATTGCAATAAGGAAACATAGAAATTTATAAAATAAAAAAATAAAAAAATTATATTAAAAAAACATTAAGTCAAAATTGAAACCAGCTGAGAGTAGGTGTATCTGAAAAAACCAAAATTTTCGATTCGGTTCGGTTCGGTTCGGTTCAGTTTTTGATTCGATTCCTAACACTTTAGTGTATCGATTTCCTCCAAAGTATCTTGTGGCTAGCCGTTGACTATCCTACTGTCGTTCTGGAAGGGACAGTCAGGCTAGCAGAGTCCTATTATAATTTTGCTATTTCAAAATAAATTACTTAAACAACACAGATATGATGACGTCGGGAAGTAGTCTACGTAATAAACACATTTCAAGAAATTGTCACCATAGAAATTACGGTAAACCGCAATCTTTGCTTCAACACGGACATTATTTCTCTAATTTTCTCTCTAAAACGTCGACGAGACAAGAGGCTCAACTGAGAGGGAGAGTTATCGTACGCTGCAGCTATGCAAGGTAGACCGAGTGCCTGCTCCAGATATCCACGGGAACTGTTGAATCCAACAACATAGGTGTTCATTCTAAACAATACCTTGATCCAGCCGTTCCGCGCTGCTCGCTACCTCATCCGCCCTCGGAAGAACAAGACGCAGGAAGAATGGCAGGCCCGACAAGCCACAACACAACCAACATGCCCACACGAGGGTGGGCGGAAGAAACAGGCTCACGAGCCCGAAGAAGGCGACCAAGATGATCCCCACTCCGATATACTCCAATGCGCCTGCAACCCGAGGGCAGATCCCATGCAGCAGCATGCCGTTCCACAAGGTGGCGAACCCAAGGGAGAGCGCGAGCACAATCGCGCTGGCTTGCAGGTGGGTCAACCACTGTTGCTGGTTTATAAGGAGCCCCGTGGTCATGGAAACGGCGAACTCCAGCACCGCCTTCCCCATCTTCTGTCTCTGGAATAGTTTCGCTATCGGGTGGACTAGGCTGGGACGGGACAAGTCGAACGTTTTGGCCTGAGAGCTTCCGGCAGTCGTGCTTCCGGTTCCGCACGCATTCGATGGGCATGTGGCTCCATCATCGGTTGGCAATGAGACGTCTACTATGATGGACATGGAATCGTCCACCGCCAGGCAGCGTGTTGGGCTAGCGCCACTGTGTGAAGCGGAAGCGGCGGTGGGGTTCGAGATCTGGCTGTTGCATGATGATGCAAGCCACGGAATATGGGAAATGAGTTTGAGGAAGAATGAGATGAGCCATGAAAGACTCGCCAAAGTCCAGTGACTGGCCATTTCTCGCTCGGACAAGTAGCTCTGCACGATGATGACAATGGAATAATTTCAATACAGGTGTAATTGTTTAATCGATCAGAGATGATGTTCCCGAAATGTGGGAGGTTTTGTTGGGAAGAGTGGGACCCTCTAAAGGCCCGATCTTTTGAGACGCGCCACGAGAATGAGAGAGAGAGAGAGAGAGAGGGGGGGGGATGTTCAGAAGTTGTTCATTTAAGACTCGAGAGGTGTGAAACCCTGTGGCATTCGTAAGCAGAGGAGATAATGTTTGCCGCTTGCGTATAGATTATTGTTGACTCGGGGGAGGAGTGTTGAAAAAGTTCTAAACCTTTTATATTTGTGCCACTTTTTGTATTTATGCCAATTTAGTTTTAATTTTTTTTTTAAATTTAATCTTAAATTTTTTTACTTTGTGTCAATTCGGTCATTTTCGGTCAATTTGGTCAGATTTTGCTGATTGCGTTATGATCGATGTCATGACTTGACGTAAGATCGATGAAGATAACTTTTAATAATATTTTAATATTTTAGAATTATTTATTTATTTTTTCTTTTTCTTCCTTCTTCCTCTATCCTCTAGTCAGTTGCTCGACCTTGGCAACTGGCCAAAGGCGACAGTTGGTGAGGTCGAGGTTGGCCTCGCCGGTCACCTTGCTAGTGGCCGCGAGGGTGGCCTCGCATTGGGCGACGAGGCTCGCCCTCGCGGGATTTGGTGAGGATCGGGCCTCGCCCATGGCTGGTGAGGCTCGCTGATTGTCACCTTTGGCCGATCGTGAAGGTCCGGTGATCGGCTGGAGGAAGGAGGAGAGAAGAAAAAAAGAAAAAAAAAGAAAAAATTTAAAAAATTTAAAATTATTATTAAAAGTTATCAACGTTAGCTGATTGACAGCCGCATTAGCCGGTTAATGGCCAGTCAGTATAATCGGATCAAAATTGACTGAAAAAGACTGAATTGATGCAAAATAAAAAAATTTAAGACTTTTCTTTATATATAAAAATCTATAACTAAATTGATATATATATATATATATATTTAACACTTTACTCGATCAGGATAGTGACGTCCCATCAAAGGAGAGAATAGGACGATTTATTGAAGAAACACTTTAGCCAGAGCTCATTTTGGACTTTTGCCCGAGACCTCCGGTCAACAATCTTCCCTTTTTATGGTCAGGACTTTTGCCAGGAGGAGTTTCATTTTGTGGGGAAGAAAAAGTGCTATTAACTTGTGATCCTATAAAAAATTATGATTAATACTATAAAAAAAAATTATTAACTGACGCTCATATTACATTTATGCTAAATCAATTTCAAGCTATAAAAAAAATCTCATACTAATATATATATATATATATGCCACATTAATGTCAAATTGATGTTTCCATGACAAGTCTACCAAAATCTTATGGCAAAATTGGGGAATATTAAGGATTTAAGCAATTTTCAAATCGTGAGGGAGTTTCCAGGACAAAACTAGTAGATTTTGGCACATTTTCTAATCTTGGTTCATTTCTGTAGATCTGATTTCTCAAAAACAACATGGTTTATTGGATCAATTTATGTCGAATTTCCATGCCACGTGCTAATTAGCCGAGTTCTTTGCCACATATGTTCCGCGTTGGCAATTTAAAGGGATATTCTCTTGGATGGAAGTTAAATGATGGTAGATTTGTCATATGTGTATTAATTTAGGATTTTTGTGACTAGAAAATCAGTTTGCAATAAATGTGACATGGTGTATTTGTTTGAATTTTTTTATTACAAGAAAATTAGTTTTAAATAAATGTGTTAGGAATGTATCAAGTTGAAGTTTCTAATGATAAATACTTCGCATCGTAAAATTTTGCTACTATTTTCCCTAAAAATAAATTCAAGGCCCTAGTTTGCGATTCATCCAACCCTCCATTCCTATAAGATTAAAGCCCGGGATGGTCACATGACATGGCGCCCGCACCTTCTCGAAGCTCTTTATGTTAGTTTGGTATAGAGATCATACGAGAGGACGCATCTCAATAATAGTGATAATTGAAATTGTGGATTTAGTTTAAGACACCGGCAAGCAAAAATTGAACATGTTCCTGAAATATAGTTAAGACCCACGTCGTAATTTTCATCGTGACGTTGATTAAAATACACTTTGCAAATGGCGAGTCTAGAAGAAAGACTTTGGTTTAGACGATACTCGGATATGAGTTTTCTTTGGTGCAAGAGAAGGAGATATTAAAAGCCTTGAGTTGGAACGATACAAATTGCAAATGGCGAGTCTAGAAGAAAGACTTTGGTCCTCTCTCCTTTCTCTTTCGGTGAAGGAAACGTGTGTATCGTTGGAAATCAGTTTTTGAAGAGAGAGAGAGAGAGAGAGAGAGAGAGAGAGAGAAGGAGAAAGATTCCACGTCAAGGACATCAAGGACGGGCTTGATTGGACTGTGTGTTTTTCCCTAATCCGGAAACCTCACTTTGCGGTTCATGCCATTTCTTCTCCTTTTCAGATGAGGTATCATGTATGTGCAAATACTTCTCAATAGTCACTGTAGCCCCCACATCTTTGAATTTGATGGTAAAAAGCTCGCTTAGTTTTGTCTCGTCTTTAGATTTCTCTCTAGCGTGATTTGCGGAGCTAGGGTGCTCGGTACTCGTGACATATGTGAAACGTCTAGATAGACCGCTCAATGCTAATACGTAATGCATCTTAGGTGTAGTAGAACCTGTGCATTCCTTCTTTATGACACATAAGAATATTGATAATGATAGTGTAATGATAATCTTCTATATTTATTTGTATATATTCACTTACGTATAATTTGTAGGGCGATCGTGGAGCAGCATAGATGCTATGTCCACCGCATAAATTTAAATAAAATGGCATTATTGTGACTAAATTACTTCAGGTGCCTCTTGAATGGCCGGGGGTCCAAGCTGATCTTGTCACAAACCAATATGCACGGATTCTTTAAACAACAATCTGTTTTAATTCGTAAAATGTTACCCTATGCTTTGGTCAGGAAATAAGTTCTTGAGATACTCGAAAGTTTAGCTTTTCTAGACTTTGCATATGTATACTAACCACTGTCTATGCTACACTTTTGTGATAGTGAGAACAAATTTAGAAGTGTGCATGACTTTGGTATAGAACATGGATGATCCGACCGCTTGCAGGGTATTGAAGCGGGCCACGCTATAGTGACAGGCAAGTCCGGTGTCTTTCCCATAGCACAACAGCAAGACCCTCATGCAGCTTCCCTTTCTTTCCCTAGCTATCCGAGTCAGTCAAGTCAAACCAGATATTCCCCATTCCTTGAAAACAAAAAGGGCATTCTATAATCGCTTAAGTGCCTGACTGGTCTTTCTAGGAATTGAGAATTGAGGAGTCAGCCCTTGCTCTTTCCAAAGGTTGGCTGTTCGCCCATTAGAGCGGTACGTGAGCTGGGTTCAAAATTCTTAGCCCGGTTTATTGTAAATAGCTAATTTTTGTTATATCATGAAAATGCTTACTGTATCGAGTAAAAAGTCATTTACATATAAATAATCATTTGTTTCAAAAGTCAATTCAAAATATATTATATATACTAAGTTAATTAATGTATGAAATTAATAGCAAGACAAATAATTTACTCACCACAAAAAATTTGTTGCGATTATGAATCGAAAGTTATTAATTAGATGGGGATATTACCAGTATAAATGGTCATGCATGCTATTTTTATGCCGAACAAATGAGAATTCACTAACTCAAAATAGGTAAGAGAATATTTATTCTAATTCAAAGGTATCACTGCTAACAAGTTGTTGGAATTTACATGCTTTTTTCCATGGAAAAAATAATTTGACCACAATGAAAAGTATGTATTAAATAGCACGCACTTGATAAGTACTTAATCTCTTTTAGAGGTGATTATGGGTTTGATAGTCTACTATGCCCGACTAGACTTACAAAACTTAAAGGCTGAAATGGGCATGCTTGGAAAAGCAATTCCCTCCTTAAGCCTGAACTATCCATGTTCGGCTACACAAAAACTTTTAAATCGGTGCCAATCACTTATATATTGAAAAGTACAATGTTTTGACGTGTCCTCATCTATTAAAGACTTACTCCTTTATTATGAGATCACTTATTCTCTCTCTGTCTTTGCATCTCTCTTTTTTTGGCAAATGCATAGAGCATTATGAGTGCTTGAAAGTCGAAACTTAGGAAGGGGACCTAAACACGTCGATATTCCAAGAAGAGAACGTCTTTCTTCACATCTTGGGCCGACACAAATTGTGGCCTGTGGATTATTTGGGCCTAAGTGGTAGGGAACCACGGGCCATATAAAGCCCAGCGACGAGGTCAAAAATGTCAATTTGCGCTATATAAGGGAAAGCTTTATCTTCTCCGCAGAGAAACTCCAGGGACACTTGGAACGGAGCGAAAGTCTCGCAGGTCCGTCCCTTTTGCATCTTTTATAGTTTATTCGTCCATGTTCGCTCGTTTCCTCGTGAACCGAATCCTTGTCCATGCTTATTGACGGATCATTGTATTCGGTGTACTTGTAAAAACAGTTTGGGGAAATATAAGTTCTTGGTGTGGCAAATTGATCTGTTGCTTTCAATGCCTGAAATGATATCACAAAGTCATCGTAGTTCTGGCTGCATGCTTTTTCACTTTGTTGATTGGTGGTGGTGGTCTCTCATCTGTTTGATCGCTTATTACAATTAGTTTCTTTGCAGTCGAGCCTTACGGTGTTTGTTTTCATCTGCGGATTCTCAAGGTGTTAGCTTTGCTTGGGTTGGAACATAACAACGTGAAAGAGCATGCGTGAAAGATTCATAGATAGTTAGAAAGTGAAGCCGTGGGCTAATAGCTCTGATGTTTGTTCCAATCAGTATTCAGCCGTCCTAATTTTTGTTCTGCTTTTTTCTTTTTTCATAACATTTGTATGCAAAGTATGGCATTATTTTCTATGACTTCAGGGAGGAAACGTTTAATGCATTTCCTCTGAGCCTTAACCCAAGGACTATAGTACATAACTGGTAAGTTTTGATCAGTATTCAAGACATGTTGATTGCAAGCTAATTCATTTTTTGTCACTGTTGGCTGGGACGTTGTGTATGTCCAAAGGCTGTTGTAAAGGTCTTTAAATGCAGTTTCAGCAATCAAGGGGTTTGGTATCTTGGATCATTTAGATGTGCCATGGAATCAAGTCTACACTGCAGAGCCCCTCGAAGGAATAAGTGATGTTTCCAAACAAGAACTTGTGATTAAGGTTGAAGTTTGCATGTGGGGAGAGACAGCCGACACTTCTAATGCCGAGTAAACGATATGGCCTAGAGCTGCTGCTGCTGCTGCTGCTAGTAAGCCAGTCTTTGGGCATCGTTCTATGCTGGGGCATTGAGTTTTTTAGGGCGCGCATGGAAACACTTCGTTTTTTTTTGCTAGCGAATGAAATAAAAAAGCTGTTTCTGTTAGGGGGAATACAACAAAAGAACGCGTTTGGTAAGTGTAAAAAAAACTCGTTTTTTGAATAAAAAAAAATGAAAACACGT
Organism: Eucalyptus paniculata subsp. matutina; assembly: GCA_017140255.1. Classification (NCBI taxonomy): domain Eukaryota; kingdom Viridiplantae; phylum Streptophyta; class Magnoliopsida; order Myrtales; family Myrtaceae; genus Eucalyptus; species Eucalyptus paniculata. The sequence continues at coordinate 39,376,889 of CM029441.1, forward strand.
TTGCAGAATCGTATCAATTTTGCTCCTGTAATAAAAAAAAAAAAAACACGTTTGTAAACAACAAAAAATTTCTGTTTTAAATTTTTTTAAAAAAAAGCTTTTCTTTAATAAAGTTTAAACTTGATATTGAATTCTCATTCTTATGAAATGCTCATTAATTTTATTTTGTTCATGGTTAGTGAAGACAAACATTTTAAACATGATCATATGGCATATTTCGTAGAAAATTTGGTAAGTAAAGTTTGTATCAAATTTTTTCCAAGTACTTTTTTATACAACCGTAACAGACTAGTCATGGTCAAGGCAGCAAAACCCTCCGAGGTGAAATTCAGTGAACTCCAAGAGGGTTGGCATTTGTTTGAAACCAACACAGTGAAAATGGGCTAAGGTTTGCGTCTTTCTTTTTCTATGCCTACTGAGGATGCCGTTCGTGAGAAGAGCAATGTTGAGACTTCTTGGACGAAAGTAATTCTAATTGCAACACCTCAAGTCTTGCACCACATGGAAAAGGTCTTCTTAAGCGATTTATAAGTAAGATTGTAATGATTGAACACGTCCCATTTGAGCCAAGCCCAAAATAGAAATATTCAAATTATCGCATGGTGGTTATAAACATGTAATCGGTTTCTCATACTAGCATAATTTCATCGTAATTCTGCACACACTCCAAGAAGTTCAAAGCTGAATATACACCATCCCACTTGACCCTTCTCTTTTCTGAGTAAAACATAGCTGCAGAATAATGCGAACCAGCTACCAAAAGTCATTTGCAGACCCCACGTTTAATTTAGACCGTGCGTTTAAACTTTTATCACATAATAACAACTATTTTCTAGAATTTCAATCATTCAATCACTCATACATCATGAGAAGTGTTATACTGCATTCTAGGCTTAGCCGCTAATTTCGAGCATGGAGAACATTTGAGGCTCCTCATACAAATGCCTTCGTAAGCATGACAGCATTCCATCTCCCACCTTCCGGTGACCATAATATACTTCTGGAACATGTGCCACTTTCAGGTAATAATTGTCTTGTCCGTCTCGCGTAAGTTTCTTCACTAACCCATCAGGCATGTCGATAAACTTCAGCAATGCCAGCTTTTCCAGGTGCTCAATACCCGATGGCAGCTCTTCCATTAGCTTACAATTTGCTAGAACCAACTTCTCAAGACAAGGCATTGATCCCTTCTCCACTTCCACGCATTTGAGTTCGTCAAAACAACCAAGGCTCAGAACCTGTAGCTTCAGAAAGCCGTTGGCATTAAGACACAACTTGGTTCCTTCATAAGCCCGAAACAACCCGAGATACACAAGATTAGGCAAATTCTCCAAAGACGACAATGGATTATCCTTTAGCTGACTAGATATCAGTTGCAATACCATTAGGCTATCGAGAGATGACATCCAATGTGGTAATGCCTCCAGACGTCCTGTCAAGTAGATTCTCTGGAGAAATGGAGGTGGAGGAGAGAGGGATTGTAGATCAATAATCTCATTTTCATCGACTGAACTTACAGTTATTGCTTGAAGCTTGGTTAATTTTTCAATCGACAAGCACAATTCCCTCGCATCTTCTTTTCTCAACTTCACGATGCCTAACCTATTCAATTCTTTCAACTTTCCAAGCTCTCTTATTAAGCTGCTGTTTCTGTTGTCACCCGCTTCTATGAAGCAGAGCTTTTGCAGGGACTGCAGAGCCCCTATACCTTCTGGGGACTTGAAGCCATTCTTGAACCATAAGGAAGGTGGGCCTGAATACCGATATAAGAGTAGATGGCGAAGTCGTTGTAGCTTCAAGATCGCAACTGGCAATTCTGTGACATGTGTGTGTTTAAGGTCTAAAGTCTCTAGGTTTTGAAGGTTCCCTATGGAACATGGAACAGTCCTCATCTTGCTGTACCTGAAACTTAGATATCTCAGGTGGCGGCACTCAGCAACTTCAGCCGGGAACTTTGTCAAAGAAGCTGTTTGCAACTTCAGAACAGTGAGCAGTCTCATTTCACTACCTAGAACAGCATCCACGGAAGATCTCACTACCCCAAACATGTATAAAGAACGTAGTTGAGACAATGACCTTTTCTGTTGTGTAGCTTGCACGCTGTTCTATATTGATAGGCGATGAACTTTATCCGGCCATTTACGATTGTTTTCTATCGCTGTTTCTGCAAAACCTTGGTTGCTCGACTTTGAAGTAATAATATCCAGCAGAAGATCATGGATACGGCAAAACTGGATCCTTCCATCTCTTGCTTTTACAGCCACCTCTATCAGGCTTCTGTTCAGGAGCTCATATAGGCAGTCACGGGCTGCTTCTTCTACTGTCATACCTTCTTTCTTGTCTACAAATCCTTCTGCAATCCATAATCGAATTAATCTCCCACAGCTAATGAGGGAACCCCTGGGAAATACGCTCAAGTGCAGGAAACAGGACTTCAAGTAGCATGGCAGGTCATCAAAACTAAGTGAGAGGACTCTCTTCAAGGTTCTGAATTTATCATAGCAATCTATTTCAGTACGAAGACTTCGATGAACCAGATCACATTCATCCTTTTTTCTCGTGTCTTTTGAAACCAAAACACCACTGATGGCCACAAGAGCAAGTGCCAATCCCTCGCACTTCCTTAAAATAAGCCTACAGGTCTCCTCTAGATGAGGAGGGCAGGAGTTCCCCTGAAATGTCTTTGCACAGAAAAGCTTCCATGACTCTTCAGGTGGTAGTGGCTCCATCTTGTAAACCATCCCTCTGAATTCTCCGCATGAGGTATATGCTAAATCAGAATTTCTGGATGTGATAATTATTCGGCTGCCACAGCTGTTATTAGGCAATGCATGTTTGATCACATCCCATTCATTTATGCGCCACGCATCATCTACAACAATCAGAGCTGCTGCTCATCATCTACAACAATCAGAGCTGCTGCTCGAGCAGCTGCAGCTCGAGCAGCTGGAGCTGCTGCAGCTCGCTGGAGCTGCTGCTCGAGCCTCGCTCGAGATGCTGCTCGAGCGAGCTGCGGCTCGAGCTCGAGCAGCTGCAGATCGAGCTGCAGCTCGCTCTCGAGCGAGCGTTGCTCCCCCTTCGGCGCGGCAGATCTGGGCGAGCAACGCTTGCTCAAGCCTCGAGCGAGCCGTCCCAGATCTGTCGCGCCGAAGGGGGAGCAACGCTGACCAGAGAAGGAGCGCCGAAGGGGGAGCAACGCTGACCGGAGAAGGAGGAGCACCAGAAACGTACTTGGAGTCGCTGGAGTGAGGAGTCGCCGGAGAGTCAGCCGAGTGGGAGCCGCCGGAGAGATGGGAGAGACGCCGGAAAAGGGAGAGCACGAGAACGAAGCTTCAGCCGACGAGAGCCACGAGCACGCACGAAGGAGAAGAGCTTCAGCCGGTGTTGTTCCTTTGTTCCGGTTTTGTTTTTTTGTTCTTTTCGTTTTTGTTCTTTTGTGCCTTCCAAGAAGTGTTTCTTTTGAAAAGAAACAACTTTTTTATGTTTCTTTTTTCGTTCTTATTTTCGTTGTAAAAAAAAACAAAAAAAGTTAAAGTAAACGCAACCAAACGCGTTTCTTCGTTTTTTTTTGTTCCCTAACAAAATCCGTACAAAAGTGTTCCGGAAATGTTTCTTAGAAACGTTTCCATGCACGCCCTTATCTTCTCGGCTCTCGTCCTTCTTTGTCCATTTAGAGTTTCTCCTTTTTTATTTTAATCGCAAGGGAACCCTTTTAGTGACTATGACATCTCTTCGCACATGACCGGTCTCGATGATAATCTCTTTTTTGGGGCCCTGGCTGGTTACCTATTATCATCTGTCTTATAATCTGTAGAGCAGTTTCTCTACTACACGAAATTTTATTTCGCAAAAATGGGCCAAGTTGGATATCACCCCATGGTTCTGTGTTTAGAAGTTTTATAGTTGCGTGGATTTTGAAGACCCGGAAAAAGGGAGGGGGGAGGGCGTAGAATGGCGTAGGGTCCTTTCTTTTTCGGTGAACAAGATTGCTGGAGATATCGAAAGGGAGACGGTAACACAAAAATAACTTTTCGCATGTGAAATGGCTGTCTAGGGTAAGGAACTCCTCGTGGCCTTTGATTGCGTTTCCCCGACTCCCCAAACCTCAATTTGCCTGTTCATGCCTTATATTCTCCTTTTCCATTGCTGTATCATGTATGTGCAAATCCTCCTGAAAACTCAGTAGCCCCGGAAAGGTAGTTTTTTCTTGTCTTAGCTTTCTCTTATTGGTGTGGCCAGGAGAGCTTGAGTGCTTAGTATTAGTTACAGATGTAAAATGCAATGTTATAGACAGACTGCTGACGCTTATACAGAAATGAACCAACCCATTGAGCCCGGGTGGCCTAAAAGCTGCGTATTCCTTCTTTATGCAGATTAGAAAATCGATAATTATAGTGTAGTCGTAATCTTTTACATGGATCCAAATATATCCATTTGTTTATGTTTTATAGAGCGATTGTGGAGTAGGAGGGATGTCATGTCCACTGGAAATGTAAATAAAACGGCATTACCACGAGTACATTATTTAGATGCCTCCTGAATGGGCGGGGGGTCCAAGTTACTCCTGTCATGAACCAATATGCACGGAGTCGGCCAAATGGTCCCAGTTCATGCTATGCCCAATGATTCGTGGAACACTGTACTTTGGCAAGAAGATATGTTCCTAAGATATTTAGAAGTACATCCTTTCAAGACTTTGTTTGCATATATCTTAATCAGTGTTTACGCTGCAGTTTGAGGTAGCCATAATAAATATGAAAGTGTGTGTCTCTCGGTATAAGGCATGGATGATTTGACCACATGAGCTTTGTAAATACACGCAGGGGTATACTAGGCTCTCGCATCTCGTGCCCATAAACAGATTTGAATTCTTAACAGTTTATTTGTAAGCTAATTTTATTTGGACCATTAGAATACTTACTGAATTGGGTGAAAAGTTACATATAAATAATCGGTTATATGAAAATTTATATATACAAGTTACCTAAAGTTGCCAATTCTGTATAAAATTACGAGCATGAATAAATTACTACAAAAAATTTGTTACGGTTATGAATTGAAATTTATTAACTATATGGTGATATTATCAGTTGAAGTGGTCACACATAATATTATTATGTTAACAATTTACTAACAATAGAAAGGTAAAATATATTTCTCTTAATAAGAGTCATTATTACTTACGGAAATAACTAGTTATTGATAATGACTTGCGTTTTCTATGCAAAAGATAACTTAACTGTAGATAGGTAAAAATCGACTGGCTACAGGGTAGCCCCATGTTCAGATGACCTGACGTTGGACAGCCATTTGTAGTGGTCGTAACCGCTATGGTTGCAAGATTGCAACCACCACGCTCCCTATGTGCTTCATGGGGAGATACATATGTATGGTGCAAGTAGGCTTAAAAACGAAATTGAGGCATTTTGCTCATTATAAGATAACAGAAGGTCCTTGATTATGCAATTTTATAATATCACCTCATAAGAAAACTAAAGTGATGATCAAGTGTTTATCTTATGACACACCTTTCTTAGCAATAAACTAAATATATTTAGATTAATGTACAAAATTGGCATACTTACTATTTTGAGAGACTATAAGTGGGGCCATTAAATAAATGGATCGTATACAATGCTTAATAATAATTTGCCACATCATTTAATATATCAATTTCATAAATCAATCTTAATATTATAATTTTACTATTTCTTTACTTGAACAATATGAGAACAGAACATACGAAAGTGACTCACTTAGACCATACTTATTTGTTGACACCGGGAAGTAGTCTACGTAAACACATGTCGAGAAACTGTCGAGATGGAAATTATGATATACCGCGATCTTTGGCTCAACACGGACATGAAGATGGATGGCATACATGGCTTTTATATGGTCATTTCTCTAATCTTCTCTCTAAAACATTGACGAGACCAAAGACTTACTAAACGGGCGGATCGAGTTAGTTTTAGGTTGAGTCATAAATGGTCCGATCCAAATTGACCCATTAATTGGTTTATGACTCATTTATTAGCAACATAAATGTAATAACTCATACCTAACCCAACCCATACCTCGATCCATATTGTAAATACTTCCATGTTTAATCAAATTTAGAAAAACTTATTTCTTATGATATTTTAAAAAAAGTGCATTGTTAAAACACTTCCATACAATAAATTTAATGGATAAATTTTATAATTCTTTTTAAAAAATGAAGCTGCATTTATTTTACCCAAAAAATATGGTATTGTCAAAAATGATAATATTTTCCAATGTTTGGTTGAAACTTGAAAATGAATTAAAAATTATTATTGGCTTAGTATAGAAAATTTAATTTGATTTTTCATGCACTCATTTTTATTTTTCTATTTTTTAACATATAATTTTTAATTATTTTTTTCTTTTTCTTTTTCCTCCTTCTCCTAATTGTTGGCCACGATTGTTGTGGCCAACAATAGGCGAGCTTAGCCTTACTCAATTTTGCCAAGCCGAGCTGAGCCGAGTTAAAGTGAGCCTCAACGCTTGCAAGCTCAAGTCTCACTAGATTAGCAACGCTTGAGCCTCGACCTCACTAGATCGCAAGCTAAAGCTCGCTCGATATTGGCAAGCTTGAGGCTCACCACAGCGAGGTTGGAGCTTGGCCAATGCAAAGGCCGGCAAGCTCCCTCACCAGATCTAGCAAGCTCGAGCTTGCCCAAAGCCGACAAGATATTAGTCTTGCTTGATTGGCGACCTCAAGGCTCGCCAGTGTGATTGGCAATTGGGTGAGGGCTTCGCAGCCCTTGCCCGCTACCAATCGAGGGCCCTACCGCCCTCGTCTAGTGGCCTGCGATGGTCAGCCGCTGGAGTTCATAGGGCAAAAAAGGTAAAAGAAAGAAAGAAAATAAAAATAATTAAAAATCTAAAATTATAAAAAAAAAATTATAAAAACTGCTAAAGAGGAAAATATCTCGGTAATGGATTGACTCAGCTCATAAACTTTATAAGTTAAATGGGTTTAAAGACAAACCTATTTACAACCCATGTATTATTGAACTTACATACAACCCAAATCCATCCATGATACATATATAAAACTTAACTAACCCATACATAGCCAATCTCAACCGTTGAATCTGGCATGAATGTTCATGTTAAACATTACCTGACTCATACATATGACTCACATATGACCCATCTTAACTATTGCTCAACTGTTGAATCCGGCATGCATGTTCATGTTAAACAATATTCTGATCCAGCCGTTCCGCACTCCTCGCTTCCTCAACCGTCGTCGGAAGGACAAGGCACAAGAGGAAGGGCAAGCACGACAACCCACAGCACAACCAACACGCCCACACGAGGCCGGGCGAAAGAAAAGAGCTCACCAGACCGAAGAAGGTTACCAAGATGGTCCCCACTCCGAAATACTCCAACGCGATTGCATACTGAAGGCAGATCCCACGCAGCAGCATGCCGTTCCACGTCATGGTGAACCCGATGGAGAGTGCAATTGCGCTCGCACTGGCTTGCAGGTGGGTCAACCCCTGGTAATGGTTTAAGAGGAGCCCCGTGGTCATGGGAACAGCGAACCCCAGCACTGCCTTCCCCAGCTCCTGTCTCTGAAATAGGACAGCAATCGGATGAACTGGGCTAGGCTTGGACAGGTCGATCGTTCTGGCCTGAGAGCTTCTGGCAGTCGTCGTGTTTCTGGTTCCGTGCTCATTCAACATGCGTATGGCTCCATCAGCACCGTCTAGTACAACGGAGATGGAATCATCCATCACCGGGCAGCGTGTTGGGCTAGCGTCACAGTTTGAAGTGGAAGCGGTGGTGCAGTTTGAAATCTTGTCGTTGCATGATGATGCAAGCCGTGGAATACGGGAAGTGAGGGTGTTGAAGAACGAGGTGAGCCATGAACGAGTCGCCGAAGTCCAGTGAGAGGGCATTCTCGTTCGGACAAGTACCTCTACACGATGATGGCCACAGAATGATTTCACGAAAGAGACAAATGATGGAGCTTTTGGTTGGGAAGAGCAGGACCCCCTCAAGGCCCAGTCTTTCAAGAGACTCGACAAGAATGAGGGAGAAACAGAGGAGACCAGACGGAGAGAGGGGGGAATGTTCAGTTCAGAGATCTCAATTTATACTGTTGGAGAGATAATTGCCATTCTGCTAGTGGAGGGGGAACATTAGAATTTTAGCAGTTTCCGAGACGTGAGGGAGTCTCCAGGTGAAAACTTGTAGACTCGTTCACGAGACCTATTTTTGTTGAATTTCCACGTTTGCACAGCAATCACCCGAGTCCCTTGCACGTCAGTAATTTAATAGAGATGGGAGTTAAGGGAGGGTAGATTTATCACGAGGATACTAATTTGGGATTTTTGGCAACGCTGAAATTAATTTGTGATAAATTTAGCACGAATATATCCATTTGTAATTTCTTGTGATATGAAAATTAATTTGAGATAAATATACTATGAGTACATCAACTTAGATTTTTTGTGGTATTTATGATAAACAATTCTCGTGGCGAAAATTTTGCTACCATTTCCCCTACAAAAAACCCAAGGCCATACGTTGAGATTCCGATGCATCCGATGCTCTCTTCTCTTCTAAGACTAAAGCCCCGTATTCTAACTCGCATGGTGAAGGGATCCCGCGTGAAGACTTGTCAAACTGCACATTATAGTCGGACGAAAAAAGCATGGAATTAAAGTTTTTGTTTTTGGCCAAAGATATGGAATAGAGTTCTTTTTTTCTTTTTTTTCTTTTTTTGTGTGGTTAAAAGCAAGGAATAATGTTTAGCCGTCATCGTAGTTCTTAGCTTCTTATCAGGATGTAGATCAATGCACTTCGCAAACGCAAATCTAGAAGCTTTGGTTTGGATGGTGCTCGGATTTTCTTGGGTTGAAGAGATGCAGATGCTAAAAAATTAGCAATTTGCACTCAAACATCAAATTCACAATAAGAAATAGGTCAGTCTCTATCTATTACAAATAGCAATTTGCCCTCACTATTGCAGGGCGAGGCCCATCCTCATAGACCTTCGCCTTTGGCTAGTTGCTAAAGGAAGAAGAGAATTAAAAAAATCGATAAGTTCTGATTGAATTATGATCAAAAAGGAAAAAGAATCAAATAATCATCCAATGACAGGAAGAAAAGAAAATGGAAAAAGCAAATAGATTAAATAAATAATTAAAAATCTTAAATATTATTTGAAAGGACGTTGTTAACAGAATGGCACTATTATTCACGGGGAATAGCGGTGCCTTGTGGACCACCAGTTCCCATTCAATAGGAATGCGCAACCGGTGGAACAAATTTAGAAAATAAATCTTCATAGAAAATTATCATATAATGAACAATAATTATTTTATCCATGAAGAAAATGAAAATTCTTGCTTTGCCCATTTAATACATTGAATAACTACTTAAAAAATAAAACTCAATTCTTTCGCCGAGTACTCGCAAAAACGTTTTCCCCAATTTTAAATACCATAAAAGTCAAATAGCAACCCACACATGTATTAAACCTAATTTAATGAGATTTAAAAGAATTACTGAATAAGTGAAAAATTTGAAAGGTGGCTAGCATGATAAAAAAGTGGGTTTGTACAAAAAGAAAAAAAGCATCGAGGTAAAAAAGTTTAATCAAACAAATTCAATATACTTAAATTTTTTATAAAAAATCCATTTTTTGTTAGTCATGGGACGATCATAATATCGTTTTTTGAGTTGAAAAGGACTGCTATGGCTTGAGTAGAATTTATAATTACTTTAAGTTATGTAAATTAGGTATTCAATACTTTATTCTGACAATTGTGTTCATTTTGTTCATTGATGAATATTGTCTTTCATGCCTACAAGTGTGAAAAATATTTAATTGTAGAGGTGTTGTTAATAGAAAGCCCACATTTATTTTGTCTTATAATAAAAAATGTTTATTGATGATGTTTTTAATAAGTATCTTTTCTACTTTCTTTTTTATTTGACTTATTCTTTTTTTATTTGTTGAATCCCAATTAGTCGGACCCACCCGCTGGGATCCACAACTTTATCAAGGAATTCAGTTTTCTCGAGAAAATTTGTGGTGGAGGCGGCACCGTTACTGAGGGGCGGTGCTATCATCATCTTATTTTTCTATTTAAAATTGTCTATGCCAGCATCAATCGCATCACGGAGAATGACTACATCCATGTGCAATTTACAGCAAAATTGATTGAATGAACTAAATTGACACGAATATAAAATATTTAAGACTCAATTGACTTAAAAAAATGCTTAGGACTCAATTTGCACAATTACAATAGATTTAGTAACTTTTTGGTAATTTTCCCTCATCTTTTGATTTGTGATAATAGGAGGTAACTTCTTATTGCTAGAAGATTTAAGGTCTAACAAGTGCCTTGAAAACATATTGCCATTCGGAAAGGGAAGATTGCTGGGTTTTTGGTTACATAATCCCAGGAAGAGCAGATATGATTCTGATCTATTTCTTATTGTTGAGATGGGTTGATTCTTTCCTTTAATAGACATAACAGGCAGTTTGATGTTTGAGTTCGATGCATTAGGTTGTTTGATTTGTTCGGAAAAGAAAACGAGAGACAAGAAAGATGATCTCTCGGCTCAACATCTTCAGAGGAATAAAAGAAAGGGGAAGTGTACTTATAATGATGTCCCCTCACTGTAAAGTTTGTTTCATTATTATGGTCCAGTTGTAATTAAGGGTCGACCAAACAAATAAAGTTGTAATTAAGGGGATCGCATTCTTTTTTGATTTTGGGGGATTCTGTTTAATGGGTGTACATTTTAGAGAGCAAAAGTGGACTCCTCGTTTATGGCGGCACGGCGATGAACGGGCAGAATCCGAACATACGGTGGGTTTGTTCGTGAGGCTCCAGAGTGGCGCACCTCTCTTATGCGGGGAACCCGACATCCTGTCGGGGGTTTTCTTCGGGGATTGTTTAAAGCCGTGAGCTACTTCTCCACGATCTGTTTAAGATAACAACTACATGGCTAAACATCAATTAAGGGAGATTCTGGTGTTCAAGTGATAAACACATCAATTTTACACAAATTCTCTGAGTCATTTTGGGGCCCACCTATCAGAAACTCCTATATCCTCTCTCTCTGTCTCTTCAATTAATGTTTTTACTTTTTCTTCTTCTTCTTCTTTTTCTTTCTTCCTTTTAATTCTTCTTCCTCCTCCTTTCACTTCGCTGGGGACCACAATGCCTCGTCTCAATCCCACTTTCAACTCAATCCTACAAATCGCCTTTCATCACCACCTCACCGTGCTTCATGGGGAGATAAGTAGTTATGGTGTAACTAGTTTTTTGGGTTTTGCACAAAAAAAAAAAGAGATCCAAGGCATTTTGCTCATTCTAAGATAAGCAGAAGGTCGTGATTTCATAAGCAGAATGTTGCACAATCACCACCACCACAAGCTCCCCATGTGCTTCATAGGGATATAAGTATTTATGGTGTAAGTAGGTTTTTGGGTAAATTTTTGCACCCAAAAAAAGAAAAATTGAGGCATTTTGCTCATTTTAAGAGAAACAAAAGGTCGTGATTTCATAATATCATCTTATAAGCAAACTAAAGTGATGATCAAGTGGTCATTTATGACATCCCTTTTTTGGCAATACTACTATATACACACACACACACACATCAAGATTGGTATATGAAATTGACATACCTAATTGTAATTTGTCACGTCATCTAATATATCAATTTCGTACATCAATCTTAATATTATAATTTTACTATTTCTCCACTCGATCTAAGAGCAGAATATATAAAAATAAGCTACTTAAACCACACTGATTTGTTGATGCTAGGAAGTAATCTCCCTAGTAAAAATTGTTGAACAATAAAACAACTTTTCTCCTCTGTGTTCCATTCTTTTTACAAGAATATAACCATGCATATATACACCGACGTAACCATCCTAGAATCTCCTACAAATCTGGAGATGTCCTATAAATCACTACAAATTAGGAGATTTCCTACAAATCATAAGATACATATGTATATATAAAGACCTTAAATAGAAAAACTCTCCTATTGAGGCCTTAATTGACAGCTCATGTTAACACTCCCCCTCAAGCTGGTGAGAAAATATCTTTGATACCCAGCTTAACAAGTGAGTTGTGGAAAGCTCGACTCGATACAGCCTTTATAAGTATGTTTGCTAACTGGTCTTCAGATTTGATAAATGAAAAACTCACCACCCTATCATCCAGATTTTGCTTGATAAAATGCTTATCAACTTCAACATGTTTAGTGCGGTCATGTTGAACTGGGTTGTGAGAAATCTGAATTGCGGCCTTATTATCACAAAACAATTGCATTCCTAACTTAGGTGGAAAACCAAGTTCTGTCAACAACTTCTTTAGCCACAAAAGCTCAAATAGTTCTTTAGCCATCCCCTGAAACTCGGCTTCGGCACTTGACAAAGCTACTACTTTTTGTTTTTTGCTCCTCCATGTAACCAAGTTTCCTCCCACAAATGTGAAGTAGCCTGACGTTGATCTCCTATTCGAGGTATTGCCAGCCCAATCAGCATCTGTAAATCCTTCCATCTCATGGTGATTATTCTTCGCAAAGAAAAGTCCTTTCCTTGGTGCTGACTTTAAGTAGTGTAAAATCCGAACTACAGCATTCATATGATCTTCACTAAGAGCGTGCATAAATTGACTTACAACTCCTACAACATATGCAATGTCAGGCCGAGTGTGCAATAGATAAATTAATCTCCCTACCGACCTTTGATATCATTCCTTATTGGTCGATACCTGATTAGGGAAAACTCCAAGTTTATGATTTTGTACTATAGGGGTATTAGCAGGTTTGCAATCCAACATCCCCACCTCAGCCAACAAGTCCAACACATACTTTCGTTGAGATCAGAATATACACTCCTTTGATCTAGCCACTTTAATACCCAAAAAATATTTTAGGCCCCCCAAGTTCTTCATCTCGAACTCATTTGCTAGTTTCCTTTGAAGTTCTGTGATCTCCTCAAAGTCATCCCTTGTGATGATCATGTCATCTATGTATATAATCAATGCTGTCACTTTGTCATGCTGCCGTTTCAGGAACAACGTATGGTCCGAATTACTTTGAGTGTACCCATACCTTTTCATTGCAGAGCTAAAGCGACCAAACCAAGCCCGTGGTGATTGCTTTAATCCATACAACGACCACTCAAGTTTACATACCACTTTCGATTTATCAGCACACACATATCTTGGTGGGATTTCCCTGTAGATCTCTTCTTCCAAATCTCAATGTAAGAATGCATTCTTTACATCAATTGATGTAAGGGCCAGTCCAAATTTGCTGCAAGTGATAACAATACCCGCACAGTGTTCAGTTTTGCAACTGGAGAGAATGTTTTCTGGTAGTCCATGCCATAGGTCTGGGTATATCCTTTTGCTACCAGACGTGCCTTATACCTCTCAACAAAACCATATGCTTTATATTTGATGGTGAATATCCATTTAAATCCTACTACCTTCTTTCCCTTTGGTAACTCGACAAATCTCCAAGTCTTATTTTTCTATAAAGCCTCCATCTCTTCTTGTATTGCTTGAACCCACTTGGGATCCCTCAATCAATGCCTCATGTACTCTACTAGGAACTCTACTTGCAGAGACATTCGAGACAAATACCTTTAAAGGTCTCGACAACTGCTTTGTCATGATGGAAGGAAGAGGAACATAAGATGCAAGTACTTGAAGTGGGGTCTAAAAGTTCAACACACAAGAGGGCATTCTATTCATCAAATGTACCGCTGTAACCACGGCGACATTCCAAAAACGAGATGGAACCTGACCACCTATGAGGAGTGCCCGTGCCGTCTCGAGGATATGTCTGTTCTTCCTCTCAGCGATACCATTCTGTTGGGGTGTCCTAGTGCAAGACGTTTCATGTATAAGCTCGTGGTCCTGAAAGTAAACTACAAGATGCTAGTTAATATATTCCCCACCATTGTCACTACGAAGGACTTGAATTTGAGTCCCAAACTATATTGCAATCATCCGATGAAACATACGGAATATTGTTGCCATTTCATCTTTATGCTTCATTAAATAAACCCAAGACATCCGGGTACAATCATCCACAAATGTTACAAACCAACGAATCCCAGATAGAGTAGTAAGCGATGAAACGCCCCATACGTCCGAATGAACCAAAGAAAACGGCCTGATGCTTTTATTAAAATTCAAAGGAAAAGAGGCACGATGATTTTTTGCCAAAATACATGTCTCACATTGGAATTCAGTATTTGACAAATTATGAAACAAGTTTGGAAATAAATGTTTTAAATACCCAAAAGACGGGTGTCCTAAACGACGATGCCATAACCAAATCTCTTTCTCTTTATCAGTAGACCCACTATTTGTGTGATGTGCTTGGCCTGCATGAAAGTCATCAACATAGTACAGCCCCCTCCCTTCCCCCCTTTTTGTACCACGACCAATAATCTCCTTCGTGAGAATATCCTGAAATAAGCAAAAAGATAGATACATAAGAACACAACACTTCAAAGCATCAGTGAGTTGGCCAACAAAGAGTAATCGGTTAGATAGAGAGGGCACTAATAAAGTGTGAGACAATGATAAAGAATGTGTAAGATCAACATTGTCAGCCCCAGTGACATGATAACTAGTGCCATTCGCATTATAGATACTCTGTCTCCTCGGAGTGGTGTAGCATATAGTATCGTTACAATTGGGTGTCATGTGATCCGTTGCTCCAGAATCAACAATCCACCCCTCCTCGCCACACTAAAAATTACTAACAAGTGCACACCTAGTGTTACCTTCAGGAGCTGCATCAGAAGTATTGATAGCGTCTACCTGTGGTACCAAGGAAAGGGGTGAGGTCCCAGTAGCCAATGATGCCTACCCCTGTCCTATAGCATTTTATGTCTTTTTCTTGTTCTGCAACTCCTTCCACCAATCCAGATAATCGTACAATTTAAATTAGGTATCTTTTGTATGTTTAGTATTACCACAATGAGTACAGCCTCCTGGATGTTGTGGCTTAGCCTTCGAACCTTTGTTAGTTCTCCCTCCACCAGACGCAGTATTAGGAGGGACCATCTGGAGAGCTTTGGACTCATTGTTGGCCTTGAGAAAGTGTGAGATAACATTTCCAGCACGGGCCACCAAGGTTGCCGCGGTGCTAGATGGTTCAATTGAAGATAACATAACAGCTTGGCGTACATCCTCTTACCTCAACTTAGTGTACGCTTGCTCCACCGTCGGGAAGGGATGCATCTGTAGAATATCAGCCTTGACTTTGTCAAGGCGGTCATCGAGCCCGTCAAGGAAAAGATATACATGGTCTTCTTGCACAAGACGTTGTAGCGCTCGATATCATGAGGACAAGTCATGGGACTAGGCTGTCGAAAATCAACCTCCCGCCATAAACCCTGAAGATCATTATAATACTTTTCAATCGGGCCGCTTGCCTGCTTCAGTCGAGACAAATGTTGCTTTAGATCATATACTTGCGAGACATCGGTGCCATCAAAGAACGTAGTAGCCACCGAATCCCATACTACCTTTGCTGTTGGGAAATGGATAAAATTCCCAATCAACGCCGGGTCCATGGAATTGATAAGCCATCCTTTAACTGTACTGTCGTCAGTCTTCCACTTTCGAAAATTAGGGTCGGTCGGAAGTGGGGGTGGAACATCCCCATTGATATATCCCAATTTGTCCTTTCCGGAGATATACATCTCGACAACTTGGGACCAAAGGCCATAATTACGGCCATCCAACTTGATTGCAATTGGTGGGGCGGAGTTTTCAGCATGAGAAGGTGAGGCTTGATGGTGAGTCAAGATTTGTGTCAACTTGGACGTCAAGGTTTCAAGGAGTGCATCAGTAGTGGAAGTCCCTCCCGGAGCTTGATGCGGGACTATAGTGCCTTCTGCTGGAGCCTGAGGAACTATCTCGATGGGTAGCTTGTCATTCGCCATGAATCCCAATAAAGGGTGCAGTCAGTGTGGCAATCCGCACGAAACCACTGCACGGCTACGCCACAGCAATGAATTCAGATCGTGATCGGAACATAGAGTCCCTAGATCATTTGCTTTGATACAATGTTGAACAGTAAAACAACTTTTCTCTTATGTGTTCCATTCTTTTTACAAGAATATAACCACGCATATATACACCGACGTAACCATCCCAGAATCTCCTACAAATCTGGAGATCTCCTATAAATCACTACAAATCAGGAGATCTTCTACAAATCAGAAGATACATATGTATATATAAAGACCTTAAATAGAAAAACTCTCCTATTGAGGCCTTAATTGACAGCTCATGTTAACAAAAATACCTTGATTTAGCTGTTCCACGCTGCTCATTTCCTCAACCGCCGTCGGAGGAACAAGGCACAAGAGGAAGGGCAAGCACGACAAGCCACAACACAGCCAACATGCCCACACTAGGTTCGGCAAAAGAAAAGAGCTCGCCAGCCCGAAGAAGGTGACCAAGACGGACCCCACTCCGAAATGCTCTAACACAGTCGCAAACCGAGGCCACATCCCACGCAGTAGCATGCCGTTCCAAATGGCGGTGAACCCGACGGAGAGCACAAGTATGGCCGCGCTGGCTTGCAGGTGCGTCAACCCTTGGTATTGCCTGAAGAGGAGGCCCGTGGTCATGGGAACGGCAAACCCCAGCACTACCTTCCTCAGCTGTTGTCTCTAGAACACGGACCCTATCGGGTGAACCGAGACGGTATGGGATGAGTCTAACGTTTTGGCCTGAGAGCTTCCAGTAGTTGTCGTGCTTCAGGTTCCATGTGCATTCGACGTGTGTGTGGCTCCATCATCGATGTCTAGTACGGTGGAGTTGGAACGGTCCACCACTGGGCAGCGTGTTGAGCTAGCGCCATCGTGTGAAGCAGAAGCGGTGGTTTGGTTTGGGATCTGGTCGTTGCATGATGGTGCAAGTGAGGGAATTTTGGAAGTGAGGTTGTGGAAGAACGAGATGAGCCACAAACGAGTTGCCGAAGTCCAGTGAGAGGCCATTTCTTGTTCGGACAAGTACCTCTGCACGGTGATGACGACAGAATGAATTCACAAGAGAGATGTAATTGTTTATAAATGGATCAGAGATGATATTGGAGGTTTCGATTGGAAGAGCAGGACCCTCTCACGGCACAACCCTTCAAGAGGCTCGACAAGAGCGGGACAGAGACAGAGAGGAGATCAGAGAGAGAAAGAGAGAGAGAGAGAGAGAGAGAGAGAGAGAGAGAGGAATGATCAGAAGATGTTCATTTGAGACTTGAGAGAAGTGAAACCTTGCGTTACTTATAACCAGACGGAGGTGACCCTTTTAAGCTGAAAAATAGATTGTAGACTAGCGGTACCGGGAAGAGTAATGCGGAATAATGCTCTAAGCTATAAATGAGGAGCATCCAAGCGGAATAATCCTCCAGTCAGTGCACTGGTGACATATCTACCAAAATCTTGAAGCAAAATTGGGGAACATTATGTTTGAACATGCTCATGAAATAAGGTCAAGACCCCCATCGTAGTTTTCCTATTAGGATGTTGATTAATGTACACTTTGTAAAGTACGTCTCTAGAAGAAAGACTTGGGTCTGGACGAGACCCGGATAAGACTCTTCACGAGTTTGCTTTTACGAGTTTTCTTGGGTTAAAGAGATGTAGATATTAAAAGCCATAAGCTGGAAAAACACAAATAGCAATTTGCTTGCTGCCCTTACAATTAGTAAGATCCCATGCTATAAAATCAAGAGCTTCCTCCATCTCAAGCCACGAGAACTGTTGAAAATACTTTCTGAATTCCAGCCTCTGTAGAACATTTTTTTTTTTTTCTAATTTGAGTAGGTTTCGATAGAATTTGCAGTTTGAGTGATTCCAAATCTTCTTTATATATGAAATGGGTCTTCTCCATGGAAAGGATCTAGGAAGAGCTTTTGGTGCTCAAGCCAATAAATCTCACGGGTGATTTTTTTTTTTTGTGAGATTTAAAGATTACCTTGCAAGAAATTGTGAGAGTTAATCATTGCATGAGTTATTAGGTATAATTAAAGTTGGGAAACGCTGAGAGTGCTTGATAGCAAAGCATGGAAAGGATGTTTCCTAATTCACCAGTTATCCTTCAAACCTTTTGGACGCTGGTTCATGCTGAGGGCTTCTTCCCACCACTACTGAAAGTGGGTTAATTGCCTTTGAGACTGCGCGGAGGAAACGTGTGTTCTCTTGGCGTGTGGATTCTCTCTCTCTCCCTCTCCCTCCCTCTCTCTCTCTCTCTCTCTCTCTCTCTCTCTCTCTCTCTCTCTCTCTCTCTCTCTCTCTCTCTCTCTCTGGAGAAAATGTGTAGTCCTTTCTTTTTTGGTGAACAAAGATATAATGTGAGATTCCTAAAACTCCACTTTCTTTTCAATTCCACCAAAGGCGGATCTCTTACCTCCACTTTTTCTTCAATTCCACCCAGGGCGGATCCCCAGCCTATTTCCTCCGTAGCCTTTTAAGGACTTTAGTCCTTTCTTTTTTGGTGAACAAAGATATAATGTTAGATTCCTAAAACTCCACTTTCTTTCAATCCCACTTTGCTTAGTACTTCAGCTAGGGATTTAGAAGTACATCCTTTCCACACTTTGCTTGTGTCCGTCCTAATTAGTGTTTGTGCTGCACTTTTGAGGTAGTCAAAACAATATTAAAAGTGTGCGTCTCTAGATATAAAGCATGGATAATCCAAACACATGAGCTTTGTAAATGTGTATAGGGGGATACAAGGCTCTCGCATCTCGTGCCCATAACCACGTTCTAATTCTTAACCCAGTTTACTTGAAAATAGCTGATTTTAGTTGGATCATCAGGATGTTTATTGAATCACGTGAAAAGTTATTTACATACAAATAATTAGTCATATTAAAAGTCACTTCGGCATATATAAAAGTTACTTAAAGTTATCGATTGTGTATGAAATTACTAGCAAGATGAATAAATTACTCCACAACAAATTTATTGTTCTAAATTAAGAAATATTAATTATAGGGGAAATTATTAGTAGAAATGGTAGGCATCTATTTTTATGTTGAAAATTGCTATAGACTAAGAACTTACAAATTATAGATATGTGAAAAATGGTATTTCTCCTAATTCGAAGTTATTATTACTTACAAAAATAATTAGTCCTTCACAAGCACTTGCTTTTTCTATGAAAAGATAAATTAATCGTTGTCGCGACCTCTTTTTCCTCTGCGCCCGCAATCGGGTACGAGCGCCTGAGGAGGCTAATGGCGCGGCTGAAATTAATTATGCCCGGACTCTCCCAAGTCCACCAATTCGCAACTTAATGGTTCAAGTTTTTAACCTATAAATCAATTTTTAAAATGGAGTCGCCACTAATCAATTTGGGGTGGGTTGATTAGAAACCCAAGTGAAGTATCGGGAGAAATACTCACTCTGCGTTAAACCGAGAAATTAGGATCGGGACTTGATTACACTAGTTAATCACTAATGCCCTTTCGGTACCTAATCTTGTTTAAACCCTAAGGCTTTTTGGATATTTGAGAGATTTTCCATGCATTTTTTGGGAGGAAAAACATTTTTTGAGTCATTTTCTTTTTTTTTTTTTTTTTTTGGACACAGAAGGGATTTTTTGGTATCTTTTGGAAAAATACAAGTCTTTTGGCTTTTTCTGAATTTTTTGGCTTTTTTCATGAATTTTTGGCTTTTTTTTTTTTTGGATTTTTGGCATTTTTTGAAAAATATGAAATATTTTTGATTTTTTTGATTTTTTTGAAATAAAATATTTTTTTAACAATTTTTTAATATTTTTCGATTTTTTGGAAATTAAAACATTTTTTTAATATTTTTTTTTTAAATAAAATATTTATTATTTTATATAAAATAAAACCGACCCGGGTCGGATCCGCGGGTTGGGTCCGACCGGCCGGGCGACCCATGCGGACGGCCCGCAACGCGGGCCCGACTGATTTTTCGGCTTTTTTCTCCTTTTTTTTTAAAAATCAAAAACGACGCCGTGGCGGGCGTTCGGAGACGCCCGGCCCGGCTCCGACGACCCGGTCCACGACCCGTTCCGCGACCCGGCTCCCTCGCGAACCCTACCCGACCCGGATCCGATCGCGACCCGGTCTTCCGCCGCGCCCGCAACGTGGAATCCTACCCGGTTCCCGATCCGGTCCGACCCGACAACCCGGATCGCGACCCGAAAATCGGAACCCTAGGGTTCCCCGATCGCGGCGCCGAGGCACGACAGCGGGACGATAGCGACGGCGACGGCGACGGCGACGGCGGCGACGCGACGGTAGTGACGAGAGTTGGACCGCGGAGGGGGAAACTATGGCGACGGCAACGGCGGCGGTGGAGGTAGCACTACCGCCGATGGCGTCCGGATGGTGGTGGATGGGCAACTCGGTTTCCCGATCTGGTGCGGCGTCGGACCGAGGCGAACGGCCGTGGCACCAGGCCCGGCGGCAACAACAACAAGAACAACTCGACGCACCCTCCTCGGCCTTGATTTCTCCTCACTCGTGCCGCATCCGAGCCTCCACCGGCCGGATCGACCTTCTCGGTTACTTCCGCCGCCCTCCCGAAGTCTCTCGGTGGAGGGTGGGCTAAGCTCGCGACTCGAGCTCTCTCTTGCACTCACCCTTCGATCCTTCCCGATGTCTCTCGTGAAGGATTTCCGAGCTCGCCACCCCTCCGACGATGCTTGCGGCCACCTATTTATAGGTGAAGGAAATCCGGTCGGCGAAGGGCGGTTGCCGGCATCCGGTTCCGCTCGGCTGAACCGGTGTCCCATCGAGCTCTTCCAGCGATGCTCGCTCAACATTAATGGCGCCCGCAATCTTATCTCCTCCGGCCGACGTCGGCCTACTCCTCGGCCGTAGGCCATCCTTCGCGCGCGTCGCCGCCATCGCGCGTGAACTACGAGAGGCGGAGAAAGAAGGAGCGAGGAAGAAGAAGGCGGGGAGGAAGAAGAAGGAAGGAAAAAAAAGGGGTGGGGCCAAGTCGCGCGGACCACGTGGGGAAAAAAAAAAAGGGAGCTGGTGCTTTTTTCTTTTTTGCTTTTCTTTATTTGTTTTTGTTTGTTTTTTTTTTTTGTTTATCAGGAAAGACAAAATTAAAAACTAATTAAAATCGAGGTGTCACAGCCGCCCTCTTTGAAGGTGAGCTCGTAGAGGTTGCATTCAAAGACAGACTGATGCCTCAATTTTATCCATGCGCGCGCAATAGATTATATTTTATTTAGGACCTATTACTCTATGCGGAAAAGAGCAATAAAACATTACATATACTAAGACAGAGATAAGAAGATACCCGTAGTTACTTACCGAGAGTGAGTGAGATAGGGTGTGAACCCCGAGTTTTGGCAAGTATCAAGGCATCACCTTGTTGTTGAGGAGATTGCTTCTCCAGGACCCGAACCTTTCTTCGGTCGCCTGTTGGAGCAATAAGTTGGTTTGTCTAGGACCCGAACCTTTCTTCGGTCGCCTTGACGGGGAATTGCTTTCCCAGGACCCGAACCTTTCTTCGGTCGCCTGTTAGAGCAATAAGTTGGTTTGTCTAGGACCCGAACCTTTCTTCGGTCGCCTTGACGGGGAATTGCTTTCCCAGGACCCGAACCTTTCTTCGGTCGCCTGTTAGAGCAATAAGTGATTTGTCTAGGACCCGAACCTTTCTTCGGTCGCCTTGACAGGAGATGCACCGACCTTTCTCAGGGCATCTCATTTGTGGGTGCCTGATTTGTATCGAGGACACCAGTTGGTACCCGACCTTTCTCGGGAGATGCGCCGACCTTTCTCAGAGCATCTGTTTTTTGGGGTGTCTGACTTCTGTCAAAGACACAAGTTGGAACCCGACCTTTCTCGGGAGGATGCGCCGACCTTTCTCAGGGCATCGATTTGCGGTGTCTGACTTTTGTCGAAGACACCAGTTGGAACCCGACCTTTCTCGGGAGGATGCACCGACCTTTCTCAGGGCATCGATTTGTTGGGGGTGCCTGGACATTCACAAGCATTGAAAGAGTACCTGGATATTCACAAGTACTAACCTGGAGGATATTTGGGCCTTTGCAGGCGTCGAAGGGGTACTTGGATGATCGCAAATACAAACTCTTGGAGGTGCCTGGATTTTCGCAGACGCTGAAGGAGTACCTGATTGCTTGCAGGTGTCGAACGAGTACTTTGAATGATCACAAGTACAAACTCTTGAAGGATACCTAGCATTCGTAGGTATCAAAGGAGTACCTTGGATATTTGTGAAGGTGTCCCACCTCCTTGGATATTCATGAAGGTCTCTCACCTCCTGGTAATGGGGATATTGAGGACGTGCCTCGCATATTCATGAAGTTCTCTCACCTCCTGGTAATGGGGAATATCGAGGGCGTACCTTGGATATTCGTGAAGGTCTCTCACCTTCTGGTAAAGGGGAATATCGAGGGCGTACCTGAGATATTCGTGAAGGTCTCTCACCTCCTGGTAGCATAAACTTGAATGTAGCACGAGGCTTACCTGGATGGCCGCAGGCACTTAAAAGGGGTGGAACACCTGGATAGGTGCAGGCACACAAAGCAATGGAATGCTTGAACAACTGCTATTATTTGGGGACAACTTGGGCAAGTTGAGTGTCATGAAAAGGAAGTACCTAGACAAGGGTGAGTACTTGATGATATGGGGATACCTAGATAGCAAGTAGGTATTCCGGAGATACTTGGTCAATCACAAGTATCAATACTGGGGACAACTCGGACAGGTCGAGTGTCAAGAAGAGAGTACCTGGACAGTGATAGGTACTTTAAGACAAATGGGGATAGAGATATGCTTACCTGGCAATATCTCTGATCTCTAAAAGTATGTCTGCTATTTGCATAGTATGCACACATGATTGTATATGCTGTAAATTCATGAGTTCAAATGAGATTCATGCATGATAATTTTGTCAGTTCTGCATCTTTTGATTTCCACTGGGGAAGATTTTGAAAGACAACCTTCATTTAGAATGTAGATGTCTTGAACATGCCAGATGAGGGACTTTCAGTCTGAAAGGACTTTTCACTCACTCTCTTGGAGAAGGCTATCCTGACCATTGATGCAGGATTTATAAGGACCACACTATCTTACCGTCATCATGTCAGTAGGGGTCCGAGTATTCTCGCAAGTGGTACGACTTTACCAATGTGAGAGGTCTTTGTTGAAATGAAGACTTGGTCAATAGCTCATCAAATGGGACCATTGAGGTCAAGGCTCATGAACAAAGTGCCGCACGATCATCTCCAGGTTTGCAAGTCAAGAGTCCTGCGAAAAGAGATAGAATAGTCTTGCTCGTACTTCTTCGAGCGATGCTTATGCACATATGAAATCCTACGTTAATTGAAGTGCCCCTAGTCTGAAGAGACTTTTACAATGGGATGCAATGTTGGCTTGACTCATGTGTAAAAGGGCGAGAGCTGGTGATTGCCTTGGCATTTGTCACCGGTATTTCTTCTCACTATCAGATGGAGGCTCTATCAATTGAACCACAACAACAACTTTTTCTTGGCTGTATTTTTTTTATCGGAGGGCATTGGCCTTGCTTTTACCAGGCACACTACTTTTTCATGCTCCTGTTTTTTATTCCAGTTCTTCATTTATGGGCATTGACCTTGCTTTTACCAGGTACACTGCTTTTTTATGCCCATGTTTTTTCATTCTTGTTGCTTGAGAGCTGATCTTGACAAGTTCAAGCAAACGCCTTTGTTAGACTATTGAGTCTTCATCTTTTGCCGGCACTTCGATTATGCTACTCAAATGGCGGTAGCTTATGCTTTGCCTCCACGTGAAGGTGAATTTACAGACTCAATTGAGTTATATAATAGATACAAGTGCGTAAAGAAAGAATTGCTCTTCATGACTCTAGGGCACTTAAATTAATGCGAGTGTTCATATGCAATAAAGACACCCAAAGATTGATGCAAGTGCGAGCAAGAAAATTTCTATCTCTTCTCACTTTGTGATGCTGCTTCGCTCTCCGATCTGCCCAAAGTGTGGGGTGGTTCTTGACAGAAATTTCATCGGTGCATGGGGCTCAATGGGGTGAGCGATGAAATGCCTCTCACTATTTTGGTTATCGTACCATTCGCGAGAGAACTCTTTACCCTACAGCCATGGAATCTTCTGCACTCATCTCACAAGTGTATAGATGGGGGACTGTGTATAGGATATGGCTTGCCTTTCATCATCCTGACGCGCCTTATCCAGCATGCTCAATTAATCTTGTATTCTTCACTTAGCTGTCTATTCTAATAATTATCAATGGAATCTGTGATTTAGACAGACAAAATCATCATGCAAAAAATCCATTTGTAAAAGGCATGTAGTATTTTAAATATGATGGAGTTTGGATTCTTCAAAACAAGTGAATGGTTTTGGCTCAAAAAGACCTTCTTGGTAGCTTTAAAGGTCAACAGAATAGTATTGTTAAGCTTTGGACATCAAAAGGGTTATTCACAAAGGGGTGTCGATGGTTGTCCCTATTGATTAGGGATATGACACATGAATGATCAGCCGGGGTCAAGAATCTAATCGGGCATCTTTGTTTCTTTTTCCTTGCTTGGATCACTTGGTTTGCCTTGTTTAACCACTTGATCGGCTCTTGAATTCCAATGCCTCCTGTCAATATGAGTTCAGAGAGTGAGTGTTAGAAATGATGCCAAATTACCTTTCCCCCAGAGTTTATTTGTGCTGGCTCTTAAAGATATTTGAATGTCGATGATGGCTTCTTTATCTTAGCATAGTTCAATGTTTCCTTCAATTGGCCTCCCTCATTTATGACCATGTATGCATGATTGCTGGTCGTTGATTCATCTTCAGCACCTTCCTTCTGTGGAATTTCTCCTTCTGTCTTTGACTATATGACCATTAGCAGCATTGAGCAAAGTCATATACTTCAAGCTTCTATGGAATCGAGATGGACAATCAAAGCCTCCAATTCTCCAATGGTAATTACTTCTTACAAGAGCATGTGTCTAGAGCAAGAAGTGAGGCCTCCAAATTCTAAGGTTATTGATCGGGACGAGAAGATTCATTTTGACCAGATAGATTCTTGAATGACGCGTCCCTTACACCGAGGTGGGCGAAATTGACATGGATTACTCTTACGCGCGCTTGGGTAATGTCGATTTGCTCAAGTTATGCCATTGAGTTTGCTACTTGATTTTCAACACTTCCTTAAATGCGATGATTACCATTCATTTTTCTTCATTGAGTCAACCCAAACACACGGTTTTGATGATAGTGTAAACACATCACTCATATATAAAGGTGCACAAGCATTTTCATTATGATGGAGAAATGCTTGGCAATGCCAGACAATGGACATCTTTCAAGGGTAGTACTTTTTCACAGCATCGGAATTAACTGGTTTAGTGAATTCCCGCCCATCCATCTCAGTCAGAATCAAGGCTCCTCCGGGAAGTATCTTCTTTATTACATAGGGACCCTTGTAATTTGGGGCAAACTTGCCTCCAGGCTCTGGAAAGATTGGCAGTATCTTTCTCAAGACTAGCTCGTTTACCTCAAAGTGCTTGGGTCGCACCTTTTGATTGAACGATCGAGCTACCCTTTGCTGGTAACACTGACCATGACAGAGTGCTTTCAGTCGTTTTTCGTCAATCATATTCAGTTGCTCAAACCTTTGTTGTGTCCATTCTTCTTTGGACAATCCTGTCTGTGATAAAATTCGCAAGGAAGGGATTTCTACTTCTACAGGCAAAACCGCCTCCATGCCATAAACCAAGGAAAAAGGCGTTGCCCCGGTGGAAGTTCGAATCGAAGTTCGATATCTTTGTTAGTGCGAAGGGTAACCTCTCATGCCAGTCGCGGTAGTTTTCAGCTGTCTTGGATAGGATTCTCTTGATGTTCTTGTTAGCGGCTTCCACGGCTCCATTCATTTGTGGACGATAAGGGGACGAGTTCAGATGTCGGATTTTGAACTCAGAAAACAATTGATCAATCAACTTGTTGTTCAGGTTTGACCCATTATCGGTCACGATAGCTTCCGGTACGCCATAACGGGCGATTATGTCACGTCTGATGAATTTCATAACGTTTCGTGCAGTTACGCTTGCATAGGATGCAACCTCGATCCATTTTGAGAAGTAGTCGATTGCGACCAAAATGAACCGGTGCCCATTTGATGCCTTTGGATTGATTGGGCCAATCACATCAATGCCCCACATTGAAAATGGCCACGGCTCGATAAGCGATGCAATTCAGTTGGAGGGACATTTATCTTGTCCCCGTGGATCGACAACGATGACAGCTTCGCACATGGTGAGCACAATCGCTCTCTAAGGGGAACCAAGTAATAACCCAATCTCATTATTTTCTTGGCCAACATATGTCCATTCATGTGAGGACCACATACTCCCCCATGTATTTCTTGCATTATTTGTGTGGCTTCGTTTGCATCCACACACCTTAGCAGGACTGAATTATACGATCTTTTGTACAAATTTTCACCCGACGAAGAACCTTGAAGCCATTTTCATAAGGTATTTTCGATCCAGAGGGAGTGCTTTCTTTAGGGAATTCCTGCTTTTGGATGTATTTCATGATGTCGTAATACCAGGGTTTTCCATCGGGTTCTTCAGTTATAGTCATGCAGTGGGCCTGTCTTTTCAGGACTTCAATCTTCAAAGGCTCTACTTCTAACCCCTTCGTTACTTGTAACATAGATGATAGTGTTGCTAGTGCATCAGCAAACTGGTTATGAATTCTAGGTAGATATTCAAACGAGATGTCCCGGAATTCTCTTACCAATTCCTCCAAGTAGTCGTGATAAGGCACTAGTTTGGCATCTCTTGTCTTCCACTCGCCCACGGTCTGGAGGATGATTAAGGCGGAGTCACCAAACACTTTTAGTTTTGACACTTCCATTCCAATAGCCGCTTGTAGGCCGAGGATGCATGCTTCATATTCAGCTATATTATTGGTGCACGGAAACATCAATTTTGCAGCCACGGGATAATGCTGCCCATTTGGGGATATCAAGACCGCCCGGTGCACGAACCCGACAAATTTACAGCTCCATCAAAGAACATAGTCCATGTGTCCTCTTCTCTTGTCGAAATTCGGTCATCGGGGGAATGATCATCGCGTACTTCTTTAGGGCAATCGCTAACATGTCGGCAATCACCCGACCTTTAACGATTTTTGCGACATCACCTGGATGTCGAATTCTGAAATTAGGATTTGCCATTTGGCCAATTTTCCCACCAAGGCCGGGCAACCAAGCAAATACTTGATTGGGTCACTCTCGATTACAAGGAATGTTTGGTAATGCAAGGTATCTTGTCGGAGTCTCCGTGCAACACCCATACTAACGCAAAGACGGGTCTTTTCGATTTGGAGTAATTTTGTTCGATATTGTGAACTTTTTACTCAAATAGTAAATGGCTCGTTCCTTCCCATCATGGGGTCCTTTACGTGCCAACATTGCACCTAGGGATTCACCGTTGATGGTAAGGTAGAGGGTCAAAGGGTGTCCGGAGTCGGGGTACTAAAACCGGGGGGTTTCATCGGTACCGCTTTAAATTTTCAAACGCCGTCGGCTAGTCATCATCCCATTTGATTTGTGCATCTTTCTTGAGAAGTTTAAAGAAAGGTTTTGCAGTTTCAGAAAGCTGGGAAATGAATCGCGCAATGTAATTTAATCTTCCCGGAGGCTCAGGACTTCTTTCACGATCGAGGAGGAGGCATTTCAAATATCGCTTTAGTTTTTGACGGGTCCACTTCTATCCCTTTACAGCTCACAATGAATCCAAGTAATTTGCCAGAAGTCACCCCGAACACACATTTTGCTGGGTTCAAGCGCAACTTGAACTGGCGAAGTCGATCGAATAATTTTTCCAGGGTCTTCACATGGTCTTCTCCATGTCTGGTTTTGGCGATCATGTCATCGACATATACTTCAATTTCTTTATGCATCATGTCATGGAAAAGGGTGACCATGGCACGTTGGTAAGTTGCTCCGAGCGTTTTTCAGGCCAAAAGGCATGACCTTATAGTGAAAAGTCCCCCATGGAGTAATGAATGCCGTCTTTTCCTTATCTTCCTCCTTCATTTTTATTTGGTTGTATCCTGAGAACCCATCCATGAAAGAGAAAAGTTTGAATCCAGCAGTACTATCCACAAGAACGTCTATGTGAGGTAGTGGGAAATCATCCTTTGGGCTTGCTTTGTTCAAATCGCGGTAGTCGACACAAATCCGGATTCGACCATCTTTCTTTTTACTTTGGTACAATGTTTGCCACCCAACTAGGATATTGCGAGACTTCGAGGAAGCCTCCGCGGGAGCTTCATTACTTCTTCTTCAATCTTTTTTGACAATTCAGCTTAGC
Organism: Eucalyptus paniculata subsp. matutina; assembly: GCA_017140255.1. Lineage (NCBI taxonomy): Eukaryota > Viridiplantae > Streptophyta > Magnoliopsida > Myrtales > Myrtaceae > Eucalyptus > Eucalyptus paniculata. The sequence continues at coordinate 39,405,289 of CM029441.1, forward strand.
TCTTCTTAGCCGCTTCTTAGGGGCCACATCGGGGTTGGTTGGCAAGCTGTGCTCCACGATCATTGGATCAAGGCACGGCATATCGGCATAAGACCATGCGAATACATCTTGATATCTCTTTAGGAGGGCAATTAAGCTTGCAGCTTCTTCTTTGGGAAGGTTCGCGCCAATCTTTATCTCCCTTGGATCTTCTCGTGTTGCCTAAATTGACAATGATGGTGTTTTCGGTAGTAGGGGGCCTTGCTTCTTCGTGGCGCTTCCAATTCCATTGAATTTCGTCGGAATCATCAAAATCATCATCGAGTCATCGAATTGCTATCATGGCTACTTGTGGTGCTGGTTTGGACCGTTCCCATACCCTCGCTCGCCGCTATATTATTCGTGTCATAGAGTAGATAGGCTAAGGGAACAAATAAGGTTAGTAGTATGCATGCTTCTTTTTGAAAATGTGATAAATTGCTTTTAAAGATTAAAGATAAGGAAACATGAGGAGACCCGGGCCTCGAGATTTCTTCTTTCATTTGACGGTGGCTATCATCAACGGGCCGGTTTGGTGTGTCTCCTTATGCCCTCAAAATGTTTTCAACTTTATTTATTAGTAGACAGATTTACAGGGTGGTTTCAAAAAATAATTCCTTGAGTGGAACTGTTGTTGAAAACAAAGCAAACTAGACTTTAAGAAATATGTACAGGCTCCCACGTAGGGGAGTATGCAGAGGAGTTAAAAAGGATTCTACTCGAGCGGGCCTGCACCCATTTCCCCTGACGGTCCCTCGTTGATAGCGCCCACGAAGAAGTCTTCATACCAGTTGCCAGTCATGTCTCCTTGTGCTCCCGGCTTTGTGGATTTCAGATCATCCACGTCTCCCCATCCATCAGGGACGATGTTGTGGTGATGATCATAGAAACTTTGGGGAATTGAATAATTGACATAGTAGTCAAATTTACCACTTGGTTGGCCCAAAGTGTCTATGATTGCTTCTCCTTTATGTGCCTCCTTAGCATGCTCTGGGAACATGGTACGGGTGCTGGGTACCACGAGGAGGTGATCATTGCCAAAACACAGCCATGGAGAGCGGAACGTGAATACCCCAAAGATCCAAAAGATCTTGGACCTTGTCTCTCGGGATGGTGCAATCATCTAGTGAGTGTCCTAATTCCCCTGAATGGTAATCGCATTGCTTGGATGGATCATAATCAACGAAGTACTCGGGGGTAGGATGGTTCAATTCTGCCGATTATCCCTTGCTTTAGGAGGATGGGGAAAATAATGGCCATTGATTTAGGAAGAGGCGAATATGGTCGTGTGCTTCTTAGGGATAAGGGTAGCCGTGCCCCTCGCCGGGTTGTGTCGTAGGGTCCTCTTCATTTATCACCAGCTCCTCATTGTGATGAGAACGGAATGCACGGGTAGCTTGAGCAAAGTTTTCTGTCAAATGGTGTACAGTCTCGCGTAGTTCTTCGACTTGGTGTCGAAGCTGGATGAACGAGAAGTTATCGCATGTCTCTTCTAATTTCTCTTCCTCAATGGCACCTATGAAAATATCCTCGAGCATGGTGGTCATGTCATCTGGCCCCTCCTTTTTTATAAGTGAGGGCCAAGTTGTGTCTTCCGGGTTATGGGCAATTTCACACTTTTGGGGTTGAACCATTTTGGAGTATCCACTTCCTCTTCCTCATGCATCATCTTGGGCGGGCTGGGAAAGTTTCCTCGAGACGGGGATATACAAGGCCGACTTTTTTCTTTGCTTTTCTATCTGGGGAATATCCCAAACCGACAGTATAGGGTCTTCTCCGAGCTTCAATAGGCTGACGAATGCCCTGGCCTCTCCTACCAAGCCCTTGTCCTGGAAGGAAACCGTGTCCTACCATGATTTTTCCTACCATGATTGCAGCACTTGATATCTCGGGACGAGGGCAAAGTCCCTCGAGTTTCGTGTATAGTAGACACGAGCTCGAACGATTGATAGCTAGCTTCGCTCTTGTCACTAGGTTCAACATAAGGAATGGCCGTCTCGTGGTAGATGCGGTGATCTTCTTCTCCTCGGACCGTGATCAGTTTTCCTCCAACCACGAACTTCACACTTTGGTGGAGGCTTGAAGGTACTGCTCCTGCGACGTGTATCCATGGGCGCCCTAAGAGGAAATTGAATGCAGTGGGGATATCCATCACCTGGAACAAAATTTTGAATACGGTTGGGCCAATTTGAATGTCGAGCTCGATCTCTCCCACTGTTTCCTTCTTTGTTCCATCAAATGCTCGAACGAAGTCTTGGGTACTGGATCCATGATCTCTCTATTTTAAGGCTTACGCAGTGTCGCTAATGGACATATGTTAAGAGCAGATCCGTTGTCAATCAGCACTCGAGCGACGTGAGATGCGTTGCACTTGACTGATATGTAAAGGCCCTTGGTGTGTCCTCTACCCTCCTCGGGAATCTCTTCATCAGAAAATGCCATTTGATCCTTTAGAAGGATGGTACTGACAAATTCCTCGAGTTTGTCATGCTCAATAGTTTCAGGGACATGTACTTCACTTAATACTTTCATGAGGGATTTCTGGTGTTTGACAGATGTCTGAAGCAATTCCAGTAGAGAGATCTGCGCCGGTGATTTTCGTAACTGTTCCACCACATTATATTCGCTGGCCTTAACTACGGCCAAAAACTCCTTGGCTTCTTCGTCAGTGACGGGCTTAGTAGACTGAGTATTTGCTTGAGCATAGGTTCGCCCAGATCTTGTGACCAAACCAACATCAAGGTCATAAGACCATGGTACCGCATTGTTGTATTTGTATTTGTAAGGTTGGGGAATCTCAATGACTATAGCTGTTTTCGCTGTTGATGCTTGAACAATGGCTCCTTTCCTTTCAAAGACGCTCTCGGGTAAGGTGGAATCATTCTTCTCCTTTTCCGCATTTAGTGCCGCAAATTCTTCCTCCCAATTGATGAGGACTTGGGATATGGTAGAAACTATGTTGGCGTGGCCGGCGTGCACAATTATTCCGGCCTCTATCATTCTTAATACCCTTTCCTCCATTATTGCGAAAGGCGGTATTTCATTGCCCGGATAATACCCGGTTTCTACTAGCCCTCGATAGATGTCGACCATTTGTGCATTGACATTTCTGATTTGACCGGCTTCGAACTGAATATCATGTTTACTTTGTCGGCATGATCGGGAGCGGATTGCTTTGGACATTCGGCCGCGGTTTGGAATGAGAAGGCCTTAGTATCCAGCAGTTCTGGATTCGATGCTTAAGGACGAAACACTCATCAGTTGAATGGCCTACTTCTCCCATGTGATAGTCACATTTTTTGGACGGGTCATAGCTGGAGAAGTTTTCAGCATTGGGTCGTCTTGGCTCAGTTGAAAGGAGGCTCTTGTTTCGGAGGATTGCCAAAACCGGGAGGGAGATCCGGAAGCGGAGTGAATTGTCTTCGGTTGTTGTAGCGGTATTTGGGGTGGACGGCTATTAGTTCGTTGTTGGCCTGCATTTGTCGAACAGTCGGGAGATGACCGGTGTTTGCGTGTACGTGGCATTGACATCGATCAAGGATTCTTTATCTTTTTTCATGTTGAGTCTTCTGCTGGCGACGGGGCGGGCTCGGTGAACCAGCCATCCCTTAAACCTTGTCTCAATCTGCTCTCCCACTTTGGAATGAGTTGATTGAATGATTCAGCGATCGTAGTCACCATCCGATTGCGGTATTCGAAGGGAGGGTTTTGATGAACATTTTTCTCAATTCAAAGTCGGTTGGCTCGGGATCGATCCGGGCGGCGAGATTCCTCCATCTAATGGCATATTCTTTGAAGGATTCTTGCTTTTTCTTTTCCGTGCGATCAAGATCCTCGCGAGAAGGGTAATGTCCATTATGAATTTGTCTTTTTTGAGGAATGCTTCACTTGCTTCACTCCATGTCTCGATGAGGTTTATGTTCTTTTTTATGTACCATCTCAGGGCGGGACCTATCAGGCTTGACTGGAACAACTGGATCATTAAAGGTTCATTATTAACGTACTGGGTCATTCGAACCAAGTACATCTGCAAGTGAGCTCTTGGGCAGGTCGTGCCATCGTACTTCTCGAACTCAGGCATTTTGAATTTTTCCGGCATTTTGACCTTAGAGTAGATGGAGAGGTCTCGTTGGAGTAGGATCTTGAAGGCCTTGCAATTGCTTTAGCCTCTCTTCAAGCTTCTCAAGGCGTTTGTCATGTTCGTCTTAGACAAACTGTTGGGCTTTGCTTTCTCGACTACGATTTGGTGCGTATCATCTTCTAATTCGGGCATGTTATCATCGCAGTATCTCTTCCTTGATCACCTCGAGTAGACGATTGCGGTAACAATACTTCGATTGAGGCCGGGGCGGGAGCTAATTTGCCTTGGATGGAATCTATCTGCTTTGAGAGTTGCTGAAGCACATTGAAGACTTGTTTCATTTCATTTTCCATAATCTCGACACGGCTTGGTACATTTTCTTCGGCCATTCTATCTTTTGGATTTGGCGAATACGACTATGACTGTGATTACCTGCATAAAGAAAATGGAGAGAATGTAAGCCAGGAAACGTATGGAACACTGGCCCATGGCAAGGGTCACGTCATTTTTATTTATTAACAGGAGATTTATACAATGCCAAAAGGGCTTTTTACACAAGTCAAAACGACCCTAGATATTAACATTAGGAATATTCACATCAAAAGTCCCGTTGCCCATTTTATATGCGATGGGAAGCTCCAGTCTTGTGAAGCCGCTTGCTTCTTCGTACTAACTTTGATACGTGTCTCTTGCTGGTCTCCAAGCTCTTTTCAAGAGATTCGATTCGCCCTTGCGAGGTAAGTTTATCAACTACATCGGGGATTCTTGGTTGCAACTCCTTGGGAATTATATGGTTGAGGATGTAGAATGTTGATGCATGATGAACTTTTTCTTGTTCCTTTAACCTTCGGGGCACGATGATCTTTTCAGTGTGACATCTACTCCATGCGTTTTGAATTATGCGGATCTCCTCCAAGTAGTTGTAGTCCGTACGGGTGAAAAAGATTCGGAACAATCCCGATTTGAGTGGTGGCGGGACTTCTTGAAGGACCCCGTACCGACGAGCCACCCTACATGGATAATATGAGGTAGCTCCGGAGAGGCCCAAAGAACGGGATGGGGTTGTAATAATCAAGCGCAAAGCGCGCCTCTCCGCAATGAACCATTTAGCTCGCCATAGGAATGTCTCGGGGACCGGGTTTTTAGCAAGTTAATCCATCGAGAATAATCTTCATTGGGAGAATATTTTTCCAAGATTTGAAACTTTTGCAATGGGTGTTTAAACTCGTTGATTTCAAATATTTGCATGAGGTGCCCAAATCCTTTGATATGGGAAAAGAACCACATTTGTAAAATTTCTGGAGCGGCCCTCATGATTTTTTCTTTTTGGTCCTTGAAACGATTAAGGGATAAAAACGTTTCGGCTAAAACCATATTCACATATCCTGCTCCAAAAATGACTTGATTTATCACCCATGTGATTGAAGGATCTATAGCATTCTTTCGATGGGGAAAGATAATAAAACCAAAGAATGCTAAGAGGAAGATCTTGGCTTTTGGGTCATTGACTGTTTTTCAAAGCATTCAGTTAAAGATGATAGCGGAAAAGCATTATTGTTGGCTTGAACAATTTCTCTTACCGAATGATTTTTTAGAAACCGTGATAGACTAACCACAGGGTCAATGCCGATTGGCTTGACAAGCTCGCTTCCCAGGGGCATTCCTATGGCGAGACTGTACTCTTCTAAAGTCGGAGTCAGTTCAAATTTGCCGAACATGAAGGTGGATGTTTGGGACACCGAAATGTGGTAGTGCTTGCATGACCCCGAGTGGATATTGATTTGAAGCAATGGGAGGAGATGACCGATTCTTGATTTGACGCACTCTTGGCCGAGTTGATCTAACCGCTTCCACCATCGAGAAGCTCTTTCTTTGGGGTAGGAATGAACTGGATATCAAATCTTCCCATCGCATATAAGGAAGGAAATACACAACGACCCTATTTTGCCATGAGCCAGAAAAGACTAAGTAAAAGTAAAGAAATCACTTTGCTTTTAAATAAAATGACAAGCACAAAGACATGCACATGAGATGTGTGGCTCGATTTCTAACTCAGAAGGATTGGTGAGATTAAAAGGATATCCGCCCGTCGCAGTCTCGCGTTAGCAGCATACCCTCCTAATCTCGGCTAAGAAATTCGGGGAAAAGAAAGGCAACCTCTACATCGCAGTCTCGCGTTCGAGGTCGTATCTTTCTTAACACCATCCTAGAAATCCTATGGCGGCCCAGGTCCGGCGGCCGGGTTGTGTGTGCCATGTGTAGTGTTTAAAACAGTAAAGCATGCATAACAGTTTATAATCACAAGATAATTTGCTTTAAGCAAGATTAAAAATCTAAGCCACTGACCTGCATATATAAAAAAAAACCTAAGTCAGTAAAGATATTAAACAAGACATAAAGGCCTAAGTCCTCAAAGTCCCCAGTGGAGTCGCCAAGCTGTCGCGACCTCTTTTTCCTCTGCGCCCGCAATCGGGTACGAGCGCCTGAGGAGGCTAATGGCGCGGCTGAAATTAATTATGCCCGGACTCTCCCAAGTCCACCAATTCGCAACTTAATGGTTCAAGTTTTTAACCTATAAATCAATTTTTAAAATGGAGTCGCCACTAATCAATTTGGGGTGGGTTGATTAGAAACCCAAGTGAAGTATCGGGAGAAATACTCACTCCTGCGCAACCAGAGAAATTAGGATCGGGGACTTGATTACACTAGTTAATCACTAATGCCCTTTCGTACCTAATCTTGTTTAAACCCTAAGGCTTTTTGGATATTTGAGAGATTTTCCATGCATTTTTGGGAGGAAAAACATTTTTTTGAGTCATTTTCTAATTTTTTTTTTTTTTTTTTTTTTTTTTTGGACACAGAAGGGATTTTTTGGTATCTTTTGGAAAAATACAAGTCTTTTGGCTTTTTCTGAATTTTTTGGCTTTTTTCATGAATTTTTGGCTTTTTTTTTTGGATTTTTGGCATTTTTTGAAAAATATGAAATATTTTTGATTTTTTTGATTTTTTTGAAATAAAATATTTTTTTAACAATTTTTTAATATTTTTCGATTTTTTGGAAATTAAAACATTTTTTTAATATTTTTTTTTTAAATAAAATATTTATTATTTTATATAAAATAAAACCGACCGGTCGGATCCGCGGGTTGGGTCCGACCCGGCCGGCGACCCATCGCGGGACGGGCCCGCAACGCGGGCCCGACTCGGATTTTTCGGCTTTTTCTCCCTTTTTTTTAAAAATCAAAAACGACGCCGTGGCCGGCGTTCGGAGACGCCGGCCCGGCCCGACGACCCGGGTCCACGACCCGTTCCGCGACCCGGCTCCCGCGAACCCTACCCGACCCGGATCCGATCGCGACCCGGTCTTCCGCCGCGCCCGCATTCGTGGAATCCCTACCCGGTTCCCGATCCGGGTCCGACCCGACAACCCGGATCGCGACCCGAAAATCGGGAACCCTAGGGTTCTGCGAATCGCGGCGCCGAGGCACGGCTGTGGGACGATAGCGACGGCGACGGCGACGCGCGCGGCGAGCGACGGTAGTGACGAGGAGTTGGACTGCGGAGGGGGGGAAACTATGGCGACGGCAACGGCGGCGGTGGAGGTAGCACTACCTGCTGATGGCGTCCGGATGGTGGTGGATGGGCAACTCGGTTTCCCGATCTGGTGCGGCGTCGGGACTGAGGCGAACGGCTGTGGCACGGCGTCCGGCGGCAACAACAACAAGAACAACTCGCCCGAGACCCTCCTCGGCCTTGATTTCTCCTCACTCAGGCCAGATCCGAGCCTCCACCGGCCGGATCTGACCTTCTCGAAGTTACTCGCCGCCTGCCCTCCCCGAAGTCTCTCGGTGGAGGGTGGGCTAAGCTCGCGACTCGAGCTCTCTCTTGCACTCACCCTTCGATCCTTCCCGATGTCTCTCAGTGAAGGATTTCCGAGCTCGCCACCCCTCCGACGATGCTTGCGGCCACCTATTTATAGGTGAAGGAAATCCGGTCGGCGAAGGGCTTCGGTTGCCGGCATCCGGTTCCGCTCGGCTGAACCGGTGTCCCATCGAGCTCTTCCAGCGATGCTCGCTCAACATTAATGGCGCCTGCAATCTTATCTCCTCCGGCCGACGTCGGCCTACTCCCCTCGGCCGTAGGCCATCCTTCGCGCGCGTCGCCGGCCATCGCGCGTGAACTACAGAGGCGGAGAAAGAAGGAGCGAGGAAGAAGAAGGCAGGAGGAAGAAGAAGGAAGGAAAAAAAAGGGGGTGGGGCCAAGTCGCGCGGACCCACGTGGGGAAAAAAAAAAAGGGAGCTGGTGCTTTTTTCTTTTTGCTTTTCTTTATTTGTTTTTGTTTGTTTGTTTTTTTTGTTTATCAGGAAAGACAAAATTAAAAAACTAATTAAAATCGAGGTGTCAACAATCGTAAATAGGTAAAACATTGACTCTCTCTCTCTCTCTCTCCTCTCTCTCTCTCTAAGGCCCTGTTTGGTTCAGCATTTGGAATGCTCATTTGAGCTCTAAAGTCTCTTGGCCAAATGCAAAGGTCCATAGCCACCGCAAGCTTCCCATGTGCTTTGAGAAAAGTAGAAAGATTTTTCTCATTTTGAAATAACGGGTGATGAGTACCAAAAATCCTCAATTATATGATTTCATAATAACACTTACAAGCAACCTAGCACGCATAGGAACTTTGTTGATCGGTTTAGCAATAATATTATTTGTATAAAGATTGGTTTGCAAAATTGTCGTGTTAGCTATTTTAAAAGTCTAAGTTAGCCTTTAAATAAGTGGAACTTATACAAAACTTAACTAGAATTTGTCATGTCACTTGATATCTTAATCGCATAAATCAGTCTTAACAATTTTTTTAAAAAGTATTTCCCCACTTCACTAGGAACAGAACATTCGAAATGATTTATTTAGACAATATGCATTTGTTGAGGCGGTGAGATACTTTCCTTAAAAAACACGTCGCAACAAGGGAAATGCTTAGATACCATCGCTGTCCACGAAGCGACAGAGCCCACATAGACACACACCTTGTGGGATTTTGACGACCGGAATATCAAATTGACAAAGTTGATCGCCAAAAATGTCCCTGCGTTACGGCCACATCTCTGTTCCATATGTTATGGACTCCCCCGTCCTTCGTATTCCCCCGTGGACTGTCCCTGTCGTTAGTGTTAACGATATTAACCATCGCTCCGATTTTTACCGAATTACGTTGAAAAGACATTATCCCAAATTGTTGCTCTGACCGATAAAATGTTTTCGCTTCCACTAAACCCGAGCGGGAACGAAGGCAATTCGTGAAACTCAAGAATGGAGTCTGTACCAGAGAAGAAGGAGATTGGAGGATGGAGAGGAAGTGACTGCAAGCTTCGATCGCGAGGGCGAGAGATGACAGGGAGACAAAGCCGCCGCTTCTCCTTCCTCGTCGCAACCTCCAACGCTGCCAAACAACCTCATCTTCCCTCCTATGAACCCAGCCCCACCACCATTTTGCTCCGGGAATGAGGAGGTTCGTCCGGTTCGCGATGCGGATATATGTACTTTTTTTATTGCTTGGGTTGATTGAGAGGGCGGAAATTGGCGCGCGCGCGCGCGATGTGAAATTTGAGTTGTTGGTTTGCGTGCGTGTTTCTTTTTGCAGCTTCAACTCGGGGTGGATGAGAACTATACTTTACTTGTGACGAAGAATGATGGCAACTTGGCAAGTCGATCATCGGAGAGGCGACGATTGAGGTAAACTGACCGACTTTGCGAATCGATTGTGGAGTTTGACGAATTGAAAAAAGAGACAAAGGTTTCAGCTAAATCATCTTCACGTGTCCAATTCCATCCCTAGACAAAGTCTAGTGTACCTTGCACACACGAGCATGAGCACACTGACCTGCATTGGCACGAGAGCATGAGATATTCATGTGGTAGTAGAGGTGTTTCCGTTTGCTGCAGGCAAACTTTGTTTATGGTGCATTACGAGGGTTGGAGGTATGTGCAAATGTTTTTAAGCTCGCTCTTCATGTGTTGATATATATTGAATGCAGTATTGCGTTGCTATGATAGTTGATTTTGGTTTGCTAATGGTGGTAAGATGCTAGAGGAATGTTTCCTTTTCTTTTCCCCCTTTCCTTTCTCGACCTAGATTTGTGCATTTTGATAGTGGTTGTAATACCGAGAAAATTATTTTTGCATGTGATCTTAGAATTGTCACACAGTTACAAGCATTGATTTTGTGATGGACGGCATCCTAATGCTACCTCATCTATGGAACAAGGGAATCTCGTGTTTGGCAGAAGTTTATGTTTTAGAAAAAACAGAAGGTACTCATCAAGCCAAATGTAAGCTTGTGTTGGGTACTACATTCTAAGCTGCAAACTCACAGTTCTTATCAACTATCACCCATTTCTGTGTCAGAGGCATTTTAAGAATATATCTTCTTTGTATTTATTGTTCAGCAGTATTTTGGTCATATTTCCAAGGTGTAATCTCTGTATTTGGTGGATCCTCAAGCGGCAGTTTCTTGGATATGTGAGGCTTCTTTCTCAAACATTCTTTTACGTTGTTTCAGACATTCAGCCAATTATGTACCTTTGATTATAATACAAAGATGGTACTTGTACACAAGGCTCCATGGTATATCCGAGATGAACCAAGATTTGCGTATCGTGGACTACTACTTGGTAAGAACAATGATCCTATAAATTGAACACATTGAATGGCCAAAATCCTTCAACATTATGTGATGTTTATCTTATTGGTGGCATGGCATCTTCCATAACAGAGCTCATTTTATTTGAAATAGCTAATTATGGTTGATCATTGGAATGCTTACTGAATTGGTGGGAAAATTGTCCACATATAAATAATCAGTTTTATGGAATATATATATAAGTTAGTTAAAGTTAGCTATTCTATGTGAAAGTACGAGCAAGATGAATAAGTTACCACAAGAAATTTATTACAGTTCTGAATTGAAATTTATTAAATACATGGGGATATTAGTAGTAGAAATGGTCGCACATGCTGTTCTTATGTTGAAAATTGCTATCAATTGAGAATTTACTAATTATAGATAGGTCGCTCTCTCAAATGACTAAAGTTTTGGGGTCACCTGAGGTTGTGCGAATGACTCAGAGGTTGGGCGGCCATTCGCAGTGCTTGCGACCTATATGGTGGCAAGACCGCAATTACCACACGGTGTAAGTAGGTTTTTGAGTGAATTTTGCCAAAAAAAAATTGAGGCATTTTGCTCATTATAAGATAGATAAAAGGTCGTGATTTCATAATATCACCTTACAAGCAAACTAAAGTAACGATCAAGTGGTCATTTTAGGAGACAATCTTTTTTGGCAATAATACTATGTTTATCAATATTGATGTACAAAATTAATATGTCACCTATTTTGAGAGTCTACAAGTCAGCCGTTGAATAAGTGGTTCTCATACAATACCTAACTATGATTTGCTACGCCATATAATGTATCAATTTCATAAATCGAATTTAATATTATAATTTTACTATTTCTCTACTCGATCAATCTAAGAACAGAACATACAAAAATAAGTTACTTAAACAACACCGGTTTGTTGATGCCGGGAAATAGTCTCCTTAGTAAACACATTTCCAGAAATTGTCAGAATGGAAATTACGACAAATTACGACCTTTGCTTCAAACGGACATGAAGATGCATGCACGCATGACTTTGTTTGGATTTCTCTAAGCTGCTGTCTACAACGTCGACGAGACGAGAGGCTCAGCTGGGACGGGGAGTTATTGTATGCTGCCGCTGTGCAAGGTGGACCGAGTGCCTGCCACAGATATTCGTGTGAACTGTTGAATCCAGCATGCATGTTCTTTGCTAAACTATACGTTCCGCGCTACTCGCTTCCTCAACCGCCGTCGGAAGAGCAAGGGACAAGAGGAAGGGCAAGCATGACAAGCCACAACACAGCCAGCACGCCCACACGAGGCTGGGTGGAAGAAAAGAGCTCACCAGCCCAAAGAAGGTTACCATGACGGACCCCACTCCAAAACACTCTAACGCAGTCGCAAACCGAGGCCACATCCCCTGCAGCAGCATGCCGTTCCAAATGGTGGTGAATCCGAGGGAAAGCGCTAGTACGGCCGCACTGGCCTGCAGGTGCGTCAACCCCTGGTATTGCTCGAAGAGGAGCCCTGTGGTCATGGGAACGGCGAACCCCAGCACTGCCTTCCCCAGCTGTTGTTTCTGGAACACGGAGGCTATCGGGTGAACCAGGCCAGGACGGGACGAGTCTAACGTTCTGGCCTGAGAGCTTCCGGCAGTCATTGTGCTTCTGGTTCCGTGTGCATTCAATGTGTGTATGGCTTCGTCATCGATGTCTAGCACGACGGAGTTGGAATGGTCCACCCCTGGGCAGCATGTTGGGCTAGCGCCATCGTGTGAAGTGGAAGCGGTGGTGTGGTTTGGGATCTGGTCGTTGCATGATGATGCAAACGATGGAATATGGGAAGTAAGGATGTGGAAGAACGAGGTGAGCCATGAACGAGTCGCCAAAGTCCAGTGACAGGCCATTTCTCGTACGGACAAGTACCTCTGCACAGTGATGACCACGGAAAAAATTCACAAGAGAGAGATGTAATTGTTTATTAATGGATGAGAGATGATGTTGCACAAAATATAAGAGGTTTCGGTTGGGAAGAGCAGGACCCTCTCAAGGCCCAATCTTTCAAGGGGTTCGCTCGACAAGAATGAGAGAAAAACAGAGAGAGGGAAATGCTCAGAAGATGTTCATTGGAGACTTGAGAGAAGTAAAACCTTGTGTTTCTAATAACCACACGGAGGTGACCCTTTTAAGCGGTCCTGGGCAGAGTGATGCTGATAAGCAAAAAGCATAAGCAAGAAAGCAGACCGAGTAAAGGTGATAGAAAGCAGAGAACTTGTGCTTTTTGCATATCACCATTACTTGGGCGAAATTAGAATCTCAATTCTCTGCTTTCTTGCTTGTGCTTTTTGCGTATCACCATTACTTGGGCGAAATTAGAATCTCAATTCTCTGCTTGCTTGCTTGTGCTTTTTGCGTATTACCATTACTTTTTGCTTATCAGTTACTCGGGCGAAATTAGAGTATCTACTTTTTGCTTATCAGCATTGCTCTACAGGCGAAATTATTTAGATGTTAAAAGCTACATGAGTTGGAACAATACAAATAGCAATTTGCTTGTGCCCTTGCTATAAAGTCAAGAGCTCCCTGCCTCTCCAGGCACGAAAACATTCTTCTTTTATATTCCGCTCTCCTTTCCCTTTTTGGTGAAGAATTCATAAATACTGCTGGAAATCAGTTTTTGAGGGGAGAGAGAGAGAGAGAGAGAGAGAGAGAGAGAGAGAGAGAGACTCCACATAGAAAGAGAATATATTCGTATGATCGACAAAGGGAGAAGCGAAGGGGCGAAGGGGCGAAGGTGGGCGGACCGGGGGGAGCTTCCTTCTCTTTCGCCTTTTCATGCCTTATTATTCATCTCCTCTCTAGTTGATGCATCATTTACGCGCCATCCTCCGCCTCAAAAATCACTGTAGCCCCCACATCTTTGAAATCAAGAATCTCGGTTAAGTTTCCATCTGTTTCGCGAAAAAAAAAAAATGATTTGAAAAATATTTTCCTAAAAGTTATGACTTGTACTACTTACAAAAATAAATAAACGAAAAATATTTTCACTGTTCTTGAAATTATTTCAGCATAAATTGTCGTTGGATATGAAAATATCTTTCATTGACTAATTATTTTCATTGTTCAAAAGACATTCATTCTAGACCCGAGAGAAGTGAAACATTGTGTTTCTTATGACGGAGGAAAGCCTCTTAACCTAATGTATATATTGTTGACTAGCAATCCAGGGCAAAAGTCACGAAGAATCCTTTGCTAATGTAAATAGATTGCAAGCCTCCGACATTCCTCAGCCGGGCAAGCGATGAAGACTATTGGGCACGCGATGAGCAATATTGGAGTCAATCGCTCCAATATTCTTCATGGCTTTTGCCCGGCTGAGGAATATTGGAGGCTTGCATCTGTATAAATTAGCAAGGGATTCTTCATGACTTTTGCCGGGTTTATGGAGAGAAAAGTGTTATCAACTAATGATCCTATAAAAAAATTAAAGTCCATACGATCAAAAATCATAAATTGATGCATCCATGTCACATTTTTTTTTCAAATTAATTTTTGTATCATAAAAAACTCATACTAATGCACACTTGCCATTCCTCAAATTAGTGCACTAGTAACAAATCTATCAAAATCTAAGGGCAAAATTGAGGAACATTGAGGATTTTAGCAGATTTTCAAAACAAGAGGGAGTTCTTAGAGCAAAATTGGCAGATTTTGGCATATTTTCTAATCTTGATCATTTTTTTTTCAATGAAATTTCCTCAAAATGACATTGTTTAGGAGATGGGATGGAATTTCAACGTCACATGCCAATTATTTGAATTGTTTGTCACGTGTGTGCATGTCAGTGATTTAATGGAGATATTAGATGGAAGTTGATGGATGGTAGATTTATTATGGATGTATTGGTATGAAATTTCTTGGGACTTGGAAAGTAGTTTGTAGCTAAAGTAGAGCGGGTGTATCTATTTGAGATTTTTTGCGACACTAGTGTCCAGCCATCACAAGCTTCCCATGTGCTTTGAAAAAAGTAGAAAGATTTTTCTCATTCTAAAATAACAGGTGTTGGGTCGATCGATTTAGCAATAATACTATTTAGATAAAGATTGGTTTATGAAATTGGTGTGTTAAATATTTTAAAAGTGTAAGTGAGTCTTAAATTAGTGGACCATATATAAAACTTCACTGGAACCTATCATGTGACTTGATATCTTAATTTCATAAGTCAGTCTTCACATTATATTTTTAGTATTTCCCTACTCGATCAAACTAGGAACAGAACATTAGAAATGATTTACTTAGACAATACGCATTCTTTGACGCGGTGAAGTACTTTCCTTAAGCACGTTGCTATAAAGGAAATGCTTAGATTCCATCACTTCCCACAAAGCGACAGAGCCCTCCCAAACACGTACACATACACACCTTTCCTAATTCACCAGTTATCCTTAAAGCCTTTTGAACACTATTGGGTTCATTAGCTCAGAGACTGCGCGGACGAAATATATATTCTTCTCCTTGTGGAATTTTTGTCTCCCTTCGGGGAAAATGTATTGTCCTCTCTCCTTTCTCCTTTCTTCTTTCGCTGAAGAAAGTTGGGGAGGAGATGGGAGTTAGATTCCTTTTGGCATGGAATTCTGGATTGCCGCTTTGATTGTGTTTTCCCCAACTCAGCAACCCTCACTTTGCGTTTCATGCCTTATCTTATCCTTCTCAGCTGAGGTTTTACGTATGTGCAAATCCTTCTCAAAATATCATTGTAGTCCCCACATCTTTAAATTTGACGGTAAAAAGCTCGCTTCGTTTTGTCTCGTCTTTAGCTTTCTCTCCTTGGTGTAATTAGGAGAGCTTGGGTGCTCAGTACTAGTTACAGTTGTAAAATGAATAGATAGACTGCTCAATGCTAATATGAAATTCAGCCTAGGCATGATAGAAGCTGTGCATTCCTTCTATATAAAACATTAGAAAATCGATAATGACAGCATAATGATAATCTTCTACATTGATTTGTATATATTCACTTATGTCTATTTCGTAGAGCAATCGTGGAGTAACAAAGATGTTATGTCCACCACACACATTTAAATAAAATGGCATTACCACGATTGAATTACTTCATATGCCTCTTAAATGGGTGGGGGTCCAAGCCGATCCTGTCACAAACCAATATGGATGAAGTCAACTAAATGGTCTCGATTCATGCTATAACCAATGATTCTTTGAACACCACTCTCCGTTTTAATTTGTAAAATCCAGCCCCGTACTTTGGCTGGGAAATAGATTCTTGAGATACTCGAAAGTTTAGTTTTTCCAGACTTTGCTTGTGTGTCCCGACCACCGTCTACATTGCATTTTTGCAATAGTCAGAACAAATCTAGAAGTGTGCGTGACTCTAGGTATAGAACATGGATGATCCTACCACATGAGCTTTGTGAATGCTTGCAAGGTGATTCCAAGCTCATGCATCTTGTGCCCATAAATGGATTTTTGTTGCAATTATGAATTCAAAGTTACTTATTAGATGGGGATATTATCAGTATAAATGATTATGCATGCTATTTATATTTGAACAAATGAGAATTCACTAACTCTAGATAGGGTAAGATAATATTTCTCTTAATTCAAAGGTATCACTGTTCATGAGTAATTGGAATTTACATGCTTTTTCCTTGAAAAGATAATTTGACCCCAATAAAAAGTATGTATTAAATATAGCACACTTGATAAGTTATTAATCTCTTATTAGAGGTGATTATGGGTCTGATATCTACTATGCCCGACTAGACCTACCCGACTTAAAGGCTAAATGGGCATGCTTGGACAAGGAATTCCCTCTTTAAGCCCGGAATGCCATGTCAAGCTGCGCAAAAACTTTTGAATTAGTGCTAATCACTTATATGTCGAAAGGTCGTTGTTTTAACATATCTTCATCTATTAAAGACTTACTCCTTTATTATGAGATTAATTATTCTCTCTCTCTCTCTCTCTCCCCGCGGAGAAACTCCAGGGACACTGGAACTGAGCGAAACTCACTCGCAGGTCCGCCTCTTTCGCATCTTTAATCGTCTATTCATCTCTGTTCGCTCGTTTCCTCGTGAATCGAATCTTTGTGCGTGCTTGTTGACGGATCCATGTATTCGGTGTTCTTGCGAAAGCAGCTCGGGGAAGTATGAGTTCTTGGATGAGTTCTTGGGGGTGGCCAATTGATTTGTTGCTTTCAATGCCTGAAATGATATCATAAAGTCATCGTAGTTCTGGCTGCATGCTTTTTCACTTGGTTGATTGGTGGTGATGGTCTCTCATCTGTTTGATCGCTTGAACTACATTAGTTTTTTGCGGTCGAGGCTTACGGTACTCGTTTTCGAGTGCGGATTCTCCAGGTTTCAGCTTTGCTTAGGTTGGGATATAACAACGTGAAAGAGCATGCATGAAAGATTCATGGGAAGTTAGAAAGTGAAGCCGTGGGCGTGTGCTAATAGCACTGATGTCCATCCTAATCTTTGTTCTGCTTTCTTTTCTTTTTCTTTTTGGTAAAGGTAAGAAATATATTGACTTGAAACCAGAAAGCTATATAGAGCTATAACGCGAGAACTCGGACCCAAAAACTTGCACTCACAAAGACAAAAGTCAGAGCGAGTGGAATGGGGCCAAAGTAAAAGGAAACAAGCGAAGCAGCGAAATGAGAGGGCCAAACAGCAGCCAAAGAGAACTAGCTAGCCTAACCCGAAACAGAGACTAGAGAGGGTACAGCAAAACAAAAGAGAAACCCAAAAGCCCGCTCTAGGATAGGAAGATAAGAAAGCGGCGGTTGCCATAGTGAGGAGCAAAGACCTCCACTCCAAGCTTCCATAGCAACACCTAGGAATTCAAAAGAACTTCCAAACAATAAAGGTTGAAGGAGAAACCCCCTACTCAAAAGCCGGATGACCAAAGGAGAAGATTAGTCCGCTAAAATGGAAGGATTGAGCGCCCGGCTTTGTAGTAGTCTTCTATTTGCAGCAGTGGGAGGAACATGATGGAAGGATATGCTTTGTCCTTTATAACTCTTTCAAGACGTCCTTTCATGACCGAGAGGGAAGGAGGTCTATCCCGGAAAAATATGTTATTCCACTCCATCCATATGATATTGCAAGTAGTGGCAAACCCGAACCAAGCAAGAGAGGAGTGAAAAGAAGCACCGGATAAGTACTTGATCGTCCAGAGCAGATTATCCACCCAAGATTTGTTCTGCTTTCTTTTTATCATAACATATGTATGTAGAGAGTGTGGCATTGATTTTTTAATTGCTTCAGGGGGGAAACGTTCAATGCATTTCCTCAGAACCTTAATCCAAGGACGATAGTAAATAATTGGAAAGTTTTGATCAGTATTCAGGACATGTCGATTGCAAGCTAATTCATGTTTTGTTACTGCAGGCTGGGACCTGGTGTATGTCAGAATGGCTGTGGCAAAGGGCTTTAGATGCTTTTCAGCAATCGAGCGGTTTGGTATCTTAGGTCATTTAGATATGGCCTAGAGCTGCTGCTGCTGCAGGTAAGCCAGTCCTTGGGCATCGTTCTATGCTGGGCCATTGAGTCTTTTTCTTCTCGGCATTCTTACATTTTAATTCAAACTATCATTATTATGTTTTTTTGAGGGTATGATTTCATGAAGTACATTACAATTGAGGCGTTTGACGAAGTTGTCCCTACGAGTTCACTTGATTTTGGAATTGAGTTCAATGGAAAGAATGCAATAGTACGAAAAAATAGAGTTATTATTATTTTCTGAAGTCATCTTATCATATTAGATTGGTTGCATACAAAAAATTATGAGACATGATATTGGATCCCATAGAAAGTACATGTCGTGAAATATATTTTATATTGTGAGGGGTTTAATATACCATGCCATTATTAAGATTAGTTGCATAAACAATATTGTCAAATCAAAAGAAAATTGATCGATGACACTGCTTTTAAGCTTTTCCTCGTAATTCAATATGATCAATAAACATTTTTAACAAATTTCTAATATATCAACCTTTAGGAATTTGTGTGTTTCAAATATGAGAGAGAGAGAGAGAGAGAGCCGATGTCTTAGCTCTTCTTGGCTCTTCCGAGGAGAACCCTTGATTCTCTTGCCAATTACATTCATCACGGAGGCTCCCCTACCCCAAAAACCACAAAAGGGTAAAAAATCCTTCTTAGCTCTTCTTGGCTCTTTGGAGGAGAACCCTTGATTCTCTTGCCAATTACATTCATCACGGAGGCTCCCCTGCCCCAAAAACCACAAAAGGGTAAAAAAAGAAAGAAAAAAAAAACAATGACTAGGATTGCTCATTTCCAAGTTGAATCTTTAATTATTCTTGTAGGCGTGTTTCGAGGGGTCAAGGTGTATATTTCCAGGAAGTTTCCTTTTCATAATAGACCTTTTAAGAAAATTATGAAGAGGACAAAACGGACGACCTGCTAGGGAATTGCGCGAAATGGAGTGAAGAGGACTGACTGAGTATTTAAGACACGAATAATAACTATTTTGTTTTAGAGCAAGAAGTTAATTTTTCTATTTCTATTTCTTGGACAAATTTCTATGTAAAAATATGCGTTTGACAACGACATGGAATTTCTATTTTCAAAATAAAAATTTATTTTATAACGACATAATTTTTTTTTCCTCTTGGGCGGCGATTGGTGCGTGGTCAACTAGTAGCGAGCAAACGATGAGAAATTTTTTTATATTTCATTTTTGTTTCATAAATAGAAAAATAAAGAAATATTATTTTTTATTTGTGTTCTAAACCAATTTCTGAAGTAAAAATTTGTTCCAAAAATTTTTAAAAATGAAATTACGTTACTAAATAGATTTTTATTCCAAAACCTATTTTGAGAGACAAAAAAAAAAAAAAAAAGACAAAGAAATAGAATGGTTATCATGCGCGTGATCATTTTAACCAAAAATTGATTTACGGAATAAAAATAGATTCTTGGATGAGTCTCTAAGTAAAAATAAATGTTTGATAACGATACAAAATTTTTGTTTAGAATAGAAATTATTTGATAATGACACAAAATTTTTCCTTGCGGATTGTGACAACAACAGTGGCGATGGCAAATGGCAATTGGCAGCCGATGGTGGCTATGGATGGCAGGCGGTGGTGTGTGGGTTGCCTATTAGTAGAGAGGATGAGTGATAAGAACATTTTTGATTTCTCATTTCTTTTCTAGAAATATAAAAGTGGAAATTTTTACTTTTCATTTCTGTTCTAAACTTATTTATGGATTAAAAATTTATTTTAAAAATAGAAAAATAATATTACATTATCAAATGGATTTCTATTTTCCAAACTTGTTTTTGGATCAGAAAAATAGTTTTGCAACAAAAATAGAATGGTTACTATACGCATCCTAAATAATTGAAATAGAGATGGAAAATTAAAACTTGGCATGTGAAATGTAAGGAACTCCTCATGGCCTTTGTTTGTATTTCCCCGACTCCCCAAACCTCAATTTGCAGGTTCATGCCTTGTCTTTTTTTTTTTTTTTTTTTTCCATTGATGAATCACGTATCTGCAAATCCTCTTGAAAACTCATGGTGGCCCCGGTTAGGTAATTTTTTCTTGTCTCAGCTTCCTCTTCTTGGTGTGGCTAGGAGACCTTAGTACTAGTTACATACGCAAAATGCAATGTTGTAGACGGACTGCTTGACGCTGATATGGAGTTAAACCAATGAAATGAGCCCAGGTGTACTAAAAGCTGCGTATTCCTTCTTTATGCAGATTAGAAAATCGATAATTATAGTGTTGTCGTAATCTTTTACACAGATCCGTATTTATTCCCTTGTTTTTGTTTTGCAGAGTGACTTGCGAAGTAGGAGAGATGCCATATCCGCTAGAAATATAAATAAAACAGCACCACCACGACTACATTACTTCATTTGTCTCTTGAATGGGCGGGGTGTCCAAGCTACTCTTGTCATGAACCAATAAGTACGGGGTCAACCAAATGGTCCCCATTCATGCTATGCCCAATGATTCTCTGAATGCCGCCATTCATTTCAATCTGTAAACTACTACCCTGTACTGTGGCCGGGAAATAAGTTGCTAAGATAATTAAAGGTCTATCATTTCCAAGCTTTGCTTGTATATATATTAATTAGTGTCAGTGCTGCACTTTTGAGGTAGCCAAAACATGTATGCCTCTAGGTATAAATAGATGCTTATCAGTAAAAATGCTCACACATGCTAATATTATGTAGAAAATTGCCATCAATTGAGAATTCACTAATTATAAATAAGTAAAATATGCTTCTTTTAATCAAAATTATTATTATGCGCGGAAATAACTAGTTATTGATAATCACATCCTTTTTCTATGTAAAGGATAAATTAACTGGAGATAGGTAAAAAATTGAGTGGCTTCTCAGTAACCCCATGGTCACTTTGCAACGCCATCATTCACTCCACCCTAAGGTCTCTCTCTCTCTCTCTCTCTCTCTCTCTCTATGGTTGCAAGATTGTGACCACCACAAGCCCCTATATACATGTTGTAAGAAGGTTTTTGCATAAATTTTGCAAAAAATTAAAAATTAAAAAAAAAATTGAGGTATTTTGCACATTCTAAGTTAACGAGAGTCCTCAATTATGTGATTTCACAACATTACTTTTCAAGCAAACTAAAGTGGTGATCAAAGGGGTCAAGACATCTTTTTTTAGCAGTAATACTATATATATATATATATATATCGATTAATGTACAAAATTGGCATTCTGACTATTTTGAGAGACCATAAATGGGCCGTTAAATAAGTGGACCGTATACAACACCTAATTATAATTTCCCATATCATTTAATATATCAATTTCACAAAACATTCTCAATATTATAATTTTACAATTTCTCCACCTGACCAAACTAAGAACAGGACATACAAAAATATATTACTTAAGCAATACTGATTTGTTGAGGATGGGAAGTAGGCTCCTTTGTGAACACCACTTAAGAAAATGTCACAATGGAAATTACGATCAACCGCGATCTTTGCTTCAACACCGTAGGCATGACCTCATTCGGTAATTTATCAAGCTCTCCTCAACGTGTACGAGACGAGAGGCTCTACTAGGACCAAGCGCCTCCTCCCGATATCCATGGGAACTGTTGAATTCGGCATGCATGTTCATGCTAAACAATACCTTCACCCAGCCGTTCTGCGCGTCTCGCTTCCTCAACCGCCGTTGGAAGAACAAGGCACAAGAGGAAGGGCAAGCACGACAAGCCACAACACAGCCAACACGCCCACACCATGCTGGGCAGAAGAAAGGAGCTTACCATCCCGAAGAAGGCGACCAAGACAGACACCACTCCAAAACACTCCAATGCGCTCGCAACGCGAGGGCACATCTCACGCATGAGCATGCCGTTCCACATGGTGGTGAACCCGATGGAGAGCACAAGTATGATCGCGCTGGCTTGCAGGTGGGTCAACCCCTGGTACTGGTTGAAGAGGAGCCCCGTGGTCATGGGTATGGCGAACCCTAGCACCTCCTTCCCCAGCTCCTGTCTTTGGAAAAGTTTTGCTATCGGGTGAACCTGGCCGGACTGCGACAAGTCGAACGTTCTGGCCTGAGAGATTCGTGCAGTTGTTGTGGTTCTAGTTCCAAGCGCATTCGACGTGCGCATGGCTCCATCATTGATGTCTAGTACGATGAAGCTGGAATCGTCCAACTCTGGGTAGCATGTTGGGCTAGCGCCATCGTGTGAAGCGGAAGCGGTGGTGTGGTTTGGGATCTGGTCGTTGCATGATGATGCAAGCGATGGAAAAAGGGGAGTGAGGTTGTGGAAGAATGACATGAGGCATGAACGAGTGGCCGAAGTCAAATGAGAGGCCATCTCTCGTTTGGACAAGAACCTCTGCACGGTGATGACTCCGGAATAAATTCACAAGAGAGAGCTGTGATTGTTTATAAATAGATCAGAGATGATGTTGCACAAAATATTGGAGGTTTCGGTTGGGAAGAGCAGGACCCTCTCAAGGCACAATCTTTCACGAGGCTCGACAAGAATGAGAGGGAAGGAGGGAGGGAGGGCAATGTTCAGAAGATGTTCATTTGAGACTTGAGAGAAGTAAAACCTTGTGTTTCTTATAACGGAGGAGACCCCCTTAGGCTAATGTATGGATTGTTGACTAGCGGTCACGGGCAAATTCCTGAAGAAGAAAAATGCGAAAAGCAATGGGTTTCCGTTTTTCGCATAGACAGCATCCCATTGCTTTTCGCAGCAAACCGCTTTTTGCATAGACAACATCCCGTTGCTTTTCGAATTTTTCTTCTTCAGGATCCAATCTCAGATATCAAAATGATGTCGTTTAGGAGACCTATTTATGTTGAATTTCTACATCACGCGTCAATTATCTGAGTTGTTTGTCACATGTGTTGCACATCAGCATGAAATGGGGATCCAATAATAGTGAATTAGCTGGTTTGTGACAAGATTGGCTTGAACCCCTACCCATTTAAGATGCATTTATAGTAATTCAATTGTGGTAATGCTATTTTATTTAAATCTGTCTGGTGAATATATCATCTCTTCTACTCCATGATTGCTCTACAAATTAGACATAAGTGGATATATACAGATCATTATAGAATACTATCATTATGCTATCATTATCGATTTTCTAATCTATCACAAAGAAGGAATGCACAGCTTCTACTACACTTAGGATGAATTTCGTATTAGCATCGAGCAGCCTATCTATACATTTTACACATGTAACTAGTACTGAGCACTCAAGCTCTCCTAATCACGACAAAATTAAGGCTCTGTTTATTTCATAAAAGATAAATGATTTGAAAAATATTTTCCTTAAAATGATGGCTTATCTTTATTGACATCTAAATTTTGGCGACTCTAAGAAAATAAAATAAAATAAAAAATTGCATTAGAGCAAATAAAGGAAAAACAAGGAAAAATCAATTTAATTGATTACGCATGGAAGGTGAGAATTTTGATTAGCTATTCTTACTTCAATTAGTTATTCAATCTTGATAAATGTGGAGCCGAATTTCTAGCCAAATATCAAGAAATCAAGTGAATAAAAAGTCAAAAATGGAAACCAAACCCAAAATCGGTGAAAATAATGGCCATATTGATAAATCGATGGGAAAATATCAATGAATTATACTCATCAGGTGAGCTGTTTGCAAAAATCAATTTGGATGCGTTTTTGGTAATGTGAGTAAAAGGAATCGAAGTGCTAATTTGCAGTGGCAAATCGAGGTTAAAATTCGGTAATTCCCGCGATCAAGGAAGCGTAACTTTCTAAGGGTCAGCAGAGGTCTTCGCTATAAAGAGGGCCACAATTCGTGGGAATTCGCAGAGAAAAAAGTGCAAAAAAAAGAACCGCATGAGAGAAAGTGCAGTGGAGGGAAAAGGAGACAGGCCTCCGTCCATCTTCAGTCAACAAAAAGAAGAGTCATTTCTCTTTTTTCTGACAAGCTACAGAGAAAGGAAAAAATATTAGGTGGGAATAGAGGAAAAGAAGCAAATCAGCAAGAGAAGTACAGAATAGAGTAGTCCAAAAAAAGAGAGTACAGAATAGAGAGGGAAAGAGAAAAGGAAAAGACGTGAGACACCCAAAAATTGAAAAAAGGAACGCAGGTTGTCTTCTTCCTTGCGGAACTTTCAGCGACGCCACCGCCTCTGCTCACCTGTCACCGACGCCACCGCTGCTGCCTCGCCGCTCCGCCCGCGTCTCAGCCGACCTCCCTCGCCGACGTCAGCCCCCTGCGCCTCCGCCCGACGCCGCGACCACGCGCTGCTGCCGCCGTCGCTCGCCCGTGCCTCCCTCTGCCCGAGCGCTGCTGCCGTCGCTCGCCTCGCCTCGCCTCCACCTGCAGCGCCCGACGACCCCTCTGCCTCCGCTGCTGCCGTCTCTCACCCGCCTTCCGCCCGACGGCCCGCTCCCTGCAACTCCGCTCGAGCACCCCTTCGACCCAGCAGTCAAGCAACGCCTGCAACTCCAGCTGTTGTTTCGCGGTCGCCGAAGCTCCGTCCGCGTCGCCGCGCCAGCGCCTCCGCCGGTCGCTGACACCCGCAGCGAACCGCCGCTGGGCGTCTGACGCCCTGGCTCGCCCGCTGCGCCCCGCCGTCGCCGCCTGCCACCGCTGCCCTCCGAGCACCAGCAGCACCGTCCCTCTGCCAGAACACCGCGCCACCTACGCCCGGCGCCCGACCCCCCCCTCTGCCTGAGCGTCACCGCCGTTTTTGCCGCCCGCCACCGCCGCTTCTGCAACCCGTGACCCGCGACCTGCTTCTCGCCCGCCAACCTGCGACGCCCGCTCCACTGCTCCGTCCGAGCACTCCTTCGCCTGGCGCCTGACGCCAGTCCCCTCCGCCGGACGCCTACACCTCAGCTCGTGACCGCGCCAGCAGCCCGCAGTACCTCCGCCCACGACCTGCAGCGTCCGACGACCCCTCTGCCCCCGCTGCAGCCACCAGCAGCACCGTCGCCGCCCGCCAGCCTTCGCCGGAGCTCCGAGTGTCGCTGCCCGACCCGGTGCCACGGCCTGACCCGGTGCCACGGCCTGACCCGGTGCAAATCGTTGGTCGCAAAACCCGCGCACCGCCCCGTTCTTTTTTTAAATAAAAAAGTCAAGGTAGTTTATTTATTTTTTATTTTTATCCTTTTTTTTTATCAAGTTCAGTTATTATTGCTCAAATTGAAACATTGGATGTCAACATTCATTTTATGAATATTCTAGGCATTATCTGCTGCTCAAAATTACTATAATTATTAATTTGATCCGTAAGATGTCGAATCATTTTTCTAATTATATTGATTTTAGGGGCATTTTGATAGTATTTTAATTTATTAAATCATTGTAATTATTAATTTGATTCGTAAGATTTCATATCAGATTTTTAATTATTTTGAACTTTCGTATGTTGTGGTGTTTAGGGTTAAAGTAATCGTTAATCTAATACGTGAGATGACAAATTATTTTTTCAATTGTTTTAATCTTTTATTTGATGAATACCTTGAGTGGTTTATTAGATATAATGTTTGTCTGGTAATTGCTTGTTTTGGAAAACATAAAATAAAAATTCAAATCTTGTGTTGGAGTAGCTTGTTTTCATAAATTAATATTGCATTTTTAGATTGCACATTTAGATAATTTTTGGAATAAATTAGGGATGGATCTAAATAATTTTTTTAGACAAAGATCTTAGATAATGTTTGCACATTTTAGTAATCTCATTTAAAAAAAAAATGTATTTTTCTAAGGTGGGATAGGGCTTAAGTCAAATTAACCCCTAGAACATTTTAGAGAATTATTCATTTTAGACAATTAAATTAGTTTTTTTAATTACGAATTTTAATAAAAAAATACAAAAATATTAGGTGGATGTCAAATAGTTTGCATAATAGGTTCATTTAATTAGAATTTGTTTGTTTGTAAAATTAGGTCATATAGTTAAAGTGCATGCTTTATGATAAAGTTCTAATTTCAAGAAAATCCAAAAAATAATTTCTTGCTTTGAGTATTTAATTCTTTTGATGTAATTTTTTTGATTCATTGAGTGTTTAATAATGATTGAGCATCCGTGTGATTACTCTATTGCATGATAGTAATTTAGCTTAAAATAAATCTAAACTGCTTGCAAAAACATTTTTTGAAAATAAAAAGAATAGTTGCGTTAGAGAAATTTAGTGTAATCAAGTTCCGTACCCAAATTTTTTAGTTTGTAGGAGTAAATTAATTCTCTCATTATTTTACTTAGGTGTCTAATCGACACTAAATTAATTAGTGTTGACAAAAACTTGAACTCAGGTCGCGAATTCGTATGAGCTTAGGAGAGCCTGAGCTAAGTTTAAGACTTAGTAGTTCGCTAGCCTAAACCCTAAATGGTGCATCCGAAATTTAGGTCACGACAGTCTTGCTTAAAATAATTAGTCAATGGAAGATATTTTCATTATCGACAATAATTTAAAAATAATAAAAATATTTTTCGTTTATTCATTTTTATAAATTATACAAGCCATAACTTTTAGGAAAATATATTTTTAAATTATTTATTTTTTGTGAAATGAACGGAAACCTAATTGAGATTCTCGATTTCAAAGATGCGGGGGAGGGCTACAACGATTTTTTTAGGAGGATTTGCGCTTAAATGAGGCATCGACTGAAAAGGAGAAGAAAGAATAGGCATGAAACGGCATAGAAAGGAATCTCCCCGCGGTTCCCCACTAACCCCTTCCCCCTTCGCCCCTCTCTCTCTCTCTCTCTATATATAACCAATATATTTATGGAATCGCCCCCCCTCAAAAATTGACTTCCAACAATGTATGTATTTTCTTTTCTTCACCGAAAAAAGTTAGGAGAAAGGACTATACATTTTCCCCATAGAAAGGGAAAGATTTTACATAAAGGAGAAAATAGATTTCCTCCACGCAGTCTCTGTGCTAATGAACCCACTAGTGTTCAAAAATGCTTTAAGGATAACTGGCGAACTAGGAAATATGCTCCGGTCCAAATATGCTCAAACTCAACACGTATTTTCGGACGGCTTTTGTGGCCTGAGAGGCAGGGAGCTATTGACTATATAGCAAGGGCACAAGCAAATTGCTATTTGTATCGTTCCAGCTTATGGCTATTAACATCTACATCTCTTCAACCCAAGAAAACTCGTATCCTTGTATCGTCCAAACCAAAGTCTTTCCTCTATACTGGCAATTTGCAAAGTGTATATTAATCAACATTTCGATAGAAACTACGATGTGGGTCCTTAAATTTATTTCATGAACATGTTCAACTTTTTGTATTTGTGCCACACTTTTTGTATTTATGCCAATTTAGTTTTAAATCTTTTTTGTAGACAATTTTTAATAATATTTTAATATTTTTAAATTTTTTATCTTTATCATTTTTCCTTCTCCTCCTCCTTCCCTTTTCCTCCGTTGGTCACTGGACCTTGGCAACTGGCCAGAGGCGATAGTTGATGAGGTCGAGGTTGACCTCGTCGGTCACTTTGCTAGTGGCCGTGAGGGCGGCCTCGCATTGGCCGACGAGGCTCGCCCTCGCCGAATCTGGCGAGGGTCGAGCCTCGCCCATGGCCAGTGAGGCTCGCCGACCTTCACCTTTGGCCGGTCGTCAAGGTCCGGTGATCAGTTGGAGGAAGAAGGAAAGAAGAAAAAATAAAAAATAAAAAATAAATAAAAATATTATTAAAAGTTGTCAACGTTAATGCCGATTAGGCCACGTTAGCCGGCTAGTGCCCGATCAGCAAAATCGAACCAAAATTGGCCAAAAAAGACTGAATTGAAGCAAAATAAAAAGATTTATAACTAAATTGGTATAAAAAAATTGATAACTAAATTGATATATATTAGACATTTAAGACTTTTTTAACACTTTTCCTTATCGGGATAGTAAGTCCCATCAAAGGAGAGACTAGGACGATTTATTGAGACAATATTGTCAAAGCTCATGGTGAACTTTTGCGGAGACCTCCGGTTAACAATCTTCCCTTTTTATGGTCAGGACTTTTGCCCGGAGGAGTTTCATTTGGTGGGGAAGAAAAAGTGCTATTAACTTGTGATCCTATAAAAAAGTTATGATTAATACCATAAAAGAAATTATAAATTGACGCTCATATTACATTTATGCTTAATCAATTTTGCGTTATAAAAAGATCTCATACTAATACATATATGCCACATTAATGTCAAATTGATATATCTACCAAAATCTTACGGAAAAATTGGGGAATATTAAGGATTTAAGCAATTTTCAAATCGTGAGGGAGTTTCTAGGACAAAACTAGTAGATTTTGACACATTTTCTGATCTTGGTTCATTTTTGTAGATCTGATTTATCAAAAACAGCATCGTTTATTGGATTTATGTCGAATTTCCATGCCACGTGCAAGTTAGCCGAGTTCTTTGCCACATATGTTCCACATCGGCAATTTAAAGGGATATTCTCTCGGATGGAATTTTTTTTTTTTTTTTTTTTTTTTTTTGTCGGTACTTGGATGGAAGTTAAATGATGGTAGATTTGTCATATGTGTATTAATTTAGGATTTTTGTGACTAGAAAGTTAGTTTGTAATAAATGTGACATGGTGTATTTGTTTGAATTTTTTTATTACATGAAAATTAGTTTGAAATAAATGTGCTAGGAATGTATCAATTTGAAGTTTCTAATGATAAATACTTCGCATGGAAAAAAATTTGCTACTATTCTCCCTAAAAATAAATTCAAGGCCCTACTTTGCGATTCATCCAACCCTCCATTCCTATAAGATT
This sequence comes from Eucalyptus paniculata subsp. matutina, assembly GCA_017140255.1. Classification (NCBI taxonomy): domain Eukaryota; kingdom Viridiplantae; phylum Streptophyta; class Magnoliopsida; order Myrtales; family Myrtaceae; genus Eucalyptus; species Eucalyptus paniculata. Next base: position 39,434,312 of record CM029441.1, read on the forward strand.
AAAGCCCGGGATGGTCACAGGACATGACGCCCGCACCTTCTCGAAGCACTTTATGTTAGTTTGGTATAGATATCTTACGAGAAGATGCGTCTCAATAATAGTGATAATTAAAATTGCGGATTTAGTTTAAGACACCGGCAAGCAAAAATTGAACATGTTCCTGAAATATAGTTAAGACCCACGTCGTAATTTTCATTGTGATGTTGATTAAAATACACTTTGCAAATGGCGAGTCTAGAAGAAAGACTTTGGTTTAGACGATACTCGGATATGAGTTTTCTTTGGTTCTAGAGAAGGAGATATTAAAAGCCATGAGTTGGAACGATACAAATACCAGTTTGCTTGGGCCCTTGCTATAAAATCAAGAGCTCCCTGCCTCTCAAGCCACGAAAACCGTCTGAAAATACGTATTGGGTTCGCGCCCCTAAAAAAAATTGGATCCACGCATATTTCCTGATTCACCAGTTATCCCCAAAGCCTTTTGAACACTAGTGGGTTAATTAGGTCAGAAATAGCGTGCAGGAAGTCTATGTTCTCTCCGGGGAAAATGTATTGTCCTCTCTCCTTTCTCTTTCGGTGAAGGAAACGTGTGTATCGTTGGAAATCAGTTTTCGAAGAGAGAGAGAGAGATTCCACGTCAAGGACATCAAAGACGGGCTTGATTGGACTGTGTTTTCCCTAACCCGGAAACCTCACTTTGCGGTTCATGCCATATCTTCTCCTTTTCAGATGAGGTATCATGTTTATGCAAATACTTCTCAATAATCACTGTAGCCCCCACATCTTTGAATTTGATGGTAAGAAGCACGCTTAGTTTCGTCTCGTCTTTAGATTTCTCTCTAGCGTGATTAGCGAAGCTAGGGTGCTCGGTACTCGTGACATATGTGAAACGTCTAGATAGACCGCTCAATGCTAATACGTAATGCATCTTAGGAGTAGTAGAAGCTGTGCATTCCTTCTTTATGACACATAAGAATAATGATAATGATAGTGTAATGATAATCTTCTATATTTATTTGTATATATTCACTTACGTAGGGAAAAGTGCTAAAAAAGTCATAAACTTTTTGTATTTGTACCAATTTAGTCATAAATCTTTTTATGTTATGCTAATTTAGTCTTTTCCGGCCATTTTTGGCCAGATTTTGCTGACTGGATGCTTTGGTCGGTTGACGTGGCCTTATCGGCACCGACGTTGATAATTTTTAATAATATTTTATTTTATTTTTGAATTTTTTCTTTTTTTCTTTCTCTTTTTCCTTCGGTCGGTCGTTGGACCTCGATGATTGGTTAGAGGAGACAGTCGGCGAGGTCGAGGTCGACCTTGCCGACCACCTTGCTAGTGGCCGCGAGGGCGGCCTCACACTGGGTGGCGAGGCTCACCCATGGCTAGGGAGGCTTGACCTCACTAGATCCGGCGAGGGCAAGCCTCGCCTGCTCGGCGTGAGGCCGCCCTCAAGGCCTAGGAGGCGAGGCTCGCCCATGGCCGGTGAGGGCGAGCGAACCTAGGGAGAGAAGGGAAAGGGTCAGATATGGAGGACGGAGGACCAGATTTGAGAAGTTGAGGACTCGCTGTCGCTACCCCGTCGCGACCGTCACTCCCTACAGTCGCCTCCACCCCCCTGATGGCATCACCTTACTGTCCTGGCCAAACCTCGAGCCATAGGCGAGGCTCGTCCTCACTGCCCAGGTCTTGAGGGCGGCCTCGCGCCGGGCGAGTGAGGCTCGCTCTAGTCAGATCTAGCGAGGGTCAAGCCTCGTTGGCCATGGGCGAGGCCGCCCTTGCGGCCACTGGCGAGGTGGCCGGTGAGGTCTAGCGACTAGCTGGAAGAAAAGAAAAAGAAAAAAAGAAAAAAAGAAAAAATATTAAAATATTATTAAAAGTTATCCACGTTAGCGCCAATCAGGCCACGTTAGCCAGTCGGCGTCCAGTCAACAAAATCCGGACAAAATTGGCCAGAATGGACTGAATTAGCACAACGTAAAAAATGTTTAGGACTTAATTGGCACTAAAAAAAGGTTTAGGACTAAATTGGCACAAATACAAAATGTTTAGAACTTTTTTGGCACTTTTGCCCACTTATGTATAATTTGTATAGTGATCGTGGAGCAGCATAGATGCAATGTCCACCACATAAATTTAAATAAAATGGCATTATTGTGATTAAATACTTCAGGTGCCTCTTGAATGGCTTGGGGTCCAAGCTGATCTTGTCACAAACCAATATGCACAGAGTCAACTAAATAGTCTCAATTGATGCCATGACCAATGATTCTTTAAACAACAGTCTGTTTTAATTCATAAAATGTTACCTATACTTTGGTCGGGAAATAAGTTCCTGAGATACTCGAAAGTTTAGCTTTTCTAGACTTTGCTTATGTATAAAAATGATTTTGTGATAGTGAGAACAAATTTAGAAGTGTGCATGACTTTGGTATAGAACATAGAAGATCCGATCCGATCACATAAGCTTTGTGAATGCTTGCAGGGTGATTCTAGGCTCATGCATCTTGTGCCCACAAACAGATTCAAATTCTTAGCTCGGTTTATTCTGAATAGCTGATTTTTGTTATATCATTAAAATAATTACTGTATCGGGTAAAAAGTCATTTATATAGAAATAATCATTCGTATCGAAAGTCACTTCAAAATATATTATATACATTAAGTTACTTAATGTATGAAATTAATAGCAAGACGAATAATTTACTCACCACAAAAAATTTGTTGCGATTATGAATTGAAAGTTATTAATTAGATGGGGATATTACCAGCATAAATGGTCATGCATGCTATTTTTATGCCGAACAAATGAGAATTCACTAACTCTAGATAGGTAAGAGAATATTTATTCTAATTCAAAGGTATCACTGCTAACAAGTTGTTGGAATTTACATGCTTTTTTCCATGGAAAAAATAATTTGACCACAATGAAAAATATGTATTAAATAGTACGCACTTGATAAGTACTTAATCTCTTTTAGAGGTAATTATGGGTTTGATAGTCTACTATGCCTGACTAGACTTACACAACTTAAAGGCCGAAATGGGCATGCTTGGATAAGCAATTCCTTCCTTAAGCCCGAACTATCCATGTTCGGCTACGCAAAAACTTTTAAATCGGTGTCAATCACTTATATATTGAAAAGTACAATGTTTTGACGTGTCCTCATCTATTGAAGAATTACTCCTTTATTATGAGATCACTTATTCTCTCTCTGTCTTTGCATCTCTCTTTTTTTGGCAAATGCATAGAGCATTATGAGTGCTCGAAAGTCGAAACTTAGGAAGGAGACCTGAACTCACATCGATATTCCATGAAGAGAACATCCTTCTTCACATCTTGGGCCGACACAAATTGTGGCCTGTGGATTATTTGGGCCTAAGTGGTAGGGAACCACGGGCCATATAAAGCCCAGCGACGAGGTTAAAAATGTCAATTGGCGCTATATAAGGAAAAGTTTTATCTTCTGCGCAGAGAAACTCCAGGGACACTTGGAACGGAGCGAAAGTCTCGCAGGTCCGTCCCTTTTGTATCTTTTATAGTTTATTCGTCCCTGTTCGCTCGTTTCCTCGTGAATCGAATCCTTGTCCATGCTTGTTGACGGATCATTGTATTCGGTGTACTTGCATAAACAGTTTGGGAAAATATGAGTTCTTGGTGTGGCAAATTGATATGTTGCTTTCAATGCCTGAAATAATATCACAAAGTCATCGTAGTTCTGGCTGCATGCTTTTTCACTTTGTTGATTGGTGGTGGTGGTCTCTCATCTGTTTGATCGCTTGAACTTCGGTCAGTTTCTTTGCGGTCGAGGCTTACAGTGCTTGTTTTCATGTGCGGATTCTCCAGGTTTTAGCTTTGCTACAACGTGAAAGAGCATGCATGAAAGATACGTAGATAGTTAGAAAGTGAAGGCGTGTTCTAATAGCACTGATGTTTGTTCCAATCGGTATTCAGCCGTCCTAATCATTGCTCTGCTTTCTTTCCTTTTTTTTTTTTTCATAACATTCGTATGCAGCGGGTACGGCATTGATTATTCAATTGCTTCAGGGAGGAAACGCTTTTAATGCATTTTCCCAGAGCCTTAACCCGAGGACGATAGTACATGACTGGCAAGTTTTGATCAGTATTCAAGACATGTTTTTTGCAAGCTAAGTCATTTTTCGTCCCTGGATGCTGGGACCTTGTGTATGCCCAGAGGCTGTGGCGAAGGGCTTCAAATGCATTTTCAGCGATGGAGGGGTTTGGTATCTTAGATCATTTTGATATGGCCTAGAGCTGCTGCTGCTGCTGCTGCAGATAAGCCAGTCTTTGAGCATCCTTCTATGCTGGGGCATTGAGTCTTTTTCTTCTTGGCATTCTTACAGTTTAATTCAGTTTAATTCAAACTATCATTGTTATGTCATTTTGATGGTATGGATTCATGAAGTACGTTACAATCAAGGTGTTTTACAGAAATTGTCCTTATGAATTCACTTGATTTTGGAGTTCAGTTCAATGGAAGCGATACGATAGCGAGAAAGAATAGAGTTTTATTATTTTCTGAAATCATCTTGTCATATTAGATTAGCCACATATAAAAAAAAAAAAAAAAACTATGAGACATGATATTTGATCCTATTAAAAATATAGGTCGTGATATATATTATATATTATGATGGGTGCCATTCATCACGCCATTGTTAAGATTAGTTGTATAAATAATATTGTCAAATGAAAAGAAAAAGGATGATGCTACTATTAAATTATTTCTTGTAATTCAATATGGTCATCATTGATTGTTCAATTTAATATATCAAACTTTAGGAATTTGTTTGTCTTTTCAAATATGAGGTCATGCACCTCAGCCACTAGTGGGAGAGAGAGAGAGAGAGAGAGCCGATATCTCCCGACATCCACATTCGTCGCGGTGGCTCACCTACCCTAAAAATCATAAAAGTGTAAAAAAGAAAATAACGATGACTAGGACTGCTCATTTCCAATTTGAATCTTTAATTAGCCTTGGAGGCATGTTTCGAGGGGTCAGGGTGCATATCTCCAGGAAGTTTCCTTCTCATAATGGACCTTTTAAGAAAATTGTGAGGAGGACAAAGCGGACGAGGTGCAAGGAAATTGCCCAGAACCGAAGCCTTCCACCTCCATTTTCTCCAGAGTCTCTCGGAAGTCATTACCCTGCCTTTTCTATCTCTCCCCACTTTTCCACACGTGGCGTTTACATGTTCCTGCTCCGGCAAAGGGATTCCAGTGCACTAATCCCGCGATAAGGTAAGCAAAAATCGTTCTTTCGTGTGATATTGATGGTAGATCTATGTCATCAAATCTTGAAATCTCGTAAAGAAATATAGCCTTAAAAATAATTATTTCTCATCAATTTTTCTGAATATTGTTCTAGTTGAACTTACAAAAAAAAATCCTGACAAAAAATAAAGCACTAATGCATGAAAGAAAATGACGATGAGATGTGGATAACCCAACAAATATTACAAAAGAGAGAAAAAAAATGAGCCACGTTGATTTACGGGAAGGTGAAATCAGTCATTTCATTTTTTCATCGTCCAAGTCAAGCCGTGATATTCAAACATTTTGAAACTTTTAATGGCTATCAATTGTCTTATGTCATTTTTAATGTCACTTTTGCTTTAAATTCGGGATGTGGTGGATGGGAGGGTTAGGCCAAATATTATGCGCTTTACATCTTCCTTTCACACTTTTTTTATTTATTCCTTTTCGATTGAAAAGCAGAAAGTAACTCTCAAACTTTAATAATTTCACCAGGAATCTTACACTGATGTTATGACCTTGGCAAGTGATTTTATTAGCCAACAACCAATTTTAGTACTTGATCCATTTGTATAGTGATTAAGTTTGAAATCGTAAAATGACATGATCTTAGGAATTGGAAATCGATATTAACTATATGAAAGTAAGAATTTCTCACTTGTTGGAAATTTCCTATAATATGGGCCTACATTAATTAATTGATTTTCTATTTTAAATAATTAGGTTAATAGATAGTCCAATATTTGTTGAACCCTAAAATGATGATTGAATTAGGTATTGGTATTTATTGATAACGGGCCTAATTGACCGGTGTTTGACCATTTATCCTTAAAACCTTTTTGATACTCTATTTCGTGCTGAGGTAATGAATGGCGTGTAGTCCTTTTTTTTTTAGGGTGAACGGACGTATATTGTTGGAAATCAATCTTTTAAGCGATTGAAACAGAGATGGAAAATAAAAACAACTTTTGGCATGTGAAATCGCTTTCCGGGGTCTTTATGTTGCCATTTGCTTGAAGGTTTCCTTAAAAGGAAGTTTAGGATAAAGGTCGGATAAACTAGAATTGCTGAAAAGTAACGGGACAACCATCGCTAGATATATGAACATCTTCTGACAACTCTCTTGAGTAAAATGCCGTATCCCTTCAATTTCAAAGCATCATTTATATAACCCATTCTCTAATTACAAGTATACCTCATATCAAATTAGGAAAAAAGCCTAAACGCTAACGTGGAATGCCAACTGCCTATCTTCCGTCGGTGAATGCAGCTCTTTGTCGAACCAGCTGAGCAACTCAGCCAGCGTTTTCCCATGCTGGAGGAATCCGCGTGGAGCTCGAGGCAGGCATTGCGCGGACGTTGATGTCAAGCGGTAGTAGGCGGTATTGGATGCCAATGGCCTTCGTTGCAAGAGTGCTGTTTGGATATATAATCTTTAGATTGTCATACCTCAGAAACACGGTCGTCAGGATGTTTATCTCTTCCACAACCATCTAAAAGGATACAACATATGAATGGGCGATGAATAACAGAAGAGACCATGTACAAGCCAAAGCAAATAGAGCAGTGAATATACAATCGACACGTGATACCAGTATTTACCTGGACTCCATCGATCTCGCACCTGTCGCCCACATCATACGGACGCATCACGAACAAGAAGACGATCGCCTCAAATATGGTCTTGCAGGTGTTCCTGAAAATAAATGCGACAAGGACGAGCAGCGAACAGAGAAAGAACAGGAACTTGCTTGTTGCTATTCCCAGGATGAGAAGCCAGATGATCAATATGATGATACCGACTATGACGTTGACCACGTGATGCAGCTTGTCGACTGCAGTCTTGGTGTCATTTAAGGTCAAGGCAAGTGCTCTCCTCCCCCTGAAAGCATTGACCTAAAACGATTTGGTTAATTCGATTAGCATTGAAGACCAAAAAGTATGAACAAGCATGTCTAAGAACCTAATTTAACAGAATTCCACTCACCAGCCAGTTCTCCAGGCGCGACTTGCTGATTATCTTCTTGCATTCATCAACTCCTTCGAAGAGACTCATCGTATTCAAGGCTTCATGGTCCTTCATGAACCGCTTCAGATCTTCCAAGTAGATAAACCTAGCAACATCAATAAATTAAATAACTGACTCGGACACTTTCCATCATAAAACCAGATAATATCAACTGCACATAGTGCGCCAGTTAATTGGAAAGAGATCCAATCAGGGAAGCAATTGCCTCATTCAAGGATTATGTCAAAACCTCAAAACAGGAGGTGAAGAACTATGATCTTACTTCGAATTAGGCTTAGCCACATTTCGAAAGATCTTCCTAGCTGCAGCTTTGGCTTCGTTTTCACTCCTGATCATTGTTGCCGGCTCATCCTCTTGAGTAGAATCCTGTATCTGCTCATCCAACGTCGAGTGAAATCCATGCCGCACGATATTAATCAATCTTTTCATATTCCAGGCAGACACATTTTTGGGATTCATCTTTTGCAAGTGCTCCATTGTGATCCCTCCCTCGCTGTTTCCCGACAGCCCTGGAGAGAGCTTGGTGTTCTTCTCTCGGGGACTTCTCTGAAGCCCTCCTCCGCTCCCAACTACCATCCCACTTTTAGTTGGAAAAGCCACCGCCCTTAGATCTGGCGGCACAGTCACGCCTGCTTTCTGTAAAGTCTGGAGATCACATGCAATCTCCTCCTCCTCTTCCTGTCTCCTCCAAATTTCAATCAAAGGGGGACCCGACAATGTCTCGATCACGTACTGATTGAACAGAGACTTCTGGATCCGTTCAAAGTAGGTGCTCACATGGAACGACCATGCCAGCACCTTGATGATCAGTGTCTTGATCAACCACAGTAGAGTCCCCACCAAAAAGCACACCAGCACCTTGGTGACGTACCTCAACCTGTCACTGTTCGTCTCCCTCTCGACCTTCTTGTCGAATAGAGCATGCCAAGCAATCAAGACCAATCCCAACCACAGGCAGTTCTGCACTGCCTTTCGAAGGCCGTAGACGAAATAAAGAACCCGTTTTCGCAGCAGAAAGTTCCTCTCGATGAAGAACACAACTAATCGAATCATCCACCCAGAGACCAACCTCCCACAAATCAAGACCAGGACCATGACCTCCCACTTCCACAGTTTGAGCTTCCACAAATCCTTATGCTTCAATGTAGGAATCGCAAGAGTATAAACTAAAGCACCAATGATCAAGACCAAACTCACCAACTGTAACAGAGCCATGGCACCGAACTGGGTTTTCTCGAACTCCTCTGGCAGGTCTTCTTCCAAGAAGATGTCGTCCTCGTCCTCATCCCCTGCCCTCCCCAACATTCCAGACCGCGGAATGTGACCCGATCTTCGCAGTAATTCCATGGATCAGTGTAAACAGAGAAAAACAGAACAAGCTTTGAAGGTGTGTGAGAGGCGCGCGTGCAGTGGAGAAAACGCGGTTGCACTTTGAAGATGGAGTTGTGAAAGAGACCGCCGAAGCAGAGGATATATAAATGGCGAGAGGAGGGAGGAAACAGGAAACGTTCCGAAATAGGCAGCTCGTAAGAGGAAACAGAGCAGGGCGCTCTGGGATTCCGTTGGAAATCGAAATTCGCTTTCCTGTTCTGTTCTCCGTTCCAAAATAGGCAGCGAAGGTCGAAAGAGGAAGCAGAGCAGAGCAGAGCGCCCCGGGATTCCGTTGGAAATCGAAATTCACTTTCGTGTTCCATTGTCTGCATGGCCAGGGTTTCCCAAATGCCCTTCGTACAGGATGGAAATTACCGGACTGCCACTCTCCCGAAAAATTCGGTAGCAATTGCAAAGTTTTGATGTTCAAAACGCGATATCGAAGAAGAGAAAGAAATATGGGAGGATAGTTTCGAAAGGGAAATATATATATATTCTGTGTGCAAAATAATAAGGTATTGAAATATTCGGTGCAAAAATGATATGTATGCATAGGCGTCGTCATTTAGAATTATGTTTATCAAATATTTTAACACAACTTACCCATACACAACATGCGGTTCGATATCATTAATTGCAAAAGTTAAAAACAAACCGTTCGATATCAGTCTTTTAAGTGATCGAATGAGAGATGTAACATAAAAAAATAAGTTTTGGCATTGTGAAATGGCTTTCTAGGTTAAGGAACTCCTCATGGCCTTTGATTGTGTTTCCCTGACTCCCCAAACCTCAATTTGCCAGTTCATGCCTTATCTTCTCCTCTTCCATTGATGTATCACGTATGAGCAAACCCTCCTGAAAACTCAGTAGCCCCGGGACTTTAGTTTTTTTCTTGTCTTAGCTTTCTCCTCTTGGCATGGCCTAGAGAGCTTGAGTGCCTAGTACTAGTTACAGATGTAAAATGCAATGTTATTATAGACAGGCTGCTCGATGCTAATACAAAATTGAGCCAGCTCAATGAGCCCAGGTGTACTAAAAGCTGTGTAGTCCTTTATGCAGATTAGAAAATCGATAAGTATAGTGAAGTCATGATTTTTTACATAGATCCATAGTGATTCATTTGTTTCTATTTTGCAGAGGGACTATGGAGTAGGAGAGATGCCATATCCACTGGAACTGTAAATAAAACGGCATTACCACGTCTACATTACTTCAAGTGCCCCCTGAATGGGCAGGGGGTCCAAGCTGCTCCTGTCGCGAACAAATATGCACATCAGCCAAATAGTCTTGGACCTAGCCTCTCCCTTCTCTACCGGATGGTAGTTTCTCTCTACCCTTGGGTAAAGGGTAGCAATGGCTTCTGAATCCCTTAAAAACCCTAACCCATCCCTCACCAAAACCTTATACCCTCACCATAAGCTGTTTTCATACATATCCGCATCTTCTCTCACCATAACCAGCCGATTTTCCCAATACCGTTGACACCTAAATTTTAACTATTTTATTTACTTGTTCATCATATAAAGCATTTCATAACATTTACATTCAAGTAACAATAATATTTAACTTATCTTTAAAAAAAAAATTGTTCTAAAAAAATATAAAGAAAAAAAAAAAAAAAAAGAGAGAGGTTAAGAAATAATTTATAAAATAAAACATTTGGCTGTGGAGGGAGAATTTGAAAGATTTTAGATTTTGGATAATGGAGTATTTTTCTTGTTGAGCATATCCCTCGTTTTAGAGGATGATTGTTAGCAATTGGGTAAATTATCCTAGAAAATCTTCACAAAAGATTTTAGATTTTGGAGCCATTTTCTTGTTGAGCATATTCCCTTTTTCAAAAGATGATCGTCGGCGGTTGAATGAATATATGCAATTATCTCGGAAAATCTTGGAGAGAGAGATATACCGGGAGGGAGCGGAGAAAGGCTCGACGGTTTTGTCAAAGACCAGATTGCAGAGAGAGAGAGAATCCTGTTCGCATAACAAAAGGGAGAAGTCGGCGAAGCGCTGGCGAGGTTTCGTTCAAGGAGAGAGCATAATCCTTTACATCTAGTCCAAATTTTCGAGGAGTCATCACAAAAAGGAGTCCCACATGCGGCCACGCCATAAAAAATACGCAGCACTTCGTCACATCATCAGTGCATCTCGTCATCATCCTCGGCCACCTTACAAGCGATCTTCGCGATTTATTTTGAGGAGTAAGCCCAACGCTCCACTGACCCGGTGACACTACTCAGCAAGCACCGACAATCCTCTTTACCCTTGCATGCGTGCATGGAATTTCTGGCCTTGTAGGATCGAATTGGAATTGCCGAGTTCCGGCAACGATCGATATTGTTTGTTGCCTGCTGCTACTGCTGAGTTGTGTCGAGTTGACCATGGATCTGTGAACTCGTCCTCGTCCTTACATCATTCCTTGCCGGTCCCATTCTTGGAGATAACTTTTCCGAGCTAGGTAATCCTTTTAACCTAATTTAATTTGGTCCTTTTGATATTTTGTTATTTAGTTTACAATTATTTATTTCTAATTGTGATTTGTGATTTTGTTAGACATTATCTTATTAAGAAGATTGTTGTATTGAGGATCACAATGATAAGAAATACTGAGCCCAGAGACGTCGGATTAGATTTTTTATTATTGTGATTTTTTCATCTTGAGTTGGGGTGAATTATCTTTTATGTGGCTAATTACATTTCTCGTGTTAAATTTTAGTAAATTTTCTTATAAATGTTTTTATAAAAATTGCATTACATAATAGGTTAGATTGCATTCCATGTTAGAACCTTTTTTTAAGCATAATATATGAACATAGGAAATTTCGTGGTTAAGATAGATTTAGTTATTCCTCAGTTTAGATGATAATATACTAAATACGATTCTAATAGAAAAGTTATAAAAAAAAAAAGAAAAGTAAAATCATAAAAAAATGCATATAGAATTACCATGTCATCTATTCCATATCATGTAGCACATGCATATTTAGGATCATGTAAATCAGATTGCACATATCTTGTGACGGTTCAAGTTATGTTATTTGAATTGTACCTCACATGTCATTAGATTAAAAATCATGCATATTAAATTTAAATTAAGATTGCATATAATCAATATTTTTTTTTAAAAAAGAAAAAATTAGGTGCCATGTCATTTAGAAATCATGTTTAGGGTATGCATTTTTATTAGCATTTTTGTAATCTTTTTTAGAGAGTAGACCTGGTTGTAGTACATAAATTATTACAATCTATCACTTCGGTTTATTGAATGTTATTTTATTGATCATGCACTCGCATGACCACCCTTTACATGTTAGTAGCTTAGGTTAAAATTAATCAATATTGCCTGCAAAATATTTTTGAAATTAAAATGGAAAGATACCGAAAGGGCGATACATTAATCTAATCATGTCTCCGGACATTAATGGTGCATATTTCCAGGAAGTTTCTTCTCATAATGGACCTTTTAAGATAATTGTGAGGAGGACAAAGCGGACGAGCTGCGAGGAAATTGCCCAGAACTGAAGCCTTCCACCTCCATTTGCTCCGGAGTCTCCCGGAAGTCATTACCCTGCCTTTTCTGTCTCTCTCTACTTTTCCACACGTGGCGTTTACATGTTCCTGCTCTGGCAAAGGGATTCGAGTGCACTAATCCCGCGATAAGGTAAGCAAAAATCGTTCTTTCGTGTGATATTGATGGTAGATCTTTGTCATCAAATCTTGAAATCTCGTAAAGAAATATAGCCTTAAAAGTAATTATTTCTCATCAATTTTTCTGAATATTGTTCTAGTTGAACTTACAAAAGAAAAATCCTGACAAAAAATAAAGCACTTATCCATGAAAGAAAATGACGATGAGATGTAAATAACCCAGCAAATATTACAAAAAAAAAAAAAATGATCCATGTTGATTTACGAGAAGGTGAAATTAGTCATTTCATTTTTCTATCGTCCAAGTCAAATCTGATATTCAAACATTTTGAAACTTTTAATGGCTATCAATTGTCTTATGTCATTTTCAATATCACTCTTGCTTTAAAACTGGGATGTGGTTGTTGGGAGGGTTAGGCCAAATATTATGCGCTTTACATCTTTCTTTCACACTTTTTTATTTATTCCTTTTCAATTGAAAAGCAGAAAGTAACTCTCAAACTTTAATAATTTCACCATGAATCTTACACCGATTTTATGACCTTGGCAAATGATTTTATTAGCCAACAACCGATTTTAGTACAAGACCATTTGTATAATGATTAAGTTTGAAATCGTAAAATGACATGGTCTTAGGAATTGAAATCGATATTAACAATATGAAGGTAAGAATCTCTCACTATTATTAACTTATGAACCAATCATGCTTAAATCATAATAATATACGAAGTGATTCCTACGCTAGGCAGGAGGCAGTCAGGAAGGAAAATTATACACTCAAACAAAACCAGAAGAGCCAGATACCTTGTAAAAAGCAGCAATGCCCTCTTCCTTAAGCATATGTTCATTGTCACCTGAACAGCTGATCCCCGACCCAATTGAATCCTCACCTTCACGCGAAACAACGATCAAAACCCAAAAAGATGAATAAATCTGAGCGCTCAGCCATAGATTTGGAGCAACGGAGCGATCCCATTCTATTACGCACCGAAATGCATTTTCAGCAATCAAGGTGTGTGTCACTGGGGGCTGGGACCTAGTGTATGTCGGTTAGACGTCGCAAAGGGCTTCGAATGCATTTTCAGCAATCAAGGTTTTTGGTATCTAGATCGTTTAGATGTGCCATGGTATCAAGTCTACATTGCAGAGCCCCTCGAAGGAATAAGCGATGCTTCCAAACAAAAACTTGTGATTGGTGATGAAGGGCACACGATATAGCCTAGAGCCACTGCTGCTGCAGGGAAGCCAGTCTTTGGGCATTGAGTCTTTTTCTTCTCGTTTCTTGTCCTTTGTCCATTTAGAGTTTCTTTTTTTAAATAAAAAAAAAATCGCAAGGGAACCCTTTAAGTGGCGATGAAGTTATATCTACATTCCTTTGCAAATGACCGGTCTCGATAGTAATCTCTTTTTTCGGGGTCCTGGCCTGTTACCTATTATCATTTGTCATATAATCTGTAGTGCAGTTTCTCTATCATGTGAAATTTTATTTCACAAAAAAGGGCCAAGTTGGATATCACCCAACAGTTCTGTATGAGTATCGGGGTTGTATGGATTTTGAAGACATACGAAGTAGCTGGGGGTTTTACCATATACGCTTAAAGCCTTTTCAATACTATGTTTCGTGCTCAGGCAATGAATGGCGCATGGTCCTTTCTTTTCCGGTGAACGCAATGTATATTGTTGGAAATCAGTCTTATAAGTGATCGAAACGGAGATGGTTCATAAAAACAACTTTTGCCTTGTGAAATGGCTGTCTAGGGTAAGGAACTCCTCATGGCTTTTGATTGTGTTTCCCCAACTCCCCAAACTTCTATTTGTCAGTTCATGCCTCATCTTCTCCTTTTCCATTGATGAGTCACGTATGTGCAAATCCTCCTGAAAACTCATGGTAGAGACGATTAGGTACTTTTTTCTTGTATTAGGCTCTTCTTCGCGTGGCCAAGAGAGCTTAGTACTAGTTACAGATGTAAAATGCAATGTTATAGACGGACTGCTTGACACTAATAAAAAATTGAACCGATGCAATGAGCCCACATGTACTAAAAGCTGCGTATTCCTTCTTTATGCAGATTAGAAAATCGATAATTATAGTGTAGTCGTAATCTTTTACATAGATCTGTATTTATTCCCTTGTTTCTATTTTGCAGAACTACTGCAGAGTAGGAGAGACGCCATATCCACTAGAAATGTAAACAAAACAATACTACCATGACTATATTACTTCAGATGCCTCCTGAATGGGCAGGGTGTCCAAGCCGCTCTTGCCATGAACCAATATGCACAGAGTCAGCCAAACGGTCATGGTTCTTACCATGCCCAAATATTCTTCGAATGCTGCCATTCGTCTCGATAAGTAAACTGCTACCATGTACTTTGACCGGGAAATAAGTTCCAAAGATATTTTAAAGTATATCCTTTCCGGGCTTTGCTTGCGCACATATTAATTAGGGTCTGTGCCGCACTTTTGAGGTAACCAAAACATCTGTACCTCTAGGTATAGGGCATGAATGATCAAACCACTTGAGCTTTGTCAATGCATGCAGAGGATACTAGGCTCTCACATCTCGTGACCATTAACAGATTTGAATTCTTAGTCCAGTTGATTTGAAATAGCCAATTTTGGTTGGATCATTTCAATGCTTACTAAATCCGGTGAAAAGTTATTTACATACAAATGATCGATTATATGGATATTATATATACACACATATAAGCTTCCTGAAGTTACCCATTCTGTGTGTAATTTACAAACAAGATGAATAGGTTACTCACCACACAAAAAATCGTTACAGTTTTAAATTGAAATTTATTAATTACATGGCTATATTATCAATAGAAATGGTCAGACATGCTATTCTTATTTAGAAAATTGCCATTAATTGATAATTTACTAATTGTAAATAAATAAAATACGCTCCTCTTAACCAAAGTTATTATTATGCACGAAAATAACAAGTTATTGATAATCACATGCTTTTTCCATGAAACTGGAGATAAGGAAAAAATTGGGTTGCTTCTCCGTAGCCCCATGGTCACTTTGCAACGCCATTATTCACTCCACCCCAAGCGCCCCCCCCCCCCCCTCTCTCTCTCTCTCCCTCTCCCTCTCCCTCTCTCTCCATCCGTGATGTCGCCAACCTGAGATGACCATAGATTTGAGGTCATCCGAGGGTGGGCAGCCATTCGCAGTAGTCTTAACCTTTGTGGTTGCAAGATTGTGACCATTCATGCCTTCGATCGAGTGCCTTTCCTCCTACGCCGTCGAAGAACAAGGAAAGGCAGACACGATAAGCCACAATACAGCCAACCTGGCCACACGAGGCCGGCGGGAAGAAAAGAGCTCACTAGCCCCGAAGTAGGCGACCAAGATGGTCCCTACTCTAACATACTCCAACGCGCTTGCAACCCCAGGGTAGATATCGTGCAGCAGCATGCTGTTCCACAAGGTGACGAACCCGATGGAAGCGCGAGCACAATCGCGCTGGCTTGCAGGTGGGTCAACCCTTGGTGCTGGCTTATGAGGAGCCCCACGATCACGGAAACGGCAAACTCCAGCACCACCTTCCCCAACTCCTATCCTTAGAACATTTCCGATATCGGCGAATTGGGCCAGACTGGGACGAATCGAAAGTTCTAGTCTGAGAGCTTTCGGCAGTCGTTGTGCTTCCGATTCCATGCACATTCGATGCGTGTATACCCCCATTCTCAATGTCTATGGCGGAGTCGGAATCGTCCACCACTAGGCAGCATGTTGGGCTAGCACCACTGTGCAAAGCGGAAGCTGTGGTGCGGTTTGGGTTCTGGTCGTTGCATGATGATGTAAGCCATGGAATACGAGAAGCGAGATTGGGAAGAACGACTTGAGGCTCGAACGAGGGTCCGAAGTCTAGTGGGAGGCCATTTCTCATTCGAACAAGTACCCTGCACGATGATGGCCACTGAATAATTATCACGAGAGGAACTATACAAACCGAGGAAAATTTATAGCTGAGGAAAATTTGAATAAAGTTTTCCTAGATTAGTAAAAGAGGAACTATATTCCTTTATTTATAGCTAAGGAAAATTTCTAGAAAGAGTATAAAAAGTATCTATACGTAAAATATGATAAATACAATCTTTAGGAAAACTTTATTTAAATAGTGATATCCGGGTAGGTGTTTTTTTCAATTCAATAACTATTTGAATTGAATGATTTCTTATGAGTATTTAATATTCAAAGAAGTCCAATAGTAAGCCCCCGACTTACCAATTACATCTCTCTTGTGATAATTATTCCGTGGCCATCAACGCAGGTACTTGTCGGAACAAGAAATGGCCTCCCACTAGACTTCAGACCCTCGTTGGAGCCTCAAGTCATTCTTCCTCAATCTCGCTTCCCATATTCCATGGCTCGCATCATCATGCAACGACCAAAACCCAAACTACACCACAGCTTCCGCTTCGCACAGTAGTGCTAGCTCGACATGCTGCCCAGTGGTGAACGATTCCGACTCCGCCATAGACATTTAGAATGGAGGCATACACGCGTCGAATGCGCATGGAACCAGAAGCACAACGACTGTCGAAAGCTCTCAGACCAGAACTTTCGATTCGTCCCAGTCTGGCCCAGTTCGCCAGATAGCGAAAATGTTCCGAGGACAGGAGCTGGGGAAGGTGGTGCTGGAGTTCGCCGTTTCCATGATCGTGGGGCTCCTCATAAGCTGGCACCAAGGGTTGACCCACCTGCAAGCCAGCGCGATTGTGCTTGCGCTTCCATCGGGTTCGTCACCTTGTGGAACGGCATGCTGCTGCACAATATCCACCCTGGGGTTGCAAGCGTGTTGGAGTATGTTGGAGTAGGGACCATCTTGGTCGCCTACTTCGGGCTGGTGAGCTCTTTTCTTCCCGCCGGCATCGTGTGGTCGGGTTGGCTGTATTGTGGCTTATCGTGCTTGCCTTTCCTCCTGCGCCTTGTTCTTCGACAGCATAGGAAAGCGAGTAGCACGGAACGACTGCATCTAGGTATCGTTTAGCATGAACAACAACAGTTCACTTGGATTTTTGGAGCAAGCACTCAATCCTAGTTGATGTAGAACAACATGCAAATGCTTGAGCGTCATAAGAGCAAGCGATCTCACAAATCAAAGAGGATTGCGTGATCTTTGAGGTTATAAATGGGGTACAATATTTGATTTACGCGTTTTCCTTGATTTCTGAGATGTCGCGAATTTTAGACGCGTTTTGCTGATTTTCTAGTTGTGTTTTGATCACTTTCCCTTTTATCAATATCTTTTCCTTAATTTTGTTATTCGATTTCAGTTATTTGGTTATTTTCCTGATGGCGACCTCCTTATAAATAGGCGCCTAAGATATTGTAATGTACACATCATTATTCAAAATAAATGCTATCTTTCGGAATCCTTTCCAAGCATAACTTCCTCCGCGTCACTAGTAGACCCGCTCGTCTTGTCCACGTCTAGTCAATTTAATAATCTGATCGTCTAAAGGTGTGTGTTTGTGTGTCGGGTTCAGGCTTGAGGTCTCTGTGGCTTTGTGGTTAGTTCTAGTACTACCGTTCTGTAAACATTCCCTTCCTTGCTACGCGTTTTTTAAGGTAAGTATCTCACTGCATCAACAAACGTGCATTCTCTAAATAAATCGTTTCTACTAGTTATGTCCTAATAACTCCCTCACGTTTTGAAAACTATTAAAATCGTTAGTGTTCTTCAATTTTGCTCCGAGATTTTGATAGATGGAACACGTATGTACTAGTTTGAGATTTTTTATGATGCGTAAATTAATTTAAGGTAAATATAGTCCACGTGTACCGGCATGAAATTTTCAATGACATGGAAATTAATTTGGGATAAATATGATATGGGTGCATCATTATATGATTTTTTTTAGGTTATTAACTCTAATTCTTTTTTAAAAGATCATCCTAATCATGAATAGGAACTCCCCCAGGACAGCGTTTTCGAATTGGCAAAAGTCCTGACCCCCAAAAGGCTGAAATTTTCAGACGAATGCTGTCCTATTCGGGCCACGATCGCCCTAATAGGACAGCATTCGACGTAAACATTACCTTAAGTAGCTTGAGAAGATCTCTCTTGTGCAACACCATCTTCCCAACAAAAACCTCCAACATTCGTGCAACACCATCTCTGATCCACTAAACATTTACATCTGCTCTCTTGTGAATTCATTCCGTGGTCATCATCGTGCAGAGGTAATAGTCCGAACGAGAAATGGCCCCTCACTGGACTTGGGCGACTCCTTCACGCCTCATGTCATTCTTTGACGGCCACACTTCCCATATTCCATCAATTGCATCATCATGCAACAACCACACGGCTTCTTCTTCACATGGTGGCGCTAACCCAACACGCTGCCCGGTGGAGGACGATCCCATCTCTGTCGTGATAGACATCCCTCCGCTGATCAATGATGGAGCCATGCGCACCTTGAATGCACGAGGAACCAGAAGCACAATGCCTGCCGGAAGCTCCCAGCCCGACCCCGTTCACCCGATAGCAAAGCTATTCCAGGGACGAGCTGAGGAAGACGGTGTTGGAGTTCGACGTGCCCATGGTCATGGGGCTCCTCTTAAACCGGTACCTGGGGTTGACCCACCTGCAAGTCAGCGTGGTCGTACTCGCACTATCCATCGGCTTCACCACCACATGGAACGGCATGTTGCTGCGGGGATGTGCCCTCGTTTTACGAGCGCATTGGAGTGTTTTGGAGTGGAGTCCATCTTGGTCACCTTCTTGGGGCTGGTGAGCTCTTTTCTAACGCCCAGCCTGGTGTGGGCGTGTTGATGAATCGAGCAGCGCGGAACGGCTGAATGAAGCTGTTGTTTAGCATGGACACGCATGCGGGATTCGACTGTTGACATAGTAGAGGCTCTTGCCTCATCGAAGTTGCAGAGAGCTTGAGAAATGACCGAATGAAGTCATGCGTGCATGCATCTTTATGTCCGTGCCGGAGCAAAGATCTCAGTTTATCGTAATTTCCATTGTGACATTTTCTTAAGTTGTGTTTACTAAGGAGCCTACTTCCCGTCGTCAACAAATCAGTATTGCTTAGGTAATATATTTTTGTATGTTCTGTTGTTAGTTTGATCAAGTGGAGAAATTGTAAATTTTATAATATTGAGATTGCTCAGTGAAATTGATTTATATTAAATGATATGGTACATTATAATTAGGTGCTGTACACAGTCCACTTATTTAACGGCCAATTTATGGTCTCTCAAAATAGTTAGAATGCCAATTTTGTACAACAATCTCAATATATATAGTATTATTACTTAAAAAGGGTATGTCATGACCACTTTGATCATCACTTTAGTTTGCTTGTAAGGTGATGTTGTGAAATCACATCATTGAGGACCTTTGCTATCTTAGAATGAGTAAAACGCCTCAATTTTTATTTTATTTTTTCAAAATTTACCCAAAAACCTTCTTACATCATAAATATATATTACCCCATGAAGCAAAAAAGGGCTCGTGGTGGTCGCAATCTTGCAACCACAGAGGTTAAGACTATTGCGAATGGCTGCCCACCCTCAGATGACCTCAAATCTATGGTCATCTCAGGTTGGCGACATCACGGATGGGGAGAGAGAGAGAGAGGGGGGGGGGGGGGGGGGGGGCCTTGGGGTGGAGTGAATAATGGCGTTGCAATGTGACCATGGGGCTACGGTGAAGCAACTCAATTTTTTCCTTATCTCCAGTTTCACGGAAAAAGCATGTGATTATTATTGACACCTAAATTTTTGCCCAAAAACATTTCATGTTAAATTCTTGCAAATAGATTATTTAGGCATTTAATATAGTGTTTTAAATGGAAGATGTTTTTACTTTTAAAATAATTGAAAATATAAAAAAAAGATTAATGAAAAAAAAAAAAAAAAAAAAGTTGGGGCCAATGATCTAAATGTGACTAGCCAAGCCCAGGAGATCAGATTGGAATTGAAATGGCAAGTTGGGGCTAAAATGCAATTTCCAAAAGTTGAGGGACCAATTCGCAAATTTTGCAAAATTTGCGCCCAAGCCCGTAAATCATCATCTTGGTGACCAATTCAGTTGAAATTGAATTTGGGCCAACTCGAATCAATCAAATCGAGCCAAAAAGACCAAATTTGCCTTGAATTGGGTATTTTTGGATAAGAAAATGGCTAAGTTTGAGGGACTTTCTCGCAAAATTAGGTGGGCAAAATTGCAAAATCTGGTTGAGATCTTAAACTACTATACATTTACTTGCTAATTGATCAAAAACCGCAGCCAAATTGTTGGATTAAAGCACTCAACCAGATTGGGAGTGAAACTTCACTCAAATATCTTTCCATCCATAGGTCGCACGTCCCAAATGAAGATCGGGAAGGCCTCCTAAAGCCTCCCGAAAGTACACTCCCTACCGGGCCAAGAAACACTGGAAATTTTTCTAAGTGTTGAGCCCGGTTGGTCACGAGTGAAAGAAAGCCAGTATTTTTGAGAAATTTGAGAAACAAATGAGGAAAATATTGAATTTTACCCCAAACTAGAATAAATATATGGTGGCAATTTTTCCAACAAAAGATGTCTTGAAGTCTAAATTTAGAGATCAACGAAAACCTTCGTTGTCAGTTCTTTTTTTTTGCAGATCCCATTTCCAGTTGAAGGAGCCAACTTCCACAGGCCCTCAAGGATAATTTATCGGTTTCATCGGCTAAGAACCACTTTAAAAAGAAACTAGGAAGCAAGGTAAGAATCCTAGATGCATTTTTCGTCAATTTTGAACATGTTTCAACCATGAAAAATCAAGAGGAAGACTAGTCCAAGAAATTGATTTTGAGGCTGGAATTTTTCTAGAGTGTTGAAATCTCTTCAAGAGTTTTGCATGTATGCTTCTTGGAGAGGTGTTTTGATGTCTTCAGTTGGTCATTCTCTATGATGTTTATTGCATTTGAAAGCCCATGCTACGTACTTTCACTTGGATCAAGTAATGTGTCCTATAGATCTTGCATGTGATGAGTGTCAGGGTTTGAATATGGACATGCAACCTATTTGTTTGACTTGGGTTCAAACCCAGATTTGCAAAATCAGCTCAAACCCGCATATTTGTTAACGATTTTAGCTTGGTTCTAGTGTGTTTTAAGCTACGATCTCTATCTAATATTGTTCTTTGCATGTGGTAGTATAACCTTGATATTTTAGTTCCACATGAGATTTCTTATGAGTGATGATTGAAGGCTGCAAACAGGGCCCGAGGGGGCTATTGGGGCTAGTTTAATGCACATCAAGTGTTCGACAAAATGCTCAAACTAAGCTTCAATCTTGAAACGGTCGATTTGAGCTTGATTATTGTGATATTCATGTGCTGTGTTACTTCATGTTAGCATAGATCGGTTTAAGGAATTATTATTAACTTTTTTAAAAATAAATAATTTAAAAAAAGAAAAATATGAAAATTTCAAAAATATCAAAAAATGTTAGATAGCATCAAATTAGGATAGAAATGACATATATAAAATTTTCCTAATTTTAAAAGGTCATTTTCCTAATTTAATGCTATTTTGGTATTTTATAACAATTTTTGTAAATAATCCATTTTGCGTAGATTAAATTTATTTAAAGTAATTTCATGCATATAGAGTAATTTCATGTATATTTGAATTCTCATTTTGCTCATGGGGGTCCTGCAACGGGGCGGGATAACAAGGTCATGTAATATTATTTGCCCGACTTGTATCGGGTTTACCTTTTCCGCGTTTATTTTCAAGTCATTTCAATTTCTTGGATGTTTACTTACGCGCCGCTTTTCATTAATTTGAGTGTAAATTTCTCTTCTAAATTATGTTAGGATTAGTCTAGACAATTAAAAAAAAAACTACAAAAACATTTGCATGGACACTTAGTGGTTTCATAAAGATTATAATTGGTAATCAAAATTGTGTGGCCATTTAGATAAGCAACCTTCCAAGTTAGTGGTACCGCAAGGGTGCTAATAGAAACATTGGCGTAAACAAGTCCCCGTTCCTAGAAATCTCTGGTTGTGTATGAATCGAGACAACACCCCGTGTCTTAATTGGTTTTTAGCCGACCCCAATAGGCTAGTGGCAACTCCTAGAATTGCATAGGTTGTTAAGAACTAAAAAACAAATCCAACATCGCACGAGGTATGGGCTTGGGAGAGCCCGCGCCTAATCTAGGGCCATTGGTCAGCCTCTTTAGGCAAATACCCCTAAACCTTTCTTCTTTTTCCCCGGACGGAAAAAGAGAGGTCGTGACAATTATCAATAACTTGTTATTTTCGTTCATAATAATGACTTTGATTAAGAGAAGTGTATTTTATTTATTTACAATTAGTAAATTATCAATTAATGGCAATTTTCTAAATAAGAATAGCATGTCTGACCATTTCTATTGATAATATAGCCATGTAGTTAATAAATTTCAATTTAGAACTGTAACAATTTTTTTTGTGGTGAGTAACCTATTCATCTTGTTTGTAATTACATACAGAATGGGTAGCTTCAGGAAGCTTATATGTGTGTATATAAAATATCCATATAATCGGTTATTTGTATGTAAATAACTTCTCACCAGATTTAGTAAGCATTGAAATGATCCAACCAAAAGTGGCTATTTCAAATAAACTGGACTAAGAATTCAAATCTGTCAATGGTCACGAGATGTGAGAGCCTAGTATCCTCTGCATGCATTAACAAAGCTCAAGTGGTTAGATCATTCATGCCTTAGATCGAGTGCCTGCTCTAGAAATCCAAGTGAACCGTTGCTGTTCATGCTAAACGGTACCTGGATGCAGCCATTCTGTGCTGCTCGCTTTCCTACGCCTTCCAAGAACAAGGTGCGGGAGGAAAGGTAGTTATGATAAGCCACAGTGTAGCCAACCCGCCCACACGAGGCCGGCGGGAAGAAAAGATCTCACTAGCCCAAAGTAGGCAACCAAGATGGTCCCCACTCCGATATACTCCAATGCGTTTGCAACCCCAGGGTGGATATCGTGTAGCAGCATGCCATTCCACAAGGTGACGAACCCGATCGAAAGTGCGAGCACAATCGTGCTAGCTTGCAAGTGGGTCAACCCTTGGTGCTGGCATATGAGGAGCCCCATGATCATGGAAACGACGAACTCCGGCACCACCTTCCCCAGCTCCTGTCCTTGGAACATTTTCGCTATCTGGTGAACTGGGCTAGACTCGGCCGCATGTTGGGCTAGCACCACTGTACGAAGCGGAAGCTGTGGTGCTGTTTGGGTTCTGGTCATTGCATGATGATGCAACCCAGGGAATACGGGAAGCGAGATTGGGAAGAACGACTTGAGGCTCGAACGAGGGTCCGATGTCCAGTGGGTGGCCATTTCTCGTTCGGACAAGTACCCTGCACGATGATGGCCACTGAATAATTATCACAAGAGGAACTATATAAACTAAGGACAATTTATAGCTGAGGAAAATTTGAATAATTTTTCCTAGATTAGCAAAAGAGGAACCATATTCCTTTATTTTATAGCTGAGGAAAATTTCTAGAAAGAGCATAAAAAGTATCTACACGTAAAATGCAATAAATGAAATCTTTTTATGAAAGCTTTATTCAAATAGTGATATCCAGGTAGGTTTATATAGTTCCTCTTTTACTATTCTGACTTCAGATTAGTAAAAGAGGAACCATATTCCTTTACTTTATAGCCGAGGAAAATTTCTAGAAAGAGTATAAAAAGTATCTATACGTAAAATATGATAAATGCAATTTTTAGGAAAACTCTATTCAAATGGTGATATCCAGGTAGTTTTTTTTTTTTTTTTTTTCAATTCAATAACTATTTGAATCGAATGATTTCTCATGAGTAGTTGATATTCGAAGAAGTCTAATAGTAAGCCCCCGACTTACCAATTACATCTCTCTTGTGATAATTATTCCATGGTCATCATCATGCAGGGTACTTGTCGGAACAAGAAATGGCCTCCCACTAGACTTTGGACCCTCGTCGAGCCTCAAGTCGTTCTTCCTCAATCTCGCTTCCCATATTCCATGGCTCGCATCATCATGCAACAACTAGAACCCAAACCGCACCACAGCTTCCGCTTTACACAATGGTGCTAGCCCAACATGCTGCCCAGTGGTGGACGATTCCGACTCCGCCATAGACAATGAGAATGGAGGCATACACGCGTCAAATGCACATGGAACCGGAAGCACAATGATTGCCAAAAGCTCTCAGATGAGAGCTTTCGATTCATCCTAGTCTAGCCTAGTTCGCCAGATAACGAAAATGTTCCAAGGACAAGAGCTGGGGAAGGTGGTGCTGGAGTTCGCCGTTTCCATGATCATGGGGCTCCTCATAAGCTAGCACCAAGGGTTGACCCACCTGCAAGCCAGCGCGATTGTGCTCGCGCTTTCCATCGGGTTCGTCACCTTGTGGAACGACATGCTGTTGCACGATATCCACCCTGGGTTGCAAGCGTGTTGGAGTATATCGGAGTAGGGACCATCTTGGTCGCCTACTTTGGGCTGGTGAGCTCTTTTCTTCCCGCCAGCCTCGTGTGGGCGGCTTGGCTGTATTGTGGCTTATCGTGCCTGCCTTTCCTCTTGCGCCTTGTTCTTCGGCGGCGTAGGAAAGCGAGCTGCACGGAACGGCTACATCCAGGTACCATTTTGCATGAGCAATAACAGTTCGCTTGGATTTCTGGAGCAGGCACTCGATCCTAGTTGATGTAGAACAACATGCAAATACCTTTATAGAAACATCGGAGCGTCATAAGAGCAGGGGGTCCCACAAATCAAAGAGGCGTGATCTTCGAGATTACAAATGGAGTACAATATTTGATTTACGCGTTTTCCTTGATTTCCGAGATGTCATGGATTTCAGACGCATTTTGCTGATTTTCTAGTTGTGTTTTTGATAACTTTCCATTTTATCAATATCTTTTCCTTAATGGGGGGAGGTTCGAGTCACCGAGTGCGCATTAAGCACGACTTAAGCGGAGCATCATGGGAGGTGGGTCCCCGTGCCAGTGCTATCTGGGGGTTTATGCTGAGCGCGCCGCTGTGAAGCGGTTCCTCCGGTCCCAAAAAAAAAAAAAAAATCTTTTCCTTAATTTTGTTATTTGATTTCAGTTATCTGGTTATAAATAGACGCCTAAGATATTGTAATCTACACGTCATTATTCAAAATAAACGCTATCTTTTGGAATCCTTTCCAAGCATAACTTCCTCTGCGTCACTAGTAGACCCTCTCGTCTCGTTCACGTCTAGTCAATTTAATAATCCGATCGTCGAAAGGTGTGTGTTTGTGTGTCGGGTTCAGGCTTGAGGTCTCTGTGGCTTTGTGGTTAGTTCTAGTACTACCGTCCTGTAAGCATTCCCTTCCTTGCTACGCGTTTTTTAAGGTAAGTATCTCACTGCGTCAACAAACGCGTATCCTCTAAATAAATCGTTTCTAATGTTCTATTCCTAGTTTGATCAAGTGGGGAAATACTAAAAATATAATGTTAAGACTGATTTGTGAAATTAAGTTATTAAGTGATATGGCAGATTCTAATTAATTTTGAATATGGTCCACTAATTTAACGGCTCACTTGTACTTTTAGCATCGTTAACACACCAATTTTATAAAACAATCTTTATATGAATAGTATTATTGCTAAATCGATCAAAATAGCTCCTATGAGTGTTAGGTTGCTTGCAAGGTATTACTATGAAATCATATAATTGAGGATTTTTAGTACTTGTCACCCGTCATTCATAATGAGAAAAATCTCTGTATTTTTTCATAGCACACGAGAATCTTGCGGTAGCTGGTTGACTCACAGAGAGAGAGAGAGAGAGAGAGAGAGAGAGAGAGAGAGAATGTTTTACCTACCTACGATTAATTTGTCTTATATATATATATATATAAGCAAGTGCTTATGAATAGCCGATTATTTTTGTGAGTAATAATAACTTGGAATTAGGAGAAATACCTTTTTTCACATATCTATCGTTAGTAAGTTCTCAGGCTATAGCGATTTTCAACATAATGGTATGTGTAACCATCTCTACTAGTAATATCCCCTATAATTAATATTCCTTAATTTAGAACAATAAATCTGTTGTGGTGAGTAATTCATTCATCTTGCTAGTAATTTATACACAACCGATAACTTTAGGTAACTTTTATATATGCCAAAGTGACTTTTGATAGGACTAGTTATTTGTGTGTAAATAACGTTTCACCTGATTTAATTAGCATCCCGGTGATCCAATTAAAATCGGCAATTTCTAAGTAAACTGGGCTAAGAATTAGAACGCGTTTATGGGCATGAGATGCGAGAGCCTTGTTTCCCCTTAACATACATTTACAAAGCTCATGTGATTAGATTATCCGTACTTTATATATAGAGACGCGTGCTTTTAATTTTGTTTTGACCACCTCAAAAGTGCAGCAACACGATCAAAGTATGGAAAGGATGCACTTCTAAATCGCGGGCCAATGTACAAAGCAACAATTCACGGATTGAAACGTATAGTGGAGTCGTAAGAATCTGACATTATATCTTTGTTCACCAAAAAAGAAAGGACCACACATTTTCTCTGAGAGAGAGAGAGAATCCACACGAAGGAGAGCACACATTTCCTCCACGCAGTCTCTAAGGCAGTGAACTCACTTTCGGTGGAGATGGGAAGAAGCCCTCAGCGTGAAACATAGAGTCCAAAAGGCTTGAAGCATAACTAGTGAATTAGGAAGCATCCTTTCCATACTTTGCTATCAAGCACTCTCGACATTTTCCAACTTCAATTATACTTAATATCTCTTACAGTAATTATCTCTCACGATTTCGTGCAAAGTAATATCTAAATCTCACAAAAATTCGCTACTCTTACTGCAAGATTTATTGGTTGGAGCACAAGAAGCTCTTCCCGGATCCTCTTCATGGATAAGACCCATTTCTTATATAAAGAAGATTTGGAAATCACTCAAACTGCGCTCCCAATGGAAAGCTAGTCAATTAGAAAAAGATGTTCTGTAGAGGCTTGAATTCAAAACGTATTTTCCACGGTTTCTGTGGCTTGAGATGCAGGAAGCTATCTATGGGAGATGTTTCGAATTAGTTTCTTTTTCTTTCTTCTATCTCCCATCTATTTTATTTAGTTATTCACTAGAGCAATTATGACCTGGAAGTCGATCCGGGGCAAGTGTTCGAATCTATTATGACATAGCCATGAGGCACGCAACGGACCTTTTTAATCTTCTACAAACCTTTTCCGGGCTTTAAATTGATGCAGAAAACATTTTTTGTGCAACCTAGTGTAATATAGCATGGGATCTTGCTAATTGTCAGGGCAACAAGCACATTGCTATCTGTATTGCTCCAGCTTATGACTTTTAACATCTACATCTCTTCAACCCAAGAAAACTCGTAAAAGTAAACTCGTGAATAGTCTTATCCGGGTCTCTTCCAGACCTAAGTCTTTCTTCTAGAGACGCACTTTGCAAGGTGTATATTAATCAACATCCTGATTAAAAAACTGCGATGTGGGTCTGGACTTTATTTCATGAGCATGTTCGAACTTTTGCTTCCGAGAGTCTTAAACCGAACCCGCAATTTTCATATCACTGTTGCAGCGGCGCGTCCTCGGGCGAGATCCCTTTACCGGACCGACATCTTGTGACCATCGCGGGGAATAGAGGGTTGGATGAATCCCAATATAGGGCCTTCATTTTTGTTTTTTTAGGGAAAATAATTGCAAAACTTTTAACATGCGAAATATTAATGGTTAATAGCATCAAAAATCTAAATTGATAAATTTGCAGTACATTTATCTCAAACTAATTTTCAAGTCGTAAAAAATATCAAACGGTTACACCCATGCTACATTTGCAGAGAAGTAATTTTCACGTAGAAAGAAACCAAAACCGATACACCCATAATAAGTCTACCATCCATTTGTTTCCATCCGATGTTCCCATCAAATTAATAATGTGCAACACAAGTGGCAAGCGAGTCGGACAATTGGCACGTGACGGTGAAATTTAACATAAATAGATTTCCGGCACGACGTCGTTTCGGGGATACCATATTTTTTTTTAAAAAAAAATGAAAGGAGATTTGAAAATATGTCAAAATCTACTAGTTATGTCCTAATAACTCCCTCACGTTTTGAAAAACTATTAAAATCCTTAGCGTTCTTCAATTTTGCTCCAAGATTTTGATAGATGGAACACGTATGTACTAGTTTGAGATTTTTTATGATGTGTAAATCAATTTAAGTTAAATGTAGCCCGCGTGTACCAGCATGAAATATTCAATGACATGGAAATTAATTTAGGATAAATGTGATATTATATGATTTTTTGATGTTATTAACTCTAATTCTTTTTAAAAGATCATCCTAATCATGAATAGGAACTCCCCCCGGACAGCGTTTTCGAATTGGCAAAAGTCCTGACCCCCAAAAGGCTGAAATTTTCAGACGAATGCTGTCCTATTCGGGCCACGATCGCCCTAATAGGACAGCATTCGACGTAAACATTACCTCAAGTAGCTTGAGAAGATCTCTCTTGTGCAACACCATCTTCCCAACAAAAACCTCCAACATTTGTGCAACACCATCTCTGATCCATTAAACATTTACATCTGCTCTCTTGTAAATTCATTCCGTGGTCATCATCGTGCAGAGGTAATAGTCCGAACGAGAAATGGGCCCTCACTGGACTTCGGCGACTCCTTCACACCTCATGTCATTCTTTGACTGCCACACTTCCCATATTCCATCAATTGCATCATCATGCAACAACCACACAGCTTCTTCTTCACATGGTGGCGCTAACCCAAACACGCTGCCCGGTGGAGGACGATCCCATCTCTGTCGTGATAGACATCCCTCCGCTGATCAATGATGGAGCCATGCGCACCTTGAATGCACGAGGAACCAGAAGCACAATGCCTGCCGGAAGCTCCCAGCCCGGCCCCGTTCACCCGATAGCAAAGCTGTTCCAGGGACGAGCTGAGGAAGACGGTGTTGGAGTTCGACGTGCCCATGGTCATGGGGCTCCTCTTAAACCAGTACCTGGGGTTGACCCACCTGCAAGTTAGCGCGGTCGTACTCGCACTATCCATCGGCTTCACCACCACATCGAATGGCATGTTGCTGTGGGGATGTGCCCTCGTTTTGCGAGCACATTGGAGTGTTTTGGAGTGGAGTCCATCTTGGTCACCTTCTTGGGGCCAGTGAGCTCTTTTCTTCCGCCCAGCCTGGTGTGGGCGTGTTGGCCGTGTGGTGGCTCGTCGTGCTTGCCCTTCCTCTTGTGCCTTGTTCCTCCGATGGCGGTTGATGAAGCGAGCAGCGCGGAACGGCTGAATGAAGCTGTTGTTTAGCATGGACACGCATGCGGGATTCAACTGTTGACATAGTAGAGGCTCTTGCCTCATCGAAGTTGCAGAGAGCTTGAGAAATGACCGAATGAAGTCATGCGTGCATGCATCTTTATGTCCGTGTCGGAGCAAAGATCTCAGTTTATCGTAATTTCCATTGTGACATTTTCTTAAGTTGTGTTTACTAAGGAGCCTACTTCCCGTCGTCAACAAATCAGTATTGCTTAGGTAATATATTTTTGTATGTTCTGTTGTTAGTTTGATCAAGTGGAGAAATTGTAAATTTTATAATATTGAGATTGCTCCGTGAAATTGATATATTAAATGATATGCTAAATTAGAACAAGGTGCTGTACACGGTCCACTTATTTAACGGCCAATTTGTGGTCTCTCAAAATAGTTAGAATGCCAATTTTGTACAACAATCTCAATATATATAGTATTATTACTTAAAAAGGGTATGTCATGACCACTTTGATCATCACTTTAGTTTGCTTGTAAGGTGATCATCTCAGGTTGGCGACATCACGGATGGAGAGAGTTAAGACTACTGCGGGGGTGTTGGCGGGGCGGGGCGGCTTGGGGTGAAGAATAATGGCGTTACAAAGTGACCATGGGGCTACGAAGAAGCAACTCAATTTTTTCCTTTATCTCCAGTTTCATGGAAAAAGCACGTGATTATCAATAACTTGTTATTTTCATGCATACTGATAACTTTGATTAAGAGAAGTGTATTTGTTTTTTTATTTACAATTAGTAAATTATCAATTAATGGCAATTTTCTAAATAAGGATAGCATGTGTGACCATTTCTATTTGATGGATTTTTCTTTTTTGATGGGCCTGAGTTGGTCCGTCCACCCATATTGGGTCCAAAAGGCCCGGCCCATGAGTTGAGGGCCCATGGAGGAAGTTATTTAAAAATAAAAGAAAAATCAAAGAGGCGGTTAATTAAGATTTTGAAGGGTTACATATTCTAAAAGGAATAAGAGAGATTACGCTCTCTTGCTCTCTGACGCACGTCCTCTCTCAGAAGAACTTACGTCTTTTCAGACCGCTCTCTCCCGAAGAACAGTTTATCCTCTGAAGAATGGCGTGGTTTATCCCTCTTTAATTCGCGACATCGGGGTTTAGTCTGTGGAAACAAGGTACATTCGTTTAATGTGATGTGCCTTAGGATCGGTGATTCATGAATTTATTGGGTTCGCTTCCGCTATGTTTGTGTTCGATTCTGTGTCGAATTATTGTTCTGGGGATTTGTTTCCCGAATCTCAACCCAACACTATTGATAATATAGCCATGTAATTAATAAATTTCAATTTAGAACTGTAACAAATTTTTTTGTGGCGAGTAACCTATTCATCTTGTTTGTAATTACATACAGAATGGGTAACTTCAAGAAGCTTACATGTGTGTATATAAAATATCCATATAATCGGTTATTTGTATGTAAATAACTTTTCACCAGATTTAGTAAGCATTGAAATGATCCAACCAAAATTAGCTATTTCAAATAAACTGGACTAAGAATTCAAATCTGTTAATGGTCACGAGATGTGAGAGCCTAGTATCCTTTGCATGCATTAACAAAGCTCAAGTGGTTAGATCATTCATGCCTTAGATCGAGTGTTTGCTCTAGAAATCCAAGTGAACTGTTGTTGTTCATGCTAAACGATACCTGGATGCAGCCATTCCGTGTTGCTTGCTTTCCTATGCCGTTGGAGAACAAGGCACAAGAGGAAAGGCAGGCACGATAAGCCACAATATAGCCAACCCGCCCACACAAGGCCGACGGGAAGAAAAGATCTCACCAACCCGAAGTAGGCAACCAAGTTGGTCCCCACTCCGATATACTCCAACGCGCTTGCAACCCTAGGGTGGATATCATGCAGCAGCATGCCGTTCCACAAGGTGACGAACCCAATGAAAAGCGCGAGCACAATCGCGCTAGCTTGCAGGTGGGTCAACCCTTGGTGCTGGCATATAAGGAGCCCCATGATCATGGAAAGGACGAACTCCAGCACCACCTTCCCTAGCTCCTGTCCTTGGAACATTTTCGCTATTTGGTGAACTGGGCTAGACTGGGACGAATTGAAAGTTTTGGTCTGAGAGTTTTTGACAGTTGTTGTGCTTCCATTCCATGTGCATTCGACGTGTGTATGCCTCCATTCTCAATGTCTATGGAGGAGTCAGAATCATCCACCACTGGGAAGCATGTTGGGCTAGCACCACTCTGCAAAAGGGAAGCTGTGGTGCGATTTGGGTTTTGGTCGTTGCATGCTGATGCAAGCCATGGAATACGGGAAGCGAGATTGGGAAAAATGACTTGAGGCTCGAACGAGGGTCCGAAGTCCAGTGGGAGGCCATTTCTCGTTCGAACAAGTACTCTGCATGATGATGGCCACTGAATAATTATCACGAGAGGAACTATATAAACTGAGGAAAATTTATAGCTGAGGAAAATTTGAATAAAGTTTTCCTAGATTAGTAAAAGAGGAACTATATTCCTTTATTTTATAGCTGAGGAAAATTTCTAGAAAGAGTATAAAAAGTATCTATACGTAAAATATGATAAATGCAATCTTTTGGAAAACTTTATTCAAATAGTGATATCCAGGTAGGTTTATATATTTCATTTATTTTATAGCTGAGGGAAATTTCTAGAAAGAGCATAAAAAGTATCTATACGTAAAAATATGGTAAATGCAATCTTCAGGAAAACTTTATTCAAATAGTGATATCCGTAGGTTTCTTTTCAATTCAATAACTATTTGAATTGAATGATTTCTTATGAGTATTTGATATTCGAAGAAGTCTAATAGTAAGCCCCCGACTTACCAATTACATCTCTCTTGTGATAATTATTTTGTGGCCATCATCGTGCAGGGTACTTGTCGGAACAAGAAATGGCCTCCCACTAGACTTCGGACCCTCATTCGAGCCTCAAGTCGTTCTTCCTCAATCTCGCTTCCCATATTCCATGGCTCGCAGAATCATGCAACGACCAGAACCCAAACCGCACCACAACTTCCGCTTCGCACACTGGTGCTAGCCCAACATGCTGCCTAGTGGTGGACAATTCCGACTCCGCCATAGACATTGAGAATTGACGCATACACTCGTCGAATGTGCATGGAACTAGAAGCACAACGACTGCTCAAAGCTCTCAGACCAGAACTTTCGATTCGTCCCAGTCTGGCCCAGTTCGCTAGATAGCGAAAATGTTCCGAGGACAGGAGCTGGGGAAGGTGGTGTTGGATTTCGCCGTTTCCATGATCGTGGGGCTCCTCATAAGCCAGCACCAAGGGTTGACCCACCTGCAAGCCAGCGTGATTGTGCTCGCGCTTCCATCGGGTTCGTCACCTTGTGGAACGGCATGCTGCTGCACGATATCCACCCTGGGGTTGCAAGTGCGTTGGAGTATATCGGAGTAGGGACCATCTTGGTTGCCTACTTCGGGCTGGTGTGCTCTTTTCTTCCCGCCGGCCTCGTGTGGGCGGGTTGGCTATATTGTGGCTTATCGTGCCTACCTTTCCACCTACGCCTTGTTCTTCGACGGCGTAGGAAAGCGAGCAGCACTGAACGGCTGCATCCAGGTACCGTTTAGCATGAACAACAACAGTTCACTTGGATTTCTGGAGCAGGCATTCAATCTTAGTTGATGTAGAACAACATGCGAATGCCTTTATAGAAACATTGGAGCGTCATAAAAGCATGCGGTCCCACAAATCAAAGAGGATTCGTGATCTTCGAGACTACAAATGGGGTACAATATTTGATTTTCGCGTTTTCCTTGATTTCTGAGATGTCGCGGATTTCAGACGCGTTTTGCTGATTTTCTAGTTGTGTTTTGATCACTTTCTCTTTTATCAATATCTTTTCCTTAATTTTGTTATTCGATTTCATTTATTTGGTTATTTTCTAGATGACGACCTCCTTATAAATAGGCGCCTAAGATATTGTAATTTACACTTCATTATTCAAAATAAACGCTATCTTTCGGAATCCTTTCCTAGCATAACTTCCTCTTCGTCACTAGTAGACCCTCTTGTCTCGTCCACCTCTAGTCAATTTAATAATCCGATCGTCGAAAGGTGTGTGTTTGTGTGTCGGGTTCAAGTTTGAGGTCTCTGTGGCTTTGTGGTTAGTTCTAGTACTACCGTCCTATAAGCATTCCTTTCCTTGCTACGCAATTTTTAAGGTGTCTCCCTGCGTCAACAAATGCGTATTCTCTAAATAAATCATTTCTAATGTTCTGTTCCTAGTTTGATCAAGTGGGGAAATACGAAAAATATAATGTTAAGACTGATTTATGAAATTAAGTTATTAAGTGATATGGCAGATTCTAATTAATTTTGAATATGGTCCACTAATTTAATGGCTCACTTACACTTTTAGCATCGTTAACACACCAATTTTATAAACCAATCTTTATATAACTAGTATTATTGCTAAATCGATCAAAATAGCTCCTATGAGTGTTAGGTTGCTTGTAAGGTATTTACTATGAACCTGTCACCCGTTATTTCATAATGAGAAAAATCTTTGTATTTTTTCATAGCACACGAGAATCTTGCGGTAGCTGGTTGACTCAGAGAGAGAGAGAGAGAGAGAGAGAATGTTTTACCTACCTACAATTAATTTGTCTTTTATATATATATATATATATAAAGCAAGTGCTTATGAATAACCAATTGTTTTTGTGAGTAATAATAACTTGGAATTAGGAGAAATACCTTTTTTCACATATCTATCGTTAGTAAGTTCTCAGGCTATAGCGATTTTCAACATAATAGTATGTGTAACCATCTCTACTAGTAATATCCCCTATAATTAATATTCCTTAATTTAGAACAATAAATCTGTTGTGGTGAGTAATTCATTCATCTTGCTAGTAATTTATACACAACCGATAACTTTAGGGAACTTTTATATATGCCAAAGTGACTTTTGATAGAACTAGTTATTTGTGTGTAAATAACTTTTCACCTGATTTAATAAGCATCCCGATGATCCAATTAAAATCGGCTATTTCTAAGTAAACTGGGCTAAGAATTAGAACGCGTTTATGGGCATGAGATGCGAGAGCCTTGTATCCCCTTACACACATTTACAAAGCTCATGTGATTAGATTATCTGTACTTTATATATAGAGACGCATGCTTTTAATTTTGTTTTGACTACCTCAAAAGTGCAGCAACACGATCAAAGTATGGAAAGGATGCACTTCTAAATCCCGGGCCAAAGTACAAAGCAACAATTCACGGATTGAAACGTATAGTGGAGTTCTAAGAATCTGACATTATATCTTTGTTCACCAAAAAAGAAAGGACCACACATTTTCTCATAGAGAGAGAGAGAGAGAGAGAATCCACACGAAGGAGAGCACACATTTCCTCCACGCAGTCTCTAAGGCAGTGAACTCACTTTCGGTGGAGGTGGGAAGAAGCCCTCAGCATGAAACATAGAGTCCAAAAGGCTTGAAGCATAACTAGTAAATTAGGAAGCATCCTTTCCATACTTTGCTATCAAGCGCTCTCGACATTTTCCAACTTCAATTATACTTAATATCTCTTACAGTAATTATCTCTCACGATTTCGTGCAAAGTAATATCTAAATCTCACAAAAATTCGCTACTCTTACTGCAAGATTTATTGGTTGGAGCACAAGAAGCTCTTCCCGGATCCTCTTCATGGATAATACCCATTTCTTATATAAAGAAGATTTGGAAATCACTCAAACTGCGCTCCCAATGGAAAGCTACTCAAATTAGAAAAAGATGTTCTGTAGAGGCTTGAATTCAAAACGTATTTTCCACAGTTTCTGTGGCTTGAGATGCAGGAAGCTGTTGATTTTATAGCATGGGATGTTGCTAATTGTCAGGGCAACAAGCAAATTGCCATCAGTATTGCTCCAGCTTATGACTTTTAACATCTACATCTCTTCAACCCAAGAAAACCCGTAAAAGTAAACTCGTGAATAGTCTTATACGGGTCTCATCCAGACCTAAGTCTTTCTTCTAGAGACGCACTTTGCAAGGTGTATATTAATCAACATCCTGATTAAAAAACTGCGATGTGGGTCTTGACTTTATTTCATGAGCATGTTCGAACTTTTGCTTCCGAGAGTCTTAAACCGAACCCGCAATTTTCATATCACTGTTGCAGCGGCGCGTCCTCGGGCGAGATCCCTTTACCGGACCGACATCTTGTGACCATCGCGGGGATTAATCTTTAGGAGAATAGAGGGTTGGATGAATCCCAATATAGGGCTTTCATTTTTGTTTTTTTTGGGAAAAGAATTGCAAAACTTTTAACATGCGAAATATTAATGGTTAATAGCATCAAAAATCTAAATTGATAAATTTGCAGTACATTTATCTCAAACTAATTTTCAAGTCGTAAAAAATATCAAACGGGTACACCCATGCTACATTTGCAGAGAAGTAATTTTCACGTAGAAAGAAACCAAAACCGATACACCCATAATAAGTCTACCATCCATTCGTTTCCATCCGATGTTCCCATCAAATTAATAATGTGCAACACAAGTGGCAAGCGAGTCGGACAATTGGCACTTGACGGTGAAATTTAACATAAATAGATTTCCAGCACGACGTCGTTTCGGGGATACCATATTTTAAAAAAAAAAATGAAAGGAGATTTGAAAATATGTCAAAATCTACTAGTTATGTCCTAATAACTCCCTCACGTTTTGAAAAACTATTAAAATCCTTAGCGTTCTTCAATTTTGCTCCAAGATTTTGATAGATGGAACACGTATGTATTAGTTTGAGATTTTTTATGATGTGTAAATTAATTTAAGGTAAATACAGCCCGCGTGTACCAGTATGAAATTTTCAATGACATGGAAATTAATTTGGGATAAATGTGATATTAGTGCATCATTATATGATTTTTTGATGTTATTAACTCTAATTCTTTTTAATAGATCATCCTAATCATGAAAAGGAACTCCCCCCGGACAGCGTTTTCGACTTGGCAAAAGTCCTGACCCCCAAAAGGCTGAAATTTTCAGACGAATGCTGTCCTATTCGGACCACGATCGCCCTAATAGGACAGCATTCGACGTAAACATTGAGAAGAAGAGCAAGATTACAGATGAATGCGATTGAAGAAGATGATTCCTTATTCTCTTCTGTATGATGGTGTATTCACCTCAAAAATACAGAGCACCTTTTCAATGGAGTATTCTCCTCTCTGTTCTCTCATAGACTGTTACAATGAATCGATCTTAGAAGAAGAAGTCGCTCTTTATCTATATACAACAGATGCTTAATGAAAAACCGAATGCTAGCTGTCAACGTAAAACTGAATCCATGACTGACTTTAAACAGAAAAGAACTTATTTCACAAAAGCTAAGCTAACGTAATCAATCGCCTCTC
Source organism: Eucalyptus paniculata subsp. matutina (assembly GCA_017140255.1). Lineage (NCBI taxonomy): Eukaryota > Viridiplantae > Streptophyta > Magnoliopsida > Myrtales > Myrtaceae > Eucalyptus > Eucalyptus paniculata. The sequence goes on from CM029441.1 coordinate 39,471,389, forward strand.
TTTTCCTTCTGGAAATTGTTCACGTGATGTCTTTTCTTCACCGACTTATCTTCACCGACTTATGTAGATACACAGCTGGCCTTATTTGACAGCATTATTGGTTACACAATTGCGAATTCTACTTCTTCCAAGCTTCTCCAATGACAGCCATAGACTTGTCTTCATTACAGTCTAACTTCTCTGTTCCGAGCTTCAAAGAATGAATGTTCTTAACATCCCCCCTCAAATTGGGAGGGGATGAAAATCCCATGCCCAATTTGGTACGAAGATTAACATGAACAAAACGTGTCAAAGATTTTGTAAAAATATCTGCAAGTTGAAGATGGCTAGGAACATAACTAATACGGAGAGATCCTGAGGAGACTTTCTCCCGAACAAAATGGAAATCTACCTCTATATGTTTGGTTCGGGCATGAAGAATTGGATTGGCTGTAAGAGATATAGCAGACTTATTGTCACAAAATAAGAGAGTAGGAGACAGAAGAGATATACCAATATCACGCAAAACAAAAGCAATCCAAGTAAGATCAGCTGAAGTAGATGCAAGAGCTCGGTATTCGGCTTCTGTGGAAGAACGAGAAACAGTTGGTTGTTTCTTAGCTGACCAGAAAGGAGATTTGATCCAAGATATGTACAAGAGCGTTGTGGATCGCCTGGTGTCAAGCACACCCAGCCTGTCAAAGATCTCGAGAAGCCATAGAGAGCTGTTGAGCTACGTGAATGAAGAAAAAGACCAAGATGAGTAGTGCCTTTGACATAGCGAAGTACTCTTTTTAATCGATGAAGATCCGCAACCGTTGGATGCTGCAATTTTTGGCACAAGGTATTTGTTGCATAAGCAAGATCGGGTCGAGTAATTGTTAAGTATTGAAGCCCTCCCACAAGACTTCTATACTCAAGAGGGTTCGAGAGCAAAGTAGTATCATCTGTCATAGTAATTAATCGAAGTGGAAGAGGAGTTGATACAGGCTTACAGCTGGTCATATGAGCTCTTGTTAACAGATCAATGGCATATTTGGTTTGACAGAGAAATAGATCATAAGGAGAGCGTTTGACTTCAATGCCGAGAAAGTAGTGAAGATGGCCCAAATCTTTCATGTGAAAGTGAAGGCTCAGTAACTCAATCAAAGTGGTTAGTAACTAAGCTGAGTTTCCTGTCAGAACTATGTCATCAACATATAGTAGTAGTAGAACTGTGTCTGAACCGGAGTGAAGCACGAAGAGAGACGGGTCAGCAGTACTACAGAAGAAACCATTCTCCAGGAGAAAGTTACTAAATTTGTCAAACCATGCTCGTGGTGCTTGACGAAGGCCATATAGGGATTTCTTAAGCAAACATACACAATGAGATTGTTGAGGATCAACAAAACCAGGGGGCTGCTCCATGTAAACTGTTTCATTCAATGTACCATGGAGAAATGCATTTTTAACATCTAGCTGGTGTATAGTCCACTTCTTCATTATTGCAACAGAAAGGACTATCCGAATAGTGGCATGCTTGATGACTGGACTAAATGTTTCAGTAAAATCAACCCCTGCTTCTTGATGAAATCCCTTTGCAACTAAGCGAGCTTTTAATCTTTCTAGACTGCCATTAGGTGTTAGTTTAGTTTTAAACACCCACTTACAGCCTATAACATGCATCTGCTTTGTTCTAGGAACTAAGAGCCATGTCTGATTCTCATACAAAGCATCCATTTCCTCCTTCATGGCTTGATACCATCCTTTATCAGCTAAGGCTGCTTTGACTGATTTTGGTTCCAAAGGTACTTTATAGTCAGCCAAATATGCATATTTGGGGTTAGGTTTGATGATACCAGACTTCAATCGAGTTTGCATATGATGGACAGAAGAAGTACCTGAAGAAGTGGCTGTTAAGTCTGGTTGAACTTGATTAAAGATAAGCTCTCCTGATTCGGCAATTTGAGATAGAGCATCTTGTTGCTTTGTAGTAATCGAGTCTGACTGTTGCTGAGGAGAAGCTGATATATGTGGAACACCCGCATATTGTGATATATGAGTGTGATCGATTGTTACAGAAAGAGGTAGTTGAAATGCTGTTGTATGATTAGTGGAAGGGTTGTCCACTGAGGTTGTGTTTGTGGAATCAAGAAGATTAACCACATCTGCCCATTGATTATACAAAGTTGTGTACTGATCATAGTCAGATATTACCTTCCTTTTAAATGGAAAGAAGGTTTCATCAAAGACCACATGGCGACTAACATAAATTCGGCCATTAGTAGGTACAAGGCAACGATACCCCTTATGCCGTTCACTATAGCCCAGAAAAACACAAGTGAGAGATCTAGGGTCGAACTTGTGTTGAGCATAGGATCGAAGACACGGGTAACAAGCACACCCAAAAACCTTGAGATGGTCATAGCTAGGCTGCTTATTAAAAAGTTTGGAATAGGGAGAAGCCATTTGTAATTTTGGTGTAGGAAGAATGTTGACAATATAGTTGGCTGTTATGAAGGAATCTACCCAGAATTTCAAAGGAACTCGAGAATGATACATCATGGCTAACCCCAACTCGACTATATGGCGATGTTTCCTCTCTGCAATTCCATTCTGTTCTGGTGTATGAGGGCAAGACAGACTCTGCTTTATGCCACAATTCTGTAAATGACTCTGAAACCTGTTACTAGTAAACTCTCCTCCACCATCACAATGAAACATTTTGATTTGATGATCAAACTGCTTCTCGACTAGTTTCTGAAACATGACAAAGATGTCATAAAAGTCAGACTTCAGCTTCATTGGATAGACCCTTTGAAGAGAAAAATTATCTACAAATATGACATAATACTGAAAGTTCTGTGAAGATTTCACTGGTGAGGGACCCCAGATGTCACAATGTATCTTTTCTAATGGTATAGTAGATGTAGAGTTTGATAATGGGAAAGGTAAAGCTGCACTTTTTGCAACTTGACAGCTGCTACAAATGGATTCAGACTTTGTATTACAGGAAATCAAGTCTTTATTCTGCAAATGCTTTACTATATTGAAGTTTGCGTGGGCCAATCTTTGATGCCACATATCTGCTGTTATTGCTCTGTGTCTTCGAGTAAAGTATGCTGCTGTAGTTTGAGGATCCACACAGTAAAGTCCTCTAATTTTCCTTCCGAGCATCTCTGTCTTGTTGGTTTGGTTGTCCTTTATATAGACACCAATTTTATCAAAAATAAAAGAACAGGGATAGTCATCTGTCAGTTTTGAAACAGAGAGAAGGTTCTTTTTGATTTCAGGCACAATCAAGACATCATTTAGAGGTAACGTGTTATTTTCTGTATTCAACTGAGTATTACCAGTATAAGTAATAGGTAAACAAGAGCCATTACCTATCATAACTGTGTCATTTCCAGTATATCGAGTAGAGTTGAGAAGAATACCAGGATCAGCACTAATATGTGTTGTTGCTCCGGTATCAGGATACCACTCACTTCCTCTTGGATCCTCTAGATGAACTGCTGCCAAAGCAGTTGGAATTTCTTCAGCCTGATAAGAGTTATCGAAACGATACCAGCAACGAAGAGCATCGTGTCCTGGTCTTTTACAAATCTGACATTCTAACCGGATGCTTTCTGTTGGTTTCTCATTTTGCACATGTTTCTGTGGCATCAAGACTTGAGTCGGATAGGATTTAGTGTCTTGATACCTTTGTGAATAACTGGCATATGGACGAAACCCCTGTCCAGGACTAGAATAATCAATCCTCTGCTTGAATTGTTGATCAGTTCGTTCCTGATTCAAATTGTTTGGTCTGTAGTACTGATTTCTTCCTGAGTATCCATAACTACGGCCTGCATTATTCATTGCACGGCTTCGACCAAAAAAGCGTCCTCCTCTGTTACCACCTCTTTGACTTCCAAAACTTGAAGTCTGAAAACTGTATTCTCTTTCAGAATTTCCTTTCAGTTGTGTTTCAGAACTTCTTTGTCCCAAGTAAGCCAGATTAGGGTTAAATTGATTCATCGAATATGTCTTTAATCTTGTTTCAAATCGTTCAAGCTGTGCTATCACTTCATCATAATCTGGCTGGGGTTTCAAACAGTAGATAGTAGTTCTGAAATTCTCATACTCAGACCCTAAACCCTCAAGAACACCAAACATTTTAGTTATCTCATCTATAGGTTTTCCAATCGCATTCAGCTGATCACAAATGGACTTATACTCCCTCAGATAAACAGAAAGCGCTCTATCTCGTTTTTGACATGCCTGTAACTTTCCTCTTAGTTCAAACTCTCGAGCTACCGATTTCTGAGTAAAACGATTAAGAAGAGTCTGCCATACCTCATAAGAAGTTTCTAAACCAATAATCAAGCTCAGAATATTCTCAGATACAGCTCCACTAATCCAGGATGAAACTAGCTGATCAGTCCTTGTCCAATCTGTATAATCTGGATTTATGACTTCTGTTTCACAATCTTCAGTTTCAGTGTTTAGGGTTCGAGGAGGTGAAGATATTTCACCACTGATGAAACCGAAGAGTTCTTGACTTCGAAGGAACCTGTGAAACTGTGCTTGCCACAACAGGAAATTATCTTCAGCAAGTTTAATCGTGACAAAATTGGAGATGTTAACATGTATTGGAAATGGATACTTCTGTGTCCTTCCTGCCATTGCTGCACTTTCGAGATTTTGATGACAGAAGTCGATTTTTGTGACTAAAAATAGGATTACCTGTTGATCGAGATGATGATCTGTTCGTGATACCAGCAAGGTTCAGATCTTACCAGGGAACAGAAGAATCAAACGCAAGATTCTTGTGAGAACTTTCAGTAAATCATTGAAATCCAGATACCTTTGATTTGATTTCACGAACAATTGTGTATTTCGTGAAAAATCTTTTCAATCCAGATGATCGATAACGGCTCTGATACCATGAGAAGAAGAGCAAGATTACAGATGAATGCGATTGAAGAAGATGATTCCTTATTCTCTTCTGTATGATGGTGTATTCACCTCAAAAATACAGAGCACCTTTTCAATGGAGTATTCTCCTCTCTGTTCACTCATAGACTGTTACAATGAATCGATCTTAGAAGAAGAAGTCGCTCTTTATCTATATACAACAGATGCTTAATGAAAAACCGAATGCTAGCTGTCAACGTAAAACTGAATCCATGACTGACTTTAAACAGAAAAGAACTTATTTCACAAAAGCTAAGCTAACAGAATCAACTGCCTCTCTTTTCCTTCTGGAAATTGTTCACGTGATGTCTTTTCTTCACCGACTTATCTTTACCGACTTATGTAGATACACAGCTGGCCTTATTTGACAGCATTACTGGTTACACAATTGCGAATTCTACTTCTTCCAAGCTTCTCCAATGACAGCCATAGACTTGTCTTCATTACAGTCTAACTTCTCTGTTTCAAGCTTCCTCTCTGTTCCGAGCTTCAAAGAATGAATGTTCTTAACAAACATTACCTCAAGTAGCTTGAGAAGATCTCTCTTGTGCAACACCATCTTCCCTACAAAAACCTCCAACATTTATGAAACACCATCTCTGATGCATTAAACATTTACATATGCTCTCTTGTGAGTCCATTCCGTGGTCATCATCGTGCAGAGGTAATAGTCCGAACGAGAAATGGCCCCTCACTGGACTTCGGCGACTCCTTCATGCCTCATGTCATTCTTTGACGGCCACACTTCCCATATTCCATCAATTGCATCATCATGCAACGACAACACGGCTTCTTCTTCACATGGTGGCGCTATCCCAACACGCTGCCTGGTGGAGGACGATCCCATCTCTGTCGTGATAGACATCCCTCCACCCATCAATGATGGAGCCATGCGCACCTTGAATGCACAAGGAACCATAAGCACAATGTGTGGCGGAAGCTTCCAGCCCGGCCCCGTTCACCCGATAGCAAAGCTGTTCCAAGGACAAGCTGGGGAAGACGGTGTTGGAGTTCGACGTGCCCATGGTCATGGGGCTCCTCTTAAACCGGTACCGAGGGTTGACCCACCCGCAAGTCAGCGCGGTCGTACTCGCACTCTCCATCGGCTTCACCACCACATGGAACGGCATGTTGCTGCGGGGATGTGCCCTCGTTTTACGAGCGCATTGGAGTGTTTTGGAGTGGAGTCCATCTTGGTCACCTTCTTGGGGCTGGTGAGCTCTTTTCTAACGCCCAGCCTGGTGTGGGCGTGTTGATGAATCGAGCAGCGCGGAACGGCTGAATGAAGCTGTTGTTTAGCATGGACACGCATGCGGGATTCGACTGTTGACATAGTAGAGGCTCTTGTCTCATCGAAGTTGCAGAGAGCTTGAGAAACGACCGAATGAAGTCAGGCGTGCGTGCATCTTTATGTCCGTGTCGGAGCAAAGATCTCAGTTTATCGTAATTTCCATTGTGACATTTTCTTAAGTTGTGTTTACTAAGGAGCCTACTTCCCGTCGTCAACAAATCAGTATTGCTTCAGTAATATATTTTTGGATGTTCTGTCGTTAGTTTGATCAAGTGGAGAAATTGTAAATTTTATAATATTGAGATTGCTCCGTGAAATTGATATGTATTAAATGATATGGTAAATTATAATTAGGTGCTGTACACGGTCCACTTATTTAACGGCCAATTTATGGTCTCTCAAAATAGTTAGAATGCCAATTTTGTACAACAATCTCAATATATATAGTATTATTACTTAAAAAGGGTATGGCATGACCACTTTGATCATCACTTTAGTTTGCTTGTAAGGTGATGTTGTGAAATCACATAATTGAGGACCTTTGTTATCTTAGAATGAGTAAAACGCCTCAATTTTTATTTTATTTTTTCAAATTTACCCAAAAACCTTCTTACATTATAAATATATATTACCCCATGAAGCAAAAAAGGGCTCGTGGTGGTCGCAATCTTGCAACCACAGAGGTTAAGACTACTGCGAATGGCTGCCCACCCTCAGATGACCTCAAATCTATGGTCATCTCAGGTTGGCGACATCACGGATGGAGAGAGAGAGAGAGAGAGAGAGAGAGGGGCCTTGGGGTGGAGTGAATAATGGCGTTGCAAAGTGACCATGGGGCTACGGTGAAGCAACTCAATTTTTTCCTTATCTCCAGTTTCAAGGAAAAAGCATGTGATTATCAATAACTTGTTATTTTCGTGCATAATAATGACTTTGATTAAGAGAAGTGTATTTTATTTATTTACAATTAGTAAATTATCAATTAATGGCAATTTTCTAAATAAGAATAGCATGTCTGACCATTTCTATTGATAATATAGCCATGTAATTAATAAATTTCAATTTAGAACTGTAACAATTTTTTTGTGGTGAGTAACCTATTCATCTTGTTTGTAATTACATACAGAATGGGTAACTTCAGGAAGCTTATATGTGTGTATATAAAATATCCATATAGTCGGTTATTTGTATGTAAATAACTTTTCACCGGATTTAGTAAGCATTGAAATGATCCAACCAAAATTGGCTATTTCAAATAAACTGGACTAAGAATTCAAATCTGTCAATGGTCACGAGATGTGAGAGCCTAGTATCCTCTGCATGCATTAACAAAGCTCAAGTGGGTAGATCATTCATGCCTTAGATCGAGTGCCTGCTCCGGAAATCCAAGTGAATTGTTGTTGTTCATGCTAAACAGTACCTAGATGCAGCTATTTCGTGCTGCTCGCTTTCCTATGCCGTCCAAGAACAAGGCGCGGGAGGAAAGGCAGTTATGATAAGCCACGATATAGCCAACCCGCCCACACGAGGCCGGTGAGAAGAAAAGACCTCACCAACCCAAAGTAGGCGACCAAGATGGTCCCCACTCCGATATACTCCAACGCGTTTGCAACCCTAGGGTGGATATCGTGCTGCAGCATGCCGTTCCACAAGGTGACGAACCCGATCAAAAGCACGAACACAAACGCGCTAGCTTGCAGGTGGGTCAACCCTTGGTGCCGGCATATGAGGAGCCCGATGATCATGGAAACGACGAACTCCAGCACCACCTTCCCCAGCTCCTGTCCTTGGAACATTTTTGCTATCTGGTGAACTGGGCTAGACGGGGCAGCATGTTGGGCTACCACCACTGTGCGAAGCGAAAGCTGTGGTGCGGTTTGGATTCTGGTCATTGCATGATGATGCAACCCATGGAATACGGGAAGCGAGATTGGGAAGAACGACTTGAGGCTCGAACGAGGGTCCGAAGTCCAGTGGGTGGCCATTTCTCATTCGGACAAGTACCCTGCACGATGATGGTCACTGAATAATTATCACAAGAGCAACTATATAAACTGAGGACAATTTATAGCTGAGGAAAATTTGAATAATTTTTCCTAGATTAGCAAAAGAGGAACCATATTCCTTTATTTTATAGTTGAGGAAAATTTCTAGAAAGAGCATAGAAAGTATCTACACGTAAAATGTGATAAATGAAATCGTTTTAGGAAAGCTTTATTCACATAGTGATATCCAAGTAGGTTTATATAGTTCCTCTTTCACTAATCTGACTTCAGATTAGTAAAAGAGGAACTATATTCCTTTATTTTATAGCCGAGGAAAATTTCTAGAAAGAGTATAAAAAGTATCTATACGTAAAATATGATAAATGCAATCTTTAGGAAAACTCTATTCAAATAGTGATATCCAGGTAGGTTTTTTTTTTTCAATTCAATAACTATTTGAATCGAATGATTTCTTATGAGTAGTTGATATTCGAAGAAGTCCAATAGTAAGCCCCTGACTTACCAATTACATCTCTCTTGTGATAATTATTCTGTGGCCATCATCGTGCAGGGTACTTGTTGGAACAAGAAATGGCCTCTCACTAGACTTCGGACCCTCGTTCGAGCCTCAAGTCGTTCTTCCTCAATCTCGCTTCCCATATTCCATGGCTCGCATCATCATGCAACAACCAGAACCCAAACCGCACCACAGCTTCCGCTTCGCACAGTGGTGCTAGCCCAACATGCTGCCCAATGGTGGACGATTCCGACTCCGCCATAGGCATTGAGAATGGAGGCATACACATGTCGAATGCGCATGGAACCGGAAGCACAACGACTGCTGAAAGTTCTCAGACAAGAACTTTCGATTCGTCCCAGTCTGGCCCAGTTCACCAAATAACGAAAATGTTCCAAGGACAGGAGCTGGGGAAGGTGGTGCTGGAGTTCGTCGTTTCCATGATCATGGGGCTCCTCATAAGCCAGCACCAAGGGTTGACCCACCTGCAAGCTAGCGCGATTGTGCTTGCGCTTTCCATCGGGTTCGTCACCTTGTGGAACGGCATGCTGTTGCACGATATCCACCCTGGGGTTGCAAGCACGTTGGAGTATATCGGAGTAGGGACCATTTTGGTCGCCTACTTCGGGCTGGTGAGCTCTTTTCTTCCCGTCGGCCTCGTGTGGGCGAGTTAGCTGTATTGTGGCTAATCGTGCCTGCCTTTCCTCCTGCGCCTTGTTCTTTGACGGTGTAGGAAAGCGAGTAGCACAGAACGGCTACATTCAGGTACCGTTTGGCACGAGGAAGAACAGTTCACTTGGATTTCTAGAGCAGGCACTCGATCCTAGTTGATGTAGAACAACATGCAAATGCTTTTATAGAAGCACCAGAGCGTCATAAGAGCAGGGGGCTCCACAAATCAAAGAGGATTGCGTGATCTTCGAGATTACAAATGGGGTACAATATTTGATTTACACGTTTTCCTTGATTTCCGAGATGTCGTGGATTTCAGACGCGTTTTGCTGATTTTCTAGTTGTGTTTTTAATAACTTTCCCTTTTATCAATATCTTTTCCTTAATGGGGGGAGGTTCGAGTCACCGCATGCGCATTAAGCGCGACTTAAAAGGAGCATCGTGGGAGGTGGGTCCCCGCGCTAATGCTCTTTGGGGGTTTACGCCGAGCGCTCGCTATGAGGCGGTTCCTCCGGTCCCAAAAAAAAATCTTTTCCTTACTTTTGTTATTCGATTTCAATTATCTGGTTATTTTCTTGATTGCGACCTCCCTGTAAATAAGCGCCTAAGATATTGTAATCTACACGTCATTATTCAAAATAAACGCTATCTTTCGGAATCCTTTCCAAGCATAACTTCCTCTGCGTCACTAGTAGACCCTCTCGTCTCGTCCACGTCTAGTCAATTTAATAATCCGATCGTCGAAAGGTGTGTGTTTGTGTGTCGGGTTCAGGTTTGAGGTCTCTGTGGCTTTGTGTTTAGTTCTAGTACTACCGTCCTGTAAGCATTCCCTTCCTTGCTACGCGTTTTTTAAGGTAAGTATCTCACTGCGTCAACAAACGCGTATTCTCTAAATAAATCGTTTCTAATGTTCTGTTCCTAGTTTGATCAAGTGGGGAAATACTAAAAATATAATGTTAAGACTGATTTGTGAAATTAAGTTATTAAGTGATATGGCAGATTCTAATTAATTTTGAATATGGTCTACTAATTTAACGGCTCACTTACACTTTTAGCATCGTTAACACACCAATTTTATAAACCAATCTTTATATGAATAGTGTTATTGCTAAATCGATCAAAATAGCTCCTATGAGTGTTAGGTTGCTTGTAAGGTATTACTATGAAATCATATAATTGAGGATTTTTAGTACTTGTCACCCGTTATTTCATAATGAGAAAAATCTCTGTATTTTTTCATAGCACACGAGAATCTTGCGGTAGCTGGCTGAGAGAGAGAGAATGCTTTACCTACCTACGATTAATTTGTCTTATATATATATATATATATATATATATATATATATATATATATATATATATATATATATATATATATATAAAAGCAAGTGCTTACGAATAACCAATTATTTTTGTGAGTAATAATAACTTCGAATTAGGAGAAATACCTTTTTCACATATCTATCGTTAGTAAGTTCTTAGGTTATAGCAATTTTCAACATAATGGTATGTGTAACCATTTCTACTAGTAATATCCCCTATAATTAACATTCCTTAATTTAGAACAATAAATCTGTTGTGGTGAGTAATTCATTCATCTTGCTAGTAATTTATACACAACCGATAACTTTAAGTAACTTTTATATATGCCAAAGTGACCTTTGATAGGACTAGTTATTTGTGTGTAAATACCTTTTCACCTGATTTAATAAGCATCCCGATGATCCAATTAAAATCGGCTATTTCTAAGTAAACTGGGCTAAGAATTAGAACGCGTTTATGGGCATGAGATGCGAGAGCCTTGTATCCCCTTACACACATTTACAAAGCTCATGTGATTAGATTATCCGTACTTTATATATAGAGACGCATGCTTTTAATTTTGTTTTGACTACCTCAAAAGTGCAGCAACACGATCAAAGTATGGAAAGGATGCACTTCTAAATCCCGGGCCAAAGTACAAAGCAACAATTCACGGATTGAAACGTATAGTGGAGTTCTAAGAATCTGACATTATATCTTTGTTCACCAAAAAAGAAAGGACCACACATTTTCTCATAGAGAGAGAGAGAGAGAGAGAGAGAGAGAGAGAGAATCCACACGAAGGAGAGCAAACATTTCCTCCACGCAGTCTCTAAGGCAGTGAACTCACTTTCGATGGAGGTGGGAAGAAGCCCTCAGCATGAAACATAGAGTCCAAAAGGCTTGAAGCATAACTAGTGAATTAGGAAGCATCCTTTCCATACTTTGCTATCAGGACTTACTCATCTATTGGAGACTCACTCCTTAATTATGAGATTACTTTGGCTGCGTTTGTTTTTACTTCTTTTTTCTGTTTTTAAATACTTTTTTTATTTTTTTGTTCTAAAAAAAAAATGAATGAAAACCGTTTGGATGCGTTTTTGTTACAAAATTGTTTTTTTATTCCCTTAAAACACATGTGAAACAAAAATAAGAAACAAAAAAAAGTTATTTATTGTTTTTGAAACAAAATTTAGAAACACTTTTTTTCTTTTCTTCTTTTTTTTCTTCTCTCTTTTTTCTTCTTCTTTTCTTCTTCTTTTTTCTTTCTTTTTTCTTTGGCCGGTCACCGACCTTGGCCATGGCCAGCGACCGGCCGACGAGGGCCGGCGAGGCCGAGCTCGCCCAGCCCGACGCGAGGGCGAGGCTCGCCGGCCCTCGGCGAGGCTGGCCGGCCCTCGGCGAGGCCGCCAAAAGAAGAAAAAAATGAAAAAAAGAAAAAAATGAAAAATAAATAAGAAAAATAAGAAAGAAGATAGAAAAAATAAAATAAAAGAAATAAAAAAATTATACAAATTTACGAAACGTGTTTCCGTTTATTTTTTTTTTTCCTAATAAGTTTTACCAAACGCGTTTTTTTGTTCAAAAATTATTCTCCCAACGTAAACATTTTTTTCTATTTCTATTACCCGGAATAATTTTTAAACGAAATATTACCAAACGCGCCCTTTCTCTCTCGCTCCTTTTTTTTTTTTTTTTGGGTGGTAATTTTGCAAATGGATCGAGCATTATTAGTGCTGGAAACTTAGCAAGGAGACCTAAACACACATCGATAATCCAAGAACGTCCTCCTTCACATCTTGGGCCGACACCAATCGTGACCGGTGGAAAACTTGGGCTTAAGTGATTGGAGACGGCGGCCCATTTGAAGCCCAGCTACGAGGTCGAAATTGTCAATCTGCCCCCATATCTCATTGCGAGGTGAAACCCCAGGACGCTGGAAGCCGCGGTGGTGTCTGAGCGGAACTCACTTGGAGGTCTGTCTTTATCGCCCTTCGTCTCTGTTCGCTCGTTTTCTCGCGAATCGAATCATTGTGCGTGCTCGTTGAGGGATGCTTGTTTGTAGATTTGGCTGCACGCCTTTTCACTTCGTGGATTGGTGGGCTCTCTCGTCTGTTTAATCGATTGAACTGTGGTTGGTTTATTGTGGTCGAGGCTTATGGTGCTTGTTTTGATGTGCGGATTCTCCAGGTTTTTTAGCTTTGCTTAGGTAGGATTTCGTCGACGGAAATTGGCGCGCGCGCGCGATGTCAAATTTGAGTCGTTGGTTTGCGTGCGTGTTTCTCTTTGCAGCTTCAACTCGGGGTGCATGAGAGCTACACTTTACTCGTGACGAAGAGTGATAGGAAGTCGATCATCGGAGAGGCGACAATTGAGGTAAACTGACCTGCATTTGCACGAGAGCATGAGATATTCATGTGGTAATAGGGGTGTTTTCCTTTGCTGCAGGCATTTTCCCCCTTTGCTTTCTCAAGCTAGATTTGTGCATTGTGATGGCGGTTGTAATACCGAGAAAATTATTTGTGCACGTGATCCTAGAATTGTCAAACAGTTATAAGCATTGATTCTGTGATGGGCGGCATCCTAATGCTACCTCATCTATTGAACTTGGGAATCTCGTGTTTGGCAGAAGTTTATGGTTTAGAAAAAAAACAGAAGGTACTCATCAAGCCAACTGTAAGCTTGTTGTCGGATATTACATTCTATGCTGCAAACTCACAGTTCTCATCCACTATCAACCATTTCTGTGTCAGAGGCAATTTAAGAAGATATCTTCTTTGTATTTATCGTCCAGTAGTATTTTGGTCATATTTCCAAGGTGTAATCTCGGTATTAGGTTGATCCTCGGTCTGCAGTTTCTTGGAAATGTGAGGCTTTTTTCTCAAACATTCTTTTACATTGTTTCAGACATTCAGCCAATTATGTACCTTTGATTATAGGACAAAGTTGGTACTTGTACACAAGGCTCCATGGTATATCCGAGATGAACCAAGGTTTGCATATCGTGGACTACTACTTGGTAAAAGCAATAAGCCTTTTAATTGAAAGCATTGAATGGCGAACATCTATTACCATTATGTGATGTTTTTTTATTGGCGGCATGGCATCTTCAATAACAGATACGTCAAGGCACTACTATCCCGTTGACGTGATTAAGCATATACTGGATTCCATGTCATATGCTAAATTAGTAAGATATGACAACTTGCAATTCCTTCTTGCTCTTATTCTGAGTGCACTTTTCCCGTAACACTCTACTGATCACTATTCTATGTTTTGCTTGTTTAATCCTCATGAATGTGTTCCTCCCATGGGAATTACATTCAGTAGAATGTCCTTCATTGGCACATAATAGACAAACAGTCATTTCCTCTGGAAGTGCCTACCAGCAATATACAGTTGAGGATGCATATGAAATAGTGAAGTAAGATATCCATTGCTTGTTCCATGATAAGCAAATTCTTCTCCTTTTTGCCATTTAATTGTATAATTGTTTGTATTCTTTACTTGAGAATGCTCTGGATGTCTTCGTTGGGTTTATATTGGTCAATATGAGATATTAACATGAATATGTGAAATCATCTCCTGGATGTCATAAGTTGATTTTCTTCTATAACTATTCATTTTCCTTTCAGTATGGTAACTTTCTCTTCAGGGCCCATTTTTTGTTCTCTAGATAAGGCATTCCTGAAATTGACTGAGAGAGTGGTTTAGAAAGTCTTACGGATGGAGAATTCTTTGTATATAGTCAAACTATAGCAGTGCTTCTACTAGTCAGAATCTATGTAAAGTGAATTAATTGCTAGAGCTAATCTGACAAGGAGGGCATGCATATGCAATTCTAGACTGCCTAACGGATCAACAAATAATGTGTTTTCCCCTCCATGCTACCACTTAATTAATATTATGGTTCATGTCGTCACATATTTTGACTTCCTGGATCTGGCACCCAGCGATGTACTATGTCCTGTTGTTCATGCTGGCTTTCACCATATGAAGCTTTGCCAAAAGTAGAGGTATGTTCTCACATTCATTTCTTTGCTGAGGTTTTGATAAGTGCATTCTCACAGATTTCATTGCAATTGTAGTTTTATAATTTCAATATAAGTCTATTGAACTTGTTTGCTTGTGTCAACTGCTACAAAGAACTTGTATAAATCTAGTAGGCCTTAGAACTGCTGCTTTACCATATGAGTGTATTTTATAATTATGACCGAGTTACTATTATTATCACTGCTAGTACAATTGTAGTATTTGCTGAGCATCTTTCTTAACTGATTTTAGGAATCCATGTGATGCCCGAAGTAGATATCCCTGGTCATGCAGAATCATGGTAAGCCACTTCTTTTTTGGAGATTTTGCAGCTTTTGATGAGACATCGTGACGTTTTTAGGTTGTATATCTTAAATAAGTCACCATAAATTTTTGGTCTTCTTTAATGCAGGGGAAAAGGGTATCGTGAATTATGGCCTTCTAAATCCTGCCACTTGATTTGACTTCATTTCTGGCCTATTATCAGGTTAGGCATCCAGTATCTTTATCTATCGTGCTAAATCTTCCATTTTGCCTATGTATGAATTATCTATACATCTACTGTGACATAGATATTCGTGTTTCATGAGATCCTGAAGAAAGAAAGCCATGTTGACTTGAGTATTAACATGTGTGAAACTTTTGTAGTATAAAGCTTTGCTCTTAAAAATTCTCTGCATGGGCAAGGCCCTACTTGAAAGGTGGTGTTGTCACTTAGTAAACGCCTGATTAGTTAGGGTATCTGCGAAACTTCATTCTTCTCAATCATTTCGGGTTAGATCTAATGCAAATCCTATCGTTGCAGATATGGGAAAAAAATTTCCCTTTGAGCTATTTCACTTGGGCGGTGATGAGGTTAACACAGGTTAGTGCAGGTGACCTTGGCATCTCTCTTCTTCTTTGGCAGTCATTTGTTGTTAGCTACTAAATGATTGGTAGACCTTTTCTACCTCACAACTTTAGAAGTACTTTGCAAAATTTCACTTAGGATTGTAACAGGGGCTCTTGTTTCTGTAACTGTCTCTTCTCCGTGCATATGGGTTTTCCTTCAGTTTCTTTAGAGTGCCAACTGATTCGGTTGATGCCGTGGGAAATATCCTCATATCCGTCCTATGTCATTAGTGTTGGCGCAAGAGGAACAAAATGAAGAAAATGGAAGGCTTTAAAACCGAAAATATCTGCTACTCAAAATATGCTTGGTCCCATACTTAAAAGAACTGAAAATCTGAATTTCACCAACTGGTCATCCTCAGTATGCTGTTAAAGGATCATGTAGACATTATTGGAGTTGCATATATATGATCGGCATGGGATTACCTAACATAAAGAATTTATTAATAATATTGCAAGATACCACCTAATTTTGTAGTGAGATCAGGAGCAGCAAGTGAACACTTGTAATGTCAAATGATATCCAATGGGCTAGTACATCTACTTGTGAAATGACAGCATTATGGAATTTGAGACGTTTCTCTGGATTTAAGTTTTATGATTACAAACTATATAAGTGGTTATTGTTATCTGATATTTCTTTTGCAGATTGTTGGTATATTAATCGACTACTTTACTTGAGATTTATTCTACTTCCAGAAGTTTGGCCTGGGAAATTGCAATTATTTTCTATTTTATCATAAACTAAGCCGTCTCTTCATTAACTCATCATTGTTGTATGGTCTTAGATCTTATGCCAAAGCTGTTGCAGCAGACTTGTTTATTTTATTAAGTTACAATTACAAGAATGCCTTTTGGTTTTTTATTGGTGTGAATGAGCATGCAACCCATTCCATCTTGAAACATTGTACTTTGAGACTGGGTTCTACCATGACCAAATTATCTTTTGTTGTTAACCTAGAAAACTTTATCAAAGCAATAAATGTACTTTAGAAATTAGATTCTAGAAAATTTGGATGGAGTTAATAAGTCTTTTGATTATTACGATCCTCAAGAATAGAGGAGGATGGTGGGGCTGTAACCTGACATTTTTAATTAGATCTCTTGAGATCACTTCTACAGTCTGGAAGCAATTTTCATTGTTCTTTCCGTTTGGTATTCAATCAAACTATCTATTCTCAAAAATGCAATTTTTCTATAATTGTTTTTGTTTGAAATCGTATGGATTTAGCACCAGCTTGTTTCTCTGTGGCGATACCTTTCCCTGTATGCCCCCCCTTCTCTTAATGCAGTCTCCAATACTTGCATCTGGCAACTCATGTCAGATGCTGAACATGAGAATCATTTTAAATGCAGGCTCCAAAATCATAACATGACTGGTAAAGACACATCCAAGTATTTTGTACTCAAAGCTCAAGAAATTGCCATTTCAAAAAATTGGACCACTGTCAATTTGGTATGTACATGTTACTAACACCTGCTGGAGACCATTGGTTCTGCGGATTGTTTTTGATTGAGCAATAATTGAATATGTTATTCTCCTTCTCTTTGCCAATTTTCTTAGTTTATATCAAGTCTCCGCACCAATATGACAGAACATTTGTTGAAGAAGCACATCTCAGCACTGGTTTCTGCATCATTTTGAGAAGGATATTTCAATGGAATTGTCGTCTTTGTGAGATGATATATTGTTGAATGAATATCACTTTTGCATGCAAGAGTGCTTTTTAGCCTTCTGTAGCATGTCTATAGAAAAATGAAGATAATACTCAAACTAGTAATTATGTCATTAATATCATTGTCTTTGCTTATAAGAGAGCACTTTGTTATCACGTCCTTATATTTGGGCCCATCATTTTGAAAGATTTTAGGTAGATTCACTGCTAAAATGACGTTTGAACTGGATTAAAGTTATAAATGGGTTGTGGCCTGGAGACCCACTTCACTAACTTCCACCTGCTTTAATTACTAAAAACAACTTTTAGCATGGGAGATGGCTTTCTAGGGTAAGGAACTGCTCATGGGCTTTGATTGTTTTTCCCCGACTCCCCAAACCTTAATTTGCCAGGTCATGCCTCATCTTCTCCTTTTCCATTGATGTATCACACGTGTGCAAATCCTCCCCAAAATTCATTTTAGCCCCTCAATGGTATTATTTCTTGTCTTAGCTTTCTCTTCTTGCCGTGGCCTGGAGCGCTCGAATGCTTAGTACTAGTTACAGATGTAATATGCAATGTCATAGACAGACTGCTTGACGCTAATAAGAAATTGAACTGATAAAATGAGCCCAGGTGTACTAAAAGCTGCATATTCCTTCTTTATGCAGATTGGAAAATCAGTAATTATAGTGTAATTGTATTCTTTTACATAGATCCGTATTTATTCGATTGTTTCTATTTTGCAGAGCGACTGTGGAGTAGGAGAGATGCCACGTCCACTGTAAATGTAAATAACACAGCATTACCACGACTCCATTACTTCAGATGCCTCCTGGAGTCCAAGCTGCTTCCGTCACAAACTGGTTAGCTCGAAGTCAGCCAAATGGTCCTGGTTCCTGCTATGCCCCATGATTCTTCGAGCGCCGCCATTCGTTTCAATCTGTAAAATGCTGCTCTGTACCCTGGTCGGGAAGTAAGTTCCTGAATTATTAAGAAGTATATCCTTTCCAGACTTTGCTTGTGTATATCTTAATCAGTGACTGTGTGCTGCACTTTTGAGGTAGCCAAAACAAATATATTAGTGTGCGTCTCTGGATTTAGGGTATGGATGATCTGACCACACGAGCTTCGTAATAGCATGCAGGGGATATTAGGCCCTCGCATCTCGTGCCTATAAACGGAGTCAAATCCTAAGCACATTTTATTTGAAATAGCTGATTTCATTTGCATCATTAAAATGCTCATTGAATCTGGTGAAAAGTTATTTACGTACAAATAATTGGTTACGTGAATATTATAATTTGAACTTATTTGCATCATTAAAATGCTACTTGAAGTTACTGGTTCTATGTGAAATTATAAGCAAAGTGAGCAATTACTCGCTAACAAAATTTGTTACAGTTCTGAATAGAACTTTATTAGCTACATGGGGATATTATCGGTAGAAATGGTCGCACATGATGAAAATTTGCTATCAACCGAGAATTTACTAACCATATATAGGTATTTAAACGCACAACTTTCAACAAACGGAATATTAAATTGGCTAAGTTAATTGCCAAAAATGTCTGTGTCCTAACTTGCTCGCTAAGGTTAGCGATGTTAACTATGCTCTGATATTCGCCGAATTACGTTGAAAATACGTTATGCGCCATTTTGCAGTCCTCGTCTTCTTCGAGCATGGCGCTCACAAGTGACAGCCACCATCGCGAGTACCACTATTTATCAATTTCCACTTCGTCGGTTTTTCCTTTGTCTCCGTTGTCATTGGACTTTCTTTTAATATCGTTTAACAGTAAAGTTTAAATTGAGTGATCAGAGGTATTTTGTCAATTTCAGGAAATCGACAATTTCACAAAATATAAGTTGACTATGTACACACATCTTTTATTTTTTGGCGGCCAAAGGGAAAGGAAGATTAAAAAGAAAAAGAAAAAAAAGGAAGAAATGGCAAAGAAGAAGAGAAACAGCGCGTCTGCGAGAGGCGAGAGGGGAGAGAGAAAGGGAGAGGGATCCAACTTATGGAGGGAAAAAGTGCTATAAACCTATGATCCCATAAATATATTATTAAAGTTAACACCATAGAAAATCATAAATTAACACACCCCTATCACATTTTTTCCAAATTAATTTTCGCATTATAAAATAACCATACTGACCGCATAAGCTTTGTCAAGGCATGCGGGGTGATGCTAGGCTCTTGCATCTTGCCCCCATAAACGGGTTCGAATTCTTAGCCCGTTTTATTCAAAATAGCTTATTTTAGTTGATCATCAGAATGCTTACTGAATTGGGTGGATTTTAGTCAACAAATAAATGATTGGTTATGTATATATTACTTAAAATTACTGATTCTATGTGAAAATACGAGCAAGATGAATAAGTTACTCACCAAAAACATTTTATTACAGTTCTAAATTTGAAATTTAAAGTATATGGGGTTATTAGCCGTAGAAATGATCACAGTTACCGTTCTTATGTTGAAAATTGCTATCAACTGAGAATTTACTGACTATTGATAAATAAATTATATTTCTCTTAATTGCAATTTTTATTACGCATGAAAATAACTAGTTACTGATAATTACATACTTTTTCTACTTAAAAGACAAACTAACCGTAGATAGGTAAAAAATTGAGTGGCTTCTCTGTAGCCCCCTGGTCACCGTGCAACACCATCATTCACTCCACCCTAAGGCAGGCCTCTCCGTCCCTCCCTCCGTCCCTCCCTCTTGCTGCGACGTCGCTAACCTCAGATGATCAAAGATTCAGGGTCACCTGAGGTTGGGCGGCCATTTGGAGTGATCGCAACCTCGATGGTTGCAAGATCGCGATTACCACATCCTCCTTATATGCTTCGTGGCGAGATAAGTACTTATGGTGTAAGTAGGTTTTTGGGTAAATTTTGCACATAAAAAAATAATTGTGACATTTTGCTCATTTTATGATAAACAAAATGTCGTGAATTATAATATCACCTTATAAGCAAAACCAAAGTGATGATTGGACATACTCTTTGTTGATATCTATATAATTGACATATTAACTATTTTGAGAGACTATAAGTGGGTACCTAATTATAATTCGTCACATCATTTAATATATCAATTTCTACTTGATCAATCTAAGAATAGACCATAAAAATAAAAATAAAAAGTTATTTAAACCACACTGATTTGTATGCTGAGGGACCGAGAACCTGCTCCAAATATTCACATGAACTGTTGAACACGGCATGCCTGTTCATGCTAAACAATACCTTCATCCAGACGTTCCGCGCTGCTCTCTTCGTTAGCCGCTGTCGGAGGAACAAGGAACAAGAGAAAGGGCAAGCACGACAAGACACAACACACCCAACACGCCCACACCAGGCTGGGCGGAAGAAAAGAGCTCCCCAGGCCAAAGAAGGCGACCAAGACGGACGCCACTCCGAAACACTCCAATGCGCTCGCAACGCAAGGGCACATCTCACGCAGCAGCATGCCGTTCCACGTGGTTGTGAACCCAATGGAGAGCGTGAGTATGACCGCGCTGGCTTGCAGGTGGGTTAACCCCTGGTACTGGTCGAAGAGGAGCCCCATGGTCATGATAACCGCGAACCCCAGCACCTCCTTCCCCAGCTCCTGTCTTTGGAACAGTTTCAATATTGGGTGAACCGGGCCGGTTCTGGTCTCAGAGGTTCCAGCAGTTGTTGTGCTTGCATTCAACGTGCGTATGGCTCCATCATCAATGTCTATTACGACGGAGTTGGAATCATCCACCGCCGGGGAGCGTGTTGGGATAGCACTACCGTGTGAAGCGGAAGATGATGGAAGCCATGGAGTATGGGAAGCGAGATTGAGGAAGAACCAGGTGAGGCACGAACGAGGGGCCAAAGTCCAGCGAGAGGGCATTTCTCGTTCGGACAAGCACACCTGCGCGATGATGACCACAGAAAAATATCACAAGAGAGAGATCGGATAGAAGCAGAAGGGAACTCTAGAAGATGTTCTTTGAGACTGAGAGAACTGAAATCTTGTTTTTCTCAAACGCATCGAAGCGGCTTACGGCTGCTTTATGGACCTTCCTACAGGAAGATTCATAATGCTTTTAGGCATCCCAATAATATGCTATTCCTTCTTCTCGTCTGGGTCGTTACTTGACTCGGATCTGAGTTAAAAACTCGTCCTGGTAATTTCGGTATTTGACGAAAATCGGCCGTCCAAAAATCCCCGAATTAATGTTGAGTGATTTGATGGGTACACCAATGAACGATATCCTTCGGCCATACACTCAACAGTGTCCCTTGACCAATGAATCGTGACGTAGCTCGGAGAATCATTTGTTTACTTCTAATTGGTTATCACTTATAGGTTGAAAGATACATAGTTGTCAGGACTTACTCATCTATTAAAGACTCACTCATTAATTATGAGATTACTTTCTCACTCATGCTTTGTCCACTAGTGGGAAAGTGAAAAATGGACCCACTTAAAGGGACTAATTGGATAGAAGAAATACAGTATGAACTTGTTGTTATCTGTATGATATGTAGCGGAAATTGGGCAGAACTAATCATACTACATAAACTAATGTATTGGACCATGCACTTTTTCTAACAAAATTCAACACGGCCTTAATTACTATATATCGACTTGGGATTGGAGTTAATTTAGTGAAAGAATTTAGGTGATTTTTATTTTCATAAGATTATAATTACGACATCCCGAGAGTGGTGTCGAGGTTTGGGTAATTTTGCAAATGGATCGAGCATTATGAGTGCTGGAAACTTAGCAAGTAGACCTAAACACACATCGATAATCCAAGAACGGCCTCCTTTACATCTTGGGCCGACACAAATCGTGACCGGTGGACAACTTGGGCTTATGTGCTTGGAAACCGCGGCCCGTTTAAAGCCCAGCAAAGACCCCAAAATTCTCAATTTGCCCCCATATAAAGGAAGGTCTTATCCTCTTTGCGGAGAAACCCTAGGACGCTGGAAGCCGCGGTGGTGTCTGAGCAAAACTCACTCGGAGGTCCGTCTTTATCGCCCTTCGACTCTGTTCGCCCGTTTTCTCGCGAATCGAATTATTGTGCGTGCTAGTTGACGGATGCTTGTTTGTAGATTAGCTGCGCGCCTTTTCAATTCGTGGATTGGTGGGCTCTCGTCTGTTTAATCGATTGAACTGTGGTTGGTTTATGGTGGTCGAGGCTTACGGTGCTTGTTTTGATGTTCGGATTCTCCAGGTTTTTAAAGCTTTGCTTAGGTAGGATTTCGTCGACGGGGAAATGTCTCCAATTAAAGGTGAGGTTTTGCATCCGTTGGCACTTTTCCTTTGAAATGCGTTTTAGTAATACTTATATGGGGAGATATATCGTGCTCCTAGATTTGTGATGTACTGTAAAGGTTCGTTTTGATAAGGCGTGTGCTTATATCGTTTCTGGGAACTTGTAGTGTGTTGGTATTGGTAATATTAAAGAAGAAAATAGCTGTATTTTTTCCAGTCCTTAAGATTTATTGTTCCATCGCATTGCTATATAAATACCTGGAGGGCATGAGGTTGGACTATGATCAGATCAGAAGCTCATGAGCATTTCACTCCCGGTTGATTTTGTTTTAATTATGATCAGTAGGCTTATCTTAATCTGAGTGCTTCATTGTTTTGAATAAAAAAGATGCTCTGCCGTTATGTTGTCCTAAAATTCATGATGGCTGATGCTCTTTTTTATGCATGCCTTGTGATACACTAATGAACAGAACCTAGAATAGCAGCATTGGAGTTTTTTTTAATATGAAGTTGAGTATCAATCTTCATTGACAGATTGTTTTTAAGTGTGAAAGTTGTGTTTTTAATTGGTAGTTTGTGCATAATATCTGGTTGGCAAATTAGTTAACACTGAGAATACTAAGTTCCTGCTTATGGGAACTTTCTATTTATGTGCTTGGCTTGAATCCCCTTTATTGACTCTTATTTTTATTCTGTATCCAGCTGACCCTACAAAAAAGGCCGACCCTAAGGCCCAGGCACTGAAGGCCGCTAAGGCTGTCAAATCAGGTGCGGCAACCTTCAAAAAGAAGGCTAAGAAGATCAGGACATCCGTCACATTTCATCGTCCAAGGACATTGAAGAAGGAAAGAAATCCAAAGTATCCCAGAATCAGTGCACCCCCAAGGAATAAGTTGGATCATTATCAAATTCTGAAGTATCCACTTACTACTGAATCTGCAATGAAGAAGATTGAGGACAATAACACACTAGTCTTCATTGTTGACATTCGTGCTGACAAGAAAAAGATCAAAGATGCCGTCAAGAAGATGTATGAAATTCAGACCAAAAAAGTCAACACCTTGATCAGGTAATTTTTGTCATCTTGAACACTCTGTGGAAGCTTACGGTTGCTGAGTAGTTTGCATGTTTTGGTGCTGGCAAATAGAAGAGTATGTAAAATGCTGTCTATTTTATTGACAATTATGATAGGATGGAAGATAAGTTTCTTATTCAGGATGGGTGTGTTTGAGTTTTGAATTGAATAGTTCAAGACAGTCAGCTGAATGCTGTGTAATTGGTGACCTGATGATAGTTCAAGCTGGATGAGTCTGTTGGTACACTGGGAGTTCTAGTCTAGCTGTCTACTGATGAATATTAACTGCCTTGACTTTTATGGATCGAGTCTGAGTGACTTTACTTTGCCTTATGCAGGCCCGATGGGACTAAGAAGGCATATGTTAGGTTGACGCCAGATTATGATGCTTTGGATGTTGCGAACAAGATTGGAATTATCTAAAGCTAGAAAATGCCAGATGTTCGGCTGAGTGGAATACTTCTGTTTGTAGCTTCCATAGATTTCTCGAGAGTTTTGAGTTGGATTGCAGTATACTCGTTACTCATTTTCCCTCTAATAGATGTGCACTTTGAATTGAGTTGTTTCAATCTTTATTCTCCAACTGATGCTTACTATGAATGGTCAGAAAAGGTTTTGGTACTTTCGCATTTACTATAGCATTTATTCTCCGGTTGCTCTCCATTGAGTCGACATTCTCTCTCTTTTAAGGACCAGAGGAGCGGTTTACGCATTCAGTGCCCTCTAATAGTTGAACCAGAGGAGCGTTTTTAAAATCAGTTGAACCTGGAAAATCCCGACCTTACTGGAAGCCAGCCCCTGTGCTTTGATTGCACTGGATGGTCCAGTGCGGTTTCCAAAATAATGCCCTCTAGTTGCTTATAAGTTAATTCTTAGTCTCATCAATACCCAAAATGCTAGTTTCGACTCCTGTTGTCTAGTGGGTTGAAGCTAGTCTCGCTGCAAATGTGCATTCCAATCCTTAGTATTATCTTTTTCTCCACTGGAAGTGATTGAATGGTTCAAGCTAAATGTTGGAGCTGAGATTTTGAGTTAAATGAAGATGATAAAATTTGCTCCTTGTGATTTTTCTGGGATTTCGACAGGTCCTACATTTTAAGAGTTGGAGTTCTGCACGACCCCCATCTGGCGAAAGAAATTCATTTATGAGACAGCCCTTCAATCATCTCGTGATGGATTCGCGGCTTGGAAAATACGTCTAGTGTACACAAGTCCAGTTCTCTAATTCAAGATGCAATGCGTGTAACAGACAGAACTCTGCGGTTTTCTTTTGGTGGATGCAATAAACATTTTTATGGTGAAGCCAAATATAAAATAACAAATCAACGAATATCAAAGTTATCATAATCACAGATTTGCGATTCCCATAGAAATCTCTGTAGTTGTTGACGTTAGCAAAGTTATGTACAATTGCATTTTGTGCTGCTCCTGTCCGGGAGGGCAGTACTACAGCGTCCTCTCTCTCTCTCTCTCTCTCTCTCTCTCTCTCTCTCTCTCTCTCTCTCAACAGGTTTGTAAAAGCAGAATTATAGAAGTGAGAAGTAACTTGTGAGCCCCTGTAAAGTGAAGGTGGCTGCTTTTACTTAAATCTTATTTAAAGATGGTTAGGCGAATTTTGTCCAAAAAAAGAAAAAAAAGATGGATCAGTGGATGGCCTCTTCAAATCAAGAATCTTTTATACAGATATTTAAGCAGCACCAGTACCATCTTGTTCTCTTAATGAAAATTATATAAATATATCAAATTTTTATAAACCAAATGAAGCTTTTCCTCTTACAAAAAATGATTCAGTCCAGTAACAGTGATGGCGGCCATTAACCTTGTACAACTCAAGAAAGGGATAATTGTTCTTGTCAATCAGAACTGGTTTGCTTGCCCTTAATGGTTATCCAAAAACTAGGCAGCTCCGTCATATACAGTGAAAATTTTGAAGGAATCGACTACCGTTTCTAATTTATCTTTCATCTTCCCCCACCTCCTTTCGTTTGCCCCAGTTGTCAAGGTATAGAACTTACCTGCCATTCCACAGAACCAACTCTCAAAAAATTGAGCACCCATTCATATGAAAAGAAACTGAAGCACACATCTTTTGAGGGAATATGTATGGGTGGCAGATCAGTGTCATACCATTGCCAATAGAAATGGTACTGAGAGCATGGCGAGTATAGTTTGGAGCTTTAGCAACGAACTCGAACGTGTAGTATGCCTTGCCATCAACATCATGCTGTTATATGAACAGGAGAAAACTGATCAGATCTGTCAAGAAGCAATAGTAGCAGCATTTGTCATTATATCAAATACAGGACAGATTAGAACCCACAATGCACCAATGCAGCCAACAGCATCATCTGTTTTCTTACCATAACTTCAGCTCTAAAAGCTTAGAATCTTGGAATAGTAAAACGTACGAGAAAGGTATATTTCCTAACAAAATTGTTTTTATGCGCCAAACGGCTGTATGCTGATGGTTTGCAAGTTAATAATGGAACTTCCAAGTGCTGCATGAGGCAACATTTATGTGTTGGAAAGCCAGAGGATCTTGATGTGGTCTGTAATAGCTTAGTTGGTCTTGGTAAGCATTCTTTCATCCTCAGTCAAATGTACAGTGACCGATCATATTACATTTTGGAGGTGTCACAGCAAGAGTTTAAGGCTTTCCCAGGAAGGCAGCTTACTTGGTACCTCGAAATTCCAAATACCTTATCGATGTTAGCCCCCCTTTCATGAGAATTACCATTACCGAAACTGCACAGATCCTATTTATTTGTCTATATCTCGAAACGGTGATCTGATATGTCTAAAAGTGATACAAAATTGTTCAGAACAAGGAGAAACTGCGGTTGTAAACAAAAAGAACATTGAATGCACATTACTGGATAAGTGGCAACACAATGCCACTGCCAGAAAGAGCAAAAAAAGTCACACATCCACTTTTCTAAAAGGTAGGACATATATCACACAATCTGTCGGATGTGTGTCTAAAAGTATGATTACATGAAGTGAACTGATAAAATCTACCTCCTTTGCAGCGATGAGTTTTGTCTTTTGAGAAGGAGGGGCCAAAACCTTTTGTATCAGAGTTTCTGCAACCTGTGATAGTTAAACATAAGACAGTCCAACATCTAACTAAGAAACAGACAAATCTTGCAAGAGCCAGGAACCTAACGGTGTTACACAGCAGCATAGTCTTTATGGAAATGTCAAGGATGGAAACATAGAACAGCAATTCACCTGTTCAGGTGGACCTAAATCCCGTATATCCTCTTTGTTCGTGGGGATCAAATTGACACTGACACTTTCTAGGGGCTCAATGACATCTTTAAACACCTTATCTTGACCTTCAATTACCACTTCCTGGGCAACAACACTAAATCAATCAAGATAACTTAAAGAGGAAATGAGAAACAGAGAAGCCTTGCATTACACTCCTATGGAAAAAGAGAAAGCGATTCAGGCATACCTGCCATCCAAATGGATACAGAAATGAGTAACCATCCTTTTTGTCCGTTACAGGCAGAAATCCCTTTTTACTTTCTGCAGCAACTGAACCATATTAGGTATCAGCCATTAGTACTAAAAAGCTACTGCCTGTATAAAAGCAGGTGCTACTATTAAGGCTTCTTGAAATTCTTAGATTTCAAATAACCCCTTATAAATTGCTTGTGGAAAATCAAACTATTCTGAACGGAATTTCGTTCTTACATGAGACAGAATTTTGGTTAACTGCCACAATGCCTGGAATGGCGACTCCGAGAGCCAACAGTTGACGCCTTCCTGTTTGGTATGTAAAAGTAAAGGAGAACATAAATATAACCGATAGAAAATGCCATTGAAACTACTTGCAAATCGATGGAGCCACATCAATCACAGGAATCCAACAATTAAGCAAAGAAAACGGGCAACCTGCCAAATGCCCTGTGCCCAAGTCAACAGCAACTTTACCCGGTGTTCATGAGCAAAGAAGGCGTTACACGGCACTACGCCCCTAAATTATAGACCCGTCACCATCTCATAGTCCCTATCAGGGACTCCTAAGCCAAACCCATTCACTATCACAATCTACAGAACATCAACTCGCTTAGAGAAAACACCAGTAGCTGGAGTCAATTTCCCGGAAAATGCATCCATCTAAGGTATGGACTACCGAGAGAGTCACATTATTGCGTTCCCAGAGCGACAACAGTGCCTACTACTAATAAAAAACGCGTTACGATCCTCCAACCACGTAATCTTTCGCGACACGGTTCGCGCGCGAAGCTGGACACGTCCTTCAAATTACAATGTACATGACGGAAGCGCGACAAGCACAGACCGCGATGGCGAGGGTTCGAGCAATCAAAGGATGGAGTCAGAAAAACACCGCGAGAGCAAGCAACTCCAAACCTTACCGAGGGAATGCGAAGTCGAAGGTGAGGAAGCTACTTGCTCGGCTCTGACAACGCCCGGCGCGGCCGCGCTTCTCCTGCAGCAGGGCAGCGTGCCGTGCCTCTGCGACGCCAGCTGACAACAACAACAACAGCAACAATAACGCAGAATCCACTCGATTATCCCAATCAAAAGACCAGCAAATGCAGGGAAGAGAGAGAGAGAGAGAGAGAGAGAGAGAACCTGAGGAAGAGAGCTGGGAGGAAAAGAGCGGTGAGCCGAGGGGTAGTTCTGCAACGACGCCATTTCTGGTGAACGAATGGAAGAAGAAGAGGAAGAAGAAGAAGATCCGTCGCTGCTGGTTCAGTCGGTATCAGTGTTTTTTTTTTGCGAGTGTTTTTGTGGCGGAGGATCTTATCCTTTCTTCTTCCTTTCCCCTCTCTCTCCTCTCTTCGGCTTCACAAAACTTACGCGCGCCCATTCGTCTGCTGACGTCATGGACTCTTATCGCCGAGAAGCAGTTATTACCTGTACGCGTCACATGTGTGCTCGACTTAGATGAGCCGTCGGATCTCTCGTCCAACGGCTCGTGTGAGTTGAGCTCGTTTAAACTGGGTCACATGTCTTTACGGTTTTGCCCTCACTCTCGCTCGCTCTCCGCGCGAACGCACACCACGAGCGGACCCTCCACCTCCGCTCCGGTTTGCGGGTCAGCGGTTCAACCAATTGAACCGCCCGGTTGATAAATATTTATAATTTACACCTATATATTGAATCCGTTATTACCAATTGAGCACCTAATTTGGATTGCGAGGTAGTAGTGTCCATTCTAGAGACTCAGGGGTTCGACTAGTCAATGCGCTTCAAGAGAAAAAACCTTGTTTGGTGTAATTTTTTAAAGAGACTTTGAGTCCCCATAATCCCTTTAGAAAAATTATAAGATATTTGGTAGGTATTTTTGGAGCCTTATAGACCAAATGCCGGCATTGAAAAGGCTGAAAAGGCTAAGTAGGTGGGACTTACTTTGGGTTTCAATATTTTGGGAATGTAAGTCTACATTCATTTTTTTTTTTTTTTTATGATTAGGAACCGCCGTCAACTGGCAGCCTAAGTTTACATTCACTGTTTATCTCCACAATTTGCACCAAAGAGCTACTAGAGGCCAACAATAACATTGCCTGAAGGGTCATGCACCTTTCTAGTAGCCGCTGCCTGAGGTGCAAAATGGGTCCATGAATTATTTTGCCACCTCTAGTCACATGACCCAGGGTGTTATCTAAGGTCAAGCGACCTCAACAAAGGTTGTCTAGCGATTAAGCTCCATTGAATTTGATTTTGACTATTTAAAAAAAAAACAAAAGCCCTTTATAAATGGAAGTTTTATCAAACAATATTTAAATCAAAGTTATTTTCCAATATTAAAATTTGTCAAGCATAGGAGGGCGACAAGTTACAGTTAGAGGACACAACAGCAACGTGCATCGACACGAAAACAGGAGACGATATGGACAGTCGCGCATGGTGCATGTCTAAAAGAACATCGCCATCGTGAAGAACAAGTCAAGGCTGAAGGCCGACTGAGATTGCAGGTGGGAGAGAGGGAGAGACTGAGGAAGAATTAAGGATTCGGGT
This sequence comes from Eucalyptus paniculata subsp. matutina, assembly GCA_017140255.1. Lineage (NCBI taxonomy): Eukaryota > Viridiplantae > Streptophyta > Magnoliopsida > Myrtales > Myrtaceae > Eucalyptus > Eucalyptus paniculata. The sequence continues at coordinate 39,500,993 of CM029441.1, forward strand.
TTTTGTGCAAAATTATTTGTTGTGTGGTTGCGGCGCAAGTGTACGGTGCAAAGCACTAATAAATGGACAGCCCTCTATTGACTGAATATTGCATGATTACTTTCGCATTGTCCAATTAATTAAAAAAAATGGACAGTAAGTACGTAAATTTTCGATTTTTGCTTGCTTGGATTCATCCTGATATTGTTGTGTTCTCCCACCAAAACTTTGCACAATCGTTCCTTTCAATATATTCATAAAATTTAATCTCAGAGCATCGCATTACGTACTCTTTTTTTGTTTGCATGTTTGAAACAATTGATGGCTTTTTCTGCTTTTTGGAAACTGCCCAAGCAGATTCTCATTGAGAAACAATTAATGGGCACGTCCAGTCTATTAAGCCCTTCTAAATATAAATCTTTTGGTTCAATTTAACCCATTTCAACTGTAGTTCACTGACAAACCTAACATAACGCCCGCTTCTAATAAATTTATGGACGAGATAATCTTAGGTCCAATCAAACTTTATAAGTAAATGCCCACTATTAGACTCATCCAAATTAGTCTTCGGGCCCCTTGGGCTCTAGAGGGATCCGCATCACAATTTCAACCTTTTATTTCTGGTGTCCGTCAAACACGATTCGATCAGACATTCACTTCATTAATAAAAGCGATCTTTCATCTCTAGTCTCCATTCCTCATATATAAACATGCACACTGTCTTCGTCATTGTACTCCAAAAATATTATATCCTGACCTCGTTACATTCCCCTTCGTCCTTCCCTTCTATTTTCGTTTCCTCTCCCTTTTCGCATACCAATCTTGCTGGAAACTCATTAAGAGAAAAATTCCATTCGATGCTTCACGTCGTTTCGTGTCCTTCGTCCATCAGAAGAGAACGGCGTCGTTTGGAAACTCGCAGCACCTGACGAGGAAATTAACGTGAGGTTTCCTTAGTTTCCTTTTATTTATTTAATTAATTAATTTTGGGGGGGCCAAAGCAGGTTTTCGTAGTTGGCCCTCGTGTAGCTACAGATATCATCATCATTATAAAATGGGAGCATAGAGAAAAAGATGCGAGTTGCCACCTTTGTGAACGTGTGAAAGACGCACAGGGCAAATGCTCTGGCAAGAGCAGGAAGAAAGAGAGCGCACCACGCCCAATCATGTCTCTACTTTGGCCCCGACCGGGAGCGGAAAAAGAGATGAATATATTAAAAATCTTACAACTTACTATAAAAATATAATCAAATCTTATAATTTTCAAAAAGTGTGGATAAAAACTTATCAAATTGGTCCAATTAAATCATTTCATTATTTGCATTTTTTAAAAATTTTAACTCAATTTTATTTTTGTAATGAGTTTAAGACTTGACGATTGTTTTGAAAAATTCATGACTCAATTATATTTTCAGGAAGTTTTTTTTCAATAATATAATATTCTCATATAAAAAAAAGAAGAAGATGATTTCGCATTAAAACAATTGGTAGTATAACTATATCAAGTGTTTGAAAGTCGTGAGCTTGATTTTTAATTTCATTCTCGATTCTGTAGCCAGCTTTTCAGATGACTACGATATTATTAGATGATTTGATGTGATCGAGATGAGGAAGCTAAGGGTTGTTAGTCGACCGTGGGTTACGATCTATTTTTGCATTCGATTTTAATTGTCAAGCATACAAAAATGGTATTGTCGGACCACCTAAATTGGTTGTCCCCGAGTGACCTTTTCATGTTAGATGCCAGATTAGTCAACCATTTAATACCGACCACATGCAGCACATCCGATTGAAAGTAAAATCTGGTCGATAAAGAATTGAAAAGGAGGTAGTTAAGATGGTCCAATCTCATCATTCACTAGCACGGCCTACTTTAATTAATTTACCGAGCTGCCCTCCCCTTCGGAGCGTAATGACGGAAAGGCCCCCCCGCGTTGAAAGAGAGAAGGAACGGAAAACGCCCCTCGTCACTGTAACAGAAAAGGACTCCTCCTTTAACCAGAAAAAAAAAGGAGGAAAGATGGCGATTGCGGGCATTTGACCGTTAAGGGAACTCTCTCTCTCTCTCGCTCTCTCCGTCGGACGCCGGCGAATCGACGCCACCGTGCCGTGGATTCGCGGAGCCGGCTCGCCGAGTCGGAATTCCCGTTCGCTTTTCGGCGCTCCGGTGGCGAAAGCGCGGGAGGCGGAGAGACGCCGGAGCTCCGTCGCTGTCGCTTCGCCCTGATCGACGCGGAGCTGGAGCCGTTAGCGTCTGCGCGTTTCGATACTCTTCGTCTGGGATAGGGCGGAGCCGGACGGGGTTTCGGCGAAGATGATGATCTCGCGAGGTCTGTTCGGGTGGTCGCCGCCGCACATACAGCCGTTGACGCCGGTGTCGGAGGTGTCGGAGCCGCCGGAGTCCCCGTCTCCGTACATCGACATCAGCGCGGAGGTGTCCGGGGCCGCGCCCGAGCCGCTGGCGGACGACGGGGAGGAGACGGAGGAGGGGGAGGAGATCGAGGAGCCGCCCGCGGCGGTGCCGTTCTCTCGCCTCTTTGCCTGCGCGGACCGTCTCGATTGGGCGCTCATGATCACGGGGTCACTGGGTGCCGCCGCGCATGGAACAGCTCTGGTGGTCTACTTGCATTACTTTGCCAAGATTGTGCATGTGTTGCACTTGGGGCCTAAGGCAGACCCCAACGAGACTTTTCACCGGTTTAAAGAGGTAATTCGATGGTTTTTTTAACAAGGGTTCACTCCGTCGATTGCTGCAGAGAGCATAAAGCTGTAGTATACATTGAGTCTACCATTTGTTTTCTGACTATGATCGGTGGAATTTTTTGAAGAAGGCAATAGTCTAAACAAATGGGATAGGATGTACTCTTAGTAATGTGGAGGAAGGAATGACATTTGCTTCGTTAGTTTGCCTCCACAGTGTTGAAAAATGTTTGAGATGGTTCATTAGTTTCCGTTTCATTCCATTTTGAAGGAACAAAGTGGTTTTAAATGGGGAAGATATATACAGCCAGTTCAGGTGCTGCTAAGTTTAGTTAAATGGTTAAAAGACTACTTCAGTCATCAATTCTAGCTTCCTTCTCTTCTTGAAGATTGGACAAGGTCAACAGTCATGTAATCACCAAATCAATTCATGATCGACCCGGATTTCTCATAATGGTGGGGTTAAATCATTTATAGAGATGCTCAGCACAGATGAAAGTCTCGAACTTGTCCCGAGTTATCAAATGTTTTGCTCCTTACTGTGGCATGAAGAGATGATATTAAGTTTGGCTTTTGTATACTTTCTTGATGGTACTTCGCAAAAATTGTAAGCTGACTGTCATTGCTCGGACCTTTCAGTTAGCTCTATGTGTAAATTAAAATTTGTGGATGTTAAATTAGCCAATTCAATGAAAAGTTATATTTGTTCTCTGCAGCTTGCTTTATCTCTGGTCTACATTGCAGTGGGCGTTCTTTTCGCAGGTTGGATAGGTAAGATCCAGAAAATTCAAAACTTAATTTTGCAAAACCAACCCACTTGTGACTCTTTATATCCGAGTTGGCTGACTTGGTCTTTGTAATAGAGGTTTCTAGCTGGATCCTGACAGGAGAACGACAAACTGCTGTCATTAGGTCAAAGTATGTTGAAGTCTTACTTAACCAGGATATGAGTTTTTTTCACACATACGGAGAAAATGGGGATATTGTGAGTCAGGTGTTAAGTGATGTATTGCTCATTCAATCTGCACTCAGCGAAAAGGTATGTTCAGACAAATACATTAAGTTTGCAGTTTCTTGACTACTACAATGAGAAGTTTGAGCAGATATTTGACATTTGAATGGTATTGTTCCTGATACAGGTTGGCAATTATATTCACAATATGGCTACCTTTTCGTGCGGGCTGGTTATTGGATTTGTGAACTGTTGGCAGATTGCTCTTATAACTTTAGCAACTGGCCCTTTTATTGTAGCTGCTGGAGGAGTGTCGAACATATTTCTTCATAGGCTTGCTGAAAATATTCAAGATGCATATGCTGAAGCAGCTAGCATTGCTGAACAGGTACTTTTCTTTTCCTCCTGTCTCTTCTCCTCCACCCGAAAATGAAATAGGAAAGCTAAATAAAATGAGGGCTATTCAAGCTGAAAGACAAAGAATCAAGGGTTCTTCTGGTTGTGGGTTGCTATACATAATATTTGCCCATTTTTTCTTATTTGTTTTCTTTGTTTTTTTTTTTTTAGGGGGGGGGGTTGTAGATGGATTAATATGAGGCTGTGATTGCCAACATGGATATCTTGCATGTACATGCAGTCTCCTGTGAGAAAGTTTATGTAGACAATATTTTCTGTTCTATGGTTTATTTGGGCACTAGTTTAACTTTTTTCTGTTGGAAAAAATCCATCTATACTCTTTGTCTAGCTCCAGCAGAGAAATACTCGATTCAATCATGTTAAGAAGGAATGAATAATTTAGGTCTCAGTTTTGTCATCGGGTCATAACATTAAGGACTGATGATCTATGACCAAGAATGACTCCTTTGTTTGCTTCTTAGGGATCTGTGAATTCACGATAGAAGAAAACATCATTTTTAGAACTCATGTGCTGTTCCCTCAAGGGAAACTGATATCTTTCTTAATTGATATCTAGAACTCATTCCTATAGCATTGATGACTGAGGAATCTGCATCAAGATATGACACCACTGTGTGCACAACTATTAGAAATCCCATCAAAATAGCTATTTAACTGCGGATGCTGTTTTAAAGTTGTCATACTTCCTTTTAAACATTGGTGGCCGTTCTCATTCTAAGCTACCCATTTTGAAACTGTGGCAGGCAGTTTCTTACAGTAGGACCTTGTATGCATTCACTAATGAAACTCTCGCCAAATATTCTTACGCCACATCATTGCAAGCGACCCTGAGATATGGAATCATGATAAGCCTCGTGCAAGGACTGGGACTTGGATTCACGTATGGCCTCGCAATATGTTCTTGTGCTTTACAACTTTGGGTTGGACAATTTCTGGTTACCCATGGAAAAGCTCATGGTGGCGAAATTATAGCAGCATTATTTGCTATAATCTTAAGTGGCCTGTAAGAACCTCAGTCCCCTTTTCATTTGGTATTATATTACTTTGCTCTTAATGTTGCATCCCATCTTTGTGCAGTGGACTGAATCAAGCTGCAACCAACTTCTACTCCTTTGACCAAGGGCGATATGCTGCATATAGACTTTTTGATATGATAAGTCGGTCATCCTCTGTTGGTAATAATGATGGAAACACACTAGTATCTGTTCATGGAAACATTGAGTTTCGCAATGTATATTTCAGCTATCTGTCATGTCCTGAAATTCCTATTCTTAGTGGATTTTACCTCAGTGTGCCTGCTAAGAAAGCTGTGGCACTTGTTGGTAGAAATGGATCTGGGAAAAGCAGCATCATTCCACTGATGGAACTGTTTTATGATCCTACTTTAGGTATGACAGCGCATTCTAACTTTCAGTATTCCACCAAATGTTTCCATCAGATTTCCTTAACAACTTTAGCAACTATTTCTGCTTGCAGATTCCAATTGTTTTCCCAATTTTTGTTGCAGGAGAAGTTCTTCTGGACGGTGTGAATATTAAAAACCTGAAACTAGAATGGTTAAGAAGTCAGATAGGTCTAGTTACCCAGGAACCTGCTTTGCTAAGTCTTAGTATAAGAGATAACATAGCCTACGGACGCAATGCTTCATCGGATGAGATTGAAGAAGCTGCTAAAGTTGCTCATGCACATGCCTTTATTAGTTCACTTGGGAAAGGATATGAAACACAGGTAGAAACTTGATGCACATTCTGAATAGTAGTAGCTTTATTAACTTCATTCCTAGGCTTGTGGTCTCACTTGTATAGTCATTTTGATAGCCTAAAAAGAGCTTTTGGTTGTCTCAGGTAGGTAGAGCTGGGTTAGAATTGACAGAAGAGCAGAAAATTAGGCTTGCTATTGCCAGAGCGGTGCTTCTAAATCCATCAATCCTTCTGCTGGATGAGGTTACAGGCGGACTGGATTTTGAGGCTGAAAAAACTGTCCAAGAAGTTCTCGATCTTCTCATGTTAGGACGTACGACAATAATTATTGCTCGACGCCTTAGTCTTATAAGAAATGCTGATTATATTGCTGTGATGGAGGAGGGTCAACTTGTTGAAATGGGGACACATGATGAGTTAGTCGCTTCGGATGGACTCTACACGGAACTTCTAAGATGTGAAGAGGCGGCAAAAATTCCTAGGAGGTATAATACGATTGTCACGATTCTTTCTTAATTACTGTGGTTGATATGAAGTGTGCTGATTACTTGTGAATATATCCAGGATGCCCTTAAGAAATTACAAAGAAACTGCGGTTTTCCAAATCGAAAAAGATTCTTCAGCAAGTCACAGTTTCCAGGAAGCATCATCTCCCAAAATGATGAAATCACCCTCTCTTCAGAGAGTCCCTGGCATTCGTGAAGTCCAGCCCCAAGATGTCATACATGACCTACAAGAATCACCAAAAACCGGGAGTCCTTCACTGGATCAAACATCTGAAAATGGGATTTTTTCGGATGAGGCAGCTAAGGAACCAATATTTAACGGGCAGGATAGTTTAGAAATGAGACTCCCGGAGTTACCGAAGATTGAGGTTGAGCCTGCACAACGACAAAAATCCAATGGTTCAGACCCCGAGTCCCCTGTTTCACCCCTTTTGACATCTGATCCAAAAAATGAACGCTCTCACTCTCAAACTTTTAGTAGACCCCTTAGTGAGTCTGATGATGTTTCAATAAAAAGTAAGGATGACAATGACAAGCTGACTCAGGAAGCACCATCCTTCTGGAGATTGGCAGAGCTGAGTTTTCCAGAATTGCTTTATGCTGTTTTAGGCAGCATAGGTGCTGCTATTTTTGGTTCTTTTAATCCTCTTCTTGCTTATGTCATTGCTTTGATAGTAGCAGCCTACTATAGACCTAGTGAGGGCCATCACCTGCGGCAAGAGGTTGACAAATGGTGCTTGCTTATCGCTTGCATGGGTGTAGTGACTGTAATTGCCAATTGTCTGCAGCATTTCTATTTTGGTATTATGGGAGAGAAAATGACTGAACGTGTTCGTAGGATGATGTTCTCAGGTGAGTACATTGATGTTTGCCTTTTTATTTTTATTTTGGTGAAACGCCTTTTTTTTTTTTGGGTCTATGGGAGTACTTGGTGTCAATTCTACTACTTAGTGGATTAGTTTGGACTTTCGCGGGCTTTTACTTATGAGCAGTTGTTTCAGCACCTCTGAAAATACTTCTTTATTTATCTATATACCAGCAATGTTGCGCAATGAAGTTGGGTGGTTTGATGAAGAGGAGAACAGTGCTGAGACTCTATCAATGCGCTTGGCGAATGATGCTACATTTGTAAGAGCTGCTTTTAGCAACCGCCTCTCGATATTTATACAGGACATTGCTGCCGTGATTGTGGCTGTCCTCATTGGAATGCTTCTCCAATGGCGATTGGCACTTGTGGCTTTAGCAACCCTGCCTGTTCTTATGGTCTCTGCTCTAGCGCAGGTTAGCTTTTATCCTTTATATACCTTTTACCCTCAGCCACTCTTTGTATGTTTTTCCTAAATGTCTCTAGCAGCTTATAATTTTCTATAGGCACACTTTAGATAAAAGGACTTATATCTTTTTGCATCTCAGTTTGGTTGTAATTAGAAAAGGTCACGATAGTCGTAACAACTCCAGATTTCTGTTCCTCTCTCTCCTTTCTCTATTCCCTTATAGAACTTAAGAGATCACGTCGTTCATTGTTGCTCACACAAACTGTTATGGACAATGATGTTTTGTGTTATGTAGTGTAACTACAATGCGATGATTTTGGCTAAGTGGTATTTTTTATGAACCTTCAAATTATTAAGTGATTCTAAGCTGTTTGAGGGACACTTTTCTTTTTTCTGAGAATTCTGTGTACTTTTCTGTCTACGTATTTCATCTGTGGCAAATTATCTGTTGTAGAAACTGTGGCTTGCTGGATTCTCGAGGGGTATCCAGGAGATGCACAGGAAGGCCTCTTTGGTTCTTGAAGATGCTGTTAGGAACATCTATACGGTTGTGTCATTTTGTGCTGGAAACAAGGTGATGGAGCTATACAAAATACAACTACAGAAGATATTCAGGCAGAGTTTTCTCCAAGGAACCGCAATTGGTTTTGCATTTGGTTTCTCACAGTTTCTCCTCTTTGCCTGCAATGCTCTGCTACTCTGGTACGCTGCCTTATCTGTCAAGAATGGTAATATGGATCCGCCGACAGCTCTCAAAGAGTATATTGTATTCTCTTTTGTGACATTTGCATTGGTCGAACCTTTTGGATTGGCTCCATACATACTAAAACGACGGAAATCTCTTGCCTCTGTGTTTAAAATAATAGATCGAGTACCTCAAATTGACCCTGATGATAGCTCTGCGATGAAACCTCCCAATGTTTATGGAACCATTGATCTGAAAAACGTGGACTTCTGTTATCCGACTCGTCCGGAACTGTTGGTACTTAGCAATTTTAGCCTCAAGGTTAACGGGGGACAAACTGTAGCAGTGGTGGGAGTTTCAGGGTCAGGAAAGAGCACCATAATATCTTTGATAGAAAGATTCTATGATCCGGTTGCAGGGCAGGTCTTACTGGATGGGCGAGATCTTAAATCATACAACTTGAGATGGTTGAGGAGCCATCTGGGTCTAGTTCAGCAGGAACCAGTTATCTTCTCAACAACCATAAGGGAAAACATTATTTATGCACGCCACAACGCAAGTGAAGCTGAGATGAAGGAGGCAGCCAGGATAGCCAATGCCCATCATTTCATAAGCAGCTTGCCTCATGGTTATGACACGCACGTGGGAATGAGAGGTGTGGATCTCACCCCAGGACAGAAGCAGCGAATTGCCATTGCTCGTGTTATCTTGAAAAATGCGCCTATATTGCTGTTGGATGAAGCTAGTTCGTTGATTGAGTCCGAGTCAAGCCGAGTGGTCCAGGAGGCACTCGACACCTTGGTGATGGGTAACAAAACTACCATTCTGATAGCCCACAGAGCCGCGACGATGAGGCATGTTGACAACATTGTAGTTCTTAATGGTGGACAGATTGTGGAAGAGGGGACCCACGACACTTTGATGGCCAAAAATGGGTTGTATCTACGCTTGATGCAGCCGCACTTCGGAAAGGGTTTGCGGCAGCATCGACTTGTCTAGATCGGAATTCAGATGAGTCGCAACTTAGTTTCATTTGTATATTTGAGAGTTCCTCCAGATAGCTAAATTTTCTGGGGATTCCCCAAGCAATTATGAAAGAAATGTTGACACACACCGAGCTGGAGTTGACAGATAGCACGAGGGCAAAAAGAAGTGAATGAAAAGGCTTACTTAGATCACTGTTTATAGAAGAAATCTGTACATCATCGTAGGTAATTACAGTAGTTTTTGTTTAGTAATCAGTACAGGGTGTTAGATGTAGGAGTTTTGGAGTGCTGTGTGATCGCGGTTGAGGACATGCTTTTGTCTAGGGTAGATGAATAATCTTTTGGATCAATGATTGGTTTGTGTACATGGGTGGAAAAGACTAAGTTTAATCCTGCTCTGATATTCATTTTCTTCCCAATTAAAACACTGGCGTTTGACCAAAGCGAAACGGCTGTTTTACCAAGTAATGAGTCTAATGACGTGTATTTTTTTCCGGACGTTAGTGATGACAGGATTCAGCTCTTTGTTAGGAGGGGGATGAAAGAATTTGAATCTAAACATGGAGAATGATCTCGACCTCCTCATTCTCATTGGGATAAAGCATCACATCTATCAACGAGGAAAAAATACATCGCATCTCTTGGATGTGGTGTGGAATGCATACTTCGTGCACAAACGACTCAGATTTCGAGCACTTTAAGGGAGTCCGCGACTACTTAGAGCTTGTTCCTTACTCTTCTCCACCTTCTCTCGTTCGCTGCAACTACTTTAAGCTTGTTCCTCACCCTTCTCCAGCTTCTCACGTTCGCTGCTGCGACGGTCAGCATGTAATTTCTCGCTGCTTGGAAATGAGCGCACAGTTACATGTCTCGGTGGAAAGCTTACGGATTCCAACTGCAATGGTTGCAAAAGAGCAACTGGCGAAGTTAGGAGACCTGAGCTCATACTGAATGAAATCCAATTAGGACTTATGAAGGAAACTTTAGATCTCATGAAGAGTATAGAATTATAGAAGAGACCATATAATAGATGCAAATTACCTCCTGCATGTAAAAAATGTTGGCTTTCTTATTTGGTGCAGCGTAAGCATTCTTTCCCAAGTTGGAGACGACCTGCCACCACAAAGGAAATGGCAAATCAACAGATTCAATGAGAGAACAGCAAAAATAAACTCTGAGGAGTTGCGAATGATGGTGCCCCGTCCATCGGACCCATGTCATGGGTCATGATTAGCATAGTGGCGCCATCTCAAATATATAAATATACACAGTATTTTCAGATGTTGGCAAGACTAGCTTAGGTCCAGTCATACTTCATAACTTAATGCCCATTCTTAGACTCGTCCAAATTGGTCTTCGGACCCCTTCGGCTCCAGCAGCTATAGGTTGTGATTTCTCGTCTCCGTCCCTCTAATCTAGGCACGCTATCTTTGGCACTGGACTCCAAAACATCGTTCGTTTCTTATTTTTTATTTTTATTTTAATTTTTTTGTGGTAAAGTCGTTCTTTTCTTATGTTTATCCTAACTAAACATTAGAATGGGAATCCTCACTTCATTTCATACTTTCTAGTCTATATTCCATTCTTGCTTTCAATCTGTTCTCATTTCCTGTCGCTTTTCCCAGGAAAGTTGCTTTTGATACCTAACATTGTTCGGGTCCTTCGTCAATCACAAGAGAACCGCGTCGTTCGGAAATTCGTAGCATCTGACGTGGAAATTAACCTTTGGGTTTCCTTAGTTTTCTTTTTTATTTATTTGTTCTTTGGGCGCCAAAGTCGGTTTTGTTAGTTGGGCCTTGTCCTTTTACAGACCTCAGCTGCCGCCGCCATGGTAAACGAGGCGCGCAAAGCAGACGCACCGACAAGAACAACCGGGAGAGGACACCACGCCCAATCACGTCTCTGGTTTGGCCCCAAAAATAATATAAATAACCAATCATGTAGCTGGTCGAGCGACTCGAGATTTAAATTTGCAAGTCGAAAGCCCCGAGCTCAGTTCCGCGATCTATCCATGGTCTCGGAAAATCTTGGTTAACATCCGAAGCACGGGTCGCCATAAGTTTCAACCTCGTACCAGCCCTTTTCCGACGTGCAAAAAAGCAGTGCATTAAAATAATTAGGAGAGGGTCGACGGTTTTAAGACTATGCTGTCAAATCAACTTCACGTGCGAATGACTTGAGATTTTTCTCGTACAAACAGAGACCGTATGGTCGTACCCCGTTTCTTTCTTGTCCCCATTGGCTTTTTGCGTCGGTGGTGGATTAGTCAACTGTTTAATACTGATTTCATGGAAAAAGAAAGTAGAACTCGTGGAACATGAACAAACCTTAATGAATTGGTCGAGGGAAAGGATAAAAAAGAAGGTGGTTAAGACGGTCCATTTCACCATTCAAATGGCCTGACCTTCTCAGGTAATTTACTGTCAAACATGCATAGCACTGTGAAAGAAAAGACTCTTCCTTAAAAAAGAACAAGCGGCCGTTGCCGGCATTTGACCATTAAGGGAACGCTCTCGGCGTCAAATGCCGGCAAAGTGACACCACCATCCTTGCTGGTTCAGCTGTGGACTCGCGGAGTCGACTCGCTCTTTGGAGGAGTTTCATTTAGGAGCCGAAGAAACTCCGGAGCTCCTGAAGCCATTAGCATTTGCAGGTTCTGATAAGATGATGATATCGCGAGGTTTGTTCGGGTGGTCCGCTGCGTATGCAGCCGTTGACACCAGTCTCGGAGGTGTCGGAGCCACCAGAGACTCCATCTCCGTACATTGACACTGGCGCAGAGTTGTCCAGGTCTGCCGCCACTGCACTGCCAGCGGAGGATGACAGGGAGGAGACAGAGGAGGGGGAGGAGATTGAGCCGCCGCGTAGGGCAGTGCCGCTCTCTCGCCTCTTTGCCTGCGCAGACTGTCTCGACTGGGCGCTCATGGTCACAGGATCGCTTGGTGCCGCGGCACATGGAGCAGCTCTGGCGGTCTACTTGCATTACTTTGCCAAGATTGTGCATGTGCTGCACTTGGGGCCTGAGGCGGACCACGACGAGACTTTTCACCTGTTGAAGGGGGTAATTCGATGGTTTTTTTAAATAATTCGCTCTTTCAAACTCTGCAGAGAGCATAAAACTCAAGTGTGCATTTTGTTTGCCATTTGTCTTCTGCCCTTGGGGACTGAGGCGAAACTTTTTTGCTCAAGACAAAAGTTAAGACCAACTGGATAGGATTGGTTAAGTGTCGAGGGCGTTCGATGTTTGGTAAAGGAAGTTTGGCAACTGGCTGAGCTTTTGTCAGTGCATTTTTTCATTGGAGGATGGATTGACGTGTTAGACGCATATTGCGCAACCCCAAGATCTCCATAACCAGAACAAGAACATGCATAATTGAGTAGAAAGATTAACGCACCTTTTTTGGGATCCATCGAACATAAAGCGGAAGCGAGAAAAGGATTACCCACATGTTATCAAGGGGATCCACGCAACAAGTCTTCTCCTCTATTGCCCCGTATCACCGGCTCAATGAGGCGGCCCCCTCACGTTTAGCGTTAGGTAAACGCCCCTTAGGTGAGGATACATGTGAGAATTAGGGTTAGAGGAGAGACTTGAAAGCACTATTTATAGAGTTTAAAAGTGAGTCCTCATTACGAGCCAGGCTCAACTCGCCCACACTAGGTCCCATATTAGACTAATTAAGAAACCTTCTATCTCTTTAGACCAACCCTGTTTTACGGTAATCGTAAAAACAGTAAATTACAATATCAATTAATTTAGTCCACATTAGGAAAACTCTTACATTCTCCCACTTGGACTATATTAATTGAAATACCGTATGTGCGCACATTTGGTCAAAAGATAATTCTTAATAGTCAATCCTATCCCATAAAGTCTTAAACACCGAATCATGGCGGTAAGCTGCGTGTATACACAGAGCCTTCCATGGTCACGAATGTTCTCAACTTTATTGATATGGATTGATATGGTAGTGTGTCAAATGGATAACGTCTCTCATAGAGAGATCCCATTTGTCGATCACCATTCTCTTACCTTAGGTGTTACAAAAACTTGTGCCACAAGAGAATGCTTTATGGTTCCAATGAACCCACATATGTCTTGTCCTTATGGTTAATCTTTCTTTATGTATCACAAGACATATGCACAAGGCTAATAACCGGATGCCCGAATGCCCCTAGCCTTCACTCAAGGTTTATACAATCCCTTGAGACTTTATCAATATGTATTCAATATAATAACAATACATTCAAAAATATTTTATTGAATGCAAAAGTTGATACATATCAAACCGTTACTAAGTGTAACGAACCACAGATGTGAACTTTATCAGATAAAGCCAAAATAGCTCCCACTAAACAACAGTATCCGAAGATACTCTTAAGCCCATGTTAACGATATGTTACTAAAATACACATGGGCATAGGCCTTTAGTTAGTGGATCTGCAACCACATCATCTGTGAAAATATGTTATATTATAAGTCACATTTCTGTACCGTTTCTTTATGGTCAAAAAATATCTTACCACCATATATTTAGACCCCTTGAGACTTCGTAGTAAATAAATAATACTACAAATTTGTTATCTCAATACAACCGTATGGGTCTATCCATTAAGTTAAAACGATCAATTCCGTCATGAGGTTTTGGAGCCTAAAAGCCCAAGTAACAGCCTAAAAGAATGTTACTAACACGCTTACATAGCAGAAGATGACATAAGACTTTATTTACTGCACTTTACTGCTAACATATGTATTCTGTTATTGATTGCATGTCATCGAGAACAGCCAGCAAAGTTTACATCTAAATACCCTACTAACGCAAGAATTGAACATGGCTATAAATTATCATATAATCTCTTGTCTTCTTTAAGTACCTTAAAACCTTCTTGACAGCAACCAGTGATCATGTCCTGGATTTGACCGATATCTGTCTAGAAGTCTCGTCACAAAGACAACATTTAGTCTAGTGCAAATTCGAGCATACATTATACTTTTAAGTGCACTGACACAAGGTACACCATTTAATTAGATTTTCTCAATATCTAAATAAGGACAATGTGATAGATTTAGTCCATCACCCTTAACAACAGGAGCAATTCTTGGCTTGCAATGATGTATATTGAATATTTTCAATATACAATCAGCAAATGTCCTCCGAGAAAATCTAATATAATATGGCAAAAACAATCCTTACAGACCTCAGTACAAAGGATATAAGATGTCTCAAGGTCACAATTTGTAAGCAAAACATGAGAAAAAATAAATTTCCTCCCACTGACCTTGCAGTATTTTGAATTACTTTGTTTCCAATTGAACAAAATAATAACACTATGAAACTTTAATAATATTGTCTGGAAACTTGCTTAAGACCATGAATTAGAACTTTTCAGTCTACACACAAGTTTATTTGAATCTGTTGCAAAATCATCCAGTTGCACAATATAGATTTTGTATCTATTTGGCGTAACTTTATATCAAAATAAATTATTAATGCCACGTTCACTCTGAAAGAACATTTAAAGAAATAATTATTTCTTCACTATAAACAATCCACCACTCTTTCAGAGTTAAAACGTTAGTTACAAATTTGGCTTTAAATTCCACAATCTTTGTTTGAAATTCTTTTAGTTTTGTACACTTTACTACTAAACTTGTGATCTTTAGACAAGTCAGTAAGTTTCCAAACATGTTTCATAGATTGTATATCGCCTTTTATGGCATCTAATCACATACTTAATTGAGAATAAGAAACGACATTTATAAATGTCATTACATCAACCATATAGTGGATATTGTAATCATGCTCTCACAAATAGACTATATAGTCTGATGGTATAACTGATCTTCTTTTCTTAACAAATCTCCTTAATAAAGCTGCAACCACTTCATTCTGCACTTGAGAGGTTTAAGAAATTTCATTATAAACTATATCAAGAATAGTACCTTGAACCTCAACAAGTTTAGTCTATGGTACAGGAGATTCCATAATTATCTATATAGGTAAAGACAAAAATACAGTAACCTCCATCATACTATTATCTTTAATAATCTGAGAGCAGCTATCCTTTACAATTACGTCAATATTTAGAAACTTTAGAGTATGTGATTCCATAATTCTTGTACCTTCTTTAGGGTCATAAAATCAATACCCCTTTTGTATATGAAAAAATTGCTTTCATAATATCAGCCCACAAAAGACCAGATAAATTAGTCTTACTAATCATACTCATCACCATGCTCAATATGGTGCATTTATGCTTTTCGCCCAAATCTTTTTGTCAGAATTTTCAGGTATAGTAATTAAACTACCACCCTAGAATCTACCAAGTATTTGACAAATGACCCTTTAAGCTATTTCGCATTGTCATACTTGCCAAAATACTCATTGCCATTGTTAAACCTGACAACCTTTTTAATCATATACGAGATGTATATGTCATTAGGATTTAAACACAATTTTTGCAGATGTGTCCTAATTTCAATATCAGACAAGACATAATTTCAAGCAACTAAGGCTTCATTTATCTTATAGCAGTGCAGTCCGCAGGCAAATCTCTTTTCAAGTGTTCCAGAATGGAACGCTTCATGGACAATAAGCAAATTCAATTGCTCTTTTCTCAAGCAACAAATCATATGTCCACAACTTAAAATTTGAAGCAGTAAAAAACCTCAATAATAACGGAATTACTATTTACAGAAAAGGTGACTGAAAAACAAGCAGTATATAATTAGCATCATGTGAGCATTGTGTAACTTGACGTACAAGTACACATCCAGAGAGTTACATGCAAAATCACATAATCACCTTTGGGCAGAATACATGACATGCAATTGTACACTCCCCACATGATAAGGGTTATGAGAATATGTTCCAATTCTTCGTGAATTCATCACTTTTGGGCATATGAATCACTAGAATCAGTCACTCCTCCACCACACTATCATGTATCCCTCCATGAACTAATACATAATCACCTCCTTTGGGAGTATGATTACGCATTAGACCAGGAGACATCCCAATCATCATACGAGACCGAAATTTCTCAAACCCAATCAAGCGTGCCACTTTGGCGGTCACTACTCAATTGAATCATTGAAATTCTCTCATACCAGGGATATAAGCTTTACTCCTCACATACACCATATATAAGCTTTACTCCTCACGTTCCCCTCAGTAGTTTGCCTAAATGCTACTGAGTTAGTTTGTAACAATGTTTGAGAGGGTTCATTACTTTCTGTTCATCCATTCTGAAGGAACATGGTATTCTTAAATGGGGAAGATATATGCAGCCAGCTTCAGGTTCTGCTAAATTTAATTAAATGCAAAGACTACTTCAACCATCAATTGTAGCGTATTTCTCTTCTTGAAGATTACACAAGGTGCAGCAGTCATGTAATCGGCAAATCAATTCGTGATCGACCTGGATTTCTCATAATGGTGTGCCTAAATCTTTTATAGAGATGCTTGACACAGATGAAAGTCTCGAACTTGTTCCTGAGTTAACAATGTTTTTCTCCTACCATGGCATGGAGAGATGATATTAAGCTTGGTTTTTGTATCTTTTTCTTGATGGTACTTTGCAAAACTTGTTAGCTGAACGTTGTTGCTCGGAACTTTTAGAGACCTTTATGTGTGGATTAATATTTGTGGTTACAAACTTAGCCAATTCGACTAAAAGTTGTATTTACTCTCTGCAGCTTGCCTTATCTCTGGTCTACATTGCAGTGGGCGTTTTTGTTGCAGGTTGGACAGGTAAGGCCTGGAAAACTTGTAGTGTATTTTTGCACAACCAACCCACCTATGACCCTTTATATCAGAGTTGGCTGACTTGATGTTTGTAATAGAGGTTACTAGCTGGATCCTCACGGCAGAACGACAAACTGCCGTCATTAGGTCAAAGTATGTTCATGTACTACTTAACCAGTAAATGAGTTTTTTTGACAAGTATGGAGAAAATGGGGATATCGTGAGTCAGGTGTCAAGTGATGTTTTACTCATTCAATCTGCACTTAGTGAAAAGGTATGTTCAGACAAATACATTAAATTCGCAGTTTTCTTGGCTACTAAAATGAGAAGTTTCAGCAGTTATCTGAAATTTCATTGGTACCGTTGCTGATCCAGGTTGGCAGTTATGTTCACAATATGGCTACTTTCTTATGCGGGCTGGTTATTGGATTTGTGAACTGTTGGCAGACTGCTCTTATAACTTTAGCAACAGGCCCTTTCATTGTAGCTGCTGGAGGAATATCAAACATATTTCTTGCTGAGTTTACTGAGAAAATTCAAGATGCCTATGCTGAAGCAGCTAGCATAGTTGAACAGATATTTTTTTTCTCCATATCAGTTTCTCCTCCACCTGAAAAGCAAATAGGAAAGCCAAATAAAGTGGCTCCCTCGAGGAAGCTGATTCAAGAAAATGACATTTTTAGCAAACTAACATTTCTAGAACTCATGTTGATCCCTCAAGGGGACCTGATTTCTTTCTTCATTAATATCTAGAATTAATCATATCTATAGCATCAACAACTGATGAATTTGCATCAAGATATCACCCCAATGTGTTCCCAAAATGACTATTTTCTGTGGATGCTGTTTTTGGAGTTGTCATCCTTCCTTTGTACACATTGGTGGCAGTTCTCATTCTAACTTCTAAGCTACCCATTTCAAAACTGTGACAGGCAGTTTCTTACAGGAGGACTGTGTATGCATTCACTAATGAAACTCTCGCCAAATATTCTTATGCCACATCATTGCAAGCGACCCTGAGATACGGAATCATGATAAGTCTGGTGCAAGGACTGGGACTTGGATTCACATACGGCCTCGCAATATGTTCTTGTGCTTTACAACTTTGGGTTGGACAATTTCTGGTTGCCCATGGAAAAGCTCGTGGTGGCAATATCATAGCTGCGTTATTTGCTATAATCTTAAGTGGCGTGTAAGAACTTATGTCCCTTTTCATTCTGTATCATACTACTCTGCTCTTAATGTTGCATCCCATGTTTGTACAGTGGACTGTATCAAGCTACAACCAACTTCGGCTCCATTGACCATGGACGAATTGCTGCTGATAGACTTTCTGAGATGATAAGTCAGTCACCCTCTGTTGGTAATAATGATGGAAATACACTAGTATCTGTTCAAGGAAACATCGAGTTTCGCAATGTATATTTCAGCTATCTATCATGTCCTGAAATCCCTATTCTGAGTGGATTTTACCTCAGTGTGCCTGCCAAGAAAGCGGTGGCACTTGTTGGTAGAAATGGATCTGAGAAAAGCAGCATCATTCCACTGATGGAGCGGTTTTATGATCCTACTTTAGGTATGACAGCACATTGCAATTTGTAGTGTTCCTCCAAATGTTTCCATCAGATTTCTGTAACAACTTTAGCAATTATTTCTCTTGCAGATTCCAATTGTTTTCCCAATTTTGGTTGCAGGAGAAGTTCTTCTGGACGGTGTGAATATTAAAAATTTAAAACTGGAATCTGTAAGAAGGAAAATAGGTCTAGTCACCCAGGAACCTGCTTTGCTTAGTCTTAGTATAAGAGATAACATAGCCTATGGACACAATGCTTCCTCAGATGAGATTGAAGAAGCTGCAAAAGGGTGCTCATGCACATACCTTTATCAGCTCACTTGAGAAAGGATACGAGACACAGGTAGAAATTTGGAAAATGCACATGCTGAGTAGTAGTAGCTTTATTGACATTATGTCTAGGCTTGTGATCATCATAAGTACTTAGTCATTTTGATAGCCTACAAAGAGCTTTTTGTTGTTTCTGGTAGGTAGAGCTGGGTTAGAACTGACAAAAGAGCAGAAAATTAGGATTGCTATTGCCAGAGTGATGCTTCTAAGACCATCAATCCTTCTGCTGGATGACGTTACTGGCGGGATTGATTTTGGGGCTGAAAAGACTGTCCAAGAGGTTCTCGATCTTCTTGTGTTAGGACGTTCTACAATAGTTATTGCTCGACATGTTAGTCATATAAGAAATGCTGATTATATTGCTGTGATGGAGAAGGGTCAACTTGTTGAAATGGGGACACATGACGAGTTAGTCAGTTTGGATGGACTCTATGTTGCACTTTTAAAATGTGAAGAAGCGGCAAAACCACCTATGAGGTATAATACGATTTTGCCAAGTCTTTTTCAGTTATTGCAGTTGATTAAGTGTGCTAATCACTCAGAAATATATCCAGGATGCCCTCAAGAAATTACAAAAAAAGAAAGGGATTCTTCGGTGAGTCATAGTTTCCAGGAAGCTCCATCTCCCAAAAAGATGATCGCTCTGCAAAGAGTCCCTGGCCTTCATGGAGTCCAGCCCCAAGATGTAATATACAACCTACAAGAATCACCAAAAACCAGTCCTCTGCTGGATCAAACATCTGAAAATGGGACTTTTAAGAGGCAGGATGATTTAGAAATGAGACTCCCACAGTTACCAAGGAAGGAGGTTCAGCCAGCACAATGACAAAAATTCAACAGTTCAGTCCCTGAGTCACCCATTTCACCCTTTTTGACATCTGACCCCAAGAATGAACGCTCTCACTCACAAACTTTTAGTAGACCTCTTAGTGAGTCTGATGATGTTTCAATAAAAGGTGAGGATGCCAGGGACAAACCGATCAGGGAAGCACCATCCTTTTGGAGATTGGTGGAGCTGAGTTTCTCAGAATGGTTATATGCTGTTCTAGGCAGCACAGGTGCTGCTGGCTTTGGTTCTTTGAATCCTCTCCTTGCATATGTTATCGCTTTGATAGTAGCAGCCTACTACAGACCTGGTGAAGGCAGCCACTTGCAGCAGGAGGTTGACAACTGGTGCTTGGTTATCACTTGCATGGGTGTCGTGACTGTGGTTGCCAATTGTCTGCAGCATTTCTACTATGGTATTATGGGAGAGAGAATGACTGAGCAAGTTCATAGAATGATGTTCTCAGGTGAGTACTTCATATTCCTCTTTCACCTTTCTTTTGTCCAGGGGAGTACTTGGTATCAGTTCAACTATGTTGTGCATTTACTTTTGGACACCGAGAGCTTTTACTAATGACCAGTTATTGCAGTAAATCTGAAAATACCTTTTTATATCTATCTATTAGCAATGCTGCGCAATGAAGTTGGATGGTTTGATGAAGAGGAAAACAGTGCCAACACACTATCAATGCGCTTGGCAAATGATGCTACATTTGTAAGAGCTGCTTTTAGCAACCGCCTCTCAATATTTGTACAGGACACTGCTGCTGTGATTGTGGCTGTCCTTATTGGAATGCTCCTGCCATGACGACTGGCACTTGTGGCTATAGCAACCCTGCCGATTCTAATGATTTCTGCTCTAGCCCAGGTCAGCTTTTGTCCTTTATCTACCTCTTGCCTTCAGCAACTCTTTGTATGTTCTTCCCAAATGTCTCTAGCCGTTTATAATGCTCTCAAGATGCATTTTAGATGAAGGACTTATACCATTTTGCATCTTAGTTTGGTTGTGAATAGGAAAGGAGGTCACAGAAGTAGGAACACCTCTAGATTTCTCTTGCTCTCTTCCTTCTCTATTCCTACATATGACTTACAAGATCTCGTCGTCCTTGGTTGCAAGCACAAGGCGTTACAGAAAAATAATGATTTTTTTAATGTAGTGCTATTGATTTGGGATGATCTTTGCTGAGTGTTATCCTTGAAGAACCTTACAACTATGAAGTGATTCTACGCTGTTTCATGGAACTTTTCTTTTTCTGAGGATTCTGTGCATTTTCTGTCTTTTAATTTGATCTATGGGAAATTATCTGTTGTAGAAACTGTGGCTCACTGGTTTCTTGAGGGGCATCCAGGAGATGCATAGGAAGGCCTCTTGGGTTCTTGAGGATGCGGTTAGGAACATCTATACAGTAGTCGCATTTTGTGCTGGGAACAGGGTAATGGAGCTATACAGATTACATCTACAGAAGATATTCAAGCAGAGTTTTCTCCAAGGAATGGCAATTGGTTTTGCATTTGGATTATCGCAGTTTCTCCTCTTTGCATGCAATGCTCTTCTACTCTGGTACTCGGCCTTATCTGTCAAGAAAGGTGTTATGGATCCACCTACAGCTCTCAAAGGTATATGGTTTTCTCCTTTGCGACATTCACATTGGTTGAACCTTTTGGATTGGCTCCATGCATACTCAAATGATGAAAATCTCTTGCTTCTGTGTTTCAAATACTAGATCGAGTGCCTCAAATTGACCCAGATGATAGTTCTGCAATGAAACCTCATAATGTTTACGGAACCATTGAGCTGAAAAATGTGGACTTCTGTTATCCGATTGGTCCAGAATTATTGGTGCTTAGCAATGTTAGCCTCAAGGTTAATGGGGGACAAACTGTAGCAGTGGTCGGAGTTTCAGGGTGTGGAAAGAGTACCATAATATCTTTGATAGAAAGATTCTATGATCCTGTTGCCAGGCAGGTCTTACTGGATGGGCGAGATCTGAAATTTTACAACTTGAGATGGCTGAGGAGCCATCTTGGTCTACTTCAGCAGGAGCCGGTCATCTTCTCAGGAACCATAAGGGAAAACATTATTTATGCACGCCCCAACACAAGTGAATCTGAGATGAAGGAGGCAGCTAGGATAGCCAATGCATATCATTTCATAAGCAGCTTGCCTCAAGGTTATGACACGAGTGTGGGAACAAGAGATGTGGATCTGACCCCAGGTCAGAAACAGCGAATTGCCATCATCCGGGTTATATTGAAAAAGGCACCAATATTGCTATTGGATGAAGCAAGTTCATCAATTGAGGCTGAGTTGAGCCGAGCGGTCCAGGAGGCACTTGACACCTTGGTGATGGGTAACAGGACTACCATTCTGATAGCCCACAGAGCTGCAATGATGAGGCATGTTGACAACATTGTAGTTCTTAATGGTGGACAGATTGTGGAAGAGGGAACCCACGATACTTTGATGGCCCAAAATGGTTTGTATGTTCGCTTGATGCAACCGCACTTGGGGAAGGGTTTGCGGCAGCATCACTTGTCTAGGTCCGAATTCAGATGAATTGCAACATAGTATCATTTGTATAGTTGAGCGTCCCTCCAGAGAGCTAAATTATCTGAGCATTTCCTGAGCGGTTTGGCAAGAAATGTGGACACACACCAAGCTGGAGTTGACAAATAGCATGAGGTAAAAAAGAACTGAATGACAAGGTTTACCCAGATCACTGCTTATAGAAATCTGTTTACTGTGGTAGGTAGTTACAGTTGTTTTTCACGTTGTTGTTTAGTATTCAGTACAGGGTACTTCAGGAGTTTTGAAGTGTGGTGTGATCGTGACTGAGGACATGCTTTTTGTCCAGGATAGACGCATATTCTTTGGATCTTTGATTGGTTTGTGTCTGAGTGGAAAAGACTCAGTTTAGTCATGCCCTCATCTCCATTTTTTTCCCAATTAGAACACTGGTGTTCAAACAAAACTATGATACTGTTTTACCAAGAAATTATGTGTATTTTTTCAGAGGCTATAGACGACAGAGTCAGCTTTTTGTTAGGAATGGTATGAAAGAATTGGAAACGAAACATAGAGAAAAATCTCGATCTCAGGGACAAAGCATCACATTTATAAACAAGGAAAAAATAACATCGCAACTCTAGGATGGCGTGTGAAATGCACACTTCATCCACAAACGACTCAGATATCGAGCACTTTAAAAGAGTCTGCGACTACTTTAAGCTTGTTCCTTACTCTTCTCCACCTTCTCTCGTTCGCTGCGACGGTCAGTGTGTAAAATCTCCCTGCTCGGAAATGAACAACGTAATTCAGACAAATTTGCATTGGCTTTCACGATTACATGTTTCGGCAGTAAGCTTACCGTTTGCAACTGCAATGGTTGCAAAAGAGCAACTGGCGAAATTTGGAGATCTGAGCTCGTACTCAAATGTGTAATAGTCCCTCCCATCAACAGCTCTCTGCAATTACTCAATCAACGCAAGAGTAATGAATCGGCCTGATTGACAGTAAAGAACATCTGAAAGGGAACTTCAGATTTCATGAAGAGTAGAGAAATATAGCATCGCTAGGTGCAAATTACCTCCTGCATGTCAAAAATGTTAGCTATCTGATTTGGTGTAGCGTATATATTCTTCACCAAGTTAGAGACAACCTGCCACAACAAAGGAAATGGTAGATAAACAGATTGTGAATATTCAATGAGAAATATGGAAGAAGAGTTGCATATGATCGTGCCTCGTCCATCGGACCCATGTCACGGATGTCTTTCTTATCTGTCGGTATGAATCTGACTCTCACATTCTGCAGCTGCAGATACCGATCCTTGAACGCAGAATCATGCCCCCGGAAATCGAATTCCTAATTTGAAATATCAAAAGGAAGTCCCAATGAGAAGACTCTTTCGAATCATCTCAAATATCATATCAAGTTTAATCTACAAAATGAACGAGTGTTTCTTGTGAATTGCAATCTAACTTGAGATCTTGGAGCATACCCTCCAATCTGAGGGATAATAATACGAATACCCGTCCGAAAGGTCAACAAAAGCCCGATAATTTGCTGGCATTTCTGCACCAGAATCAAGAAAAGGAATACTGACATGGTCTTCTTTCTAGTATCACATAATCCTCATCTTCTGAAAAGCTTAGAACTTTAGAATCGAGAGACTGAGCATCACCCATTACCACACCTTGAGCTAGAAGAGAACTGGCAGGCAACAAACTCGCTGTCAACGACCCAACAGCGCCCCAGAGCAAAGGCCTTCTCTTGCAGTTGCCTGAAACTTAGCCGAATTTTCCATCCCTTAATTTCTCAAGAATCCATCTTAGGATGACAAAAGCATTCTCGGGGTCAATGACTTACTTTCTTCATCGAAGGCTGTCGTGCGATCGCACGAGCATGTGATGGCATGATGAAGAGGAAGCTCGCTGGCTCGAGGCGACTCGCTCCACGAGGCTCATTCAGCTGCAAAAGCATAGTGGACCCAAACGGTAAGTTCATATTCACAATTCAAGAACAGAGAATGGTGACTAACGGACCTTGTCTTTGAAGGCTCTCGGAACCCAACTCAGCGAGAGTGAAGAAACCGCCATGAACGCGGTCGCTCTGTCTAGAGATGCTGGTTGATCGTGCAGGCTCTACTTTTGGATGATGGATGTACGTTTAGGAGCCTGTGGTGGTGTGGAACTTCATTTTTTTCCCTGTCAAATGGATAATTCTATTATTCAAGGATTGACGGGAGGGAAATCGAGAGAGGCTTTTCGCACGTGGGCCGAGGATAGGATACTACATTCATTTTCCACATGATTAATTATATTTTTCCGAGGCCATTTGTTATGATATTTTAGAAAATTTGTTTACTGCAGCTGAGAATGCCGCGAGTTCTTTTTTTCTTTTTTACAGAAAATAAATAAATTTTAAATTTTAAATAGAATATATTTTTATAATTCACGAAAATATTTATATTTAAATTGTTATCGATAATGAAAATATTTTTTATAAATTAATTATTTGAAATAATATAATTAATTAATTTAAAAATAAATAAATTATTTGTTTTTTGGTAAAACAAACTGAAGATAGATCAAAAAATATTTCAAAAAATTTATACAATTCATTTTCAAATTTTTTCACTGTTTCACCTTGACTAAAAGTCAAATTGGGCAAATAATAAGATCTAAAATGTCGCCATCATCAGCATTTACAGTTTCACAAGAAAAAAACTATTGAAAATTCAAAATTTAATCTAAAGTGATAAATTTATCATGCTTTTTTTTATGACATAAAAATTCTAAATTTGATCATTTATCCGAGTTATCCTAAACTTTTTTTGTAACACAAAAAAACTCAATTTTTATCCACGCGACACATTTATCACTAAATATAGGATATTTTCATATTTATTTTTAATTTTTTTTCCTTTTTCTTCTTTCTTCCCTTCGCTGGCCATGACGGAGGGAAGCCGAAGTCATGCAAGGGCAGCCCTTGCCTAACTCTAGCAAGGGGTGCCCTCACCAAGCCCTCACCTAATTCTGACTTCTTTTCGCCATGGCCGGCGGAGGGAAGAGAGAAGAAGAAAAATAGGAAAAATAGGAAAAAAATAATAAGACAAAAATACCAAATGTATTGTGGTTAGCAAAGTTTGGATTTTTTCTTCTCACAAAAAAAAAATTGGATAAATTTTTATTTGAGTAAAGTTTGGGATTTTTGGTGGTATTTTCTCGTTACACAATCTAACTATATTTTGTATGATATTTTACCTAAACCAAAAATAGAGGAAAAGGGAAAATAAAAGAGAGAAAAATTGCCGAAACGCTGTGCCGTTTCTCTCCCTAAAACCCCTTCTCCCGAAACCCCTCTTCAATCGCCCCCTCACGCCATCGTCGTCTGCGATTCTTTTTTCCGTAGCAGGCGGACATGGTGCTCTCCAACCAGAAGCTGAAGCAGAAGCTGCGGGCGGCTCTAGCCGAATCCCTAGCGAAAAACGAACCAAGCTCCGACCTTGATCACGCGAAACCCACCAATCCCGACCAAGATTCGCAGCCGCCGTCCCTGAAACATCTCCTGGGCTCGGCAACCCCAAGACCCAGGTTGTCCAAGCGAGAGAAACGCAGAAAGACTCGGTCTTTGGGAGGCGGGGCGGTAAATGGCGAGAAAGAAGACGAGGGTGTTGGAGAGAGGAGGGAGGAGGGCTCATTTGAGGAAGTGGGCAATGGTGGCGATGAGGGGGAGGAGGGAAGAGAAAGAAGAAGAGGAAGATAGGTGAGGGGACTGGGAATGGAGGCTTAAGTTTTGAGGAGGAGGGTGGTGCTGGCGTGAGCGTGAAAGAGGCGAAGAAGAAGAAGAAGGAAAAGAAGAGAGATGAGGGGACTGAGAATGGGAGCTCGGGTGCTGAGGAGGGTGTTGGTGAATTATTGCCTGTGAAAGAGGCCAAGAAGAAGAAGAAGAAGGAAAAGAAGAGAGATGAGGGGACTGAGAATGGAAGCTCGTGTGGTGAGGAGGGTGGTGAGGTGAGCGTTAAAGAGGCGAAGAAGAAGCAAAACAAGAAGAAGAAGAAGAAAAAGAAGAGTAAAGGGGCTAAGAAGAAGGAGAAGGTTGAGGACGAGATTAAAGAGGACAAGGCTGTGGTTGAACATGTCGTGGCAGAGGCCAACAGGTACATATTATGAAAATCTGTTCTTTTCATTTGCTCTGAAAGTCTGAATGAATTCTGCTACTCGAGTTGTATCACACTACCTTGGTTATTGAGAAGCAGGAATCGCAGTTAAGATGTTCGTCAATTGGTTTATAGTTTTATAATTTTCTGCGGACTTTCTTGGACTTATGATTATCTACCATTCCATGGTCGAGTGAATATCGCTTGGAATGTCCTTTGCGAATAGTGTCATCGTAGGCAGCTTTTAGCATTTTGGATGTACTTCAACGAGGCATGGAACTTGGGGGTCACAACATCGATGAGCAGAAAGATAGTGAATGATCATGATCT
The DNA here is from genome assembly GCA_017140255.1 of Eucalyptus paniculata subsp. matutina. Taxonomy (NCBI): domain Eukaryota; kingdom Viridiplantae; phylum Streptophyta; class Magnoliopsida; order Myrtales; family Myrtaceae; genus Eucalyptus; species Eucalyptus paniculata. Next base: position 39,527,660 of record CM029441.1, read on the forward strand.
AAATATCAATGAGGCTTTCAGCCAGAATATATGTTTGCTATCTCTGGTCCTGAAAATCAGTGTTTTCTAACAGTAATCTTAGTATATTCTTCTTTGAAATTAATTCAGAGTTTGTGTCATAGGAAATATACAAAGTTGCTGTTCAGAATGAAATACCATTAGTTCACTTTTGGCCGATCTTTAATTTGCTCTGCCTGGTCAGTTCAAGATTTTTGTTGTCTTTAAAACTTCTAGCTTCCTCATATCAGTGTCAAGAATATGAATATCTGAACTATGCATTTCCACGTTTCTTTTGTGGCCCGATGTCTGGTGTATTTCTATGCTTGTTTTTGCATTCAACTAATAATGGCTCAGTGTTGGAGAGAGCTGAACCCTTATGCTTTAAGCATCTGATTTCTGGTTCTGAACACAAGTTACCTGCCTAATTTTCCATCCATTTTAACTCAAGCTCTCCATTTCTTCCACAAATTTGCAGCCAAGAGAGTGGAGATGTTGCTCGGAAAGTTTATGTTGGAGGTATCCCCTACTATTCCTCAGAAGATGATATAAGAAGTTACTTGGAAAGTTGTGGCACCATAACAGAAATTGATTGTATGACTTTTCCTGAGAGTGGAAAGTTTAGAGGAATCGCCATTATTAGTTTCAAGGTTAGTCATTAGATGACCTTTCTTGATGTTAAACTTTAAGGTGCTTGTGCCTTTTTCTCCTTTAATTGTTTTATCGCATTAATTCTGATAGCTTCTTTGGAATGTTTTAGTTAAGACTGTTGCTTCAGAGTCCTGTTTCTGGACTTAATCTAGTGCATAATCGATGTGGGATGGTTTTAGCAACTAGATCATATAGAAGGATCTGTGAAGCTAATGTTATGTAGTGAAAAAAGGCATATCCTTGATACTACCTTTGACATCAAAGTTTCAGTTATGTGTACTTCAAGTGCTACAAGCTCCCTTCTCCTTTCCCAGTGTGTTTCCTCTTTTCGTTTATCATAGAGCACTGGAGCTTCCTTAAAGACAGAGATAATGTGCATTGCCTGTCAATGCTTCCATAATTTTCTGGTGAATTGGATGAAATGAGGACATGCTGGTATTTTCTTGATATTTTAAGGAATACAGGAGGAAAAATAGTATATTTGCAGAAATTACATTGGTTAGATTTCCTTTGTACATCCCCTTTGGAGTCCAAAGTAATCAGACTTTAACTTCCCAATGTGCCTGCCAAAGGCTTGTATGTTAGGTAGTCTTAGGGAATCTTTAGCTGGATATTAATATACATTCTGTCATGAGTTGTGATCATACTGATTAGCATAAAAAAGAGCTTTCTTCAGAAGGTTCTTGTCTTCTGAAACAGGTCCAATAAGTTGTAATTATCCCAGTTGGCAGCTGTCATGATTATGTGACTTTGGCTTACGATATTTATACCCTAAATTGTTTACTTAGTTTCACTCCAATTGCCTGAGTTATTTGTCTAACAGAAGACTGTGAATCACCAAAACTGAAACATATTATCATGTCTTTGGTGTTTTCTATGATATTATAACTAGAAACAATGGGTCCAGTGTAACAACTAATTTGAATTATCTATTAATTTGTTTTGCAGACAGAGGCTGCAGCTAAGCGAGCCTTGGCTCTTGATGGTTCCGACATGTGAGTGTGTTAGGAAGCAGCGGTATCTATTTTCTCAAGTAGTACGTCCAATCAAATGCACCGTGCTCATTAAACCCTTTCTTTTTATTTGTCAGGGGCGGACTCTTTCTCAAAATCCAGCCCTACAAGGCAACTCGAGCCACTAAAACATCCGAGTTTGCCCCACCGATTGTGGAAGGCTACAACGGATCTACATTGGGAATTTGTCATGGGATATAACCGAGGACGATGTGAGGACATTCTTCTCAGGTTGCAGCATATCATCCATACGCTTTGGTATGGACAAGGAAACGGGAGAGTTCCGGGGCTATGCCCATGTGGATTTTTCCGATAGCCTTTCAATGGGGATGGCCATTAAGTTGAATCAGCAGGTTTTGTGTGGTAGGCCTGTTAAAATAATGAGTGCAATCCCTAAGGAAGGTGTCAAAAGCAGTGCAAGAACCATGGCTGCAAATACCACAATTGATAATGCAAATACCACAGTCGATAGCACTAATACCACAGTTGATAATGCTACTACTGGATTGACTGTCAGCACTGGCAAGATGAAGAGAAGAACCTGCTATATATGTGGCGAGAAGGGCCATATATCTTCTGCTTGTTCTAAGAAGCCAGCTGATGCTTCGACAAATCCAGAAACAACTTAATAAGCTTCCGATCAAGAGGTTGCAAAATTTTGCTCGCTTGTTCTTTAGTCTCCTTTAGGTGCTAGAAAGAGTTCATCCTCAGAGAGAGCATTTTGAAAATGGTCAGTGAACTGCCGTGTGGAAATCAACTGCTAAGAGGAATGCTGTCGTGCATGTGTATGTCAAGTTGGCGTTTCAGGTCAAGCAAGTAGTGTAAAATTAGACCAGAGGGAGATAATATCATTTCTAGTCCCTATTCTGGTAGATAGGTCACAGTGGATGAGGAGCTACTGTTATTGGATAGACTTTGTGATGCCGTTTCATTGAGGCATTCTGACCTCCGACGGATATGATCTTTTGTTTTGGCCGATGGTTGGAAGCTACTGCTGCGATGTGCTTCTTGGAGATATATGTTTAACTTCTCTCTGTAATGAAGTTTGGCCTTTTTCCATCTCAACAATAACATTGTAATGTTTCTGGCTCATAGAAAGATGATCGACCCCTTCCAGGTGGGAATAGTGATTCCATATCTCTTGCATTTGACTCCAGGGTGGAAAAAAAGATGGGGGTAGTTCGAATACATTGAAATCTGATGGATTAGGATAAACGAGAGCAATACCCGCGTACGAAGTAGCATCGCGAAGACTCGAAGAATTTGTTGAAGTAGGAGATAAGGATGGCCAACATTTTTATGATGTGAACTTGATGTGATCACGTGGAAGCAAGCAGGAACTCCACTCCATGAATCTGTTTGGACGTCTTTTGGTCATCTCAAAACTTGTCTTTGCTTGCAAAATAAACGTACTTGCCACCTTCTTGGCTAATCAGCTCTCTTTTGTTGTCATTGTTTGAGTGTTTTTTTATTTTCTTATTTTGTGGTTGGCTTCTTGGTACGACATTTGTAGGGTCATTCACCGAATTGTCGGTACAGCAACCTGCAACCATTGTACCTCTCTTCCTAATATTAGTATTTATGTTGCTGCGGTTGCGTAGTTAAGTGCACGAGCATGCTTGGGATGTGGGGCAGAAATAGACCCTTCAAGGCTAGGACGTGAACTTCAACACCATCTAATTTTCTTTTTCCTTTCTTTTTGTCCTTATTTTAATTGCACAATCGGATGCATGTAGCCTTGTAGGATTCTGTATACCCTTCCTTGGCTTTGAATATTTTTATACGTTTGGATTTTGGGAAACCAGCAAAGGCAGCTTCCCTGATTCTGAGTGCCATTGTTTTCACGAGACTTCACTTTTTGGAAGATTGGCATTCTTGTCCACAGTCTGATCGATCTGGTCTCGTGAACTCCTAGCCGTTAAACTATATGATCTATAATCTTTTTTTCTTTTTTTTTGGAAGGGACGGAAACACGATGTCTGCAGTTAGACCTTCATACGAATATTTTGGCAATGTTTTTTGTTTTTTTGCCTTTTGTTTAACGGCTAGGGACACTAGATGAAGAGCTGACAAAAAAGCTTGGGTCACATAAGGTTGGCAGACATGCTGGTTTTTTGGGGTATTATTGTAGCAAAATCAGTGATTAGAAGAATGCTCAAATCATTTGTCCAAATCCAACCTTTTTTTCCCCTAGAAACAACCAGGAGATTTCATATCGGCCATCCTTGGGTGCTGATGGAGTCGCTAGTGTTCTTCTCGCGTTGTGGATTGTATAGCAAGACTCTTCTTTTGGTGCATAGATCTGGCCGATGTTCGAACGAGAGAGATGACGTGGATATCACCTCCTTATGTCATTCGGCTTTACAAAGGATCAAAATGAAATTAGGAGCAATCGCTGCTAATGAATTTCGCTGATAATTTTTTTAACTGAAAACTGCGTGACCTGAAATCCTACCTTGGAAGGAGCTTCTGGGTTTTAAAAAAGCCACTGTTCTGGGTTTTAAGTACATGTTAGTACTCTGGGGTTGAGCTAACCTTTGCCTGTATAAAAGCCTATTATTGGCAACTAAAAGACAAGGCTGTAACATGACATTGAACGCTCGCTGTCGCTAATGCATCTACAGCAGTAATGGAAAAAAAAACCTGGATGATTTGCACACGTTACTCTGCTTAAGTCAACCATATGTCAAAGTCATCATCACATCCGGGTAGAATTTTCAGCTCCCAATTCTTTGGCTCCACCCATAAATTATCTAATCATTCCACGATGAGATAGTACCTATACGGCCATGGTATTTAATTATGAAGACTGGTTGGGTAGCTGACCCTCTTAGTCTGTTTTAGCAAGAGTATAGACATGAGATTTTGGCTTTGAAAATTCGATTTCCCGAATTAAGCAAAGAAACTAATACTGACTTTCTGGTTAGCCTTAAGTTTTAGATGAAACAAATTCGCATGCCTAGAGATGACCTCTGAAAGTCACATTCCCCAAGCACTTGTCCCCCACTATATAAGTACAAAGCCCCTCTCTTGCTTCTCCATTGTTCCCTCTCTTGCTTCTTTCTCCAAGAAAGTCCTCGCCTTGTGATTTCCATGTCTATCAGCCCTTCTCTTTCCTGTTGACTAGCCCTTTTCGTATCTCTCTGTCAAGAGCTTTCTCTGATGGGTCTGTGATCATTTTGAGGCATCCTTGCAGTTTGCTTTCGTTGGTCTCCAGAAAGAAAGAAAGGATTAAAAAAAAAAATGTCTGTCAGTTCAAGGTTTAATGATGCAGATGTGCTATGGGTGCCCCAGAAGTTTCAGGACACAGACACAAGTCCTGAGAGGGCAAGGAAATGGATTGAGCCCCAGGCGAAGATGGAGAGCAAAGTCCCGGTTGTTTACTACCTGTCGAGAAATGGCCATCTCGAGCATCCCCATTTCATGGAAGTCCCACTTTCTTCACCTGGTGGTGGGCTCTTTCTCAGAGGTAAACGAAATTCCACGGATCATTTTTCACAAATTTCTTTTCTCTGTTTGATGTATGCTGACTTTGGTTGAGATGGTTTCCGCGTGACTGGTGATCTGTTGCTGCAATTTCCAGATGTGATCAACAGATTGAATTGTCTGCGAGGTCCAGGCGTGGCCAGCATGTACTCTTGGTCTTCAAAAAGGCATGTGAATACTCACAAGCAAGCGCTCTCTGTCCCCTCCAATTTGATCTCCTTTGTTTTCTGACTGTCGTATAGCTCAGTCACTTCAAGTAAAAGTAATTTCATGATTTTGCTGTGAGAAAGGTAGAGGGATGGAATAGACGAGAGAAATGCTCTGCAATACTAAAAAAGTTCTCTTTTTCTTGATTCTTTTGAGTGCAAAAGTTCTCTTTTTCTTGGTTCTTTTGAGTTCAACAATTTCTTGTGAAACTTGTTTTATATGATTCGGCAAGTTAGATCATCTTTCTTTCATTTCATGATCTGGTCTTTGCCTCTATTAAATTTAGGACCTACAAAAGTGGGTATGTGTGGCAAGACTTGACAGAGGATGACCTGATACACCCTTGCCATGGCCATGAATACATCCTCAAGGGATCACTACTGCTCCAAGTACCATCTCCAAGCTTCCGACCCTCCGCCGCGATCTCGTTGCCGGCATCAAAGAACCACCCCTCGGAAACAAACGACCCAGCAGAGGAGCTGAAGCTCTCCGACATGATCAAGATCAAGAGCAAGAACCAATTGTACTCCACCCCACTCTCCCTAGAGGACCTCCACGGATACAGAGTCTACAAGGCCAAGACCCCAGAAATGTCTAATAAAGCGACAAACGCCTCGACGCAGACCGATGACAAGAGAACTAGGCGAGCGAAGAGGAGCGACTGCGACGAGGACTGGAGCAAGGAGGAGACTCGGATTCTGTCCTCCCCGCCGTCGAATTCGAGCACCGAGGGGGGAGAGAGCTTGGATTGTTCAAGCTTGATAATAAGAGACCCAAATTATAAACCGTCAGATATCAGGAATCTGGCGCTGGAGAACGAAAGGCCCAGCGGGAGGATGAAGGCATCAGCAGGAGTCCTGATGCAGCTGATCATGTGCGGCTCAAAGGGTGCTGATGATGTCGAGTCATTGCCCATGCCCCCAGCTAGAGACTGAAGAGGATGTTTAGAAAAGCTGTATAAAGATCTAGAATTCTACAAACATCAGTGCAGCAGCATGCAATTTCAAGATCTTTCGTCCGTAGTAACGCGAGCATGCTAACGCGATACCACGGAAAGAATTTATATACATCTGTAGAACTTAAGTACAGCCTTGATGAGTTCTTGCATTTCCAGCCCTGCTTTCTCATGGAATCGCATCCATCGAGAACGGCACTGCAGTCTACTTTTGATTGTAAATCTTCTTCTTCTCGGAAACCAAAAACAATGCATTATAATCAATCATCGGCATCAATCTGGGCGTACGTATTCTCTCTGTGGGCAAACCAAAGTTGAGTTTTTTTCTTTCTTGATGGGAAAACGAGTTGATGGAGGCCGTTTTCAAGGATCTAGGAGTCCAAATTCGGCATAAAAAATGTGGAAAAAGTACGAGACTGACATGTGAATAGTAAATCTACTTTGACTTTTAATCCAAGGTTCGCTCTCCTCTTTCATACGTGTTGCGGAACACATGCCTACGCATTTTCATTACTCGATTCTCTCGTTTAACTATTTTCTTGGCTAAAAAATCTACTAATATCTTAATGCCAAATGGAAAATCTATCATAGATCTCACCTCTCGAAACACTTGATCGAACAAGCTCCCGTCTTAAATTGAGGATATCGCAATCTACTGTTGCACGGCCCGTTTATGATGCTATCTTTTTGTCCATCGATAATGAGAGGAAAAAAAAAACATTTTCCAGATTATAGTGTCAAGAGTCGGAAGATGCATGGTTGAAATTTAGAACGAGTTGAGGGAGAAAAATTAGGGCGTTGCCGTGGGTCGTGTAGGCCCGAGCCCAATTCGAGAGGCCCACATTTGGCTAAGTGGGCTTGGACCTTATGCTTATGAAGTATCGCGAAACAAAATCCACGCGTGGTGTTATGGGCTTCAGTTTCGCGTTTCAAGTACGGCAATTCGTGGGCCCAATTTGTCCGTTTAAGCCATAACATATAATCCCTCAGTTTGAGACAAGGTGTAACTTACTATATGCCACCGACGATGTACGATAATTTTGAAGATCGTGCTTTGACTTGGAATCTCAAGCTCTCTAAGCACCAAAATTTAACTACACAAGTATTTCCATACACAACAGATTGTACATGCATCGGAAGGTCCAATAAGATTAGGAACAATACATAAATTTGAAAAAAACGTAGCTACGATAGCATATAAAAAAACTTAACTCGAGAGTTTAAGCTAAAGGGTAGACAAGACACTTTAATGATGTACTTTTATCATACACATTTTCCAACAATTCAAAATTCTTGACAATATTTTGAATTTTTCTTTTTTTTGCACTTTAAAAATTTCTGCTATTTGTTGCTACGGGTACGAGGAACTATCACTATCATTATCATGAATGATCACTTCTGTCTTTCACCTATATTTTCCGGACCAATAATTTTACTATTTATTGTAAAAAGAAAATAGGTAAGTACCTAGCATCTAAATAATTATTTTCCCGATAATGGTAAATTTCCTTCACGAAAATATAGTTGTACTCGATTCATTGACGTTATTGTATGATGAACCGATCCATAGAATTCTCTTGTCACCCAGAGAACTTGTTTCGAACCGTGAAGATGTAGGAATCCGGCCGTGTCCAAAAACGCCTCCTTTTTCGCCGTCGATTCTCTGCATTGTCTTTTCTCTCTCTCTCTCTCCCTCGCTCTCTCTCTTCTTTCTCTTACTACTTTGCTTTCCCTGCTACGCAAAAAATTTGTCATTCTCAAACCATAGAAAAAAACCCACGTCACTCGAAACCTCGTCGCACCGTCCCTTCTTCCCCTTGGCACGAAAACCATTTTTCTTGATCGGCCATGTTGGACATGGCCACTCCTCCACTTTATCATTGCATGCTTTGAATTCAACACATGACAAACCAAACAAAACCACGCTGCTCCTTCCAATTCCTTTAGACCCCTCGTCGCCAACAACACCCCTCCCTTCCCTCCTTCTCCCTCCTTTCCTTGCCGTCAAAATTTGGTTCGTTCCGCTCCAAAGCCTCGCCTTTTCCGCGAATTCTCGCGTTCTTGGCTGGTGGGTCTTCTTGAACTTGACTCGGGCATCGTGGGCATCGTTCTTTTCTTCCCCTCTGAGCTCCTCGGATGGGACCCATTAAAGGAGGGGTGAAGAAGAAGCGGAAGAGGAAAGCAGAGAGTGGCAGCAAGAACAAGGTTGACTCGGACGCCGCGGTCGCCTCCTTGCCACTCCAGCCCCGGTCGTCGGATTGGTGGGATGATTTCTCCAAGAGGATTACAGGTAAACGTTCTCCCGTTTGAGTTTCGTAGCTGTTTCGGGGCTGTCGTTCCTTTTGGAGCGCGCTTCTTTGATTGATTTGCTTCCTCGAGCTCGTCTCGATCCCGTGCATTGCTGTTGGGTCTTGGGATTCTCTGTTGTATTCCGTCTCGAAGAGTTAGCAGTGAATCTGCTGGCGTTTGTTTTTTTTTGGCGGAAGAATGATTCGATTATGTCGCTGCTGATGTGACTGGCTTCTGCTTGCGATTTCTGGGATGCATTCCGTGTAATCATGTGCCGCTCGGTTGTTTTTACTTGCTTTGGTCGCTTGATTCGTGTTGTCTTGAGCTGCTTTGGTGTACGGTTGTTGGGTTTTAACGTACTAGATCTTCAAGCGGCGGCTCGACCTCGTATTTGAGATCTTTCGATTGTTGGAAATCTAAACATGACAGGTCAAAACTTCAACTTTGAGGTTGGTGATTTTCACTCTATTAAGTTTATCATACGACAAACTACGGCGACACCTGCATTGCTTCCCCACATCAAGGAAAAAAGTCGTGGACTGCATAGTTCACATATTTTTCTAGCTTCATTATGCTACTGCATCATTTATGTAACTAGTTTGCACTATACTTTTCTCTATGGCTTACGAGCTGTAGAAATATTTTTGGTCATTTTTCCATGTCGAGCTCTTTCTTTCTTCCTCTTTCATTGTGTTGCTCACTTTTGCTTAAAATGGCATCAATTTCACCCTCAGCTGGTGTGCTGAGATTGCTACTTGTGGCAAACTTATGTTTTCTCTTTTTAGTCGGGTTTTCTGGGGATATAGAGGTCTATTGTACATCATCATGTCTAGGTGAAACTTTCTCATCTGCCATGGCAACTTCTTTTATGCGGATTAACTATTGGGGGATCTCAATAGGTCAGTCTGACAGTGTTTTTAGCTTCTCCTTTTGCCTACCAAGGAAAGACATGCTAGAAGCTGAAATGTTTGCTTTTTAGTTGTTGGGGACTAGATATATCGACAGAGCTATTACCTGAGGGGTACATCAAGTATCAAACAATTACTATTGCCATATTTATTGAAGGGCTTCGCTTGAAATGTTTCCTTAGATGGGGATCAAAAGTTATATGCTTCTGTTGCAAAAACATTGCCCTGTATGACCATCTTGTGGTGTCATTTTTCTTTTCCTTTTAATATTAGATAGAGACACAATGAGGAGTAGGAAGGCAAAGAAGCTAGGTAACACCTAAACAAAGTAATACGATGAATTAAACAAAGTAATACAATGAATTATGACTTTGATTAGGGCCTGCTGTGTGGCAGAGATGGTTTTATCATGTTCAATAAAACTTATAGTCCTATTGTATCCTGATGTTTCATCATCTTGAAATGGTCTTTAGACCAATTTTCCTTATTCAGCTGCTCTCGAGTCTCATATGAAGTGGACAATTTTTGTTATTCAACAGAAATGACCAGTTTCAGCCAAAAAAAAAAAAAAAAAAAAAAAAACAAAACAAAACAAAAGATAGAGAGAGAGCTGATGAGGAAAGAGCTTCACTAACAGGTCTTCAACATAGGGGAAGTAGGTCTTCAAGTGTAGATTTCATTTCAATTGGAGAAAATGATGGAAGGGGGATATGTCAAAAGCGTTATCTTACTGAGCTATGTGCAGCAGAAGTGGAGATTCATCTACATTGATCTTAAATGCTTATTGTCAGACTTGAACCTTCTAAATGATAAACATAACCCAGAGCAAGTCAATATTAGATAATCCATGGGGCTAGAACAACGCCTTACGAAATTATTTTAAGTCAGAATATTTTGGACTTTTTTCTACCTCTAGAAAGATGAGTAAACAAGCCCAAAGCAGATAATCCTACTGAAGAGCAGAGATAGATGAATTGATCTGGTAACACTTGAGCTCACTGCCATGGGCTGGCTTTTTTAGCCTATCCTTCATTTTCAAGTTTGCTTTTGTTTTGGTTGATATCTTCAATTTGCTTATGTTCCCAAGTCAGTTTCTTCTTTCTCTGGTGTTCATTTATAGCTTTGAATTGGTACATATCTGCGGTTAAGAAACAATGGATGTTTTTCTAGTTTTCAGGTCATATACTTTCATTTATGCATATGATTTTGGTGCTTTGTTTTTTCATAGGTAACCATGGATGTTTCATTCAACAATGGCAAATTTTGGATATGTATTGACGTGCATATAATACTTTTAGAGGATGCATTTCTCTTCGAGGACTAAAATTTATTCTGATAACCTTAAAAAATCAAATCTCTGTCTTGAATACAGTTTCTACCTCATACGTAATAATCTCTCTAGGTGATACTCAACTCGACATGACAATATATGCTTTGTATCATTTGATGATTCATTGGTCCTCTGAGCGTTTGACTCATAATTGGAAAGAAAGGAAATAATATAAAAACTATTTGTTTGAAGTTTGACATGACCATGGACAGTACTGGAGAATGAGCAATTGTCTTTGAACATATATGTAGGTCCATCCCAACTGAGGAAGTCAAAGGAATTCAAGTCACTTTTCAGAATATCAAGAAAAACATTCGACTATGTCTGTTCAATTGTGAAGGAAGACATGATGAATAAACCCTCAAGCTTCACTGATCTCTGTGGAAATCCTCTGTCCTTAAATGATCTAGTAGCCGTTGCTCTTAGGAGGCTTAGTTCAGGGAAATCATTATCAAACATTGGTGAATCTTTTGGAATGAACCAATCGACGGTTTCCCAAATTACTTGGCGATTCGTGGAGGCAATGGAAGACAAGGCACTGCCTCATCTCCGTTGGCCTTCTGATGAATCAGAAATGGAACAGATAAAGTCAAAGTTTGAGAAAATTCGAGGCCTGCCAAATTGTTGCGGAGCCATTGACACCACCCACATCCTCATGAACTTGCCAATGGTGGACCCTTCTAACAATGTCTGGTTCGATCGGGAGAAAAAGTGCAGCATGGTTTTGCAGGCAGTTGTGGATGCTGATTTGAGATTCCGTGATGTAATTACCGGTTGGCCTGGAAAACTGAGCGATGCTACTGTTCTCAGTAGCTCAGGTTTCTTTAAGCTCTCTGATGATGGAAAGAGGCTCAATGGCAAGAAAATGTTGCTTCCTGAAGGAGCAGAAATAAGAGAATACATTGTCGGGGATGCAGGTTTCCCACTCCTGCCTTGGCTTCTGACTCCTTATAAAGGAAAAGGCCTTTCAGATTATCAGCTTGCGTTTAACAAGCGGCATCATGCCACGAGATTAGTGGCTCGGAGGGCATTGGTGCGGTTAAAGGACATGTGGAAGATAATCGAAGGGGTTCTGTGGATGCCTGACCGAAACAAGTTACCAAGGATCATATTCGTTTGCTGTTTGCTGCACAACATCATTATAGATATGGAAGATGAGGTTCAAGACGAAATGCCCTTGTCCCATGATCACGATCCTAGTTACCGACAACAGATCTGTGAGGCTGTCAACGCCGAGGGCTCTTTGCTTAGGGAGAAGCTCTCTCTGTACTTGGCTGGAAAGCTGCCGCCCTGAAAATCCTTGTTCCCCTTCGGGAATGCCCTTTTTTCCTTCTATAGCGATGCATTTGATTGATAGAACCGAGAAACAACGGGTGTCATTATATTTTTGAGGAGATGGTAATTGTTACTGCTATATACAGATTTTTGTTCTCGCTTTCTGGTAGGACAGATCGAGGTACGGTTTTTTTCCTCTTCTTTTGCATTTGCTTGCATGTTAAGAGTTACCGCAGCGATAACATTACTTCACATGAACTTTTGTCGCATGCACTCTTTCGTCTACAGTCGAGGTTGTCGACCTTTAGAAAATGAAGATTGTTGTGTGTCACTGTCCAATGGCTTGACCTGTCGCTGACATACATGTTGCTGCTCTTAAAAGTCATGTTGAAGCAAGTTCATTCAAGATCATATCTTCAGATGGGTTCGAATTCGATGACATCGAGTTCGTTGCAGAAATGAGGCTTGGTGAGAATGATTTGTGATCTGGGAGTGGAAATGTCATGCCAAAGTTTGGTTTTCATACTTCAGTTTCTGCAATTTATGCACACCCTACGACCCTCGAACTCAATGTGAGAGTTAACTATGACCATGGGATCTACCAAAGGATTGCATCCGAAAACGATGTAAGCACTATGACAGTCTTTATACCACAAAAAATCGAAATAGAATGGCAAGATAAATATACTTCTTGATTTCATTTCATCACTAAAGATGTATTTTTTGGTAAAAAGTAATAATATGCTCTTTTCTACATCTCAAATATATTTACATCTCCCATTATTTTAATCATAGGTACCTTCAACTTATAATTTTTTTAAAAAATAAGAACGAGTTGCAAAAAAAAAAAAAAATGACACAATGAAGAGAGAGAAATGAGAAAAACATGTCAGCGTGAACATTAGGTTTTCTGGGATTTCTCCATTTGTATATGCTTTCATAATACGTTAAAACGTTTCGTGCTCAAATAAAACATATAATAAAAATGGAGTTTGGACAATTTTGGCGAAAAACAATATTCTTTATATTATATATATATATATGAAACAATTCATTTAATAATTTAAGCTTTTAAAAATTCTAATTCTAAAAATTCTCAGATTAGCTTTAAAGGGTATGCATAAAAACTGAATTATCAAAGTACAAGACAACTCACTGATGTAAAGAGAAAAATACTAAAAGGTAATATAAAATGTTATAATATAAGTATTACCATCTCTAAAATGTATATGCACGATGGAAGCTTCAACCTACAAACTGATATGGAAAATAAATTTATCTTATCATGCTAAAATTAAGCATCGAGTCATACTTAAATAGTAAAAAATGAAATGAGATGAGAAGGTTGAGCGGCAATAATATGGTGCGTAAAATATTTGGCTACTTTAAGGAGAAAGCACACAAAACTTTTCATGCAACGGGGAGAGTCCAATTCTAGCAATCTGTGGCCCATCTAGAGATAACACTCCAAAGAATACTTTGTTAGCATATAGTTATATTGGAAAGCGTTTTTATATAAATAGCGCTAGCAATCTCTGCGAAAAAAATCATCCTTTTTCTCATATCTAGAAATCTATACGTGCGTTAGATGCAGGAACCTCTTCTTAGCAACCTCTAATCTAAATTCTAGCAATCTTTTCTTTATTTTTTGTTGTTATAACTTAGACGCAGGAAAGCTTTATCTGTAGAAAAAATATTTTTTCATAAATATTTTCAAAATAGACTATGATAGTAAAAATATTTATTAGCAATATATGCGTGATCATGAAATATTTTACCACGGATTGCAACCTTTTTTCATCTAATTATATATATGCATAAGAATTAAAAATGTATCTATACTTACTAAAATGATGTATACATAAAGAAAATTTGAAATAGGGATAATATCAAGAAAATTATCCAAAAATTCTTAAACATGTTATATGGCAACTAATTCAAGTTCAATTTTTTTTTTTTCAATCTGAATAATTTAATTCTAAATCTTTTGATGATTTTATAATATAGCTATTTTGGTTAATTTTAAAGAAATTATTGACCTGAGTGATTTTAGCTTTTTATTTTTTAATTTTACTGAATTTTTTTTTCACCTATTTCCCTCCACTAATCATTGGGGTCTCGACAATGGTTGAAAAGCTATAGCAACATCGCAATGGCATATAAGATGACTGGCGTTTAGTCAGCAATTTTTTGTCACAATTAACCAAAATGGCTACACTGGAAAATTGTCAAATTTTTTAGGATTAAATTAATTAAATTGAAAATTTTAAAACTGATTTGACCATTAGTATTTTTGGAATATCGCAGTTATCGTCCTCCTCTTTCTCTCTTTTCCAAACTTATTGGTCTCCAACTTCCAGCCCAAGCCCACACAGTTAGCTTCTCTCGAATCTTTTTTTGGGCCCAAATCGCAGAAAATCTCAGTAGTTTGCCTGAATTGCGTAAAATGGCGGAAGAGGGAAGGAAGACAAACGAAGTTTCGATCGATTCGCATGAGGAATGGGTTTAGGGTTTTGAAGGATTGAGAAAAAAATGGAAGTGAAGCAACTCCTCAAGGACAAGAAATTCTGGTTCGCCTCCTGCCTCATTGCCTGGGCTGCTGCCCTCCAGGTCCCTCTTCCTCTCCTTCGCTAATCTGAATGATCTCTCGCATGAAATTGCCCAATCCTCGGAAGCTGTAAATTGCACGAACGCCTTGTCTGCATAGCCCGCGTTATCTCGATTGGATCGCCGAGTGTTTGAATTGCGGTTGGAAGCAGCGTGGGCGCGAAGCGTCCGATTTGAATTTGAAAATTTGAGTCCGGGTTTTGGGCTTTCGCAGGGGCATATGATGTGGATGCAGAAGCAGGATTCCTTCAAGCAAAAATTCGGGGACCCCGACCGGGGCGATGTCGATGCCGGGGAATGAATCTCGGGATTCGATCAAAAGAAGAGCTCGATCGTGTGCTCGTCATCGTGAAGTTAGCAGCAATCACCCTAAGCAGTAACCAATGCCTTTGTTGATGTAAGCTCTGCGTTTATGCTGCTGCTGCTGTTTCGTTCCGCTTGTACTCTATTGCTTTGTTGGGAGATTCCGTTCGACATTTACAGTCGAAAGTCTATGAATTATAGTCCAATCCTCGACGCTCGGGAGCTTTTTTATCCTCTGGATTTTAGCATTCAGGTTGGTTGCCTGCGTCGCAATACTGGGCAAAATCTTTATCTTTTTCTGTTAATTGATCAGCAAAATTGTGGGTTTATATTGGTTGTCTCGGTGGCTTAGGATAAGGGAATTGAGGGGGAAAGGCAAATACTATCAGAATCTGGCGGCTACTCATTGGTTTAGTGTATTAAAATCAACATGCGAATACTAGGTTAGCTCGAACGCTTGGCATAAACGAAACCGAGTAGGAAATAGTATCCCATCCCGTAGTCAGTGTCACGAGCTTCACATGGATCTTGAACTTTTTGTCTTTCTACTTTGGATGTGAATGAAGATTTATAGAGCATGCAAATGTAGTGCCTGTGACTATTCATCGACGTGATTAGATGCGATATACACGTGCATACAGTTTCATATGTTTCTTCTAGTTCATCTGATCAGAAAACAAGGAGACTGTTAGCTAGTTTCTTTACAAATGCATTCCCTGGAGTTCATGATTTCGCTTTTTGACGGGCTCTTTTGAGTTGGTCTTGTCTCGAAGAGTGAAAAGCAAGGCAACAGAGATTCCCACTTGCTTAGCTGTTCAAATTGTCTCAAGACTTGGGTCCATTCTTTGGAATGATTTGGTATATGTAGGGTTCAAAGATGACGGAATGTCGGCTGCGTTTGGAATTGGCCTTGCAAAGGGGCTTTGAGCCTCTAAAGATACTTAGGCCAAAGTTTGGGTATTTGGGAACCACTTTGCAATTTCCGTTCGGCCAAAGTTGGCCTTCTGAAGGCTGAAAGCCCAAGGCAGGTGCAAGGGGGCCTTGGGCTTTCAGCTTTCTCGGCATACAAGTTACACTGTTCATCGTTTTATTTTTTTTCAAAACCATACTATTCTACTGTTCATCGTCTTCTCTGCTGAAGGATTTGTTGCTCGAAGCTCCGCCGACGGCTCGGCATGGTCGCGGTGGCCCAGGAGACCGTCGCCGGGGAGTGGTGCGTGTCTGGGGCGCGGCGATCGCCGTGGGTCGCGGCGGGGTCGCGCGGGATTGGGGGCGACGAGGTCGCGCGGGAGGTCCCGCGACCTTGCCGACCCAGATCCGGGGACGGCGAGGTCGCGCGACCCCTCCGCGACCCAGATCCGGGAGCGACGAGGTCCTCCCGCGACCTCACCGCCCCAGATCTGGGTCGCGGCGGTCGCCGGAGGTCGCGCGACCTCGCCGCGACCCAGATCCAGGGGCGGCGAGGTCGCGGGACCTCGCCGCCCTAGATATGGGTCGCGGCGGGGTCGCCCGACGTCCGGTAGCCTCCCGCCGAGGTCGCGGGACCTCGCCGCCCCAGATCTGGGTCGCGGCGTGGTCGCCCGACGTCCGGCAGCCTCCCGCCGAGATCTGGGTCGCGGCGGGTCGCCCGACGTCTGGCTTGCCTCGCCGGGGGTCGCCCGACGTCCGGCAGCCCTCGCCGGGGTTCGCCCGACGTCCGGCTTCCCTCGCCGGGGTTCGCCCGACGTCCGGCTTCGCTCGCCAGGGGTCGCCCGACGTCCGGCAGCCCTCGCCGGGGTTCGCCCGACGTCCGGCAACCCTCGCCGGGGGTCTCCCGACCTTTACCCTTACCAGTTAATTTTTTATATTTTTTTTATAATTTGTTTTATCACAAAAGTCATTTGTAAGTATAATTTTTCCAAACATCATTTTTTCAAAAATATTGTGATGAACTTTTTAAATTGTAATTTACCAAACACGATTTGTATTCGAAAAGTCCCTTCAACCTAAAGTCATCGATTTTCCGTTTTCCAACCCGCTTCCTTTCAAAAGTCTAACCAAACGCACCGAAGTCCAATCTCGTGATCGACTAGTCTGTAGCCCGGTACTCATCAAAGAACAGGGATATTACTCCAATTTCCTCAGCCTTTTAAGAAAAAGAGATTGGGGACTTAATGAGGAGTGATTTGCCGGTCCATAGCTGTTCTCCAACATGTGTTTTGGAATTGAATGCTTCTTGGTCGGCAGAGGAGACCAATTTGAGAGTGGAAAACGAGTGGGGTTATTGCTTTCTTTCTGGTCTCTTTGATTGAATCTTACTTCCTCGGAAATGGTCAGAAGAAATTCGCACCAGATCTGAACGAATGCAAACGTAGTAAACCGAGGATCGATGGATTGATTTCGCGCACCTCGGCCTTAGATCGAATGGACCCTACTGATATCTAGGGTTGAGGATGCAATTTAATTGCTTGCATTTAGCAATTTCCCACTTAACCGCGAGTGTCAGGGTATAAACGAGAGCAAGATTCACAGTTTTTCTCAGATATCGAAGGCGTTTTCTATGCGAGGATATCGACGATTTCCAGACCATGACAATGAAACATTGAGGAAAATGATCTTATTAATTAGAGGTTATGGTTAATCATATTCGTATTCATTAAGTAAATTTTTTTTTTTTTAAAATCAGAAACCAGCGAACATTTCAGGGCAGATCTCGTCATTTGTCGCCGGACAAAATTGAAAATAATCAAGGAAAGGGTTCGGCGAACTTCCGAAATCAATTATTCCTCTTCCAACCAGAGCTGAAACTAATACATTAAAAGCTAACTAATCAGTTGATTTAATCATTTAAAAGTGCAGGCCCACCGAACCTCCCCCATGTTCTTGGTAATTGGATAACAGACTCGCCCCTTACATGAAAATATCTCTATTCTTGGCAACCAAAAAATAAAAAAACATACAAAAATGGTTCTCGTTAGTCAACATGTGACTACAAGCTGCTCAGTCAACGTGGAATCGTACAGTTCCTGAGTTTTATAATTTGTCAAAGAGGGTTAAAAAAAAAAACAAAAGAGGGAAAGGCAAAAAGGAAAAAAAAATCCAAACATTTATGAATTCACGTCATGCCACACGTTGCGGCTATGTGAACACAAATAAAAGAGAGAGATAGAGACCCGTAATCCAAATAATTTCTTTTTTTTTTTTTTTGGTCTCTCTCTTTTACGCAATATTTTTCGTCTATTATTCAAGGACAGTTTCCCTTGGACCAAAAAAAAAATGAAAAAAAAGGAAGGACGGTTTCCCCAGCCTTTTTTATTATTATATAATTATCACTAGTGAGCAAATTACATTTGGTCAAACTTTGACTAGACATTGCTAAGACGCTGTTCATTAAAATAGGCATAAGAGATGGCTCCTTCTACCATCCACCTAACGAACATAACCGCCGTGTGAACGAAACAAACGTAGGGCTCAACGATAATGTGAATTGGATCACATGGCAGGTACCGCGGAGGCTAGTGCGGCGGATAGACTCCCCCAGCTATATCACATTATATATAATTTATTTATTCTCGCAATTCAATTAATTAATTAGCTCGCAATATTTGGCCAGCTAAACCAACCAATGAAAAAAAAAGGAATTTCCTTTCACTTTGTCGTCATTGCTTACCTTATATCTTCTACCTATGCATTATCTCATAAACTATACGTTTTTTTCTAATTGATTGACACGTGTCATGTTAGTGGTTGAGACCTGCATTTTTTGTTTGGTACTCGAGAGTTTGTATAGATGACGTAGATGTCTCTAGTGGAATTATAATAAGTATACGCACGGCGCTCTCTATGTACACGTATTTCAAACTCATTTCACACGAGGGCGGGAGAAGGAGGATAGGTTTGATTCCATGCCTTAACCTTAAATTTGCACATTAAAGGCATTACATAAATTTGGCCAAGTTAAGCAACTACTGGCGCCGGCAATTTACTTGAGAGCGCCTAACTTATGTGGTTGTTATTACACATAGTGTCACAATAATATGTAATCAAACATGGACCTAACTTCAGACAAAAAAAAAAAAAACATGGACCTAACTTAATTTTCAGATTATCAATATCGTCACCAAACCGGTAACATAGATTTTTCTTTTTCCCATGATGAGAAGGCCCAAGCTTAGTAGATAAATCTCGAGCTTGTGAAATGCCATCACAGACCTCATGTACAAGATGAAACGCGAGCTAAAATCTCGATATTTGAGCCAAATATGATGTTGTTTTATATTTTGAGTTCAGAATGACAAACATTGGCATTTACTCCAAAGTTGAATCAATTTCACTATCAGGTTAAAGTGAAAAATTACCATCTATAGCACACACAACTTGTTATTTTTCACAAACTTAAGGGAGGAAGTTTTATTTTTTGTGTTCTATATTTTATATTGCTTTCGCATACCTTTCTGTGGATTATCTCAAGAGTGTAATCCTTCATATCGGTATGTTGCATTTGGAGAGTTTCCAACACGATTCGAACTCAAAACTACAAGGAGAAGGCAAACTCCCCCGCAAGTTTCGTTGAAAAGAAAAAGTTTTAGAAATAGAGGAGAGGTACGCTGGTGGACCAACCCAACCCCACATACATTCAAACCCAGTCGAAAACAATAGAATAGACACTCTTATTTGCACTTTTCCATGTTTTTTTGCTAAGATTCATGCTCAGATGTCATTATCATCACTTGTTTTTCCTGCTCCTATCATCTATCAGCAGTCACTATTCTTGCTTACCAAGCTGAGCAACAACTTCATAAATACACAGAAGGAACTTGCACACAAAGTCTAGAGAGCGCCATTAAAAGATTTTGCGTCTGCTGAGGACAGTGCTGACGCTTAGGCAGAGCCAGATACCTTCTCCACTAAACGAAATTCGATTTTGCCAGTATTTCTTATCGGCCAAGTTACTTGACTTAGCTAGCTAGACTAAACCGTGAGCTTAATTGGCTTAATCACGCATGTTTCCTCCCACGTTTGGCTCTTGGACAGGGAGTATAAAGTCAGCAAATTGCCAACTTTATATGTTAGAAAATCATCGGGGCATATATATTCAATTATGAGCAATAGAACTACTTTCGCACGCCTTACCTGATGTTTGATTTCTACTCCAACAAGCAAAGGATGTCACATTCATATAAGCTGGGGCAACTGCTAACAGAAAAAAAATTCCTTGTTTTAGCATGATACGAATTATATAACTTAGTTCATTGAAATTATCTGGTGTAGGTGAACCGGATTTTAATGGATCTGTGTGGTTTGGTTGGTATCATGCTGCATCTATAATGTTTTAGTTACACAAGTCATGGGTTTTGTTTTTTTTTTCCCAGTTTAATTTTAGGTCATTAGCCAATGGACTGAATCCAAACGCGCCAAGTTATATAGAGGAGTGGTTCGATTATCATTACTTTAACTTTTTCATGCTCTAGGCTAAAGAAGGTATATCTGCAATTGAACTTACATTTCCCACTCCATTTATTTCCCACGTAGGATTGACTTGAAGTTTTTGAATTAGGGTTTTTTTAATTCCCATGTGTATGTTCAGATTAAGCGAGTTTATGTGCCAAACCGGTCTCATCCATGGAACAAGAAGAGTGCACGTTCTGGGAAACAAGCTGAAACCTAGACTTTATTGCCATCCTCATCGACAGCTCTTCATCAAACGCCATAGAATAGTCAACGAGACGTTATCATCAAAGATGTGGCCATTTTAATGATATGAAAGCATAAGTTTAATCCAACCGATCAAGAGTCAACACTAGATGAATCCAACTCCACCAAGCTACCAACTAACGATTTTTTCTGGACGGGGTCAGATTCTCGAAACCCTAATAAAAGCTTGAAAGGACTTTGACAAATATGGTACCTAGCTACAACAACGAGCTAGTAAGCAAAATGACTTAATTAGCAGTAGAATCGGAACGATATATGTGAGAATTAAAATACGAATTGAGTTGCACGGCACTGACTGTTTGAAAAACCTGGGCCACCGGTTCTTCTTCTAGAATGTGGTCTTTAAAATGGTAGTGAGAAATTCGTGGTGAATAGTATATAGAGACCCTAGTAGTGATCCCGCTACTAGAAGCTGTCTATTTAATACTAACATAACCCTTCTTTTCCTTTTCATTTTTCTTTTTTTGGAGTTTTAGTGTGTGGTTCGGTGATAGGGTTTTGGCTAAAAAAAGGTTGACGGGGTCACTGTTAATGAAAAGATATACATTTTCTTAATCACTGAATTAGTAAACGGAATCAAGATTAGACTAATATGTCGATAAGAATATGATAACCATTGTCCTTGGATCTGACCAAATGAAGGCCACACATTTCGAAGGGATTCTTACATATTACTTTAATGGTTTGCCTACAAGATTTTTCACCACTTTAAAAATCCAACTTGAAATCTCATACTTAATGAGCCTTTCTCGATTACTTTGTTGATAAGATCAACACTTCGATGAACAGTGAATTTCTATCTCCCTCTCAAAAATAAATTATACATGTAAAAGGACTTTGCTAGTATAACAATCCTTAGAGTACTGTAAGAATACCAATATATTGTGAACCACAAATTCTTGAATAAGTGAAACTCATAATAATTTATAATATTTTGTATTTTAGTTTTTTGTAATATAAAATAGACTGTTATTCTCACAGTACATTAAAAACGGTTACACAATAAGTTCTCCATATAAAAATAACTTAGAGATTTGTCCATGAATTTCCATTACGAGAAAGATCCTTGGAATTTTAGCCTTTGTTTCTCTGCTCTGAAATTGGCAAGTCTTAAGACACCAAACTAATATGTTCCTGCGTCTAACTTATCACCATCCACAATATAGAGCGGCCATAATCTTGTAGGTGAACTTAGGTGAGATTTATTAATTCCAATCCAATGTCATAGTTACAAAAATATTTGATAAAAGGTGGCTAGATATTACGTGTTGAAGCTAATGTGTTCTAAACTTTTCGCACCACTTGCATAATTCTATTGTACACTTAATAATAGTGAAATCTGGCCCAAGTGTACTCGCATAACACCAGGACTTGTGAAAGTATACTGTCATAACTTATATATACAATATGTAAACAGGGCTAACGCCGGCTAAATCCACGCATTCTTTTGAACCGTTCATATATAAGCACAGACCAAATTTCATTTGATGTCTCGTTATAAAATTGTAAAAAGATTCAAACCATGGTACTGAAGAAGCGTGATTGACATTCTTTTCTTTATTTGGAGCTCCTTAAGCGTGATTAACTGGTTAAAGAGTGATTGCTAGTCTATGTTTTTTTGGCTGGAGCTGTCTGATTAACTAGCTTCTTGGCCATTTAATGCTCTGTTTTCTGGAACATTGCTTTTTCCTACTTCGTGGCAACCGCTTGCCAAACGAATAATTCAAGAACAGTGCCGTGGGCGGAAGAATTGCTTCCGCTAGTCCTCCATTAATTTGTTGAGATCTTTCCATGAAAGGGAAGAAAGTAGCTATCTTAGGGTTCTTATATGCGTGTTGAAAAATAGCCCCGGAAAAGAAACTTCTTCAGGAATCAGTATTAGGGTTGCATGTTGTAGATAAGAAGCAGCAGCAGCTTTGTCACGCACAAGAAAGCATTTCCTTTTAAAAGTCAATGTTTCTTTCTTATCATGACACATATCAAAGCGAAGAAAGACAGTGGAACAAGTTAAATCAATAAATATTTATCTAGAGAAACAATATTTAGATGAATTGAATTTTCTTGATTGATGATGTGATAGATGAGATCTATCAATGTGTAAGTCTCGTATTCCTTATAGTTTTGAGTATGAGTTAGCTAGGTCTAATGAATAGACAACGAAATTGTCAATTTACGCATAGATTGTCATGAGATTTTTAAAAACAGTCATATTTTCATCAAATGCATATGAGGTTATAAAATTATTATTTGGTAGCTTTTAAGCGAGGGATTTGCTTAAAGATACATAGTCAAAAGAGCAATCTAATTGTTTATTTGACCGACTAGTTGAACACCAATGTTTGACTGGCGAAACCTGTTGGAAATTGATAAACTACTTCACACCTACAAACTCAGAGCCATCCGTCTCAAGATAAACCAGTCGTCGGGTTCAAACCAGACACCTCTTCCGTGAAGCTTTTTCCAGTTCAACAAAACCAAGATTGTTCGATCGCGTCCTGAAAAAACCCTAGAACCGATGATGGAGTGGTTGCGTCGAGATAACCTTGTAGAGCTGGGTCCATGCTTCGACACGTCATGCATGAGAAGTTTGCGCGTAGATATCGACTGAAACTGTCTCGACTAATCCTCTTTTGACTTAAGATCGTGTACCGGTACGTTAGCTTAGCTTCGTGACGTACGGGGTGATGTTATGGCCCACCGTCTGATCTTTTCCTGTGCGTGCGAGAGCGAGACCTTGCGTGAGGATATACACAAAAGGGGAAGAAGAAAGATAAAAAAAACCCCACGTAAAGAAGAGGGGAAAAGCTTTTATCTTTCCGCTGTTTCACGAGTGTGAAATTGAATAGTATTCGATCTAGGGTTTTGGTATGCAGTCTTCCAAGCCACCGAGCATAGATGCTCTGCGGCGGACATCTTTTGACCCGACATCAGTTTTGATTTCAGCTTCCGGTCTTAAACTAGTGAACTTGCGATCCACGGATGAATAGCTTTCTCCGGTTTCGCATGCAGACCCATGTTTGAACTTAAGGAAGAGAATATATGCCGAGAGGGGGAGAAAGCAAGCTGTTCGCCCATGAATTACGACGCGAAACATGGGGGGGCTCCCACGTGCCTTTATCGTTGGCAACCATCGAGGAAATTCAAATAAAGATGTACCTCCATAGATTTTCTATATATAAATGATGACCATGGACGCGTTTTACATTATATTTCCAAAAAAAAAAGATTTAAGACCATGAATTTTCCACGTTTGTAGAGCTTCCTCGAATAAACAAGAGAGAAAAAGGCCACTCAAGATGCTTTTGGAGTTGGCTTTTCCCCCATGGATGGAGCCATTCAATGTACAACACGGTTTCTTCGCGAAATTATATGAATTTTTTCAAAGAATCTCATCAGGTCAGCTAAAATACATTGTGGAATAATTGAAGGAATAATGAGATGTTATATAATAAGATACCGGTATATATTCTGAAGAGCAATAATGAGGTATCGCAATAATGAATATTCGAAGGACATCAACAGGGTGTACTTAATGAGAAAGCACCTAATTTTCTAAATATTGATTGTATATAAGTAGATTCAATGCATGTAAGGTTTCCTTAATTGATTACTTAGCAAGTGCCACTAGAGCACTTTTAACAAAATCTCAACGCGGTGATTAACCCAAAAAAATAAAAAACAAAAGGCAAAAACAAAACCCTGACATACCTATGTTGAATCCGAGAGCACTCCTTACTTCCTACCAATATAAGATATCATCCATATATGTAAAATGCCAAAGCATGGAAAGCACATATCCTAAAATCTGCATTTATCTTCCGAGTAACATGTGCGTCGTTGACTAACTTTAAAAGAAATCACCAGTCGGTTCCTTCTATCGTGACTATTATGAACAATGCGCTAACAATCTCCGCTTATATTGGTTGCGCGCACCGTGCCGTGCGGGTACATTTGCATCACCTATCGGAGGATATACCCGTACGAAATTTCCCGTGGACCCAAGGTTCGAAAAATCCCCGTAACTTCTCAATGTTTCACTGAAATGGCACTCTAATTAATGCGATTCGCCTCCGTCCGCGTATTTCCACGTGGTTTGGTGTCCAAATTATGTGTCTCCACCAACTCGAACGAATTGGCAAAGTCGTGCCCACATTTTTCCCTTTTGCTGACTCGAAGCCCCCCCTATCTCTTTCACACCAGCATAACATTCCTGGTTCCTACCTCTGCTTCTCCAGCAAAAGAAAAACAAAGGACGGAGGACCGTGAGATTCTTCCAGAAGGAGGGAGCGCTTGAACATTCAAACCGCCTGATTCCCTCGGTGCTCGCCACTCATGACTTGTTCCCCCTCTCTCTTTGGCCCGTATTGACCGGCTAGGCATATCTGTACGCATCATCTGAGCCGCTCGTTTTGATATGATCAATACATTTGATTCGCGAATACTGTGAATTTGGCCGATATTTTCGCCAATTAAATTTGGAAACACTTAGAATTACTAAATTCATGGATTTAAATATGTGGTAATATATAATTGGGTACCCAGTACTTAAAATTTCTTATTATATTATTACCTTTCTCATTGTAGGATGAGGATTAAGTCATTGCTGACTTACTGTACAAGCAAGGAGGGCATAAATGTCATTCTAGAAGGTCAACAAGAGAAGCTAACTTCAACCAGTCTCTCAAGTCGCCTCCACTCAACCAGTAGAACCCGGGCTTATAAATACCGGCAAATCACACGCCTCTTTTTTCCATGAATTATTTTTGGCCGTTCGCCTTTCCTCGTTTCACCTCTCCACGACAGATTTCTCCGAAAAAAGAAAAAGAACTAGGGTTTCCTTTATGGCGATGAAGAGAGAGTTCGAAAGCATGGCCATGGCGAACTGCCTGATGCTGCTCTCGCGCGGGGTCGAGTTCGAGTCCGTCGTGGACCACTCGATGCCGAGCCGAGTCTTCGAGTGCAAGACCTGCAACCGGCAGTTCTCGTCGTTCCAGGCCCTCGGCGGGCACCGGGCCAGCCACAAGAAGCCGAGGCTGTCCTCCGCCGGCGGCGACGACTCGTCCCAGTCGCAGGGGTCGTCCTCGCCGGCGAAGCCG
Organism: Eucalyptus paniculata subsp. matutina; assembly: GCA_017140255.1. NCBI lineage: Eukaryota > Viridiplantae > Streptophyta > Magnoliopsida > Myrtales > Myrtaceae > Eucalyptus > Eucalyptus paniculata. Next base: position 39,553,471 of record CM029441.1, read on the forward strand.
AAGACGCACGAGTGCTCGATATGCGGCCTCGAGTTCGCGATCGGGCAGGCCCTGGGGGGCCACATGAGGAGGCACCGAGCCGCGATGAGCGAGGGGGCCCGGACGGCGACGTCGATGGCTCCTCCCCCTCGTCCTCTGGCGCAGATCTCGGCGGTGTCGCCGGCTTCGCAGGCGCCGGTGGTGAAGAAGACGAACAGCGGGAGGGTGCTGTGGCTGGACCTGAACCTGACGCCGATGGAGAACGAGAGCGACCTGGAGTTTCGGTTGGGGACGAAGACGCCGGCTCCTCCTCCCGTCATCGACTGTTACGTCGTATAGTTGATTACCGTACCTAGATCGCACATACATACGTAGACGACACGGTCTGTAGAGCCTTTTTTGCTCAGATAATTTTTTTTTTTGGCGACGGATCTCTTGTGGATATTTCGGTTCCTTTATTCAATATTCATAGTGATATTTCATTCAAATTTGGGAGTACTGCGGTATTCATCTACTCGTATTCTCGATGTCTGAATTCGATATGTCATCCGTTAATCGCCTGCGAAATTGGTGGTGCTCAAATTCGAGATTGACGGGACGTGGGATAGGGTTTCGGGGGGCCGATTTGTCTTCTTGTTAGGTCACGGTGAGGTGGCCATGACGTCATATTGCATGCCCTTTCTTTTTTCGCCCGGAATTCCCCCGCCACCCTCCCCCCCCCCCCGGCCTGATGACGTAACGCCATGCGTACCGGCTGACCGAGACGAGCGAGGCTGCATGTGGCGCGCGTGGACGGACATGGCAATGAGCGGGGTAGCGTACGACTCGTGGGGGCCGCAACTCGCCATTTGTTTTGTTTTTTTGACAACTATCAGAAGGATCCATAAGCACAGTTGTCAATTAAAGGGACAGTTGACTTTGTCTCTTTTTTTTCTTTTTTTTTGTGTAGCCCGTTTGACCGAACTCGCAGCAGAGACCGTGATCGATCGCTTAACGTGGAGGGAAATGCTCCACGAATTAGTAACGATAACTCTAATATATAACTCTTGGTTCGCATTTACACTTTTGCGTGAATGATTTTTCGATAGTTGGTCTGCAAATTATGAAAAATTGTACTTACCATATTTTTTGTTAGAAAGCCCATCTCAAATAGGTAAACTCCGACTCCTATATTGCTCTGTTGGTCTTATTAACCCAATGCCGAAGACCGTGTGGACAGCCCACGAGATTTTAGTCCCAAAAAACAAAAAAGTATGTGTAATATGTTACACGTAAGTTTAGCTTGCGAGGGAGGCAACATAAAGAATTTGCTCAAGATACATCGAGTTTTTCCTCTTTTTTTTTTTTTTGGGTCAAAAAGTAAATTTTTCATTGCTAAACATAAAGTTTCTAGATCAAGACATAAAATTGAACATAGTGGAAAGGGGACTCCCTTTCCAATTGATGGTAGAGAATTCATTCGTGTAGATTTTGACAATCCAATCTGTGGCTTGATTTGCATTTCTAAGCTCATATATTAAATCAACCCTATGTAGTTGGCCCATTAAACTCCCACAATCTTCAATTATGGACCATGCAGCCCAAGGGGTTTCTAGCCGGCCCATTATGCTCTCCACTGCTTGAGAGTTGTCGGATATGACTTCCACATGTAGAAGTTGTTCAGATGAGTTTAGTTCTGTTCATGCAGCTGTACTTACTGTCCTCCACGCTTTTTGCCCTAGCCACGACAAGGCTTCACGGATGGTTAGGGTCTCCGCAATCAGTATCGAAGAAGCAAGGATCTTCTTGGCAAAACCGTCAACGAGGCTTCCCTGTTCATCTCTACAGATTCCAGCAGCCGATCGCTACATTGTCGTGTTGCACCAAGAGGTATCAACGTTCAGTTTGAAGGAATTTGGCGGCGGTAGGTTAGTTCATCTATCCCAGCATTGGTCGCGTTTTGCCTTTCTTCCCCTTGGGATGCCATTTTGCATAAAGATGGACGATAGAAGTGGCTTCTTCGATGATATATCTCAGGTATGGCCTCCTCCCCTAAAAAACCAAATTGTTCCAAGCCTTCCAGATCTGCCTTAAGATCCTCGCGAAGAGAGCTTTCAGCTTTGGGTCCAAGTTATAGGTGAGGAAATCACAAACCCATTTGTTGATTCTAGATATTATTGTAGGAGAGTCGTGTGTTACCATTTTGGGATCTAACCATATGTCTTTTGTCCATTCACATTGAGTGAAAATGTGTTCCACCATCTTTGGGGCTTGGCCACACAATAAGCAAGTTGGATTAGGTATGATATTCCTTATATGTAGGTTTTGTTTGTTGGGATTGTATTGTTGCATATGCTTCACAGTAGGAATCAAACTTTTGGGAAGATTTGTAAGTTGCAAATGTTGTTCCATAGCTGTTTAGGGGCTTGGTAGGATGTTGAAGGTTGTTACTCTATTTTGGCACTTTCCCAAGCTTGTATTATATTGTAGCAGCTTTTACTTGATAGACCCCTGCATTGTTCATTGTCCACACTAGTTTATTAGGTCCGCTACTCAAACTCAAGGGGTTGCTGTGATTTTGTTGACAATTCTTTCCTAAAAAATGATGTTGAGGGTATTCCACTAGCTTGAGTTGATATCAATTAAGTCCTTTATCGGGTAAGGGTAATTTTGGTTTGCTAGTCCTCCAATTTTTCCGGAAAGTCAACCACTTGTCTTCCCTTACTCGGATTGTTCTTCCATCCCCAACTTTCCATTTAACTTCTAGTTCTATAACATCTCTTCCTACTAGCTTTGCCACCCCCAAGAAGGTCGAAGACTTTTCTATGCACTCCAGAAATCTCATTTTGAAAAGTAAATGCCTTTAAAAATTTTACTCCATAACACATCCAAAGTGTTGATTAGTCACCAAGCTTGCTTTCCCAATATCACTTTGTTGAAATGTACTAAATCTCTTAAGCCTAGACCCCACAATCCTTCCTTGCTTTTAGGTTCTCCCATTTTTTCTAACATATGCCGTTCTTTGCTGCATTTTGTTTCCACCCGAATGATGATACTCTATTCTTCATTGCTCTACAATTGGATATAGGGATTTTGAAATGGCCATGGCATATTGTGGTATTACTTGAGTAACAACTATTTTGATTAAAATTTCTTTGTTGGCCTTTGAGATCAGTTTCTCTTTCCATCCTTCTAATTTTCTATCAACTTTGACAAGAACCCAAGCAAATATTTAATTTTTGGTTTGACCCTAGTTTGAAGGTATTCCAAGGTATTTCTCCATTTTTTTTCTTTAATTGGAACCGCAATTCGGCCGCTAAATTTGACTTGAGGCTTTGTTTTTCCCCAAGAAAATATATGATTTATTGAGATTTATAACTTGACCTCAGGCAAAACAATGCTGGTTTAGATATCTGCTATATTCTAGGCTTCTCTAATTGTTCCATCTCTATATTATTACGTGAATAATAATGCATTGGATTTTGTTAGCGATATGTGTGGATAAATTGTCACCGTTCATGAGTTTAGGGTATGTTTGTTTGACAAAAAACAAAAAGTAAAGGTTTAAATTAAAAATGTTATTCGACATACAAAATTATGAAAAAACGTTAGTGGATTCACATGTCAACACTCAATTGCTCGAAATTACTAATATTTTCAAATTTTTAAAAGTTGGGAATTATTAACTTAATCGCTGACTCGCCGAAGAGCATCTCCCCATGGCAATTTTCATTTTTGGTCCAACTTTATCTGAATGTCCACAATTGAGATATAGTTTGACTGTTCATGCCCCTAAAGCTCAATTTTAAGCCCACCAATCGCCAAAAAAGAAAAGGAAATATATTAAAGAAAGCCCACCAATCAGTTACAATTTCACTATACACGTTTCTCACCCTGGAGCGATATCTTTGTTCTTGTTCTTCTTCTTTTATATTTATCAAAAAATTTAAAAGAAAGCATATAAGTGATATGGGTATCGAAATGGATGGGCCTATGCATTTTACTTGATGTAGCCCCCAGCATGAAGAAGGACAGGAATGATGAAACCTTGGAATTTTGATTTTTTGCAAGGTCTTTGATCTTTCTTCATCTATCAATTTAAGTTTTTTTGTTGTATTTTTCAATAAGGCTGAATGAATTCATCCTCTTTATGGACTTCCAGTGACACATTTCGATTTGTGTAGCTCCTTTTTGGATGATGAATATGTACTCCAGCTTGGCAACCGATCTAGACTTTTTGGGATAAATTTTTCAGTCATTAAATACTATATATTTTTTTTCCTTCTTGTAGCGTACAAAGGTCATTGCGGCATAATTTCTTTTAATTTGCTTCCTTAACAGAGAGTGTAATCCAATATGCTTTTGATTCACCGTACAGTGAGTGACTTAACGTAAGATCTCCATCATCAAATTTGAGATCAGCTCTGTCCTCTAATTAATGTGATACTTACAAAGTTGAATCTTGAGATTCTAGTATGGATCCAAGCTTACACAATGTATTTGCCCTTATTATTGACGCCACATGCTTGCACGAAAATCCAAGTAGAACGATAATTCTCCGCTCTTTAGGAGCAATTATGGGCTTTGATTGATGGGTTATTAATCTAGATCTACTGATTTAAATAATGACTATTTATGCCATTAAAATTCTTACCTTAAAAAATAAAATACCACTTTAAATTGATAATCTTTCTCCCTCTTAGGTTGTACAAAACAACTAACTACGAATGGAAAAATTACCAACAAAATTATAAATATGTTGCACTTTTACCAATTCAATCTCACACCTCATAATTGTGCCAAATTGAGTTATAAACATTTTAATATTTTGTCGATTGAATCCATTTAACCAATTTTGGTTGCGAAATTGCCAATGTATATGTTAACTATTTTATATAGCATTATCTTGACATTGATAACTTTTAATAATATTTTTTGATTTTTTATTATTTTCTTTCGTTCCATTTTTTCTTTACTTTTTCTTATTGCAACCAATGAGAATGAGGGCTTCTTGGTCCTTGCTAGTGGCCAGTGAAGGCTTTGCTGCCCTCACCCAGTCATAGTTAAAAACAAAAAAGAATAAACAAATAAATGATTTGAAAAAATATTAATATATTATTAAAATTTGTCAACATCAATATAAATTGTGTCACATAAAATGATCGGTGTCCACATTAATAATTTTTGATTAAGATTGATTGTATTGATTCAATTGGTAAAATGCGAAAATTGTTATAGTATAATTGAAAGAATTATGACTAAATTGATAAAATTTGCAAAAAATTTAAAACCTTTTAAGTAATTTTGCTAATCACGAACCTCGCATATCGATTGCCGCCACCCCCTCATCTTTTTATGCTCCTAACGAAAATAGTCAAAGATTGATGGCCGCGTCTTAGATATCTATGGATTCCCTCAGAGCAGAGAATCGCCTTTAATTCGGGCATCATGATGACGTGTAAGATAAGGACGTGGATGAGTACGTTAATGTACTCTTTAATAATAAGAACAAAAAAAGGATGGAACGGGTTGACCAAATGCATTTACTTGAAAACTTTTTTCATCCATTACAGAACAAGCGGTTCGGGCTATAATTGTGGAGTCTAATTGTAACGGGACGTGCTTATCATTGCAGCTTTAGTGAGGCGCCGAAAGCAGGAAAATCTATCCACATAAGGTAATAAATATTTAAGAGATTAGACGTTCAGATATTTGCTCTCTAGAAGGCTCGTCATTGTGATCTTTGTGAATATGTGAAAATATCTAGCCACATATTTATTTTAAAATATTCTTGCCATCCATCCAAAAATTTAAATTCCTTTTGCACCTCAATAGCCCTCTAATAAACTCCTATATATTCCATATCTATATAGTATATACCAATAAAAAGATATATATATATATATATATATATATATATATATATATGTATTTTTATATATGATATAAAAATACGGATATTTTGGTTTTTCTTTTTTTACTGGTCAAATTGGCTTCGAAAGCTTCCCGCATGGAACCCCGCGAACAGTACGTGGCCCAAAACTCAAAAGACCGCGAAAAGCTGCAACAACGTGGCCCGTTCGAATCGGAGGGACACGTGTACGGTCGCGCCGCGGGTGTTTACGGTGGGCCGCGCCGCAGCGTACAACCGTCCCAGGCTAAAACCCCAGGGGGAGCAGCAGCGTGTGCTTCTTCCCTCTCCCGTCTCCAGCGAACTGTATAGAAGTCCCTCCTCCTCACTCGCCGAATTTCCCAATTTTTAAAAGGACCGATTTTTATCTCCCTCCGGCGCCGGGGAGCCTCGCCGGAGATCGGTTCCGTCGCCGGAAAAGGTACCGCCGGTGGCAATATGTCTTGTGCCGTTTGAGTTTCTAGGGTTTGATCTCCCATTTCGCAACCCACGGGGGCGGGGGGTTTCCCTTCCCGGTGCATGCGCGCGACGCCAACCGTTCGCTCGACGAAAGGTTCGATCGTTGGAGCTTTTGGTATTCTCGATCGGCATTTCTTGCTCCCGGTCGTGTGTTTTGCGCGCGGAGTTTGATCGGGGGTTGGGTTGGTTTGTGCACATTGCGCATATTGGATTCGCGGTTTCGGCGCTGTTTGGTTTTGTTGGAATCGAGTATGCGTTGTTTTGGGTGATCGATGAGTGAATCCGCTTCTACTTTCGAGTGGTACTGAAGAAGGTATATGTTTCGGACAGGGTTGCTGTGACAGAGGAAGGACTTGGTCGGGCGCTGGGAGCTCTTTACTTGATCGTTTTCTGGTTCACCGCGCGAGGTGGTGCTTCGCGAGCTGTGGAATTTGCCCTCCGTGCGGTGAAAAATGGTAACATGCGGAACCGCGCTTTCGAGTTTTTTTTTTTTTTTTTTTTGTGCGGATGTCCTGTTCGCGTCGCGTGAAATCATGGGTGCTTGCGCGGCCATTTTTAAATGTTTTGATTTCTTTTTTATCTGATGGGTTTGCGAAGATTATGGTATTGACGAGTGAGGTGCCTTTTTCGCTTTCGGGTTCGATTGTTTTTCTAATGTGAAGAGGCTGCTTTTGTTTGGCATTGTTGAATCGTCCAAGTTTTATCCGATACTCGATGTCCGAACCGTTGCCCCTTTATGTGTATATGTAGCCACACACTTTCAAATTCCTTTTCCCCCCAACCTCCTTGGCAAGTTCCAGTCTGTGCCAGCATCAAATGCAAAGTTTATGTGAATTGTCTTATCTTGTACGTCATTCCTTTTAGTTTCTCAATAGTAGTTCAGGATAGAAATGAAGAGCATACTCTCGTTTCTTTTATCATGCATAACTCTTGTATAGCCTTGCCACGTTTCACACCTTTATTTACTTTTCTTCTGCGAATTCACGTGATTATGACTTCAGATGTTTCTGGAATTTCTCATCCAGGTTCTTTTGCTGCTCCCATTTTCTATTTCTAAATTTACTCATGCTAAGCTCTAGATCTTGTCACTTGGCTAAATGCCTGTCTAAGCAAATGGTTTTGGCAGTCTTTCCAACCTAAGGACTTTTGGATGCCGAGAGATGGAGGAGCTGTCACTAATGCGGATATCAGCTATGACAATTCTTCCAAACTAGAACCTAAACGTAGTCATCAATGGTTTATGGATGCATCCGGGTCAGAACCGTTCAGCAACAAAAGACAAGCAATAGAAGCCGTGACAAGCAGGCCACTATCTGGAATCTCATCCCTGACTGTTTCTCCTTGGGACAATAATCCTACTTTTAACGCTATATCGGGGCAAGCCACTGATCGGCTCTTTGGTTCTGAGCCCATGCAGTCTGTTAACTTAGTTGATAGGAATATGACTCCCTTCAATGCTGGTGATATAAGTATGGTAAGAAAAAGCTTCGAAGGTCAATATGGAAATGAGTCATCTGTAAGTTTGTCTATGTCTCATGGCACTGAAGATCCCTCAGCATTTCTGAATTTTGGAGGAATCAGAAAAGTCAAAGTTAATCAAGTCCGGGAACCTGACAACAGCATTTCTGCGACGATGGGTACTTCCTACAGAAGTGGCAATGGCAGTGCAATTCCTACTGATACTGGTTATCGCAAGGGCCACAATAGCACCATATCTTTAGGCTCGGGTTATCACCATAGGAACGAGAATAATATGTCAATGGCACCTGGCTACAACAAAGGGGAAGAAAGTTTCATGCCGATGAGTCACACCTTCACTAAGGAAGATGGAAACTTCATATCAATGGGTCACAATTATGAGAGGCGGGGTGAGAATATTTTATCGATGGGTCAGCCCTTTGCCAGAACAGATGGGAATTTCATTGCAATGGGTCCATCATATACGAAGGGAGAAGGGGATGGTCTATCCATGGGTTCCTCCCACAGCAAAGAGCATGCAAATTTTATTTCTGTGGGCCAGAATTTTGGTAAAGTAAGCGATAGTTTTATCTCAATGGCTTCCTCCTATAACAGGACTGATGACAATATGACACCAATTGGTCGAACCTTCGACAAGGCTGATCCAAATGTTGTTGCAGTGGGCCACACTTCAACCTATGACAAAGGAGATTCTGGCATTCTATCCATGGGTCAGAACTACAAGGGTGAGGGCAATACCATTTCTTTTGGAGGATTTGAAGATGAACATGGGACACATACCTCTGTTGGAATCATTGGCAACTATGAATTAGTAATAGACAATGAGACTTTACCTCAGGCTTCAGTAGATCCAGGCCAGACGGATGTCGGTTCTGGTGCCAATCCAATTGTAAATAGCTCTTCTGCATCGAAAGCGAATTCTAAAGCTGAGAACATCCCCAAAAATAAAGAGCCAAAGACGGCTAAGAAGGTGCCTCCGAACAATTTCCCGTCAAATGTCAAAAGTCTGTTATCTACTGGCATGCTTGACGGAGTATCTGTCAAATACGTTTCCTGGTCACGTGAAGTAAGTCTTTCATATCAACCTGTCTCTGAGCTTATGTCCTTCTGTACAGGTCAGTTTTCATTACTTATAAAGTATTTGGTTTGACAGAAAAATCTCCGCGGGATAATAAAAGGGACTGGCTATCTTTGTGGATGCGAAAATTGCAACCACTCAAAGGTAAGATTGTTGTTCTATTTTGAAGCAAGTGAATTGAGCAATTGCAGTTTGAGGTTCTTGAGCTTATTCTTTTATTGAAATGGAAATACAGTCTCTCAATGCCTATGAGTTTGAGCGTCATGCTGGTTGCAAGACTAAGCATCCCAATAATCACATTTACTTCGACAATGGTAAGACCATTTACGCAGTCGTTCAGGAGTTAAAGAACACTCCGCAGGAATTGCTCTTCGATACAATTCAGACTGTCACGGGATCTCCCATTAATCAAAAGAACTTTCGTATCTGGAAAGGTGGGCTCATTTTTTTCCTCCCTGGACCTCCTTAGCTGGAATAGCCTGCACATTCCCACTGAATTTAGGGAACACTGAAATATACTGGTGTGTCGATATTCTTAAAATGACTTCAATTTTGTTCATGGCCTCATGGATTCCTTATTCCTCTTCTCAGCATCATATCAAGCGGCCACCCGTGAACTTCAACGAATATATGGAAAGGACGAAGTTGCGATGCCTTCTTGAAAAATGGCACATGCACTTTCAGGTTCACACGGTAGGTTGGTCTCATGATCAGTGGATGCTCCTATAGGACCTTGTAGATCAAGATGGGAATTCTAGAAGTGGCTTATGATCTTGCCTGCGCATATAATTTTCTGGGTGTAGATGGTAAATTGCACCGGATTTTGGGATCTACTCTGTTTGAATTGAGCAAGAAGTTTAATTTTCTTTTCAGTAGTATAAGCGACAGGATTGCTTCTCCCATTGTGCTCGGCACAACTCTTACCGTGTCGACTAGGTGTCCCACACAATTTTCTCTGGGGGTAAGCGGAACTATCTACGCGGTGGACGTTCTCTTAGAAGTTGCTGTGTTGGGCGAATCAGACCTGCCCATTTTAACTTATGTAAATATGTTCAAAAACTTTTGTCTTATGGAAAATAGGTGATGTTCTACTCCTAAACTTTAAGGATGCACCTTATAAAGTTTTGCAGCATGTTAGCTTTCTTGTGGCTGCCTGCTTAGCTCTCTGGGTTCCTGCAAATTTTGAACTGTTCTTTGCGCTTATTTGTTCCGAATTCGCTAGCCTTTCTTTCTTATCATAAAATAACTTGGATTGAATGGGACCGAGAAAGGTAGGCCAGATGGAAGAAGGGGTCCGCGGTCCCTAATGTGGCCAGCAGGCTTGATAGCCTATCGATTTCAGTATTAAGGCTAAACTTTAACATAACCTTGAGATAATGACTCTATAGCCGAAAAAGAAAAGGATTAAAAACTTAGGGAATTATTTAAACTTGCCCTTCAGTTACCACTTACGCTTTCCCATGGAGATCGATTTCGACTCAAATTACTCCTTACTTGCTCATTGGTCATTACTAGATTTGTCATCACAATGGGTCATAGGTTCATTTTTTAATCTATATTTGATGGGTTGAATTGTTATATATTTAGTAAATGAGTTATAAATGAGTTTTGAATGATAAAACTTAAAATAGTATGAGTGTTAAATGGGTTCAGAATTTACTTAGATTCGATTCAGTTTTATAACTTTCTTCGCTCTTTCTCGTGGTTGTTCACTTTACATTCTTGTCTTAATTTGGATGTAAGTTTTTGTAAATTTGATTAAATATAAAAGTATTTTAGTAATATGATTGGGTATGATTTTGGATTGGATGTGGGTAATTAGATTTGTATAATATGATAATTCAAAATAGTTGATTTGGGTCGGACTACTTTTGATCCAATCCAAATCTGAGTAGATCCACTAATTTGAAGGTTTTAGTGATTACTAGTTATCTTATGATGCGCAAATTCATAGGCTAAACCAAAATTTGCCATTTTTAAGTATTGCATGCAAAAAGGTGCCTTGACTTTATTAAGTGAAAATGGTAAAAGGATATCCAAGTGATGAACTACTCCACAAAATCACAACAGAGATGACTAAACAACAGGACATTGAGGTCAAATGTCCATTAAAAAAAAAAAAAACTCAAGCTCCTGAATTGCTTTTATTCTTGGAGCTTGTTCTTCATCTTCAAACTTCGGCCGGCCTCACTTTGGTTTTGGTGACATCAACGACAACATACGATGAAGCGGCAGTCTCTGCACTCTCATCTGCCAAACTTGTATTGGCTATCTGGGGATTCGATGCCTCTTGCTTTTCACTGCTTCCCGCTGCAACTTGATCTTTGCTCTTGCCCCACAGGACGAGATACAGGCCAAGAACAATGACAAGTGCTCCGATAACCCTATGAAAACAGAGTGCACACTTCGTAAGGATCCATGCGTGATAACGCCATGAACAAGAACAATGGCTGATGATTCTTCAAAAGTCAACAAGTTTCTAGGTAATTGAGAAGATACCTGCCAAGGCATAAGATCTCATGTAAAATGAAGGATCCCAGGATTGCAACCAAGACCATATGCAGAGGATTGAAGGCAGTCAGAAAAACTGGCCCCTTTATTTGCATCACCACCCCTTGAATGTAGTAGCCCACCCCAGAACATATTATTCCCTGCATTTGAAGGATCCATCAGTTATAAACTTCACAAGAAAGTGAAGGAGAGAGGTGCTTTTCAACTCATGACTAGAGTTTCCAAACACTGCATATTTCTCGTGCTACGGGTTGTGTATCGGGTGACATGGGAGATGGAAAGCCTGATCATACCGACACCCGAAGACCTCAAGTACTCATTGAGGATTTAGCACTAATTCGTAGTATGTGGCGGGAAATGACTTACGCTATAGACAACTGCCAAGAGACTGACGTCAAACTGGATAGACCAAGCAGCAAAGTTGCTTCTTTCCATGGCAAAAGCGAAAACCGCTCCTTGGAAAGTCCCCGTCATACATATCAGAGTCGTCAATGTGAGCTCTGCTGGGTATGACTTCAGGGTGATCGCCTGCATGCATTTTGCTCTCTTGTTTAGAACGAAGTGCTTATACAACGCCACCGTTGTCATCTCTTGAATATTATTGATTAATAATAGGCGGCAGGAACTTACTTGGAGGATGATGAAAGAAGCCCAACAGAAGCAACCTGCGGTGATCATAAGAGCACCCTCGATTGGTTTTTGCGCAACACCATCTAAATCAACGTGTGTTGAAGCCGATTTTGTCCATGGAAGATCAAGAACAGGACCTTTCCCTAGAGTCATGATCATCGCTCCTCCTATGGTGACCAGAGTTCCCAATATCTTGGCTTGGCTGTGCTTGCTTCTTATGCTCAATCTCTCAAGCCTATTGTTCGAATTCCACATCGGAAGGAGGTGAATTAACCAAAGAGGTAACTATATGAATTAGTAACAAAATGGGATGTAACGTGTGACGTGTAAATACTTCGTTCGCAACAAATGCAATTCAATTTTTTGTCGAATACACGAAATTTAAAGGGGGGTCACAACATGGGCAAGCGTACATTAATTACCTGAAAAACCAGGCCATGAGGAACGTGAAAGCTGGAAGCATATTGGACATGGCGGCCGTGAAAGACGCCGTTGTGTACTTCATTCCCGTGTAAAACAGATTCTGATCGATTACTGGCCTGCATTTGTTGCATTTTGGAGATGGAAAAAGGGATAAGTGCATGTTATTCGACTCATTTTCCCTGCGAATGTTTCCGAATAAGACATAAGAGAAAAGAAAGAAATACTTACTCCAGTAAGCCTAGCAGCAAGATCTTCAAAAAGACGGACCTTGTCATTTTTGGCCTTGTCTTCCTGTAATTATTGCAATATATTTCCAGAACATTAGTACTTTCATTTACAAGATACTTTTGCCACAGAAGGAAAAGGGGGGAGAGAGAGAGAGAGAGAGAGAGAGAGACCTCTCAAAGAGGATGGCGAAAGGAGCGACGACGGCAGTCGCAAAAGCATGGCGATAGACGACGAAGACGTGCTGGTTCATTCCTCGGTTCAAGGAGAACTTGGCGACTGTCGCCATCCCTGCGAATCCGAACTGTAGGAGCACCACCGCCAAGTACGGTTTGAGCCGGCTCAGGACCCGAATCACTCTCTCCCCATTCCTACTCATTCTCACTCAAAAACTTTATCTGGGCGCGTTAAGTCTGTGGTGGTTGCTTCTCATGCAGATGCCTTGGTTATAAACACCGTCTGCATGGGGGCGAAGGAAGCAATCCCACCACGTTTCCCTTCCAAGTATGCGGACTCCACTACATGTGAAACCGTATACAGACTTGCCAAGCAACCACCGTCACTCGCAAAAAGAGTTAAAAAGACACTCGATTTCCACCAGACATAAAATAGCTATTTTATTCCATTGAAGCAAGTAGAGCACTAACCGAGGAGCAAATCCTGTCCACAAAGAGGAGGCCTCAAAGTTCGCTTCATTCCAATCCAACCAAGGAGTCGATTTTCATTATGCATAGCTCATTTTAATATCGAATCATTGTACTCCTGCGTGTGGTCTCCACTCCCGATCTTTGCCTTAGGCGCTATTTCGCATAGTTGTGTCATGAAAAAGTAATCCCTTACAAAGCTCCCGAGCTTATCTATACGGATGACCCACTCTTGATTGGACCGGAATTGTGGCTTTGGAGAACAAGATTTCATGCTTTCACCCACACTCCTGTCCCCTACAAAATAGTCGATATGTAGAATGATGCATCAACTTGTATTGAGCACACTAAATTCTTTTGCTCGAGTAGTTTCTGCACAAGCACTCTGCTTGTTCTTGAGCTCCAAGTAAACGTTGCATGAAATTTATAGCTATAACTTTTCCTAGCTATTCCCATTGGTTAATAAACAAAAACTGTAAAGCACTGCAGTATTATGGTTGGCAAAAAAAAAAAAAAAAAAAAAGAATATAGGGCAATAATCAGTAGAGGAAAATATATCATTTTAACAAAGTAAAGTAAATTGCATAAAAAGAGTAAAAGGTGCGTATCACATTAATTATGATTGTCATCTATTACATGCGCGGTGCAATCTAGAATGCTTTGTACCGCAATGGACTTAATAAAAATTCATGGAGAGTCGCCTAACTTCATGACATAAGGATTCAATTGACCTATCTCTACGTTGTTACATCAAACTAAAGTAGGATCAAGGAAACATTGATTAGGAATATACCATATGGCTCCTCCAATGGCCCCGTTCTTTATGCAGGATCTTTGTGATTTACATCTCATTGAGCACTCAAAATAAAAATCAAGAGCTGAAAGCGTGTCCACTTAACTCTTAGGAAGGTGGATTTCGCTGTAGTCAATGTATGCCACATGGTCCAAGGAGCTATACCAGGCCTTTCTCTTTTCGTACTTCACAAAATTACATCCAGTGATGCAGCCCGCATTGAAGACCAGCTCTCTCGACCAAGAAGATCGGCCTGCATTGAAGCTCAATGAAACCTCTTATCAATGAAGTTCGATGAAGTTATTGATTCAATTGAGAAGCCGTATCGATATCTTGAGTCCATCCCAGAAGTTTGAAAGAAGACACCTTGTGAGCCATGAAGACGTTATGCTTTTACTAGTTTCTAGTTTCTATGCTTTTTACTATTTTTCTAGTTTCAATGTTCTTTAATGCTTTCAAGTTTCTATGCTCTTTCCTAGTTTTAATGCTCTGTCTCTATTTCTTTGACGATATAAGCCATCCAATTCCTTGTACAAGACAAACGACTTTTGATGAATGAAAACTTTGCTTTCAAGCAAGTATCGTGAACTTTGCAGAATTTATATCCTTGAAAACCTAGAAGAGTTTTCACTTCATCCTTGAAGAGTCGGAGCTTTTCGAAATCTGCATCCTTGAAAAGTTGCAGTCATCAATCTAGAAGAACAACCAATGAAATTTCTATCTTTTCCTGTTCTGTTTGTTATTTTCACCCACTTCCAACCCATATTCGACCATCCTATGGTGCTTATTTCAGAAAACCCAAAACAGAGAAATTGTAGATCCAGAAGTCTTTGTTTATTTGGCTTTGGAATCAGGTCGATCCGATCTGTATCGACAAAGATACGACTGTTCTCCTGAGCTTGCACAGTGTTGAAATTTCTATTCGTCCTGTTTCCCGTGTGCGAGTCACTCTCCTGATCATACTATTTGAGAAAGCCTAACCTTGGCTTGCATCATCCAGTTCACCGATGCAGCTCTCACAAGATGACTTTGACGCCCCTATTTCTTGAGGAATTTACTCCAAAAAAATCTAAACCAGAACACAATCTCTCTCTCTGCCACGGAGGGGAGGGGGAGAGGGAGCTGCGTAGGCCTGGAGGACGGGAGCAGTACCGTCACGCAGCTTGAACAGAGGCTGGTGATGCTGGCGAGGTGTGATGATGAAGGGCAAAAGAGGAATGATGAAAAGGGGAGGATGAGAAAAAGGAGAAAAATAAGAGAAGACCAGGGAAAATTAAATCAAGATCCAGCTGTTTAAAATTCTCACATGTAATACCGAATTCGAGCGGGAGTTCGGTCTTACATACAACATGTATTGAAGAATGCACTCATTTATGATGTTGTATTGGGCAACTTTTCATTTAATCATATATCTGATTGATGGGTTACAGGTGTAGATATAATATATTTTTAATTTTAGTTATATATATATATATATCAATTAAGAGAGATGTAGTTGGAGGAGATTTCTTCCGGTCATGAATGAAGCTTGTATTTTATAAACTACAAAATGAAAATTTTAAATCTTGCAATTATCGATATGATGTGATATTTATATAAACATCTTTTATTGGGTAGGTTCAAAACTGTTTTTGCTTCCTCCTAAAGAGTAACCAATAAGCATTTAGGCTATCCCCGGTACGGTCAGCACTTCATGACTCGAATAATATGCGCTGTCGATTTGTGTGAATGGCGGGTGTGAAAATGTCCCAGCCAAGCAAGAAGCAACTGGGAATATCTGTTGTCCTTCCATTAGGGTTCCACTCGTTACTCGCGTGTAAATCCACGAGAGATGTTGGTACTCTACTCGTAGACATACATCTTCTCTTTCTCCTGAAATTCATCTTTTTTAGCTGAGTGAGCTTCAAAGCTAGAACATTGAACAAAATGGAGTAGGAATTCCTCCACACCATCTCTAAAAGGCTCTTCCAGCCCTTATCTTGCAAGTTTTGAAGATAAACACCCGTGATTTTCTTGTAAAACGAGGGGTTATTGATCTTAAATTGGAAAAGTGCCAAAAAAGTCTGAAATCTATGGCATTTGTGTCAATTTAAGCCTAAACTATTCAATGGTACTAATTGAATCATAACCTTTTGAAATTGTCAATATAGTCCATCTGACCAATTTTGGTCGAAAATTGTTGACATGGACAGTGGTTGTTGTTAGGGGTGAGCATGGTCTAGGTTGGGTCAGTTCATCCCCTACTCTTAGGACCAACCCACACTAGTATTGATCTTCAATTTTTGGGATTGAGGACTGATCCTATTGAGCTTGGGATCGAGAACTAGACCGACCCAATCGGTTCGGTCCGATTCCAGGTCAACCTAGGACCAAACGATAATTTTTTATGTCATTTTTTGTACTCTTTAAAAAAGCGATTGATGACCGAATTGACCCAATAGGTTCGGTTTAGTTTCAAGGTCAACTCAAGATCAACCAATAATTTTTTATTTCATGTTTTGTACTCCTTAAAGGGCAATTGAGGACCGTACCAACTCAATGGGTTCGATGATGAGTGAGCTCGGCTAAGAAAGGCAAACGGTGAGGGTTAAGTGGGGTGAGCATCGAATAGAATGAGCATCGAATGTCGAGTGGGAGCAACAACCCAAGCGAGCATCGAGCGACAAGCGGCACGAATGATCCAAAGCGAACGAGGCGAGTGTCGAGTGGCGAACGAAGAAGTTTTTTTTTTTTCGATTTTGGCAAATTAAAGACTAAGAGGACAAATAAGACAAAAAAAAAATGAATACTAGAGAAGGATGCCATAAGGAATTGTTTATGCCTTTTTGGACGCCGGGAGGACTCCTCATAAAAACATTTTCCTCCTTTGTAAATTATGACTATTGACACCGTAAAAGACATTAAAAATCTAAGTTATTAAAGAATAATGTAAAATTACTTGAACTCCTCACTAAAGAACTATTTAATGTTGTTGACGCTATTTATTTTAAGGTTTTCTCTACATAAAAAATTTATAAATAATATATAAAAATAAATATAGTTATATATATAGTCAGGATTGGATCGATTCGGAACTCTTAGGACCGAGGACCGACCCGTACAGTATTGGTTTAGGAATTTTAGGACTAAGGATCGACCCAGCCTCCTTGGGAACCAGACATGGACTGGTAAGGTTGGGCCGGTCTAGGGTTAGTCCAGGGTTGACCCTGGACCGATGCTCACCCCTAGTTGTTGTATATGGTATGATCAGTACTAATGTGAACAAAATTTACGACTTTTTTGAATTTTTAAATATATCAATCCGGAACTTTCAAGATCGAGGATAAACCCATACAGTGTTGGTCCAGGAATTTTAGGACCAAGGACTAACCCAGCCTCCTTAGGAACCAGACTATGATTGACAGGGTTGGGCCAGTCCAGGGTCGGTCTAGGGTTGACCCTGGACCGATGCTCAACCTAGTTGTTATATATGGTATGACCAGCGCTAATGTGAACAAAATTTACGACTTTTTTGAATTTTTAAATATATTTTTTTCTTTTTTAAATATAAATTTTTAAATATATATTGAAGCTGCACCTAGGTCCTTGGTGCTTGTTTCCTTGGTCAATCAAGACTAGGTTTAGGATGCTGGTGCACGCCTTGATCAATCAAGGCTAGACTTGAGATCTCAACACTTGCGCCTAGGCCCATTGAGTTTGGGCTTGGGACCATGGTGCCTAAGCCTGAGTCCTTAAGACTTGCGCCTGGATACATCGAGGCCTGGATCAAGACCCTAAAGCCTATACTAGTGTTGAAGATGCAAATTGGACGTGGCCACCATTTGGATTTTACTACAGTAGAGTAGAAGACAAAGATGATATCCTCTAGTTGAATTAACCTTGATTTCGGTTCTATAATATGGATGAACATCAGAGAGACAGAGACATTCTTTACGTTCCTGAGGAGGCACCTAGTCAACACCAGTTGCAAAGTCAACTTCACGTCCACCGTTTCGAAGTCGATTTTTGATGATAACATCGGAATCGGATACCATTAGAGAATGATAAAACGACAAAACATTCAGACTCGTGTGCGTTTTGCTTTACGTGGATAAAAAAGATCAGGATGTTAATTAAAGAAGACGCCTCGCTTCTTCCACCCCAAATTGTATCTCCGGGAATCAACTTTTTGTGGGCTGTTAATTTAAAAGGTTAAAGAAAGATTGCTAATTTGAATTTGCTCTTGCCAATCAAAATACCATCCATCTCATAAACATTCATATACTGAAGAATGACACAATTATTAACGTTTTATTGGGCAACTTTTTCTTTAATCATATATCTGATTGATAAGTTTATATTTATATAGGATTGATATCCATGAACAGAGATGTGGTTAGAGCAGATTCCTTCTAATCATGAATGAAGCTTGTTTTTTTATAAACTACGAAATGAAAGTTCTAAATTTTAAGATTATCGATTTCCAAGGTCTTGTAAAGTCATTACGCTCAAGGCTGCCTCTCATCCCTTGCCTTGGCTTTCTGGCATTCTTGGCATGCAACAGTACCCAATTAATGAATTTTTTGAATTTCCAATCCTACCCGCACTCACTAATCATAATTCCACATTGCCCCCTTTTCAACGTAAAAAACCGTTAGATCTGTCGCGCTTCTTACTTCGCCTCTCTTCACTCACGCGCTTGCCTAACAAAACGTAGCTCTCTCGCCTCTCTTTATTCGCCTCACGAACATTGCTTGCTTGGTTCGGTTGCCTGATAGATGGTCGCCGCCTATCACCTGGTTGACGGTCGCGTCGTTGCCTAGATCTGTTGTTGCGAGGCTTGCCGAGGTCGCAGCGGAGCCCTTGCCTGGGCTCCGAAGTAATCCTAGAAATTATCATCCCATATTCAACGACCGTGGAAGCTTTGAAGAAATGGAACGTCACGTTCACGAAGCATTTGACATTGAAGTTGAAGTACGAGGGTCTATCACAACGGCTTCCTCTCTCTCCGCAATGCCATCAGCAAGGTCTTCACTTTCATTATAATCTCTGCCACTGATGTTCAATGCTCATTTGATTTGTGTTGATTCCTCCGGTTGTGTTGGTCGTGATTCCACGTTTGTTGGTTGTTGTTGTCTGTGGACCAATCTGTTTTTATTTTCTTGTGAACTTTAATTTGTTGTCAGTCTTTCGATGTTTTTATTTTGTTATGGGTTAATCTGACTTTGGAGTTTTAACTTTGATTAGCAAGGCTTGGGGGCATCCAGGACTTTGTGTTTTGATGATTGAATTAAGTCAAGTGATCTTGCTACAGTTGGTTTCCGGCGAGATGTCAATATTTGCTTGTTTTACTGTAGAAATATGAATTCTGAGTTGAAGATCTTGTGCTTCTTCAACATTTGGTCTTCTTCTTGTCCTTGGTTTTGTTGATGCTAACTTATGCTATTCTACTCTTTTGTAGTTCCATCTTGATTATTTGTAATGATCTTTGAAATAAAACCCCAGCTATTAATTTGCTTTATATTGGTGGATGACTCGCCAGCATTGTCAATCATACGAAAGAGTGAGATTGACGCTCTTTTTCTCTGTGGCAATGGGAATAAAGAGAGCAAGGATTCTTTTCTTTTTTTGGCCAGAAATGCATTAGACTTAATCTTTATTGCTACGACCTCTCAACGGAGATCAGAACTAATATCCTTGTCTAGCAAAGTTGTCAGTGAAAGAGATGTGAGCAATTCACCCCTGAGGACATAAACACTTCCTAACTTGTATAGCTACCTAATTAGCATAGTAATTAAGAGAGCAAAGACTTGGCAATATCTTGGGCCTCAACCAATAACATTAGAAAGAAAGATAAGCTCAAGTAACTTTTACAATTAGCAAATATCTTGCTAGAATTATCTTTTGCTTCATATCTTCATTTCCGACCATTTCAACAAAGATAGCATTTCCGTCCTTGCAACTGTTGGTGCATCAAAATTTGAAACCTAATGGAGCTTTGTGGAGTTTTGGAATAATGAGGTCTTACCATTTTGTGTGAAACTTTGATGTGTTCTCATAATTTGAAAATTTGTTAGACTGAAGGTATTGTTAAAAATTTATGTCATGTGATTCTTTCTGCTATTATTTATTATTTGCAAATCTCCTTGCTTATGATGGGACATTCAATGATCTTATCTCTGTTTTCAGTGACAAGCTCTTTTGTGTGGGTTAACTTACCCGCTACTGCAACATTAATCATTGCCCTTCTGTATTTTTCAATGGATTTTGATATGTGAAGGAAAGCTGCAATATATAACAGCAAAAAACCTGCAAGCACCACTGCATCTCTGAAGAAACCTGTTCAAGCTCCTAAAGTTGTTTCATAATCGAAGTGGAGAAATAAAGTGGGTTCTCAAGTAGTTGAAGATGCAATGGATTGCTTTACCAGGCATCTAGTATCGAGTGGGTCACAGATCATCGATACTTGTTGACACATAAATTTTGGCGACTCGTTTAGTCATTTATCGCATTTAAAAAATCATGGATTAATTTTAACCCATACAAAAAAAATTATTAATTAATTGCATAGCATATAATCTTAAATGTATTTATTTATTAGTATTGCATTTGCATTTGGTTGGTGACAAATAGATTCGAATTAGTGGTTCTAAGCTTTAAATTGACCGATCGGGCTTAGCTCATGAAGCGAGCAAATTAGCTCAAGCCTTTTTTTTTAATGATCGAAGATTATCTCATGAAAAATAGGAATTTGACATTTTTCTGGGATATGTTTGGATATGGCAAGTGTGGGCAAATATTGCGTTCGAAAAAAAAAATTCATGGATATCAATTTGGAAACAAATTAAAATCCTAATTCTTGGCCTATAAATATGTTATTCGTGTAGGATTTCGGGGCTTTTTCTTGGTTTTCGAGGGCAATGGTTTAAGCACGAAAGAGAAAAAGCTTTTTTTTTTCTTTTCCTTTGGTTCTTTTGTTCTTCATTGGGGGTGGGGGTCCAAGAGGTCAAAGGGGAAAAGCTTGAGAAAAAGGAAAAGAGAGAGTGGACGTGCGTGCGGCGGGAGAGAGGGATGATATAGCTAGTACGAGTACCTAGAGGGGGATGAATAGGTATATAAAAGATTTTTCTTGATAATTGCACAATACTTAGACAGTTGAAGGATTTGCGACAAATAATAATCAACGTAAGACTGAGTAAAGGAAAGAGAGAATTGAACACACGGTTTATAGTGGTTCGGCTTGATTCAAGCCTACGTCCACTCTTCTGCACTGACAGCCTATTGGCTGGATTCCACTATGAACAAAGAGATGTTACAGCGTTGATCTTCCTTGATTTCTAGGTGTAGATGATCTACCACACTCGCTCAAGGTATCACCAAGTATAGACACTCTCTGTGTATACAATTTCGCTCAAAATGTATCGACTAATAATCAAGGTGTTTCAGACTCTGGAATTTCTCTATCGATCACGTACTAAAACAACTAGAACGTCTTCCTTTTATACTCCTTTATGCCATCATACTCGTTGGCACTTACCAAAGGAATTCCTCCAATCTGCCCATTGGACGGAATCAATTAAGAAGATCATTCGAGCTATTAAAGGAACCTGACAATAGCCCATCAATCCCGTTCACCCATACAATCAGGATCTTGGTTTCCAAGAATAGAACCTTCCAAGAATATTTCGTCGACCACCGGATCTTCAATCGATCTAGATACGAATAAAAGAATCCGTTATATTTATCCAACCAAGAGATCTTCTCCAGAGGATAGGATTAAATCCTCAACCATATACTTCGGCTCTGGATTTCCTTCGTCGGTGGATCGGAAAAGCGTCAATGAGAATAGTCTTGAGTCTTGAGTCTTGAGTGCTGAGTCTGGTGATCAGAAAGTCTTCAGACTTTAAACAAACGGTCTGCAAATATCCAGACTAGACTGATAAAAACATTTTGTCAGCTTCAAAATATTCTGGAAAGATTTCTCCAACAAGGGAAAGCAGAACAGAGAGGAAAAGTGAGGAGATGTGAGGAGATAGGAGGAGAGAGAAAAATAATTGAAAAAAGAGAAGACTCATCCACAGCGCCTGCCCTCGCGCTCCGCCCTTCGCTCGCCGGAAGCCGCCGCTGCCGTAGCCACCGTCTTCGCCCGTGCCTGCACTTCCGCCCCCGGCGTACCCTACTGCCTGAGTCACGGACCATCACCGCCGCTCGACCCCCTTGCGATTCCAGCAGCGAAGCCACTTTTGCCCGCGACCCAGCCGCGCCACCGCACCCCTGTGCTGACGCCTCCACCTGCCGTCACCGACGACCCGACGCTAGCAGCCAGCCGCGACGCCCAACGCCGCTACTCGCCGTCACAACAGCCGCCTGAGCCCGCTGCTCCGGCAGAAGCTCTGTCGTTGTTGCCCTTGCAGCCCGCGAAGCCACCATCTCTGCCACGTCTCACCGAGTCCCTGCTCGCTCGTCCGATGCTAGTAACGCCAACGACGCCCCTGCTCCGCCTCTGTTTCGCTTCTGCTTCGCCTCTGCCTTGTTGCTGCCGGAGCACCCCGTGCCCGCGTCTGCTCTCCTGCTGTTGCTCCTTCGCCCGATAGCGCTGCCCATGACTCCCTGCTGCCCTGCCAACCGAGCCGTCCGCCCTGTTACAGTCCCGGCGGATCTGTTGCTGCTTCGCCCGCTGCTAACCCGTGCTTGTTGGCCCTTGCCGGAGATCCGACGACTGTGACCTCCGACCCACGGTGACCCACGCCACGGCTGCCCATCCTTGGGCCGTGCCGCCCCAAATCTCAATCGTGGTTCATCCTACCGGTTGGATTTTTATTTTGGAAAAAATCAAATTTAGGTAGATTTATTTTGTTAGATAGATCCATTTTATCTTATTTTAGTTCTTGATATTTTATCTCTTTATTTGAAATATTTTCTCGATACCTAATTGAAATCCTTGATGTAGCATCCAATTCGCAACTGCATGAATTTTTATCCCATTTATAAGGCTTTAGATTGAATAATTATTCGCGCGGGAGTAAAATTGATATATTGATCTTTAAGGCTTAAGATTAATCTATCGATTTTATTAGCGAAATGGTCAAGTTTGAATTTCAATTCGAATGGTGGATAACATTTGTGATGATCATGGATGCTTTGATGTTTATCTCTTATTTGTTTTGTTTATTCTGAAAATACAAAAAAAATTGCATTTGCATTCTATGTAGAATAGATAGCATTTCACTTTAATTAGATTTTTATTTTTTTAGTGATTTTAATTACGAATTTTCATTAAAAATAGAAATAAAAATCATGCACATGTCATGTAGGATTAGGTTCATGAAATGCCCGTCATCTAGTGATTGTTGCTAGGTTCATTTAAATAGAAATTGCCCGTAATTAGAATTAGGTCATTTGATTAATTTAGATTGTACATTTAATTATTGCATTTTTTTTTACTCATGACATATAATTTTAGTTATACTTCCATGTCATATCATTTCATGTTAGATTAGAAGTATTGCATTGCATATGGATTATATTCTCATTAAATTAGTGAAAAGAAATTGCGTATTAATTAGAAATCATATCTAGGACTGTTGATGTGAGTTCTGATTTAATATTGCAGATACTTTCGTTACTATGAGGTAAGTCCTGCAATTTATTCATTGCTTTATTAGGTGTTAAATTGGTGGATTGTGCACCCGCATGATTGCCTCATATGTTAGGAGAGATAAATTAAAATCAATTCAAACTGCTTGCAAAACAGTTTTTTCAAAATAAAAAAAGAAAGGTACCAAAAGGACATTAGAAAAGTCTAGTGTAACTAAGTCCCCGTACCCAAAGTCTCTGGTTCGTAGAAATAAAATAATTTTCTAATTATTTTAGTTAGGTGTTTGACCTACCATAAATTGATTAGTGGCAACTCCTAGAAAAAATCTTTTTGCATGCTAGATATTTGAACCTAAGTCGCGAATTGGTATAGGTCATGTTAGACTTAGTAATCCATTAACCTAGTTTTAGCTGGTGCACCCAAAATTTGGTCATGACAGTACTCTTGTTTATCACTTGATAGAGAAGGCCCAGAGGAATTGGTGTGCATCATCAATGATGTTCTTGCAGAATTTTCATATTGCATGAGGAACATTAACCTAATCGACCTTCTTACAAGGTATTCTCATCATGATATTGTTCATCTTTTTTCTGGCAGAAGTACAGCCTAAGTGTTATAACTTGGCACGGAGGGACACTTAAGTGCCATAACTTTAAAATGGTACACTTGAGTGCCAGTTTTAAAGTTAAATGGGACACTCAAGTGCCACTCCGACGAAAATCCGCCAAACGGCTGACGTGGCGAGTTTTCGGCGAGTTTGGTCCAAAACGGCGTCGTTTTGTACGCTGACGTGGCGGAGAAAATGCAAAAACGACGCCATTTCGTGTTTACGTATAAATAATAATATAAAAATTAATTAAATTAGATTTAAAATTAATTTTATTTAAAATATTCAAAAAAAAGTAAAAATTTTAAAAAATTAAGAAAATTTTAAAAATTAAGAAAAATTTAAAAAAAAAAAAAAAGGGGTGGGGGAGGTTGAAGGGGCGGTTGAGGGCGAGCCCTCGCCGCCGCCACCTCCGCCGTCGCCGGGAAGGGCCGGCGACAAAGGGGAGAGGGTCGGCCGGGGTCGCTGGCCCCCGGCCGACCGACGGCGAGGGCTGCGAGCCCTCGCCGGATCGTGACCAGGGCCACGACCCTCGCCCTAGATCTAGGCGAGGGCTCGCGGGCCCTCGCCGGATCGTGACCAGGGCCACGACCCTCGCCCCAGATCTAGGCGAGGGCTCGCGGGCCCTCGCCGCCGGTCAGCTGGCGTCGCCTGCCCTTGGCCAGGGGCCGGCGAGGCCGGCCGACCCTCCCCACTCCGTCGCCGGCCCTTCCTGGCGGCAGCGGGGAGGGCCATGAGCCCTCGCCGCCTCCCTGCTGCCGTCGGGAAGGGCCGGCGACGGAGTGGGGAGGGTCAGTCAGCCTCGCCGGCCGACCGGTGGCGAGGGCCCGCGAGCCCTCGCCTAGATTTGGGGCGAGGGTCGCGGCCCTGGCCGTGATCCGGCGAGGGCTCGCAGCCCTCGCCGTTGGTCGGCCGGGGGCCGGCGACCCCGGCCGACCCTCTCCCCTCCGTCGCCGGCCCTTCCGGCGACGGCGGGGGGCGGCGGGCGGCGGCGAGGGCTCGGCCCTCGCCCGCCCTTTCGACCTCCCCCCCCCCCTTTTTTTTTCTTAATTTTTTAAAATTTTTTAAAATTTTCTTAATTTTTAAATTTTTTGAATATTTTAAATGAAATTAATTTTAAATCTAATTTAATTAATTTTTATATTATTATTTACACGTAGACACAAAACGGCGTCTTTTTTGCATTTTCTTCGCCACGTCAGCGTGCAAAATGATGCCGTTTTGAACCAAACTCGCTAGAAAATGGCCACGTCAGTTATTTGGCCGAATTTTTGCCGGAGTGGCACTTAAGTGTCCCATTTTACTCCGATATTGGCACTTAAGTGTACCATTTTAAAGTTATGGTACTTATGTGTCCCTCCGTGCCAAGTTATGGCACTCCAGGTGTCCCAACCTCTCTTTTTTCTATATGATTATTGTTTCCAAAAATCTGATTTTCAAGGCCATTGACCTTATTAAGTGGTGCAGGGACATGGTTGGTCTCATCTGAACACATTTGGAGATCTTTCGCATGACACGGGCAAAGATTGAAAAGCAACAGTTTGAACATCTCACTGTTCAGCAACTAGATGGTGAACTAAGAAGTATCTTGGCTTCTAAAAATAAATTGCAACCAACATTATTTTCCATTGAAGCTGAGCACAAGGTTGCTTTCTTGTAATCTCCTTTACATAGACGTACTTGTGTTTTTTGCTATTCTCATGCTTTTTTTTTTTTTTTTTTTTTTTTTTTTTCCAGCATAGGTTTTACAACATGTAATGGATGGACTTATCTCTTTTACCTTGGAGCTTGAACATCTGCAATGCTCATTTGTCAGATGCATTGTTAGGGAGCTTCTTGCCTGTGCAATGATGTGACCAGTCCTGAACTTAGCTAACCCAAGGCAACTATCTCTTAGCTTTCATTAATATATGGCCCCTAATTTCGCCAATTATTCATTTTATATGGAAATTCTTCGTAGGTTTAACAATGAAAGGATCGAGTCTTTTGTCATTTCTAAAACCGAGGCTAATAAAGGTGCAATTGCAGCTCATGAGGCATCGCCATCTAAAAATGGGACAAGGGTCTCATTTGATCATTTCTCCAGATTCTTAGGTCCTATAGTGACTATTATTGAGCTCGTCCATTAAAAAAAATCCCACCAAAAGCACACTTAATGCATAAGACATCAACTTAATGTTTCTTTCCAAAAATCCATTGCTATGGACACACGATGCTCCCATTCAAGGAATTCTTTACTTGCAGAGTCCTAAACTGGTGATGATAAAGGTATTTTGCGACAACGCTCTAGAGGTGAGTGGGGAGATATGCTGGATGCGATGTCTCGTAGAAAAGCTCAAGCCCTTGCTATTGAACATTTTGAAAACATGTGAGCCAAAGGGAGAAACTAAAAAAGGAGGGAAAAAATCGCTTGATTGAACAGGTTCCACAGCAATCTTTAATGAATATGGCCGTTGTCACTGATCATTCTAGATATGTGTCCAAACCCAAAGGAAAGGATGAAATGGTAAATAACAATCTCCTTGGAGGTGGCACCTCTTCTGCAATAGAGAGTTCCTCCATCCAATCAAACAAACTTGTCAGGTCACTCACTAATGTCTGTAACTGAAGAAGATGATGACCAAAGTGTCATGCGTTTGGAGGAGGTTGAATCAAGGAGCAGTTTATATACTTCTGATGATGATGATGCTTAGACAATTACTGTTCTTGACTCTCTCAGAACTAAAGTTTGGGATGGCAAGATCTTCAACTCAGAATTTGGGATGGCAACATTTGGTCTTGTTCTTGTTCTTGTTCTTCAAGGTCACTTTGGCCTCTTTGGATGTTGTCCAAGAATGTTCATGTAATATTTAAGGATAACATATTTCTTTCCTCATAACATATATAACCATGCTCATTTTAATGAAATTACTCTCTTTTTTAATTGAGAATGGTCTACCTTGATGTATTTTTTGGTTTATAAATTTGTTAATATTTCTTTAATACATTATGCTTAACAAAAATATAAAAAATTACAATCCTTTTTTTTTGTCAATTTTAAATAAATTAAAATAAAAAAACTTAAATTGATCACACTAAAAAGACTTTTCTATTGTAAAATATTGCGTTGCAAATATATAATAGAGAAGAGATTGAGAAGAAAAAGCAAGTGAACACCAGAAATAGTAGAGAAAGATAGAGGAGAGAGTTTTATTTCCAATATCTCACAGTTGTTCTGTTGTGTTCCTGTTATCTGTGTTCTATCTTATTGTATATCAAAACTAAACTCCTATTTATAGGAGAATGGGAATGTACTTATCATTAATATCAATATATCGAATGATATATGTACTAGATAGGAGAGATGAACGTTCATTGTATAGAGAGATGTACTTAGAATGTATGATACAAATGTATCATAATAAACATTTGATAAGATGAATATAATGAATATTCATTTATGTATTTCATTCATTCATGTATTTTATAACACTCCCCCTTCAATATTCATTGTATTCATTATGAATGTGCATCGAATAATAATGCCTCATTAAAAACCTTAAGCTAGAAAAATCCAGTGGGACAAAATCCTGGACAAAAGGGAAAAAGAGTGCAGAGCACCAATATTATGATCTCTCCATTTTATGGATGCATTAATTTTCTCGTTAAAAACTTTAAGCCGGGAAAATTCTGTGGAAAAAAACCGGACAAAAAGAAAAAAGAGTGCAATGCATATATAGCCACTGCTAGGGTTAATCAATTTTACATCTTGTAAACTCGCCACATATCAATGTTATAATGCATAGTTCATAATATATCTCCCTCAATTGAGCCATGTAGACACTGCTGGGGCTAATTAATCTTGCATCTTGTGAACTCGCCACATACCAATGTCATATACTAATTTCTCAAAAGTTGATGTTGGCAATAATTTGGTAAAAAGATCTGCAAGATTATTTATAGATCAAATCTATTTAACATCAATTTATCAACTTTCTTGGAGTTCATGGATATAGAAAAATTTCGGCGAGATATGCTTGGTCCTATCACATTTGATATATATCCTCCCTTGACTTATGCGACACAAACAGCATTATCTTCATAAATGATAGTGGAAAATTTGTAATCGGTATTAAGCAACAATAATTATGAATATATGTTATAACGGATCTTAACCAAACACACTCTCTTCCAGCTTCATATAAAGCAATAATCTCAGGGTGGTTAGAAGATGTAGCTAATAGCGATTGCTTCATAGAATGCCAAGAAATAGCGGTGCCGTTATAACAAAATAAATACCCGGTTTGAAAGCGAGCCTTATGTAAATTAGATCTATATCCAACATCAGCATATCCAACTAAACTAGAGTTAGTGGAATCTTTGTAATAATATAATCCCAAATCTATGGTTCCTCGGAGATAACGGAAAATATGTTTAGCTCTATTCTAATGTCTCCAAGTTGGCTCATAACTAAAACGTGCCAATAAATTTACCGCAAAAGTGATATATGGTCTCGTACATTGTGCCAAGTACATCAAAGCCCCAATTATATTAAGATATGATACTTCAGGACCAAGTATCTCTTCATCAGATTCTCTAGGATGAAATAGGTCATTTTGGGGATCTAGAGACCTTACAACCATAGGGGTGCTCAATGGGTGAGCTTTGTCCATGGTGAAACATTTAAGCAATCTTTCAACGTATGCTGATTGATGGACGATTATTCCATTTGCTTTATGTTCAAGCTCTAGACCAAGACTTGGTTTTACTCAAATCTTTAACTTCAAACTCCATTTTCAAATATTCAGCAGTTTTAGCTAACTCTTCTGGAGTTCCAATTAAATTTAAATCGTCAACATAAACTGCTATAAAATAGCAAATCCGGTTTCTGATTTCTCAATAAACACGCATGGGCAGATATGATCATTCTTGTATCTTTCCTTAATTAGGTATTCACTTAGGTATTGATACCACATGCGACCGGATTGCTTTAACTCGTACAAGGATTTTGCAATTTTATTGAAAATAAATTGCAGGGAGTGCATGCTTCAAGCATTTTGAATTCCTTGGGAATTTTCATATAAATATCAGAGTCTAATGAGCCATATAAATATGCCGTCACAATGTCCATAAGACGTATTTCCAATCTTTCAAAGATTGCTAGGCTAATGAGAAAACGAAATATAATCATATCCATCACAGGTGAATATATCTCATTATAATCAATCCTAGGTCTTTGGGAGAATCTTTGGGCAATGAGTCGGACTTTATACCTGACAACCTTATTTTTCTTATTTTGTTTTCGGATAAATACCCATTTATATCATTATAGGGAATACGAGTTACAGGTCTAAAAACCTCTCATTTAGTTAGGGAAGCTAATTTAGCTTTAATTGCTTCCTCCCATTTAGGCCAATCTTGCCTTTGACGACATTCAATAATAGATTGTGGTTCACAATCATCATCCATAATTTTATGAGTAATTGAGATGCAAAAGCATCATCAATGATGATTTTATTTCGATCCTAAATTTCATTACAATATGTAATGTAATTCTCGGTATTCCCGGAGCTAGTATTCCTTTCATGGGTTTGCGCCTCTTCAAGGGCAATAAGCTCTTTGGGAGCAAGCACAACGCTAGGTTTTTTTGGAGCGGATTCTTGATTCTTTCCCCTTCGTTTTCGAGGAGCAATATCTTTTGATCCTATCGGTCTTCCACACTTCAAGTGCGGGGGATTTTGATCCATTTTAGCTTGTCCTTTAGGAATAACTATCCTAACTAGAGCATTTGCAAGCTGGAATATGATAATAGTGCAAATAAACGTGCAAATGTGACATTGTGTATAGATAATAGGCAAACATGTGACCATCTGTAGGATGCGTACACTAGTACCATCAAATATCAAAATGGTCCATTCGGTGGTTGTATTGGTCCACAAATATCACCCTGAATTCTTTGCAAGAATAAAGGAGATTCAAGATTAACCTTTGTTATAGAATGTTTGATAATGAGCTTTTCTTGTGAGCAAGTCTCATAATTATAATCTTTGGACAACAATACATTTATATCCTTTAAAGGATACCCTTTTGTATTTTGAATTATCCTACGCATCATTGAAACGCTAGGATGACCAAAGCGATCATACTACAATCCAAATTGATTAGGGTTTACTAATCTCCAGGATGTGGTGGCGTAGGTTTCAACAGCCTTAATTATGACATAATACAAACCCATAGAATAAGCTTCTAGCTTCTCATAGATGGTCTTCAGGCCCATCTTATAAGAGGAAATGTCAATATATTCCTTATTTTGCTTATAAATAGTCTCAATATGGTACCAATTACGGCGTACATCTTTGAAACTGAGCAGATTCCTTTATGATTTAATGCTCAGAATCGCATTATCAATATGCAGGATTGTGCCATTTGGCAAAATAATTGTGGCATTCCCAAAACCATCAATAATCGGAACATGATCTGGTATTGTGTGGACTTGTGCTTTACGCAATGTCATACTCGAGAAAAAGTGTCTACTACAAAATATAGTATGTGTTGTTGGACTATCAAGCAAACAAACATATTCTTTTTCTCGGTATTTTCCATTTGCATTTATATTGACAACTTCAGATGTCAAGTATCATAAAAGTTGCATATTAGTTATATAGTCGAATAAAATTTCAAAAATAAATATTATATAAAGTTCATAAGCATTTCATAACCATATTAAAGAACAATAAAAAGTAAAACATTTAAAGTGAAATAACATAAAATTCGAAGTTCAAATTATTATCTACCACTTTGATGCCTCATCAAAGTAATAAGAGGTTCTCAAAGAAATCAGAGACATCCAAGGATGCATTTGCTACTTCAGGAGTAAGAGGAGTCTCACCAATGGAGATATTGTTAGCTTCAATAGTGGTTATGGCAGTATGATTGATTTCAATGGCATGAGGTTCACCACGCTTGCCCGTATTCTTTAAAGATGCCTGGTATAGATCAATAAAATATTTTAGCGTACGACAGGTACGTGACCAGTGCCCAGTCATGCCATAGCGATGACAAATACTTTCATTAATCACCTTCTTTGGCTTCTTTTTTTTGCCATGATTTGGGAAAAAGTTTGATTTCTTAGGGCAGTTAAATTTCTTGCCATCCCTTCTAGGATTATGTTTTTGCCCGCGCTTATAGCCCTTAAAATGACCAGTATTTTTCTCAAAGTTAGCATGTGCTTCAGGCAATGCTTTTGAGCTAGCAGGTCTAAGATCATGATTTTTTTAGCAATAATTCATTGGTTTGCTCAGCAGTAAGAAGCACATAAATTAATTCAGAATATGTGACAAACTAACGTTGCCGGTATTGCTGTTGCAGTATAATATTCGAAGCATGGAAGGTGAAGAAAGTTTTCTCTAACAATTCTGTATCAACGAGTTTGATACCACATAACTTAAGCCGAGAAACGATATCAAATAAAGCGGAATTACAGTCAGACACTGATTTAAAATCTTGCAGTATGAGATTTTGTCAGTCATATTGTGCTTGAGGGAGGATAACGGTCTTGATATGATCATACCTATCCTTCAACCTTCTCCACAAGATATGAGGTTTCGAATGGATAAATTTGAGTTTGCAGGCTCTCGTGCAAATGACGGCGAATAAAAATCAACGCATTTGCTTTATCCTTTTCATTTGAGGTTCCATCCTCTGTAATTATATTAGCAAGACCTTGCTCTTGGAGGTGTATTTCTATGTGAAGGCACCAGGATAGATATTTCTTTCCGCTCACTTCCAGGATGTGGAATTTGAGCTTTTCAATATTTGTCATAATCCTTATAAAAATAAATTATTAAATTAATTAAAAGGATTTCCAAATATCCACTGCTACTTCAGGAGTAGAAGGATACTTTTAGATTTGAATTTTGGCTTCGAGCCAAGAAAAATAAAAATGAAGAATTGATAGAAGAAGATGAAGTATAAGTTAATTAATAAAAAGAATACCCACATTGCAAAAATTACTTACTCAATCGGTAGATCTTTGTGCTTGCAAAAGTTACTTATTCAATCGGTAGATCCCCGTGTTGATAACGTGTTGTAAAATATTGCGTTGCAAATATATAATAAAGAAGAGATTGAGAAGAGAAAGCAAGTGAACATCAGAGATAGTAGAGAAAGTCAAAGGAGAGAGTTTTATTTCCAATATCTCACAGTTATTATGTTGTGTTCCTGTTGTTTGTGTTCTATCTTATTGTACATCAAAATTAAACTCCTATTTATAGGAGAACGAGAATGTACTAGATAGGATAGACGAACGTCCATTGTATAGGGAGATGTACTTAGAATGTATGATACAAATGTATCATAATAAATGCATTAGATAAGATGAATATAATGAATATTCATTTATGTATTTTATAACATTTTCAAATATATGTTTACCAAACAGCATTTTCACAAAGTTGTTTTTCAAGGCACTTTTTAATTACAGTTTATCAAACAGTCTTGTTATGATGTAACATTTATATAAATATCTCTTATTGTGTAGGTTCAAAACTATTTTCACTTCCTCCAAATAAGAGTAACCAATAAGCATTTAGGCAGTCCACGGTATGATTTGTACTTCATGACTCAAATGATATGTGCTGTCGATTTGTGTGAATGGTGGGTAGTGTTATAATTATGGTTAATGGATCAGCAAAAGCCAATAAATTAAGATACGTCTTTTTTGTTCATGTATCTATTGAATTCATGAATTTCCTAGATTCACCCATATTTTTAATTCATATATTTATTGAATCCACGTGTCTATGGATTCATGAATCTCTTGGATTCACATATCTCTTGATTCATGAAATTTTTTGGATACATGCGTCTATTTAATTCATGTATCTCTTCTGTATATGAACTTTAAAGCTCTATATATAGATAAGAGCAAAGAGCTTCATTAGAAGGTTTTTCGAGAGAATAATTCGAGACAACAATTCCAAAAAAGATTTGAAATACTACTCTATTCTTCTGATTTTTCTGGGTGTGCCGGTTCATTTGAACGGTTCAACCGAGTCCTGTTTGCATAGGGCTAATCCAAAAAGATTCGAGGTGTTGTATCTTGAGAGGCATAGTTCGTGAATCTGCGAAGCACCATTGGCAATAACTAATCACCTAAAGGAGATTCGGATATCCGTACCTCACCTCCAATTTTATGTTATTTTTCCAGTGATATCTTATTTTCTTCTTCTCCAAGAATTGTATGTTTACATAAAAAGATAGATATTATAAAGTTGTTATCGTCGTCTTTACATTGATATTATGATTATTACAAATAGTTTGCTTTCTCTAGATTATATTCCGACAATCTTTAAGGTGATTAGTTCACAGATTATTGAGATGGTTAAACTTTGACATAACCTTGAGATAATGACTCTATAGTTGAAAAGGAAAAAGGATTAAAAACTTAGGGCATTATTTAAACTTGCCCTTTAATTACCGATTACGCTTTCCCATGGAGAGAGAATTTGACTCAACTTACTCCTTACTGGGTCATTGGTCATTACTAGATTTGTCAAAATGGGTCATAGGTTCATTTTTTAATCTATATTTGATGAGTTGAATTGTTATATATTTAATGATATTTAGTAAATGAGTTATAAATGAGTTTGGAATGATAAAACTTAAAATAGTATGAGTGTTAAATGGGTTCAAGATCTATTTAGATTCGATTCACTTTTATGACTTTCTTCGCTCTCCCTCGTGGTTGCTCACTCTACATTCTTGTCTTAATTTGGATATAAATTTTCTTAAATTTGATTAAATATAAAAGTATTTTAGTAATATGATTTGGTATGATTTTGGATTGGATGTGGGTAATTAGATTTGTATAATATGATAATTCAAAAGAGTTGATTTGAGTTGGACTACTTTTGATCCAATCCAAATCTAACTAGATCCACTAATTTGAAGGTTTTAGTGATTACTAGTTATCCTATGATGCGCAAATTCATAGGCTAAACCAAAATTTGCCATTTTTAAGTATTGCATGCAAAAAGGTGGCTTTGACTTTATTGAGTGAAAATGGTAAAAGGATATCCGAGTGATGAACTACTCCACAAAATCACAACAAACATGACTAAACAACAGGACATTGAGGTCAAATGTCCATTAAAAAAAAAAACTCAAGCTCCTGAATTGCTTTTATTCTCGGAGTTTGTTCTTCATCTTCAAACTTCGGCCGGCCTCACTTTGGTTTTGATGACATCAACGACAACATACGATGAAGCGGCAGTCTCTGCCCTCTCATCTGCCAAACTGGTATGGGCTATCTGGGGTTTCGATGTCTCTTGCTTTTCACTGCTTCCTACTGCAACCTGATCTTTGCTCTTGCCCCACAGGACGAGATACAGGCCAAGAACAATGACAAGTGCTCCGATAACCCTATGAAAACAGAGTGCACACTTCGTAAGGATCCATGCGTGATAACGCCATGAACAAGAACAATGGCTGATGATTCTTCAAAAGTCAACAAGTTTCTATAATTGAGAAGATACCTGCCAAGGCATAAGATCTCATGTAAAATGAAGGATCCCAGGATTGCAACCAAGACCATATGCAGAGGATTGAAGGCAGTCAGAAAAACTGGCCCCTTTATTTGCATCACCACCCCTTGAACGTAGTAGCCCACCCCAGAACATATTAGTCCCTGCATTTGAACGATCCATCAGCTATAAACTTCATAAGAAAGTGAAGGAGAGAGGTGCTTTTCAACTGATGACTAGAGTGTCCAAACACTGCATATTTCTCGTGCTACGGGTTGTGTATCGGGTGACATGGGAGATGGAAAGCCTGATCATACCAACACCCGAAGACCTTAACGTGGACCTAATGTACTCATTGAGGAGTTAGCACTAATTCGTAGCATGTGGTGGGAAATGACTTACGCTATAGACAATTGCCAAGAGCCTGACGTCGAACTGGATAGACCAAGCAGCAAAGTTGCTTCTTTCCATGGCAAAAGCGAAAACCGCTCCTTGGAACGTCCCCGTCATACATATCAGAGTCGTCAATGTGAGCTCTGCTGGGTACGACTTCAGGGTGATCGCCTGCATGCATTTTGCTCTCTTGTTTAGAACGAATTGCTTATACAACGCCTCCGTTGTCATCTCTTGAATATTATTGATTGATAATAGGCGGCGGGAACTTACTTGGAGGATGATGAAAGAAGCCCAACAGAAGCAACCTGCGGTGATCATAAGAGCACCCTCGATTGGTTTTTGCGCAACACCATCTAAATCAACGTGTGTTGAAGCCGATTTTGTCCATGGAAGATCAAGAACAGGACCTTTCCCTAGAGTCATGATCATCGCTCCTCCTATGGTGACCAGGGTTCCCAATATCTTGGCTTGGCTGTGCTTGCTTCTTATGCTTAATCTCTCAAGCCTATCGTTCGAATTGCACATCGAAAGGAGGTGAATTAACCAAAGAGGTAACTATATGAATTAGTAACAAATGTGATGTAACGTGACGTGTAAATACTTCATTCGCAACAAGCTCATTTCAAGTTTTTGTTGAATACATGAAATTTAAAGACGCGTTGCAAAATGGGTAAGTGCATATTAATTACCTGAAAAACCAGGCCATGAGGAATGCAAAAGCTGGAAGCATATTGGACATGGCGGCTGTGAAAGAGGCCGTTGTGTACTTCATTCCCGTGTAATACAGATTCTGATCGATCACCGGCCTGCATTTGTTACATTTTGGAGATGGAAAAAAGGATAAGTACATGTTATTCGACTCATTTTCCCTGCGAATGCTTCCGAATAATACATAAGAGAGAACAAAGAAA
This sequence comes from Eucalyptus paniculata subsp. matutina, assembly GCA_017140255.1. Lineage (NCBI taxonomy): Eukaryota > Viridiplantae > Streptophyta > Magnoliopsida > Myrtales > Myrtaceae > Eucalyptus > Eucalyptus paniculata. The sequence goes on from CM029441.1 coordinate 39,589,575, forward strand.
TACTTACTCCAGTAAGCCTAGCAGCACGATCTTCAAAAAGACGGACCTTGTCATTTTTGGCCTTGTCTTCCTGTAATTATTGCAATATATTTCCAGAACGTTAGTACTTTCATTTACAAGATACTTTTGCCACAGAAGGAAAGGGGGAGGGGGAGAGAGGGGGAGAGAAAGAGAGAGACCTCTCAAAGAGGATGGCGAAAGGAGCGACGACGGCGGTCGCAAAAGCGTGGCGATAGACGACGAAGACGTGCTGGTTCATTCCTCGGTTCAAGGAGAACTTGGCGATTATCGCCATCCCCGCAAATCCGAACTGCAGGAGCACCACCGCCAAGTACGGTTTGAGTCGGCTCAGGATCCGAATCACTCTCTCCCCATTCCTACTCATTCTCACTCAAGAACTTTGTCTGGGCGCGTTAAGTCTGTGATGGTTGCTTCTCATGCAGATGCCTTGGTTATAAATACCGTCTGCATGGGGGCGAAGGAAGCAATCCCACCACGTTTCCCTTCCAAGTCTAGGGACTCCACTACATGTGAAACCGTGTACAGATTTGCCAAGCAACCACCGTCACTCGCTAAAAGAGTTAAAAAGACTCAATTTCCACCAGACATAAAATAGCTATTTTATTCCATTGAAGCAAGTAAGCACTAACTGAGGAGCAAATCCTGTCCACAAAGTGGAGGCCTCAAAGTTCGCTTTATTCCAATCCAACCAGGGAGTCGATTTTCATTGCATATGCATATCTCGTTTTAATATCGAATCATTGTACTCCTGGGTGTGGTCTCCACTCCCGATCTTTGCCTTAGACGCTATTTCGTATAGTTGTGTCATGAAAAAGTAATCCCTTACGAAGCTCCCGAGCTTACATATACGGATGACCTACTCTTGATTGGACCGGAGTTGTGGCTTTCGAGAACAAGATTTCATGCTTTCACCCACACTCCTGTCCCCTACAAAATAGTCGATATGTAGAACGATGCATCAACTTGTATTGAACACACTAAATTCTTTTGCTCGAGTATTTTCTGCACAAGCATTCTGGTTATTCTTGAGCTCCAAGTAGACGTTGCATGAAATTTAGAGCTATAACTTTTCCTAGCTATTCCCATTGGTTAATAAACAAAAACTATAAAGCACTGGAGTATTATGGTTGGCGATATATATGGCAATCATCGGTAGAGGAAAATATATCATTTTAACAAAGTAAGGTAAATTGTATAAAAAATGTAAAAGACTAATATCACATTAATTATGATTGCCATCTATTACATGCGCAGTGCAGTCTAGAATGCTTTGTGCCGCAATGGACTTAATAAAAATTTCTGGAGAATCGCCTAACTTCATGACTTAAAGATTCAATTGACCATATCTACGTTGTTACATCAAACTAAAGTAGGATCAAGGAAACATTGATTAGGAATATACCATATGGCTCCTGCAATGGCCCCATTCTTTATGCAGGATCTATGTGATTTACATCTCACTGAGCACTCAAAATAAAAATCAAGAAGAGCTGAAATCGAGTCCACTTAACTCTTAGGGAGGTGGATTTCGCTTTAGTCAATGTAGGCCACATGGTCCAAGGGGCTATGCCAGGCCTTTTTCTTTTCGTACTTCGCAAAATTACATCCAGGTCACCCATGCAGTTCTCACAAGATGACTTTGATGCCCCTATTTCTTGAGGAATTTACTCCAAAAAAATCTAAACCAGAACACAATCTCTCTCTCTCCGCCACGGAGGGGAGGGGAGGGGGAGGGAGGGAGCTGGGTAGGCCTGAAGGACGGGAGCGGTGGCGTCACGCGGCTTGAACGGAGGCTGGCGATGCCGGCGAGGTATGATGATGAAGGGCAAAAGAGGAATGATGAAAAGGGAAGGATAAGAAAAAGGAGAAAAAGAGGAGAAGACAAGGGAAAATTAAATCAAAATCTAGCTGTTCAAAATTCACACATGTAGTACCGAATTCGAGCGAGAGTTCGGTCGTACATACAACATGTATTGAAGAATGCACCCATTTCTGATGTTTTATTAGGCAACATTTCCTTTAATCATATATCTGATAGATGGGTTATAAGTGTAAATATAATTTATTTTTGATTTTAGTCATATATAGGACTGATATCATTAAGAGAGACATAGTTGGAGGAGATTTCTTCCGGTCATGAATGAAGCTTGTATTTTATAAACTATGAAATGAAAATTTTAAATCTTGTGATTATCGATATAATGTAATATTTGTATAAAAATCTCTTATTGGGTAGGTTCACAACCGTTTTCACTTCCTCCTTAAGAGTAACCAATAAGCATTTAGGCTGTCCCCGGTACGGTTAGCACTTCATGACTCGAATAATATGCGCTGTCGATTTGTGTGAATGGTGGGTGTGATGATACAAGTACGCAGTTTTCGCTTAGCTGTGCGAAAGGTGTTTGTTCAAATGTCCCAGCCAAGCAAGAAGCAACTGGGAATATCTGTTGCCCTTCCATTAGGGTTTCACTCATTACTCGCGTGTAAATGCACGAGAGATGTTGGTACTCTACTCGTAGATATACATCTTCTCTTTCTCCTGAAATTCATCTTTTTGGCTGAGCGAGCTTGAAAGCTAGAACATTGAACAAAATGGAGTAGGAATTCCTCCACACCATCTCTAAAAGGCTCTTCCAGCCCTTATCTTGCAAGTTTTGAAGATAAACTACTGTGATTTTCTTGTAAAATGAGGGGTTGTTGATCTTAAATTGGAAAAGCACCAAAAAAAGTCTGAAATCTATGGGATTTGTGTCAATTTAAGCCTAAACTTTTCAATGGTACTAGTCAAATCTTAATCCTTTTTGAGATTCATCAATATAGCCCATCCGACCAATTTTGGTCAAAAATTATTGACATGGACAGTGGTTGTTGTACATGGTATGACCGACGCTGATGTGAACAAAATTTATGACTTTTTTGAATTTTTAAATATATTTTTTCTTTTTTCTTTTCTTTCTTTGTGTTGTGTGTGTGTGTGTGTGTGTGTGTTTTAACAACTTTAGCTCAACGAGAGCTCCATGATCTAGGTTAGAGCCGACACCCTCACTTGTTGGCTAGCAAGGGCTGCAATGCCCTTGCCCAAACTAGGCGAGGGTCTATTGGTGACCTCATTGACCCATAGTTTAGGAAAAGAAAAAAAGGAAAGAAAAAAAGTAATTAATAATTCAGAAAAATTAAAAATTGTCCATAGACTTTGACTCCCTAACGCCTCAGCCTAAGTCCAAGGAGGCCAAGCGTGAGCCCTAGTGTTCGATCCCTCTCTAACACCCTAGCCCCATATTCATTGAGGATGACCTCAATCCATGGCGCCCGGGACTGAGTTTATTAAGGCTGGGATCATGACACTGGTGCTAGTCTCCAGTGCTCAAACCCCTATCCGTCTAGGTTGCACTTGAGCCTAGGTCTATTGAAGCTACACCTGTGTCTTTGGTGCTCATTTCCTTGGTCCATCAAGGCTAGGTTTGGGATGCCGGTGCACGCCCTAGTCAATCAAGGCCAAACTTGAGATCTCGACACTTGCGCCCAGGTCCATTAAGTTTGGGCTTAGGACCTTGGTGCCTAAGCCCGAGTCCTTAAGACCTGTGCCCCGATACATCGAGGCCTAGATCAAGACCCCAAAGCCTATACCATGGTCCCCAATGCCTAGTTCGGGGTCCATCGAGGTTAGAGTTAGGACTTAGGTGCCTGCACTTAATTTCCCAATCGCCTATACACAAGTCACTAGCATCGAAATAATGTATGTCTAATTAGGAAAATCAAATCAAATTTATCTTAATAAACCACAGAAAATATTATCCAATTCATATTTAGGTTTCAGTCAAATAACAAAATACATTGTCATTTTTCTAGAAAATAAATTCCTGAAAGACATTTTTTAGAAATATCATATTTTCCACGAAACAAATGGAACATAATTGTTAAGTTGTCTATTCAAGTTAATGATATTCATGTCAAAGCATCAAACATTGACAAAAATGAGATTGTTATAGTAATTGTGATGAAGATGCAAATTAAACGTGGCCACCATTTGGATTTTACTACGATAGACTAGATGACAAAGATGATATCCCTCTAGTTGAATTAACCTTGATTTCGGTTCTATAATATGGATGAACATAGGGAGACAGAAACAGCGTTCCTGAGGAGGCACCTGGTCAACACCAGCAGCAAAGTCAACTCCCGCGTCCACCGTTTTGAAGTCGAATTTTGATGATAACATCTGAATCGGATGCCATTAGAGAATGACAAGCCGACAAAGCGTTCAGACTCGTGTGCGTTTTACTTTACGTGGATAAAAAAGATCAGGATGTCAAGAAAAGAAGACGCCTCGCTTCTTCCACCCCAAATTGCGTCTGCCGGATTGAACTTCTTGTGGGCTGCTAATGAAAACGCTAGAGAAAGATTGTTCATTTGAATTTGCGCTTGCCAACCAAAATGCCATCCATCTCATGAACATGTCACTGTGGTCGGGCAAAAGTATATTCATGAGGCGCAGTCCCAATTGTCATTAGAGGCTAATCAAATCGTCATTTGCACTAACGGAGTCCATAATCCATAGCTTCTTGCCCACTGATAAAGAGTATTAGGAAATTTAATTCTCCAGTGGAACTTTTTGAATTAAATTGATTTGCTTTTCCACTAGTTCCTTTCAAGTTGCTCTATAGAAGTTCCATGTCACATTGCATTTCTTTTCCCCTTTGTCAGCTTCATTTGAGAATTCTTCTCGTCGTCTAGATCGGTCCATGCCAAATTCAATGAATAATTAGGGAGAAGTGTTAAAAAGTCCTAAATCTTTTGCATTTGTGCCAATTTAGTCATAAACATTTTTTTGATGCCAATTTAGTCCTAAATATTTTTACATTATGTCAATTCAGTCATTTCTGACTAATTTTGGCTAGATTTTATTTGATTGGAACACCAACCGCTAACATGGACAATTTTTAATAATATTTTATTTATTTTTTATTTTTATTTTTCTTTATTCTTTTTATTTTTTTTTTTTTTCCTTCTCCTCCTCCTTACTCCAATTGGTCGCTGGACCTCGGCGACCAGCCGGAGTCGATGACCGGTGAGGTCGACCTTGACCTTGTCGGCCACCTCGCTAGTGGCTGCGAAGTGCAGCCTCGCGTTGGGTGGCGAGGCTTGCCCTCGCCGAATTTAGCGAGGGTCGAGCCTCACCCATGGTAGCGTCGAGCGGGCAAGCCTTGCTGGCCATGGGCGAGGCTGCCCTCGCGGCCACTAGCAAGGTGGCCGGCAAGGTCGAGGTCGACCTTGCCGGCCGTTGCCTTTGGCCGATTGCCAAGGTTCAGCGACCAGTTAGAGGAAGGAGAAGGAGAAGGAAAAAAGAAAAAGAAAAAAAGAAGAAAGAAGAAAAAAAATAAAAAAATAAAAATATATTATTAAAAATTATCAACATCAAGATCGATCAAACCATGTCAAAGTCACCGGTGTCCAGTTAGCAAAATCTGGCCAAAATTGGCCGAAAATGACTGAATTGGCACAACATAAAAATGTTTAGGACTAAATTGGCACAAATGCAAAATGTTTAGGACTTTTTAAACACTTTTCCCAAATAATTACTATATGAATTAAGTCTAATATGTTATCAGATAATCTACTTGAAAAGAAGTATGTGACAACTGACCCATGAATCTTAAAGTCCACAATTGTCTTTAATTTTTTTCTTTTCTTAATTTAACGGCAATGATAGAATGTGAAATGGGTTGTTAGAGAAATCCTTTAACCAAATGAGTAAGAAAAACTGATCACAGAAACCTCCAGATCGAGAAGCCAATCAAGGGCTGGACAGAAGGTGGTGCGGAATGACCTTAGCACCACAATTGTCTTTAATTTAGGTAAAAGGCCACCACTGAAAGACCAGCAGCACACATTCCTCAATTCTAAGAACACAGCAAGATACTCTGTTTTCTTTCCTTTTGGAAAAGGGGGAAAAAAAGGTGAAATGGGCAAATGGGGTTAGGAGATCTGCACATAGAGAGAGAGAGAGAGAGAGATGATGGGCATCGTGATTTATAAGGAATGACGTGTTCGTCACTTGTTAGCGTCCAGTCTTAACCTTGCATCGTCAGCAAAACATGATTTCGCAACCGCAGCCACAATCCACATTACCATTATAGACGAGTGGTGTTTTTGCAAAATGGGCATCGTTCCACCCAAGCCAAAAGTCGATCGACCCTTTAAAAGGGTTCTTTTAATGAGCCCTTATTGTCGTATCCATGGCTGCGGACGACGGGTCTCTCCTCCTTGTGTACAAGGAGCCTTAATGTCGGTACACCATGATTCATTTGAGAAGGATTCATTACATCGTGAAAGACTATGTTTGTCCCCATTTGGTTCGGCATTTGAAATGGGCTTTGGGACTCCAAAGTCCTTTGGCCAAATGCAAATGCATTTGGTTTTCGTTTTTGTTCAACTTTGGGAAAATATAATTACATCTCTAAGGACTCTAAACGTCTTTAGTCCAAAGCAAATCATGAAGTATTTTGGGAAGTTGCATTTTCGGAATGCAAATAACCTTGGTTACTATACATCTTCTCCAACGACTGCTGCACAAAAAAGCTGATTGGAGGCCGACAGTCATCGACAAAGGGGTGGCGCATGCCGGCAACCGCCACATGATGGTCACCCGACCCCGGCGACCGTCGCTGGACCTCAAGCTACGCTCGGATCGCATGACTCAGGTGATTGATAGCCGCTTGGGTTGCGCGACCAAGGTGACGGTTGTTGGGGTTGGGCTACCCCAGGTGACGACCACCTAAGGTCAACGACTGCTGCACAAAAAAGCTGATTGGAGGCCGACAGTCATCGACAAAGGGGTGGCGCATGCCGGCAACCGCCACATGATGGTCACCCGACCCCGGCGACCATCGCTGGACCTCAAGCTACGCTCAGATCGCATGACTCAGGTGATTGATAGCCGCTTGGGTTGCGCGACCAAGGTGACGGTTGTTGGGGTTGGGCTACCCCAGGTGACGACCACCTAAGGTCGGGCTACCCCAGGCAATGGCCGCCTGAGGTCGCGCGTCACCTGGGGTCGCGTGCCTGAGGTGGGTAACCTCAAGCGATGGCAGATGGGGGCTAAATTTGGCCGTCAGATGGCCAAATCCGGCAGTCCACCAACCAGACTTCATTTTAAAAAAATACAATTTTTTTTTCATTTTTTTAATTTAACAAAAGTCCCTTACAAAATGTCAATTTTACCGAACAATATTTTGCCCAAAGTCATTTCACAATGCACTTTAAAACTACAATTTACCAAACGCTATTTGAATTTTCACAAACCCCTTTAGCTCAAAAGTATTTGCATTTTCCCAATAATATTTGCCCAAAGACGAACCAAACGGGCTCTTCATCTTCTAGAAAGCTCAATTTAAAGCTCAATTTGCTTGAAGATTGACCCGTTAATTCCTGATGAACGAGCATACAAACACAATCTGGACGCGAACAACACTACCATCTTTCAACTGGAAATTCTACTCGAGAAGAATCCACAGCAACGCAATACCAAAAACAAATTCCGACAAAAGAATACATCACATGCTCCCATCTCACACAAGATGTAACCGCTTAATAGAAAACACCATTCAGATTAAATTTTTTCCCTTTCGAAAGAGGAAAAGGCTCATTCCGAAATGTTCTATATCAAAATAAGCACAATAGTGAGAAGGGACAACGAAATGGAGGAACCACTTGGACATACTGAAGTTGCGAAGACAGAAAAGACAGTCTAACATAAGTATCCTGAAAAACGGATCTATCATAAAAATAACAATAGGCAGAATACATATGTTAAGCCAAGCCACCAAGTTGGCATCCTAATAAGCCATTCATAAAAAAATAAAGATACCAACCGCAGAATCTCCTTGTATTTTTCTCTTCTCCTGTTTGTTTCTTCACGAACCACAGCAAGAGGATCTTTGTGGAGCTTGGCCAGCATCAGCTGTCTTGTCTGGTTGACTTATCCTGATTGTCTGAGGCTGAAAGCAAATGGCAACAGAATCAAATACTCATTCAATCCCCTCTCTACTTACTAGATGATTTTCTAATTGGATTATGAGGCATCATACACCAATCATTCATTGTTGTCATTCTTTTCTCCCTTCTACCTACACCCCTCTCATACCGCAATTTTGCATCTACAGAACTACTGCAAATGGGGCAAAGGCCAGTGCAGTAGACATGACAGAATGTTGATTCCACTGTACTCTCTTGTGTTGAGCGTGGCAATATGCCATCCACTAGTGCCCTAGGCCATTAAAAATGGAATTTTCGCATTGGACAGCCATATTTGTCAATTTGCAAAGACCGAACATGCCTGTCAAAGGTGGTTCGGAAAAATAACCGACAGGAAAATAGGAATAGATAATATACTTGTTTCAACAGCTATCCATTTGGTCAATTGCCAAATAGATGATTTGGCAATAATTTTTTGCACATTTCATCGATAAGTTTACCCTGATGTTGGTTCATTCTCATGATAACATGAAACTGATTCTCAGACTCTGCTGCAGGAGAGTTTTTTTTGCTATTTTAGGAGTACTAAGTGCAGGTAGGAGTGTGATGGAGCAAATCTGAAATACCTAAAGAATTCAAGAGGAAACTGAAAAATAAAAGTACTAATTTTACCTCGGCTTTCGTATCACTTTCTGCAAGCCTTTGCTTGATATCCTTCGCAATTGAAAAAAATACTTCCTCAACATTCATATTGGTCTTTGCACTCTGCATCATTGACATTCTAATATTAACAGAGCAGAAAGCATGATTCCAACTGCAAAATTACAGCATCAACTTGCAACTTACTGTTTCAAAGAACTTGATACCATATTCATCAGCAAGAGCTTGACCCCTGGAAGTAGGTACAGCCTATGCCAAAGAAAAGTACATTCTAGTCATCAGTAGACATTTCTGGGTACAAGCTCTTTTTGCACACGTGTTGACACCCCCTTGGTGCCTCATAGTGAATTTCTCATCACTTAACCAGGAAAAAAAAAAAAAACACTGGAAGAACAGTATACAATGGACTAGTCCATGCTTCTCTCCAAAAACAAGCATCCATATCCATCATAGTACAATGACAGCATGTGCAGAGAGAGAGAGAGAGAGAGCCATGGTAAGGATTTTGGAGGGTGCAGGGGATGAAGGTGCTTAGAAAGAAAGTGCCGATCAAAACAGCCAAAAAGCCATAGTCATTTACCCTTTTGCTTTCATCCATGTCAGCCTTGTTTCCCACCAATATTTTGTTTACATTGTCAGAAGCATGCTGTTCAATGTTGCGAATCCAGTTTCTGATATCTGAAGTACAACAAGGAAAGTACTCAATAAAAACTCAAGTTAATGCTCATAAAAATTCTTTTAGTGGACCATCAACAGACAATACACAAAATAGCTCTATTGTTAGATACACTACAATCAAGTATAAAGAATCATGGGAATTTACCAATTAAATATCAGCACGATGCCCTCAGTACTGAAAATGCAGCTTACTTATAAGCAGGACTACCAAAAATCTTCAGATAAGGAGAACTTACTGTTGAAAGATGACTCATCGGTGACGTCATACACCAGCAAAATGCCCATAGCTCCACGATAATAAGCTGAAAAACCAAAAAAGAATGTGAATACATATGTAGCTATTAGAACTTGAATAGGCAAAAACAGAACCATTAACAACAACGCAGGATACAACCTCAAGGAGGACAATGAGGACTTAGGGAAAGAAGAGGTTATATGGGCTATATGCTTGAAACTCATTCAGGTGTCAGTGAGCAAAAATTTACTATGCCATAATTAACACTCCTTTGGCTGGATAATTATGTCATCAGCCTACCAGTGTGGTTTCCACAAGATTTCACATCTCTCAGTCTATTGAGTTTTAACTGTTTGTTCATGTGTCAAAAGAATCAGCTCTCATATAAGAATAGCTTAAAGCTCGAAAAAACTCACTCTTGGGATTGAACATTTGAGCTCTACATAGCCTCAAGATGCCAAATACATCACAATCACATTCAATCTAATCCAGTAGAATTGCAGGTAGCTTCAGCTATTACTACAGAATTGATAAATAAAGCTTTCAGGGCAAACATGGCTTAGAATGCATCCCTCGTACAAAAATCCCAACACAAAATGTCATCCATTAAAGAACAGAGGCTATTTTCAGCTCAATCAAACCTGTTGTGATGGTTCGGAAGCGCTCCTGCCCAGCAGTATCCCAGATTTGCAATTTAATTCGCTTTCCATCAAGCTCGATGGTCCTGATCTTAAAGTCAATGCTGTTAAGAGGAAAGAGAACAACAAATGAGAGAATTTTCAATATTGAAGAGTTTAAGCTCAAAAGGAGCATCCGATTTTCCCCTCCTCCTGAACATCCCCTGATCTGATATCCATCAATCAAGCCAAACGAAACAATTAAAGAGCTGTATACAAAAAGCATGAATATGCAAATTCCACTATTGTCAATTTCTAAATGAACTATCCTGCATGTCTGTCATTTAGCCAAGCATTATCATTGTTCTTTGAACTGTAATAAAATTCTCGAAGAACTCTGAACTATCGTGGTCTTCCCACCCATTACGCCCCCGAACTCTAATTTGCATAGCTATAACTAAAATAGCATATACAGGAATTAATATACTCATCCTCATGATACAAACCCTATAGTGGTGATGAAACTAGTTGTGAAGGAACCATCCGAAAATCTCAAGAGCAGACAACTCTTCCCAACACCTGAAACGTTTTGGAACATAACACTGTCGTCAGATCAGCACACAGAAAAACTCTATTACTTTTGCTATAGATGAACTAAAACTCATATACCAAAAGAGAACAGAACAACATAACACTCGAGTAAGTAACTGTAGATTTTCTCAGTGGAAGTCATCAAATGAAGACTTACACCATCAAAACCAAATACATAGAATCAAGTCTGCAAAACTGGAGACTTTAAATAGTCAACCGTTAACTTGAGAAGCATATTTAGACATATCAGTAAAGATTAAACTGCTCAGTTTCCTTCTATCAGACATGACGGGTCACTCCTGGAAAACAAAGGTCGATTAAAAGAAATTCCCTCATCAAGCTTGGATCATGTATGCTTAGCATGGGACTTAGGATTCCGAACCAATTCCAAAGTTCAGCACTAATGCGCCTAATCATAGAAAAGTGAAATACCCTCCTCCTGCGCAATGTTCATGTAATCAACTGTCAAATAAGCCTACATGCCTTATCTTGATCTAAATGGACCGCACATGAGTTCCCAGGTCCAGGGGCTGATTTGTCAGAAGCAACAGCAACCGCAGATGGAGACAATATGCCAGAAAGAATAATAAGTTGGGAATTGATTGTATCATTTGCACACGCTATGTGCATAATTGCCTCATTGATCAAACTATTGAGCCTTTCAAATCATTATCGTCCTAGCTCGACCTCAATACAGTCTAGAAATAAGACATACTAACAACCAGCTCTAATCTCTCGGGGTCCATCCTCAGAGTCATACACGTCTCGACCTCATCAAGCTTTCATTGATCCCGGACTGAATCCTCTCGCTTTTGGGTTAGGCGGTCAATTGGCTCTCGAGTCGTTTGAAGACTCCCAAGAACGAATCCCGGAAACGAGCACACACACACGCGTGCCAAGGGCCACACCAATTCACCAAACGCATCGGACAATCCACCAAAAAAAAAAAAAAAAAAAGATATCCTCTAAAATCGGTCGGATCACCTCCCAACCCCAGGACCTCACAATCACCTCCAATCAGACGAAACGAGCATTGAAACACGCGCCTGGAATCCTCAAACGAAAACCAGGAAAAACAGGCACGCGCAGCGCTCCAAACTCTCAAAACTCCTACTAATTCCCTCCCCCATTTACTCAGAAAAACCAAACACAAAGGGCCCAAAAGAAAGAGGTCTGGAAAGCGAGGAGGGACGGGAGAGAGACGAACCGCTATCGCCGATCAGGAGGAGCTTGATCAGGTAATCGTAATCGGCTCGGGCCCTCGCCGGTGGTGCCGCCATCGAATCTCACCCCTCACTCCTCCTCCTCCTCCTCCGCAAATGAAGAAAAGGATCGCGACGAAATCCCTTCCCTGCACCAAAAAAGAAAAAGAGGAAATGCAATTCCGGAGCTTAATCAGAATCGCTAATCGATGTCCGCGCATCCAGCACAGCGCGACCGCATCTGAGAACACCACGATGCGAATCGGCGAATAGAGAGAGAGAGAGAGAGAGAGAGAGAGAGAGAGAGACCTGCGGTAGAAAGGGGAGAATTAACAAGCACGCGACGACATGGACAGGGGGAGAGAGACGAGGAGGAGAAGGGAAGGAAAATGGAAATTTATGGTAAATGATTTTTTTTTTTTTATCTTTTTAAATTTGAAAGGGAAAAAAAAGAAGAGAAGGTGTTTTTTTTTTCTGGGCGAGGTCTGGGTCACCGCGTACGAACGTGTCTACGTTGATACAGTTGTATCCGGCTATGCGGAGTGGACGACCGTCGGTGGGCGAGCGTACTGTGGGCTCGGCCGCACCGGATCTTCCTCCCCTTAGACACGGATCGTGTGTGATCGGTGTGAATTTTTGTGGAACCTTAGTAAATTAGGCGGCCAAGGTAAAGTTTTGATTACCGACCCAAAAAAAAAGGTAAGGTTTTGACTACCGACCAACAATAAAATAGAAAAGTAAAAATTTTGATTAGAGAAATGATTAGGTAATAGTTTTCTTTATGTATTATGAGAATAATAATCTATTGTAAATTAAAAAAAAATCAAATAATAAATAATTATAAAATATTATAAGTTCACACTTTTAAGAATTTGTAACTAATACCAAATTATTATTCTCACAGTATCTTAAAGACTTTTATGCTAATAAATCCTTTTGATTAACCTAGTTGAAATTAGTAAATTCAAATCTAGACAAAACATTCCCCAATTCATGACGGTGTAGATATTAACACCGGACTTGAGTATCGGATTTCAAAGTCCTTGCTCATAGTCAAGACTATTAATCATCAGTAAAATGATCTCCTCCGTGTTCATGATTGTTTATGTGTTTGGACAATTTATGATAGGGAGTAGTATTGAATACAATTAAATTTTCCAGATTGCATTGGTTTTGAAACTTCTATAGCCTCTCCAAAATCTGAAATAAAGTTTGCACCATGGTCAAAAACCAACATAAGAAATTCACTAAGGATAATTTTTTGTAGCAAAATATGCGACTTGTTCATTTAATTATGAAAAATTTAATTCTTACGGAAACACATGAATGGATCTATTTCGAAATAGATTTTATGTGTCAATTCCCTATTCTAATTTGTTGGTACTAGGGTTCAAAATGTAGGTTCTTAGTTCGAGATCAAGATCAGGCACTAATCATCCTTCTTTGGTGAGATATAGTTAGAACAATGCTAGCCAGGCATCCCCATTTGAACAATGGATATAGTAGATTGATACCACAAATTCTTAGTAATGATTGAATATGACTCACTTGCACTTAGCCAAATCACTTGGTTAGCTACTTATGCACAATGGTCATAATATACCCAGCGTTGCTCTTTTTAACTATATTTGTATAGTAGTCACAATATTCCTAGTGTTGCTCTTTTTAACCGAGGGTTAGACTTCATTGACTCACTATTTATCTAAGTCAATTATTAGATACTTAGATTTGTGATTTTCCTTTTCTTATGAGCAAATAGGATGGGAAGGGACAACCAACTAAGCTATACCTTTTGGATGTTAGGATAAGACATCAACAACTTGACATTCAGTTTGAGTCATTATAACTCGGTCCCATGTAGGTTTTACATGCTCATCAGAACTTTATTAACATGCCATAAACTAGAAAGTCTTTTCACATAAGGGAGTGGATGTCCATGGCACGAGTTAGCAAAGATTTACTCACAACATTACTTGAACTAAGACAGCACGGTATCACTAAGTTATCATGCTCGGCAATAGCTTTTATGAAATTAGTTGTTTGCTTTCAATATAATTATTCTTTTCACATTGTGTCTAACTGGATTGAACACAACACAAGCGCTCCTGTTTAGAAATCATATTAATTTTTTTCATTCGGAGACGTAATTAGGTTTAAAGCAATTTAAGAGTTCTCACCAAGTTAGAACAGAAGGACATCGAGAACCCACGTTTAAAAAACAAAAAGGGTACCAAGGTTTTAGATTTGGATCAATACTAATGCATTCTCTCAAGAATAATCATGAAAGAAAATATAGTCACTCGTAAAAGCTTTAGTCATGAATCAATACAAGATAAGTCCATCTGATATCGAACCATTCGAACCATTGGAGAAGAAATTAATGATCGATTGGGTCAATGTATGTAATAAGAAACTCACCACGATAAACACATTCTGCCTAATTGAAAATTTTAAAAACATGAAATTTCACTGTAGTTTCTTTGATTTCCAGGAGTTCAATGTGGATGACAGATAACATCAGAATTCTTTTGAATTTGAATATTCTCTGAATATCCATAGATGCGAGAAATATCAATGGATTTGATTTCGTAATTAGTATCTAATTTTCTTTCTGATGCAGTTAGCGTTTAGCTAACTGTTAACCAATTCTCAAAATCGGACCTACTTTTCCGTCCCCACAAGTATCTCTCAACATGCAACTATGGTGGTGGACTGAAAAAAATTAAAATCATAAAGATAATCATTAGTAAATACACTTCTACGTAATAAACATATGAAATAAACTCCAAAACCAAAAACGAACTTGGTCATGCAGCAAAACTCAGTTGGCAACATTAGGCCAAAAAATCCAAAAACAAAGAAGAGAGATGTTTAAAACTGAAAGGCAGACCTGATCAATGCCAAATTTACAGAATTATATCTAAGGAGATTAATGTAAATTATTCTCGTTGCTCTAGACGATTGCAGGACCGTTCTTGGCTTGATTTTCAGCCTCTTCGCAATTCTCCTGCGACATTTCCTCGAGTGATTTTCCTTTGGATTCAGGCACGAGAAGAGTCAAGAACAAACCCAGTAGATTGACCACCGCGAGCACGATCAATGAGTTTCTCATCCCGATCCCGGCGGGGAACCCCGGGTCGGCCTTGGCCTTGTCCTGGTTCTGCGACGCGTACAGGAACCCGAAGGCGCCCACGATGGCGCCGGCCTTCCCCGAGGCTGCTGAGATCCCGTGGCACGTCGCCCTGAGCCGGGCCGGGAAGATCTCGGCGGGGACGACGAAGGTCGTGCTGTTGGGCCCGAAGTTGGCGAAGAAGAAGGTCAGCCCGTACATGACCACGAACCCGATGTTGTTCTCCTTGAGGGTCCAGTGGTGGTACGGTATGGCTAGGGCGAACATGAACACCGACATGAAGAGGAACCCGATGGACTGGATGGTGAACCGGCCGATGCGGTCGATGAGGAAGACCGTGAACCAGTAGCCCGGGACGGTGCCGCAGAGCGCGATTAGGGTTTGGGCACGGGCGATCTTGTAGAGCTCGCCGAGGGCGCTCATGGATTTCGCCGCGGGGAGCCATCCGACCGCGCTGAATATGTCCTTCTGGAAGAGGTTTTGGCTGTAGTAGGCAATGTCTAGCAAGAACCAGGTGCTCGTCGTACCCAGCAGGTGCAAGCCATGCCTACGGAGGAACTCTTTGGAAAAGAGCCCGAAACCGGCGGTTTCAACCCGGTCTTGGCATTCGATGGTTTGCTTCTCGACCGGGATATCGATTTGCAAGACCTTCGACATGTCCGCGCAGGTCTTCTCGGCGTTCTTCGCCACCAGGGCGGTGTAGCGCGGCGTCTCCGGCATCTTCATCCGCCAGTAGTAGGTGAGGGCCGCTGGCAGCGCGCCGAACATCAGGATTATCCTCCACACGTAGTCTGCCTGAGGGACGGTGGATCCCACGTGATCATGTGCGAACGGCGGCGCCGGGTACAGAGCGCGGAAGATGGAGGAGACGATGATGGCGACTGTCCCGCCTGCGAGGATCCCGAACCCTTGCATCGCGAACACCGCCGCGATGAAACTGCCTCGGGTCTTCTTGTTGGAGTACTCTGCCATGATCGTCGCGGACAATGGATAGTCCCCTCCGATGCCGAAACCTAGCCAATTAGCACAACGGTGAATATCCGCATAATGTACTAGTTCATGCCAATTTAAGTCGAATCCATAGTATTTTTTTGGTTCAATTTCTACTTTCAATCGACATTATAGGGAAACTCACCTAGCCAGAATCTGAAGAAGCAAAGGGTCGCCATGACGGCCCCCGGCGAGCTCCCGAAGGAGAGCCCGGAGGCGACGGAACACCCCACCATGAGCATAAGGGTGATGCCGTAGACGCGCTTGCGGCCTAGCTTGTCCCCGAGCCACCCGAAGAAGAGCTGCCCGGCCAGGGTCCCACACAAGGCGACCCCGTTCACGGCGGACGCCGCGTTTGGGGGCAAACTACCGGGCTTCGAGGATCCGGGCACGTAGTAATAGATCCGGCCGAGGAGCTTGGTCACCAAGGAGATGCAGAATAGGTCGTACGCGTCGGTGAAGAAGCCCATCCCGGCGATCACCACCGCAGTGAAGTGGTAGATTTGAGTCTTGGCCTGGTCCAGCACGTTGAGGACCTCCAGCTGATCCTTCGCCATGGCCGTTCGCGCCTCTCTCTCTCTCTCTCTCTCTCTCTTCCTGTTCACTCCTAAACGATGAAGCTATCAGTGCGTACGAAGGGTTCGACGCCGATGCTTTCGATATAAATACGGTTTGATTTCAGGGAATTGCTGGGAATATTCGCTTCACGAAATTAGTTCCTCAGCAAGAAGGAAATACTTGTACGAGTAGTAGTAGTAACGGTAGGAGAAAAGATTATTTTTGTTGCGTTTGAAATGCTTTTTGGGTTTTTGCTTTCTAGTTCTTATCCGAAAAAATCAAAGCTCGAATTAGTTTCGATTTTCCCTTTTCAAATATCGGATGGGGCTCCTAGAAAAAGATAGGTACAGGATATCAAAAGGCAAAAAAGAATAAAAAATAAAATAAAATGCGATGTGTGTAACAGCTTGATAGAATATTTGCATGGATTTAGGATCACTTTTAGGGGTGAAGAAATCTTGTTAGTTGGATATCCGAGGATTCCAAGGAAGTTGACTATGACTAGGTGCTTAAATTGCGACTTTGCAGCACATCATAATATTAATATCAGATTAAGATGTATACAAATGAAACATTATTAGGTGTCTCGAAAAATAATTTCTAGAGGGATTATTTCTGGGCATATTGTCTATACTATGATAAATCGAGCTCCCTATTTATATTACGATTCGCCTCGATTCATTTCGATTACATTTAAGAACCATAACTAATTCGAATTCCATAATATTGTATTTTGAAGGTACTATTGGGTTGGCAATGCATGATAGAATAAGCTTTTAAAGTATGGGAAAAGTGCCAAAAAAGTCATAAACCTTTTTTTGGTGCTGATTCAGTCCTAAACACTTTTTACGTTGTGTCAATTCAGTCATTTCCAACCAATTTTGGCCGGATTTTGCTAACTGGACACCAACCGACTGACGTAGCCCGATCGGTGCTAATGTAGACAACTTTTATAATATTTTAATATTTTAATATTTAATTCTTTTTTAATTTTTGTCTTTTTCCTCCAGCCGGTCGCCGAGGTCTGGTGATTAGCTAGAGGTGACGGTTGGCGAGGGCGAGGCCAACATCGCCGACCACCTCGCTGGCAAGACTCGCCCTCGTCGAATCTAGCGAGGTCGAGCCTTGCCGACCATGGGCAAGGTCGAGCCTCATCGACTATCGGTACAAAAACAAAAAGTTTATGACTTTTTTGGCACTTTTCCCTTTAAAGTATCATCCATTCCCTATTTTCAACATCTATGGAATTTTTTCTACATATTCTACCATCCAACTCTCTTTATTTTTTTGAGATTTAGTATTTACACGATCGAGTTTCAAACTCTCAATTTATGCAACCAAATCCTCCATTATAATCATTGCTAAGGGCTAGAACGGCACTATTTTTACGAAACGAATTTCAAATGCAAGAGGTCTTGTCAAATTTCCTATCCTTATTTAAAATGAAGGTAAATTTTCGCAACACGTGACCCACCACATTTGAAATCAATTCCATTCGTACGATAGACAAATAATAAGTCGGCTTTTCAACAAATTGAGCTACCTAAAAGATATGTTTTAATATTTTATTTTTTCCCCTAATGCCATGAATTTATGAAAGGAAGCAAAAGGAGAAAAAGAAGAAAGGTGGAAACGAGAAACCGAAAGACGCCACGCCAACGTAAGAAAGAGGCACGTCGACGCATACCATTTAGTTCATCGTTAGTGGACATCAAAAAGTTGGCACCTACACGAGCATATGCTCCAAAGATCCTCTCTTCCTCGCTAGAAAAGCCACCATCGCCTACACAATGCCCACCACCTCCAGTCCCCAGTTCGTCACCTTCTCATTCAGGTCCGGAAGGAGGAACGCCCCCCTGCAAAACTCGGTGATGGGTTCCTTGGAAGCCGCCGTCGATGGAGGCCAGCGACGGGTCCAAGGAGACGGATACGAGGAGAAGGGAGGGTGAAGAACATGGCGCTTGCGCGGCCGCAGGGGAAACGGGGACCGTTTCTTTTGGGCAACTGTTATCTTTGGCATTTCGTTGAGCTCGGGAGCGAGTCTAGACGAGAAGATTCTTGGAGTGGGGGAAGAAGAAAGTCTAGGGATCGGTTAGAATTATATTCCTGTCGTTGCTACTGTAATTCGCTTTAGAGCGATGCAATCTGTGTTGGTTTAGACCATTGAATGAAGAATATCCGTTTACCATTACAGTTCGAGTTCTGTCTATGTGTGGGATAATTTATACCTTCAATCGCGCGGGATAATTTATGCCTTTGATTCCTACGGGGTGACGCTTCTATCCAATGATGGATCGAGGAATTTATACCTTCCATCGCGCGGGATAATTTATGCCTTCGATTCCTAGAGGGTGACGCTTCTATCCTATGAAGGATTGAGGAATTTATACCTTCAATCGCGCGAGATAATTTATGCCTTCGATTCCTACGGGGTGACGCTTCTATCCAATGATGGATCGAAGAATGCCATCATCGACTCGTCGCGCAAATATCGAGCGACAGTGCCAGCTGAAAACAGCACATGAGTCGACTGCTTTATCTTACTGTATCATATATATTGCAAGAAAGACCTTTGTGAATAGCAGGTAACGCTGTCTCTGAAAGAGAGGTGAGGGTCTTGCTCGACCTTTTCAAATAGCAGGTAACGCTGTCTCTGAAAGAGAGAGGTGAGGATCTTGCTCTCGCCTCTCAGAGTTCAAAGGAAGAAGATAAGTGAGTGCTAAGTAGACTTCGACTAAGGACGTACCGTTTAATCACAGTAAATTACCAGAGATCGGCTCGGGTACAAAGAACAGAAAGATCGCGAGAAATGTCAAATTGCAAAATTTCTAAGAATCACGCAAGTTGGTCTTTCATTAGGCAATTAGGAAACTTGAATAGCCACGAGATCAGAAACACAAGTGTGCGCCAGTCATCTCAAGCAAGTGGCGTTCGCTAAGAACAAATCTCAACCCTAAAAGGCATGAAAATCCACTGCTAGTTTAAAGATTTATCATGGGTCCTTCAGACAATCTACGATTTCCCACTCCCAACTCTTCACATTTCATAGTATGATGAAGCAGGCAAATTAGCCTCATCAACACCTTATCGTGCATTCTTGTTTGACAAGATTGGCCCACAGCGCTAGAATGAACCCCTTTCAGTCCTCTCCATTGCATTCAATTCCAGCTAGAAGTTTACAGCCAACATAACTAAGGACAAGTTTAATGAAGCAAGATGTCATGCAATGGAGGGGCACTGTTTTCTCCTTATCAATTACAACCCCAGATATTTAACAGAACTTCCCATCATATCAGCTCAACATATTGCATATAATGCAGCATCACGTCCGACAAGCCATTGCAGTGCCATTATCAAACACTTCGAATCATCAAAATACCCACAAAGAAGTAGACCAAGATAACCAATCACCAAAATTATTATCACGTACTTGAACCATATCCTGTCCAATAACCACTGAGGATTTTGCTCTTCCTTCAATGAGCAGTTGTCGATCAGTTAGTAGAACTACACGATAATGCACCAAGTCACAGTTGCTCCGGACAGTTAAAACTACTCTAAACTAAAAAAGGGGATTGGAGATTCCATGGCTAATACATCACACGTACGACCTATACTCCCGCACTTACAGCGAACCCAAACAACCACCATGTCAATAGACAATCACCAGAACATCCATAATTAAAAAGCAACCTTGTATATCTTTTCAACTGCATATATAGCAGTAGAGGATAGAGGCAAATGAAATATCAAAAGCTCCATTGAACGAAAAATTAAAACCCAATAAGGTGAACCGTATGGAAAACCAGTTCAAAATACACAACAAAATCCTCATAGATAGAAATATCAGGGACCCATCAGCAAAAACTAACTCCACCTAATAAAAGAAACCAAGTACTTTTCCACCAACATTCTTCCTCCTAGCCTCTTCATGATCCATGATGCCAGCTGAAGTTGTTAGCACAATGTAACCAAACTGCACGTTTCAGAGAGTAACTAAGTTTAGATCAAGAGGAGAAATCGGTGGGCTGCAAAATTTTAGTCATGTTAAGCTATAAAAGCATAAGACTCATTCTCAATTCAGTCAACACAATAACTAGATGTTAGACAATATGAATATGGCAGCATGGTAATAAATTTTATGACTGGAAGTCTAAGCTCAGAATGCCATGAGAGAAGTGTAACAAACCTATCTACATGAACAGCACCAGGTAAACGATAGCTCCAAAGCAAAATAACTTATAATTGAAGATAGCGAGTCGAAGGAGAGCTTTTGGAACAAACCTGTCTAGAGGGTAGCAACCTAGCGGTCCAGCCTTCGATCTCCTTGACACCAATATCAAAACGGGGACTGATAACTCCACACTTGTTTAGCCTTCCATTGAGTTCAACCACAATTTTGCCAGACCTGTGGTCGTCAACATACTCGAACTCTCCAATGTAACCTAGCAATGGCCCCAAGGATAGCATGACAGTGAGTACAAACCGTACAAGTACCAAGTATCAAAAGGTGGTTAGATAAGAGCATACCATGCTTCTGCATCACCAGAAGAAACTTGATGATCACTTTCGACGAGGGCCTGATCATGACCTGTCTCTTCCCCCGCTTTTCGGCATTATACATGCTCTTAAGAGCGTCATTCAAAACGCTAACCTTCACCATCGCGAAAAATCAATAAACTGCAGCCTGCAACGCAGAGAAAACTCACCATCATCAGCATAAACGGGGAGAGACACTCTCAAGACAACCTCTCAAAAGAAGAAAATTTTTAAGCAACTCGACGTCACAAATCATTTGGATCAAGTCACATCAGACGCAGAGACTATACACGGATCCAGAGATCAAAATCATGGGTAGCAAATCTGCCCGAGATACAACGCAAGGCTCTCCGTATTCATCTTGGCATACCCAAAACACCCAAACAAGGGCACAGCACGAGAACAAAGACTGGGCACGAATTCGTTTCTCCTGCATCCACCCCAGACACCCTCGAAAGCATCGAGGCTTGAATCCCAGCACTCAAAGCAGTACACGCGGAAGTAAACGCTCGAAGCAAAATCCCACGACAAGAAACAAAGAACCCAACAAGCAGCAGGGCTTATACAGCACTAAGGAGAGCACCCACGAAGCATTCAGCAACAAGATCAAGAATATAAACGCAGGCGAATGTAAATGAGGCAAAGATATCTGCTAAACTAGTCGAAACTCGATTTCCTCAACTCGGCACGAACCCACAAACAAGATGCGATTGCTAGAGGGACGAGGACTCGGAAAAAGTATGGGGGCGTTTAGCTTTCTGGTACAGAGCCGCACCTGAGATCCCAGACGGCGGAGAGCGCGCGCTGCAACGGAAGCGACCGAGGAGGGTGAAGGTTTTCGAAGGGAGAGAAGGAAGCGGAAACCCTATTGGTTTTATACGTCCGCCTTCCGTTGCGGAGCTTGGGATCTGGGCCTCGGCCCGTTGAAAGCCCGCTTACGAGATCGTGGCCCATTTAAGAAGCCCACGCCCACGATAAGAGAGAGAACGGCGAAATGAGAGAGACGACCCATCAAGCCCATTTAAGAAGCCCACGCCCTCCATTTAAGGCCCATTCTTTGCTTGGGGGCAAGCACAGTGTCTAGAACGACGGGTGTTAAGTTAGATGTGCCGATTCTAGATACTGTGCAAAGCACATGTTTAACCGGTTGGAAGTAAGCTTCCAGTAGGGGCTTTTAGCGGTAGTTTCGTAACTTGGCGCTCAACCTAAACACATTCTTTATTTTAACTTATCTATATCCGTATGCCCCATCTTTCCCTCTAATTAGAGAGAGTTTTTCCCCCTTATTTTTGAGAATACCTTCGAATTTTATGTCCCCGAATTTAGACAAAGTAGTTTTAGGACACATGTAGGTTCAAGCAACTGCTATCTTTGGCATTTCATCGAGCTTGGAGGCGAATTCAGATAGAAGAGAATGGTTGAAAAATGGTGTTATTTATTATTTTTATTTTATTTTGCAGTGTTTGTGTTGCCATCGCCTATAAAACAAAGAATGAAAGGTAACCATTCATTGTTATCATCGTCCCTTCATTCGAGAAATCACTGGATGTCTTAAATTCCTGCAGAAATGTGCTCATCAAATGATATGTTAGGACAATGCCATTCCACAAATCAACGGGAAAATCAATATGGGGAGTTTGGTTTCGTGTGCTTTGTATATTGTTAAGTACCAGGGCGACAGTGAATATGACGAAGATGAGATTACGTGAAAGCCATAAACTGTCGAGACTATCCAGAGTGTGGGTACTTCGCCATGGGAAAGAAACCCTTTCGTCATATAAGAAAGAAACAACGTGCGAAGAAGAACAGCCAGACCTAAACGTCTCTGACATTTACAAAAATTAAAGTGTTTCTCTGATTAAGTCGCATGAGGAATTTGCAGAAAGACGAGATTATCCAGAGAAAACTGCTAAGATATATGGGCAGTTGGCATACTCAATCATCAATCAGAGTCACAATCTACAATTTCTCACTTGAGAAACACAAAACGACTTTTTTGTTTGATTGAACATTGGACAGATCATCCGGCCCGGCCCGATACTTCTCAAGGAAGCCCATGTTGACGGGCCTCTTCAACAGTCTAAATAATGCACAATCGAATCAAGGCCCATAAAGGAGTTTCGGATTAACCGAGAGGGCTCCGAATAGGAAAGCCGGAGATCGATGTTCTCCGGTCTTCGACTACTGTTTTGTGCGCATTAAGATGTGAAATTTTTATACGTAACGGGGATTGGCCGCATACTCAAACCCTCCCGATAATTGTTTAATGCCAAGATTCGACATTTTTCAACAAAAAATTGCATCATGGACCAATTGATGCTTAAGTTGGCAACTCCCAAATCAAAGAGGAGGTGCATCACCTTTTTACGAAGAATATCATTATTTTTATGTGAATCTCTCATCATGGTTCTCTAATTCTAGGCATTCAATATGGTCATCAATGAACAAATTGGCCTAAAAAAATTTGAAGATGCACCAATACAAACTTGGCCTGCACATGACATGGAAGATCAATATTCTAACATGAGAAGACGTCATCTAATTCACTTAGACATCTTTGAGTAGATAAACTGAAGCAAAGTCGATCATAGTAAATTGCGATACAACCAATTTTATATCGAATTGTATAGATTTTTTGAGGGAATCAGCAATAACAAAAGTTAGATTTGATAGCAACAGGACCATTTGGTTTCATATATGCACATCTGTAACAATAAGAAATTCGCTGCATGGACTTTGAGCAGCTAAAAAATAAGAGGTCCAAGCTGTCGATGCGAAGTACAAGACCTAAGAGACAAGACTGTCCTTTGACTTACAATTTCGGTCAAACTTCCACCCACATAGAAGGTATCATAATTTCAAGTTACACCCCTTTTTTTTTGTGCAATTATATTGACAAACAACCTCATTAATTGTCCTTGTCAGAAGCAGTAGCATATCATATCATTCCAATAATGTCCGAAATAAATTACTTACAATTTTTCCATGAGAGTTACGTTGGTATTAGCATTGAATCATACAAATATGTCGATATTGGGGCATTATCAAAACGATGCAAAACAAAAATAACATTCTAAGTAATTTTTTAAAAAGTTTAAGGGATAATGACAATGCAATTACTTTAATTTTTATCCTTTCACAATCGAGCACTTAAATTTTTTTAATGTGCAATCAAGCACCTCAACTTTTCAAACTTGGGTCAAGAAGAGGCCTTTGTTAAAATGATGGATGAAAAATGCTGACATGGACACTAACTCCATTAAATAACCATTAATTGTCAACATTGGCATCCGATATGGCTTCTTTAGATGATGTTATGTTACTAGAGACATATTGGATGGATTAGCTCGTCCAGACCAGCTCTCTCTCCTTCCTCATTGCCCAACTCCTAAATAGAGAAGGCATAAACTTCCTTAAGTAAGAGAATTATGTTAGCAATTGTGCTTTAGCTTTTGCTGAGTAAACAAGTCATATTAGCAAAACGCATCACTTAGCAATTTATCTAATAGAGACCTCACATTCAGCCAGATTGAAAAGTCGAGATAGTTGATTCAATCAAATAAATTAGATAGTTGATTGTAATACAGACTGAAACTAAGGTACTTGTGGTGTCATTACCCCAAAAATTAAAAAGAAATAAATAAGCCCCATCTCAAAGAGCTTATCTTTAGGTACTAGAGAGGTCCGGCAGCTTGATGTAGATTCTTTACAACTTGGGTTTACTATAAAAGTTGATATAAGATAAATGACCAGTGTTAACATATTTGTTACAAAAACAGTTGTGAAATGGAAACGTTCAACTTTCTAGAATGAGTACAATTACCAAAATAAAAAATTATATACGTGTGTTAGCACCTAAAATCCATTTACGTAATGAACTATTTATACCACTAGCATAACAAATATAACTCATTATAGTTTGTTTTTTTCTTAGACGAGGTAGGTACGCCAAACACAGTCGTCCTACGTCTATGTGATCATAATAGCATAAAAACAGAAGACGGCAAGCTGCCGATCAATTTAAAATTACTGCGATTATCATCTGACAAGGCCTTAAGAGAATAATTCGTAAACACCATTAAAAATAATAAAACACCACATCCTTTGTTAATTTCGCGCCACGTGTAATAAAACCCTAGAATCTCCCAAACGCGATCACTCCACCCACCCAGAATCTAACAAAAATAACATGTAAATTGTCTCTTTCCGGGTAATTGGAAGGCGCTCTAGAACAAGGCAACTCAGGTAACATCAACAGAACAAAATCATCGATAAATTATTAATTAGCAAGTTGATTAATCTGTGGCCTTAGCATCGTTACACATGGTAGCCGTCGGTATTTTCTTCTATAAAGAATTTCACAACATCTAGAGGACAAAGAGAAAAGCTTACATGCTGTTCCTTTTTGGTTAAAGCTTTTCTGAGGTCGAGAAATCTATAGTCGAACTGCCGATCGAATTATTAACCCGTGAATCATCGGTCGATTTTATTATTATTAAACTCTAAGACGGTCGGAATCAGAGGCTCGAGACCATGCAATTTTACGAATTATAAACAATTTAATAGTTCCTTCATATTTCATGATTCTTTTTTGTTTTGCTTTTGTTTTTTGGTTGTGCACGGTTTTGAAAAGTTAATTTGTCGCCAGTTGTTTCGACGACCGAATGATATGATGTAACTAAAAACATGATGAATGAAAGACTTTCATGGCTGAGCTGAGGAAGGACAATATAGAGTAGTTAACCCGCTTTCCATCACCACATCTAATTTTAATTAAGTAGAAAAAAGAAATCATCCATGTGAATTATAGATCAATCCCTATCTTCTTAATTTTTAGTCGATTCACAAAAATGATAGATTTAGTTCAACATAAATGTGCTAGCATGCTCTTCGTGGCGAGAGTTTGGATATTGGGTAATACTTCATTCTGATAAGATCCCAATAAATTCAAGGTGTGATGAGAAAGACACATAAAAAGGGGTAAATAATAAAGAATAGTTGGTGATTCAAAAACTATCTAGAAGAAGTTTATACTTTCATAAAAGTTTCGGTAAGTTACTGAGAAATTAGGCGATCAGTAATTCTTTTAACCAACAATTTTTTTAACACTTGCAATTTTTTTAGAAATTTACCGGCACTAAAAAAATCATTTTTTCACCCCTCACAAAACAATGGGATTGTCCCTTGAAAATATATGCTCAACCTACTCCAAAAACTTGATGTGTTTTGAACCGACTTTTACTTTTTTACTCTATGTTTGATCAATATACAAGCACCCTTTTTTTTTTTTTTTTTTTTTTTTTTTAATTCAAGACACTCCCTCGGTTTGGTTGGGGAGTGATGGATTTATGAGATGGGCTTAAGGCCCATCCGCTCAAGTTGGGCCCAAAAGGGCCCGGCCCACGGGAATAGGGCCCGTGGAGGGGGAAGGTATAAAAGGAAGGAGAGAGAGAGAGAAGACACCTCTTGGCATAACGAACATAACGTACGTTCCTTTCCCTTTCTTTTTCTCCCAAACGCTCAAGGCGACGCCGTTTCCCTTTGAAGGCGAATTGACATCATCGGGGCCAGAATTTCTTCCTCTTCTTCAGCGTTAGTGTTTAATCGTGGCTAACAAGGTACGCTCGAATCCGTGGTGTGCTTTACGATCGGTGATGCGTGTTTTCCGACTTCGTCTTCCGCATTGATTTAGGGGTTCGATTTGGTGTCGAATCCGGTTTTCGAGGATCGTCATTCCAACATTGGTATCGAGCCTGTTTCACGTTTTTTCCCGATCAATTCTGATGTTTTTGATTGATTTTCGCGAAATCCCTTCGGCCGTACGGAACCGGGCGAAAATCCCGACACCCGAGCGCTTTTCGGCCTTTTTTCTGAGTTTTCGTAAGTCGAAATCAAATTCGAAGGCTTTGGGAGAAGCGCGACGTCGAGACGAGTCCGGCGATGTGTCGACCGCTGGAGCCTCCGCACGCGCCCACACGCGGCCGGAAGAAGCGCTAACGCGTGGGCGCGACAGCGCGGAAGCGCTGGCTACGCCCGAGCGTGCGCCACACGCGCCGGTGGCGAACCCGGCACGTCGCCGGCGGTCGGCGACCCGGCACGCGCCGGTCCGCGGACCGACGCGTCGACGCGTCACCCGCCGAGCGTCATCGTGACGTCACCAACGGTCGATAACCGTCGGGGATGACGTCATTGATGACGTCATCTCCGACGACGGTTGGCCGGCCGGTCACCGGCCGGCAACCCGACCCGACGGCGACCGACCCGACCCGATCAGCCTGGCGCATGCCGCGCACGTGCGGCTGACGTCTGCGTGACGTCAGCCAACGCACGCGCGCGGCACGTGCGGTCGGTTCGTCCGACCGGTCCGACCCGCGCGCCCGTTGACCCGACCCGTTGACCGACGACCGTTGACCGTTGACTTTGACCGTTAACCGTTGACCCAAAAAAAAAAAAAAAAAAAAAAAAAGGAATTTGTTTTCTTTTTCAGTCATGCCTATGTGGATTATAAGTAATCCATTTTTAATTATGCATTTGTTGTATGAATTTTGGAAAATTATGTATTTTCTCTTATATTAATTATGGATTATAAGTGATCCATTTTTAATTCTGCATTTGTTGCAAGAATTATGATGCGTTATGCAAAGATACCTGCAATCCCGAGAACTGACGAGGGAAATGCAAGACTTAAGAGGCGATGATGAGTTAGGCGATTATCGGTGGCATGATGGTGATTTAGTATCGCGTGGTCAAGTCAATCGGATGATACGGGAAATCATCGGAATGGTTATCTTATGCCGGATTTTCGAAGGTGCCGGCTTTGATGAACACTCTTCCACCCGAATGGCAAGCAGTGTTGGATCGGCTATGGGAGGTCAACATGGTCCCGGGTTATAGGAGGTGGTGGAAGCTTTTGTAAGAGAGCACTATAGGATTGAGTTGGCCAAAACTTCAACCCTTAGATTGAGCGCCACATGGCGCCGAGTGAATGCGCCTTGGAGGCGACATGAAAGCTCTTCAAAAGTTTTTCCATGGTTGGCAAATGTGCCTTCGGTTTTCTCAGATGTTTTGATTGATAGATTAGAAGGGACATTCCCTATTTATTTCTTTGATTAATTTTGTAATGTTTACTACCTGATTGTTGTTGATGTAGCAACCGATATATTAGTTGTATCATGTGAAAGCATTGTTATTTTATTGAATGTTAAAATTTTTTATTTGCTTTTCTCTATTCTTTACAGTTCTTCTTTGTGGGTAGTAATAGAAGTTTTTGTAACTTCATAGAATTTATTTGCATAAGATAATTATATTAATAATAATTTTAAGTTAGGATTTTTGGAGGATGATTGGAAACATAGTGACCTTTTGATTCCGAAGCCTTACTTGAAATTATTTATTAATATGATGGGTCTATGCAAATAGGGATGCATAAATGATAGGCATTAATTATTCGTGCATGTATGTCGATGTGTTGAACGATGGTTCAGCAACTAAGAATGTAATTGCTGATATGAACGGCAACAATTGTGAAATATTGAATATGAAGATTCAATATGTGCTGAAAAAGCAAGAAGCACTAGAAGCTCTTGACCATGTTATGGAAAATCTTAAGGATGCCATGCGCCACCTTGAGCTGGTAGAGGACCGCTTGACGGCATTTGAGCCGAAAATAGATATTTTCAATGCTGGTTCTAGCTCAGAAAGGGCTTTGAGCTCTAAACGCAAACGTATTGATTCGTTCAATATGTAGGAATGCAAAGGATCAAGTCCTTATTGCAAGAAATCAAGAATTAACCAACAAGAGAGAGGAAAGCGTCCTCAAGTGAAGAAAATGTCAAGAGTGATGTGTTACAATTGTGACAAGAGAAGTCACTATGCTCGCGACTATCGTGAGCCAAAGAAGGAATGCACCTCTTGTACATTTAAGAACTTTGCTTATGTGTCAAGTTCTGCATTATAGGCTGAATCCAATCCTTTGTGGAATGTAGATTCAGGAGCGACAGACCATGTAGCAAAGGATAGAGGATCCTTTGTGGAATTCCGACAGTACCAAGCTGGGCCCGAGTGGATCCATATCGGAAACAACTCTAGAGTTGATGTAAAGGGATTGGCACCTGCCAATTGAACATGCATGGTGAACGCATCTTGATGTTCTATATGCTCTGGAGATTCGTCGAAATTTAGTGTCTGTCTTAGTGTTGGTTAAGCTTGTTTTTAGTGTGAACTTCCATAATAGAGGTGTAGATCTGTGTTCAGATACAAACTACTATGGTTGTGGTCACTTACTAAATGGTTTTATTGTACTAAATGTTGACTGTGATGATGTCAATATGTTATCCCCTTGTTTCACGTCTTCTATCTTATATGATAATGATGTGAATATGATGGCATGCTAGACTTGGTCATATGGGCCAACGACATATGAAAAGACTAGCCAAAAATGGCTTGTTGGGCAATATTGAAAAAGTTGATTTGTCCATATGTGAGCATTGCCTAGTAGGGAAAATGACAAGGAGACCATTTGGAAAAGGTAAAAGAGCTGAATTTCCTCGCATTTAATCCATTTGGACATCTGTGGTTCCATGAATGTGAGAGGAAGGCAAGGGGCTGTTTGTTTCATCAATTTTATAGATGATTCTACTTGATTCGGATATGTCTATTTGATTTCTCATAAATCTGAAGCATAAGTTGTTTTAGAAGGTTTATGAACCTGGTATAAAATCAATTAGACAGGAAAATAAAGGTATTTAGATCCGATCAAGGTTAAGAATATTTATCTGATAAGTTCAGAAAATTATGTGATGAAAAAGGAATAGAAAGATAGTTGTCTATTCCATATACTCCTCAACAAAATGGTGTTGCGGAGAGAAGAAACAGAACCCTACTGGAATGTTTAGGTCCATGATGGCGCATGCTAACTTACCCATCACTTTTTGGAGTGATGTGTTGTTAACTGCTGCCAATATACTTAACCGGATGCCTTCCAAATCAGTTATTTCCACTTCATATGAGTTATGGACAGTTAGAAAACCGGACTTAAGTTTTCTTAAGCCATGGGGTTGTGCTGTCTATATTCATGAGTCCTCTCACAAGTTTGGGAAATTGGGTCCCAAAGAAAATAAGAGTATTTTCATGAGATACTGTGAACACTAAAAAATGTATGTGTTCATAGGTGAGCAGGAAAGTGGGAGTATAACTGAATTTGAATCATGGGATGTCACGTCCTTAGTGGATGAATTTTCTAAGAAGGGCAAAATAAGGGAAAATAACTCCCTATTTGAAACCTTGGATTAAGATAATGATGTCAGTGGAGTTTGTCCAAGTGGGAGTAGTATGAGATGTAATGAATTGAATTCAACTCATTCTCAATTGCAACCACCTGATGTGACGACATCATCATTACCTAATCCAAGTGGAAGCATGATGGGGAATGATGTGCTAAGTGTACAATCTCCCATACGGTGAACAAGTCGCCAAAGTATTCCCGGTCGATGTTTTGACATTGAAAGGGAAACTTTTATGGTTGCTCCACAAGATGAGGATGGGCCAATAAATATTAATGAGGCTCTAAATTGCCCTAATAAGGAAAAATGGATTCATGCAATGAAAGAGGAAATGGAGTCAATGAAATCAAACCAAAGTCTGGGAACTGGTTGATCTTCCAAAAGGGATGCAGAGCTATTGGAAACAAGTGGGTTCTCAAAATAAAGCAAAAGGCTGATGGCTCAATAGAAAGGCATAAGGCTCGCCTTGTGGCGAATGGGTATAATCAACAGGAAGAAATTGATTATGAAAATACATTTTCTCCTATAGTGAGATTTACCTTGATTCGCATTATTCTGGCAATAGTGACTAGTATGGATCTTGAGTTACATCAAATGGATGTAAAGACTGCTTTCCTCAATGGAGAATTAGAGGAAGGAACATATATGGAACTACCTGCTGGTTTCATAGTGAAAGGCCAAGAAGAAAAGGTATGTTGACTTTGGGGGTCGATATATGGCCTTAAGCAGTCATCGAGACAAAGGTATATACGTTTTCATAATGCCATAATGGCATATGACTTTGCAATGATTGACGAGGATCATTGTGTATATATCAAAAGATCCAATGATCAATTTGTGATCATATCATTATATGTTGATGATATACTAATTGTCGGAAGTAATATGGAGTTTGTTAATACTGTGAAGAATTCGTTGTTTTCCAACTTTGAGATGAAAGACATGGGTGATGTTGCATACATTCTTGGAATTAAGATTTCAAGATTGTAAGCCCATAGACACTCCTATTACAAAAGGTGAAGGGTTGAGCCATAGTCTGTGTCCAAAGACTCCACAAGAGAAGGAACAAATGAAACATGTTCCTTATGCTAGTGCTGTTGGAAGCTTGATGTATGCTATGATGTATACAACACCCGACATATGCTTTACAGTCAGAATGGTGACCAGATACCTATCCAATCCAGGTCAAGCACATTGGAAAGCCGTTAAGAAAATACTAAGGTATCTAAAGGGGACTGTTGATCATACGTTGAGTTATTAAGGAAAGGATCTCGCAACTCAAAGGCTATTTTAATGCGATTGGAGAGGAGATTTAAATGAAAGGAAATCTACCTCTGGATTTGTTTTCTTACCGAATAATAGCACCATATGTTGGAGCGTAAGAAACAAAAGTGTATAGCCTTGTCCACGATGTAAGTTGAGTTCGTGGCATTATCGGCGAGTGTAAGAAAGTGTTTGGCTTAAGAGATTTTTGGATCATTTAGGTATTATTAGAAGTGCTGCAGATTTATTGTTGGTTAACTGTGGTAGCCAAGCAGCAAAAAGCGTATACCAAAGATCCAAAATATCATGGCAAGACCGAACATATAGATACCAAGTAGAATCTTGTCAAGGATATGGTTGCACGAAAGGATGTGAACTTAAAGTACATACTACGCATAGAATGGTAGCAGATCCTATGACAAAGCCAATACCTAGAGATGTGTTTTGTGGCCATATGAAATCTCTAGGATTGCGTAGACCGATGTACTGAATATTGTATTTTCCCTAAGTGTTCACAATTTGATGAATTTGTGTTTTCATCATTAATGCCTATGAATCTTTGTTTGATCTTTATGCATCTTAATGCTTAGTGCATTACTTTAAGTTGAGAAGTATGTCGGACAGATATAAGATTAGCCCACTCACACGGGTAATCGCCTCTATTTACTATGTGATAAATAGAGATGAGACAGTATTTAAGCTTATTATCTAGGTGATAATCGAGAGCTCAAGCTCAAAATACGCATGTCGCCTTAACTAAGTGTTAAGATGAGAACATAATACTTGTGATGTCCGAAAGTAAAATACCCCACATATTTTACTTTATCTGTCTATGATGCCAGATGTGAGTTCTGATGAATTTTGTGATTGAGTAGATACGTGAACTCAAGTTAGACATTGGGTATGTCTGAACTATCATCTGTACGGTATTGAAAGGTGTAGACATATGCTCCATGGGAAATGAGTTAATACCGTAATACGTATTTCATACTACGTATGCATGAGACGACCAATAAGAGTGACAAAAGTTTGATCTCAACTTTTATGTCGTGTGAGACTCTTGAGGAAGAGAGTTCCTCAATTTTGAAGTCCCCTTAGGACTCTTACTTATTCTCAAGATTTCTATTTAGTGTTTGCTATCTTAGTGTGTTGCCAATGGTCATGAGATGATTCGATCTAATGGGGCATTTCTAGAAAAGCAAGCTGGACTGAAATTAAGAGTTTGAAGGAAAGAGGAAGATCGATTTTGGAGAATCACATTGTAGTTTTGTATTCACCGGTTAACCAATTATGATTTGTCTTTGTGATAATCATAATTGTGAATACAATATATATATCATTATTTACAAGAGATCAAGAGAGATATAAATGTGATCGATCGATCTAGGGTACTTGCATACTAAATCTACTCGGAGTGTGATGCCCATTATGAGCTGCTATATATTCCTAATGAGATGTATGGCAACGAGCTCTCAAAGTATCTTTGTCGCACGGATTATTCACCGGTATGAATGTTGAAGAGAGGAAAAGAGGATTCATTCGGCCCACCATGTTAAGTGAGAGTCTATGATGGATTTTTCTCTGATGGGGCTGAGTAGGGCCTGTCCGCCCATGTTGGTTTTGCACCACCATGTGCGAGTGGGAGATGATGGATTTATGAGATGGGCTTAAGGCCCATCCGCTCAAGTTGGGCCCAAAAGGGCCCGGCCCACGGGAATAGGGCCCATGGAGGGGGAAGGTATAAAAGGAAGGAGAGAGAGAGAGAAGACACCTCTTGGCATAACGAACATAACGTACGTTCCTTTCCCTTTCTTTTTCTCCCAAACGCTCAAGGCGACGCCGTTTCCCTTTGAAGGCGAATTGACATCATCGGGGCCAGAATTTCTTCCTCTTCTTCAGCGTTAGTGTTTAATCTGTGGCTAACAAGGTACGCTCGAATCCGTGGTGTGCTTTACGATCGGTGATGCGTGTTTTCCCGGGCTTCGTCTTCCGCATTGATTTAGGGGTTCGATTTGGTGTCGAATCCGGTTTTCGGGGATCAGTCATTCCCAACAGGGAGAAAAGGTTTTTTGTTGCCGGAAAATCTCTATGTTCTTAGTCAAGCCTAAACTGCAATCTCTCCGCAATACCACATCATAATTTGGTGTGATAGTGCAAATAAAGGCCATGAGGCATGATATCTACACCTCCCTCGAGAAGCAAAATGGACTTACAGCACTGTTGATCGGCTACTAGAGAAAAAATGACTGGAGACGAGCAAGAGCTAGGGCGTGGTATCAAGAAATGGATCCTGATCCGCGAACATTGTATTGAGCCAGGCATGGAATCACCATCATTATACCGGGGGCTTTTGCGAAATGAACAGGGCCGGCATCATCATAATGGATAAACGTCGACATGTAAATTAACGTATGGGCAAAATTGCGAATTTCTGTGGAAGCATTTGTTGCTTTCACTCGATTCCAAACGAACGATCCTCACGTATAACAATAACTCATAATATCTCGCGATTCCCCACCGAAAAAAGAAGTGTTGAATGCAACAAGGAACCACCAAACGTACGAGGATTGTGTCAAGACTCATCTTGATGTGACCAAGAGGCCGAGACAACGCGATGACAAGCAAGAAATGACCTAAGACGGCGACTGACTCCAAGGCAGAAAGAGAACAAAGACGTACGTTACCGAGAGAGAGAGAGAGTTTTAGGGTTCATTGTCCATCGATTTCACAGCAGAGATTCGATCAAAGTCAACCCATGAACGGACGTAGGAACGATGCAGTCGTGCTCATCCCCATTTAAACAAGTATTTCGTCCAGCACTTCCCGGCCGACCAGTGTCGAACCAACTCGGTCCGAGGTTAGGTTTCGGTTTAGGTTTAGGTTTTAGGTACGACTTTATGACTAATTTCGAGGGCTACGCTGCATTAAATAGCAATATACACGTGGATATACACATCGATATATTCGGTTGCTTGTAGGAGTTATCCTGGTATTTGAACTTTCGTGTGCTTTTGATTTGGACAAGAAACGGGGCAACAAGATTGAGAGCGAAAGAGAGGGTACAGGTTTAGGAAATGAAGAGACCATCAATTATGTCTTTACTAGTTGATTTCAGCCGTCTTTTGTGTGAAAATAAAGAGTGAAAACGTTTATCGAATCAGGCATGCCAACTACAACCCTTTAAAAGTTCAAATTTAAAATTGACCGAAATAGGCATATGATGGAGAATTTAGAGAAGAAAAATTTAAATACCGTTTGCTTTTTCATGGATTCGATTATGATTAGATTGTGTGAATTTTTGTTGTCATGTCCTCTAAATGACATTTTAATTCAATCCAAATGGCTAGTTAAAACTCAAGACTATTTATACTTATCCATTATGTGGATTCTATTTTTATGACTAAATTAAAATCAATGCCATCTTTCTTTGATGTCCAAAGTTAGAGTAAATACATGAACAATAAAAAGATAAATATCTCATTCTGAAATATATGTATACCGGATTATTTATAGTGTTCAAGAAGAAAAATATAATAGGCCATATCTAAAGTAGCCATAACTTATTAATCTTATTCTTGCTTGAATTAATTATTTCTTTGTTCATTTCAATATTTTGATGTACTAAATTTTAAAAATAATTTTAGATCTACCAACTAATTTATTATTCTAGTACCAGATGTCTTTATTTTTTGCCATTCTACTTTATTCTCATTTGAGTGGATTTCTTCATCCGAATAAATTTTCCCATCCCAAAAACTAAATTCACTATTCAAGAATGGATCAAAATGACAAATTCCCTTTGATTAATTTTTCATACAGTTTAGCTTTTAAATTGATATGCATTTCGTTTTCCCTTTCTAATAGTAAAATTAAATTCAATTCGAGATATTGTTTGATACTTATAATTTGCCTAATTTGACCGTAACCTTTTCCCATTGCGTGAGTTTTGGAATAGTTACGTGATTCAACGAAAATCTGCATGGACAGTTCCTGTTAGTTTTGCACAATGTCGAGTTGTCAACTATGCTTGTTTGGAATATTAAGAGAAAAAAAAAAGAAAGTCTCTTTTGATGTGATGAATTGACATGGGAAACTCCAAAAAAATTTAATGGAAAATCACTAAGCTATTACTATCGATATAACCAAGGGTCTCCTCGAATTTTCATGACTATTTGTCACTATACATATAAGCGTGGATTAGTGCAATTTTTATTTTGCTAGAGTTTAGGAAATGGTACGAAAATGTTAAAAATTTATGGCGTCTCTTCCTTGTAACTCATGACTTAATCACTTTTTCATTCACATAAAGAAGAGACTTGAATATCTTTCTCTCCTTCTTATTCTCCTCCTCCTTCTTTTGTCATCGCGTTCATAAAGCATCATGCTTTATACACCATATCATACCATATGAAAAGGGCAAGTAAAAAGTCAAACTGCACAACACAACGTCCCCTATAATAGAAACAAGAAATTGTATTCCTACGAGTGCCCAAAAATAACCCTAATAATGGTCCAGATATTTTTTGATTATGACATGCAAGGCGGTCACAATTATCTAGCACAATCGCATGTCGATGGATGCAAACGCTCTTTTGATGAGAGTTCGGATAAAAGATTGCGTTAATTACATCGTCATTTGTATAAATTATATAAACGACCATAAGCAAGCTTTCCTAAAGCTTGCACCAAACAATGAATATGTGCATGCTTAGAGAAAACTGGTGGACGGGTGTGCAGCCGATCGAATACATTAAGTTCCCCATAACTCAACTGATCTGATATACTTGTTTTAGGGTTTGACTATGATCAGCACGGCAATAAATAATGACCAATGGCAGTGACATGGTGAGGACTTATGCGTTCGTCATTTTCTGCTGCTTAATATTGAAAAGAAGTCAAATGGCGCGATGGCGACGTCAAACTGATATTATTTGCCAGAAGTAGAGAACTTAGACCCACCTCCTCGATGATGTGCAACGATGCTAATAATAATAATAAATGGCCGAACTGCATATGATGATAAATAATTTGATTAATGTTTGTTTTACGTGTCTGAGTCATCTGGAAGTTGCGGATTCCATTTATGCAATGAAAATAGAGCCCGGTTTCGTGAGCCTACAAAGCCATAGCGGGCGTCTCTATCTGAAAAACGGAAACAACCGTTTGCTCATCCTCCAAGCAAGACCTAAACTCCTCTACAGTCGTAGCTTCTCTCTTCATCTTCCTTCCCTGTCTATATATACTCTCTTCTGTCCAACTTCCACAAGCAAAATCCCCATTTTACTTTATTCTTTTTGGCTTTTTATGAAATTTTTGTCGAAGGTTCTGTTTTGAAACGAAGATCAGCTCACACTATAATCCCAACAAAGAAGAAGAAGAAGAAGAAGATATCTTTAAACAGTGAGGTTTGTCTTCTTTTTCAGACTATTCCTTCTGATCAACAATATTATGCATTAGTTATTGTTCCATATTCTTGCTTTCATATTTGCTTAAGCCTTCTCTGCAATTCTTTATTTTTTAGTGTCTGGAAATGAGAGAATTTAATGGTCTGTGAGAAATTTGGAAGCTTTTTGAGTCACCAACCTGCACAGTATAATTCACTTTTGATCATTTTTAAAGAAATGCATGGTCTTTAATGACATTTTATTTTACCTTCTGAATGTGTTCTTCTTAAGTTAAGTTTTGCACTCAAAGAATTTGTTCAAATTTATTAAAGATGGTTGTACTCACGAATCGTTCAATATCTGGTGGGTTTTCTGTTTGTGCGTAGGCCATTCCAAGTTGCATTGAAGAACGTATTTACCCGTGACAATGAGCAACTCCTTTCTTCCATCTTTACAATCTGAACTTTTCACCATAGGTAAACAAGAATTCTTTAATTCATGTTACTGTAGTTGATCTATATGCATCACAAAGTTTGCTCCTTTATTTGATTGCAACCGATGAAGGATCAAGACTTTGTCGCCAGTTCAGTTGAATCTTTCGTTTCAATCAGTTTCTTCCTGATATAAATTGTTTGCTATACTTGTTTGTTGATCTTCAGGAAACGAGTTTCGGATGTCGAATCTGGAAGTTTCTCCCCTGCTGGACAGCAAAATGTATTTGTCTTCTTTCTGTCGTTTACCTTAATAAAAAAAAAGAAAAAAAGAAAAAAAAGAGGAAGATTGATTATTTACTTAAATTTTGTATCCTCGTGTACACTTTTGATGACAGGAACATGCACAGCAATGGTGGATTCTATTTGCAGTCCAAAGCATTCAATGATGATTACTGGTTAAGAGGTGAAGATAATGTGGCAATTCCTGCTCAGCCCCTTAATGATCTTCAAACAGGTTTGATTTTTTTTCTCTTTGGTGATAAATTTTTTAATCTTTGCTCTAAAATTAAGGACAAGTCAAGTGATATAATATCGAGCAGCACACTCCTCAAAATTCATTTTTTCTCTCTCACTGTGCATCTAAGAAGAAATTAATGAATTTACCTTTTGAACTTGACAGGTTATGAGGACATCATATCAAGCTGTGATACAATCTATGAGCAGCCAAGAAAGAAGTTTTTGGTTCCACAAACTCCAAATGTATGCTATTTATCTCTTTGGTTATTTCGATTTAAGAAAGAATTAGTTCAGTTACAGCTCAGGATTTCAGAAGGTTAATGCGGTGTAAGTTGATTTTGGCACTGATTGTATGTTCGAGACAGAGAGGTTCAGTGTTTTGACTCGTGATTTGTCCCCAGGATTTGCAGGCCAATCACAACGAAAGGAAGCACCAATTAAACGGAAAAGAGTTCGTATCTGGAGAGGGCTTTAGCGTACCGCAGCTCAAAAGCATGCCTTTGAACGAGTGGAACAAGAACAAGAGGAAAAGAACCTTGTCTAATGAAGAACATCATGAAGTTAAAAATGGCTCGGTTAAGGCTCAGCGATGCAGGGTATTTTCTTTTCCTATTAGAAAAAGCTCATCAAACATGAGAAAATAGTATAGCTACATCAACCAATTACTATAGTTCACCAGAGAAATACTGATTGTTAACTTAACTAGTTATTTCTCAGTCATCGAGTGATTTATCAGTTAAAATTGTAGATGCAAATTCCAGTGAAGAGAAGTCAAAAGATAGGTGACAAAATTACAGCTCTACAAAAGCTGGTATCTCCATATGGCAAGGTCAGTTTGCATCTCATTGAGATAATTAGCAGCTTCTTTAAGAAGCACAAAATCATTGAATATTAGCTTCTATATGTCAATTGCTTTCCTTCACGTTTTCAAAAACATTTCAGACTGACACTGCTTCAGTACTCCAAGAAGCTTCCCTGTATATCAAGCTCCTTCAAGAGCAAATTCAGGTAATGAATGATCTTCATCTACCTTGTCCAAGTCCAAAGACTCAAAAAATCGGAGAAAGGAAAGGAGACCGACCCTTTTCATCCTGTTTTGAACCCCATTTATCCAGTCCTGTTCCAGATTACGCATGTCGATGAACTTCAAGTGAAAGCTGAATTTACCTGAAAAAAATCACTGATAATACTTCCTCATTTCTGTCGTGTTGCCTACAGAATCTATTCCAGATGCTAAGCAGCTCATATAGTAGCGTCAGAGCACTCCAACCACAGGTACACAATCTAGCATTCCTTAATTTTTCTGTAATATATTATAGAGCTTTAGTATCATCTGCTAGTTTCACAAATATTTTGTATGTACAACAATTATTTTAGTTTCAGCAAGAAAGTTATCTAAAAGAACTTTGGAGCACCCGATAGATTTTCTTCTAAAATTCTCTCTAATCTGATTGTGTTGTACTTTTCTTGCAGCCGTGCATTGATTTAGAGGTGAACGGGGAAAGGGAACTTGATTTGCGAAGCAGAGGACTCTGTTTGGTTCCGGTATCATCGGTTCAGGAAAAGTCGAAAGAGATCCATTCTGAAGCTAGTCGTACGATTTATCAAGGAAGTTGGTGAATTTGTTGTTACGAGACTTGTCCTCTAAACTTTTAAGCGTCACCCGCAGGAGATGCAGTTCCAAGAGAAAAATAGAACAGGTTTTTGATCGGTCAAACAACCTTTATTACTCTAGAGAGGATGAGAACAAGTTGAAGAGGGTCTAGGGTCTCTAGCTACCTTCTTAACTCATTGAGGCTTAGAGATACTTATGAGGGTAGATGGATGCATCTTTATTTGGTGATTGATTAAGCTTTCTTGTTTGCTCTCTCTCTCTCTATCTCTCACATGCGCGCGCATACATATCAAAAGAAGAAACAACGAAACAATGAATGAATTACATCTGAATCTCAGATCAACACCCGAATACATCTTATGTCGAAATAGGGTCAGAAACAGCAGACGGCTTTTAGATTTAGCATTCTAAAATGTCCGACATGAGATGCACCTACAGATAAAGCTATATCAATCTTCTTCATGGGGAACGCATCTCTTGTCACCGATCACGATTCAGAGTCTGTCCTTCCTTTCTATCTGCTCGCCATGAGTATTTCTCGCATATTTCTCTTGGAGGGCAGGGCGTCTTCTGTTTCCGACTCCAGAACTAATAACCAGCGACTCTGAACGAGGCAACTTCCACTTCAAGCTCTCCATCAATGCAGGACCAGTAGTTACTTCAGAAACGTTATGCAAGAGGTGAAGACTCAAATGCTTGACATTGCGCAGCAGGGTGAAGCATTTCGCCTTGGATTCCTTTAGGGTACAGACCGTGTAAGTATCATTGCAGGATTAATCCAGTTCAAATTAGCATAACATATCTCATTTTGGTTTGAGCATCATTAAAAAGATTGGAAAGCTGATAGGTTTGAACAGAAGTATTATTATTACCTCAATGTGGTTACAAACTAGTGAAAGTGGGTCACAACAGCCAAAGTATCTCAAGAACTGAATTGACTTCAGATAGCTCCACTTGGTCAGAGCGCCGAAATCCACCTCTAGTCTCGCGTCGACCAATCTTTTCGAGTCACGTGGACCAATGACCGGAATCTTCTACCTTCCTGACTTCGACTATGCACCAGTCCAATGTGATCTCCCACAGATTCCTGGCCGCTGTCGACTTGGTCTGAGGACCACTCTCCCCATGATAAACCTCCAGCCACTGCCGATGTATAGCTGAAGGACATGAGGCTCGGCGTTGAGATCACGCAGTTAGTACGGTGAAGAATGTCCGAAGCCTCGTAAGTCTCTAGCGTCTGTCTACAGATGCTGGAGTGCCAGAGCATCTGATCAACTTCACATGCTGAAGCGCAAGGCAACGCAACATCAACTCCTTCAAGACGCCATCTCACACATTGACTCTTTGCAGAACCATTTCTTCTGGGCAAGGCGGCCTCGCCTCGACGCGTCACGGGTGGTAGAGATGGCTCGCTTGCAGGGACAAGACGGTGTTGGACATCGAGTCCGGGCATAGGTGCGCGTGCCTCCTGTCGGGATAGACGACGATTCGGCCGAGCATTAGATGGAGACCCCCATCTCTATCCGCCTAGGCACGAGAGAAGCCAGTTCATGGCCCCTCGATATTGAAAGGCGACAAATCTTGATATTGGAGTGTGCGACCAACTCCTCATGAATGTCAGTTGATCAAACCCTGAGCCACGCCATCGGATGCATTATTAGTAACAAATTCGACGATGAAAACACATGGGAAAAAGATCGTTTTGGGGCAGATAACGTAATTGGTTTTCTCATAAGGAGTTGATATTCTACTTTACACGAAGATCCAAAATTTATCAGAGAGAATGCTAGCAAGGACAGATGTTAGAAATTAGCAGGACCCCATTCTCTTATAGTATACGAGCTGTGAACTCCACGAGAGTGATCCTCATATGTAAATTTTACAGGACCATGCTCCATGCACCTTCGACTACATCATTATCAGGTTGCGCAGCTCTACGGGAAAATTGTTACGTGAGCTCAGTACAAAAATTTGCATGTTGGGTGCGTCATTGCAAAATAGTACGTAAATAAAACTCGAGATTTAGGTGTAGATAATTTGGCTTGATCGGACCGACCGTACTTGACTCATCTCATAACTATAAAGATTCTCAATCTACACAATTGGTTTGCATTTATTTTATTTTTTTTTGGTAAGAAATTTTTTTTTATGTTCATTTATACCTTATTTTCTTTGTATTTTTATGTATTTGTATTTTAAGATTGAGAACAACAATTTTATGTGGACCATATGGGTAGGTCTTGATTGTTGAGGAAAATTCCCTTACTAGTTTTGATGATTAATAAAACTTTTGACTCTGATGAAAAGTTTTTCCAAGTGGAAACTCTGATGAGCATCATCAGACGTTACTCATTAGATTTAGAGAGTTAGACTATAAGTCTTAAAGTAATTCGTATCTTTGATATTTGATTATCATGATATTATTCTAGAAGACAATCCTTGTGCAACAGCCAGAAAATTGGTGGATTTCTTTCTATAATTAAGAGACTTATTTAAGAATGAACGATTATTGAATCCAATATCCTATGATGGATTTTAGCGAATCTTGGATGTATCAATCTTCAAAAGGAAAAATATTCTTTTCAAGTGAAGCACTCTACTCAAGGAAACTCTATCTATTGTATAGGTGGCAGAATTAACGAGAGACCTCAATCTCAACAACCTTGAAACTGCTGGATCTTCTGACAATATTCAAGACCAACGAGAAGGTTGGCTAAGGAAATGTCCAACAGTCGGCTTGGATTTAGAGGTTTATATAAGAAGGTCAAGAAGTCAAAAGGAAAAAAAGGCAGAAAGTTGAAATTTTAAAGTTTATAATTCCTAATTTTGAAGTGTTTTTCATTCATATAAATTAATTTCTAAGAGCTCTATTCTATAATCTTTTAAAGGTTAAGAGTGTGTGAGGAATTGTTCACACGAGCTTGAGTATTCGTTATTCAGATTTTGTAACCTCTGACAAATTGATCTAGTGAAATCCAGCTAATCGACTGTTAATATAGAAGAGTGGATGTAAACTTGCTAAAGCTCAAACGCTATAAGTTTTTGTATGAAATTTTTTATCCTATACTCTCTTTATTTTATCTATCTTAAGGACTGTTTGCACATTGGTAAGATCAGTTGTTCGGCTAGTGATTGGTAATTGTTCTTTTGCAATAACATTTTAAATTCTTTTTATTCTGCATTATCACCTATTCACTCCCTCCAGGTGATTCATCTAGTCCTAACATTAATCGCACATGCTTTTTGATGGGCAAAGTCTAGATGCTTGACGGGCCCATGAATTTGGGCATGTGTGGGCTTGAACAAGGCCATACGAAGATTGGGTCCATTCCCACAGATCAGATCAGGACCAGGCCCAGTAGGTCCTGAACTTCAAATTGCTAATAATCCCCCATAAAGAAACCTAACCAAGGGGTTACTTTTAAGCTGCTGATTGGTTGATTACGAACCATCCGCGTCATGCACATATTTGATCATTCTCACACTCTCAGGAGCATGCCAGAGGCTCTTTCTAGTTTTCAATTGCAAGCAACGCCATTGATTAAAAAAATAGTCCAAATCAAATGCTCGAAGCGTGTAGGTAAGAATAACCGTACTTCTGGCATTCGATAGAGGCAAAACAGAACTTGGAATTGTGGAGGCACATACGGATCCGTTCGATCAACCACATTTGCATATCATGACTTCTGTCTCTTTTAACCGTCCTCGCCTCTTACTAACATGATCTTACATGCAACCACCAGCCTTCCAAATAATAGATCAAGACGATATGCTTAGCCATGGCCCGTAGATTATTAGTCTAAGAGTGACTTTATAACTAATGACACTGCTTGATAATAACATGGTTCATCTGTTTGAAAAGAATCCTTTCTGTAATCTATGATGCTTTCTGTCGCTGACACGGTAAGGGCCCATAAAAAAAAATTACAGGGGGTACGATAGATCAAATATAAATGTGGAAGGACACTCAATTTGCATTTCCAGTAATTTCATAAGTGCAAAGATGCAAATCTCAATCGAAGAAATCATCGCATTGATTATTGTACTAGTGAGGGAGCCAAAAGGTCTTGACACCATCTATAAGAACCAATGAGATACCTTTTCATTTTTCTTGCGTGAGTAAGCCTATGCATGGGGCCACAAAAATAAAACCTAAACCCAGTCACAAACTTTCTATCCTAAGCTAACTAAATCGACTAAAACTTCAAATATGCAGTAACTGTGAGATACCGTAATGGCTACTTACATTTATCTAGTCCTGTGCATGTCCTCTATATTCAGTGTGCTTCCTATGTCCCTATGTTAGCATCCACCATGCAGCGGTGTGATATGTCTTGAAGCTTGTTCCAAGGGTCACCAATCCACCAGTTGATGCGAATTAAAGCATGGCCTTCAACAGGAACCAAAGTTGCTAAAATTCAGCAACATCCTAATTCACCAACCTGTTACCTTATAATGGTTGAGAGAAACTCCGAATCAGCTTCAATGCCCTTTTCTTCAGCTGCTCTAAGGACAGAGCTTGCATCCTTTTCACTCTTCGTTGAAATAAGGAAGGAGTTCCACAGTTTAACAGAGAATGGATATACAGATAAGGCTCTCTTATAGAACCCATCTAAG
This sequence comes from Eucalyptus paniculata subsp. matutina, assembly GCA_017140255.1. NCBI lineage: Eukaryota > Viridiplantae > Streptophyta > Magnoliopsida > Myrtales > Myrtaceae > Eucalyptus > Eucalyptus paniculata. The sequence goes on from CM029441.1 coordinate 39,633,880, forward strand.
ATGGCGTCGATACCTGCAATATCTTCCAAAATACCAGCTGCTTCTGCCCATGCATACTCTGGTGCTACTGGAACAGCATGAGAAATTGTGCTTACCAAGACAGAACTTGCCCAGAACAAGAGACTGGCAGAGGTGACAGCTGAGGACTTATAGTCCCTTTTAATTAGCTTACAGACTGAAATACCCAGCGGATAATTTGACAGTGAAATTTCCAGCATGGCTTCGACAAAGTCCACTAGATGATTGGGCTTATCAAACACTTGAGGCAAAAGAGAGGGGCCGCACCATGCCTCAGGACTATGTTCACAAGTGAAAAATTAGAGGAAACAGGACATAAGATATTCTTAATCAGCTGCTGAACCCTGGTTCTTTTGATATCTCCTATGAACTTTCTAGGCAATGTCTCACTGATGGGAAAAGCTCGAGGATCATTTACGTAAACCCTCATATAGTCAAGTATCCCACTAATTTGAGCACCCTCCTTTGCAAATGCCTCATCCATTAGCAGAAACTTGGCATGCTCTCTTACACAAAGCTTGTAGTTCTCAGGAGTTGCAACATGTAGAGCCTTGTCAATTGCTATACGAGCCTCTGCAAGTTGCTTCTGCAACAACTTGTTCAAAGAAAGATTAAGTAATCCAAAAATCTCATCCAGCTGACCATAACTAGATGCTGCAGCCTGCCTATCTGCTTGAGAAGCAATCCTCAGAAAGGAACATGAATTATCTTGATCCATCCCGGTCACACCTTCATCATGGGGATATCTGACTTGCCAAGCAGAGAGAAACCAACGATCCATGATGTCTTTCGCATGGTCCTGTCTTCCATTCTGCAAAGCATATTCAGCAAATTGATTCCAGATGCAATGCAAGCCCGGAGCTTCTCTTGGCCACTTACTAAGTGCATTCTCAAAACCTGATAAACTCAAATCCTCAAAATCACACTCCCCTGCCCGTGCAGATAGGAGTAGTAGTTCTAAGCTGGATGGATACATTTTCTCAAATCTCTGCAAGAAATACTTATCGCAGTTTGAGCCTTCGAGTACCAATGTACATCTAAAATGGTTCACAGCGAAATGCTGAGTTAATCTGGTATTGGCGTCATCTGCCAGTGATGCCTCGGTGATGTCACAACGTATTGCGAAATCCAAAAGGTCAAAAGCTCTCTGCCGGTCATCCTCTCTCAGATGAACAGAGGGCCAATCAATTAAGAGGAGCTCTTTCTCACATTCAAACTGCTGTACTATAGCATCAGGAAGTTTCCTGTAAATAACTAAGTACACACAACAAATCCAGAAGATGCATTTGTCAGCAATTGTTAAGTGTGAGATGATATTAGAAAGCAACAAAGTAAACCGTTCATCAGAGTTTTCTGCACTCGGCAGGGTTTCGCAGATCATCTCTATGGCCTTGTCCACCCTTCCACACAAGCACAAGCAGTTCACCATCTGCAGGAATAAATCCAAGATGCACATACTGGCATGACCATTAGAAGCAGATGAATGGTGACAAAGTGCCAGTAAAGCATCCTCATATGCATGAAGTCGATCCTCAAGCTTGCTACGACTATTGATGTACATCAGCCAGAGTTCATAAGATCCTTGGTTATGCTTGACCTGAAAGAAAACAGATTTGTATGTCTCTAAGGAAATATCATCACATTTGTTTCTGATATTAAGGAGGATTAGTGAAGTGGCATAAAAGCGCAAGAATGAAACAGTGCATGATAAAAAGTTGGGGGAGAAAAATGGGGAGAAGATAGACAATCTGTCATTTATAATAACTATTTAAGCACATAAGTCTGAAAAAGCGTACTTCCACTCTCTAATCCTTCAACCAGAGGAAAGAGAACAGTCCTCACACAATAACATTAGCATGACAGATGAACTTCCTATAATAGTACTCCAAGTCTCATAAGTGGGAGTGATCCCTGGTAAGTGTATGTACGTAAGTTCCAAACAAGAGACTTGTAATAACTCAAAGGCAGACAGATTAGATAATGCTGTCTCATCTTAAACTAATCAGGAATCTGCCGAACATACCGCAATGTAATACATGTCATCCTTTCCAACTGTCTTCATCTCGCTATAATAAATGACAAGGTACACGCTCCAAAGAACCACAGAAGCTGGATCAGCCTCAAGTTCACGTGACAACAGAGTGAGAGCCTGGGAAATGCCAACCTTTAAAGACGAGAAAGATCAATTATTTCAGCCTTAATAACAATTCCTATTAAGAATGTATAGAATCTGGCACAATCTAGCTCCTCTTTTGAACTTATTTTTTTAGCTGTCTGGAAGATAAGGGGTGAAAAATAGGGATGCAAGCAGGAAGAAGAATGTTGCTGATACTCCGCACTGAAGAAGCAGAAGTACCTTTTTCTTTCTCTCTAGTTTATTACCATCCAGATTCAAAAGAAGAAGAGCCAATTCCAGGGGTTGACCATCAATTGAGGCTTGGTTTAATAGGTTCTAAAAATATATCATAAAGGGAGGAAAGAAAACAAAAATGAGTAATCACAAGCTAAGATAATCATAAACAAACAAGAAACTTAATATTCCATGAAGGTGGTTCCATCATATATACACAAGGTCAAATTATATTGAAACAGACAAAAATTTAACAAGTGAATGATCAATGGGAAAGAAAGAACTAAATTAAACAAAATTTAAGCACTGATAGCTTAGAATTCAATAAAAATAAAAATAAAAACCAAGTGTACTGAAATATAATATCCAACTGTCCAACCTCACTCCTTTAAAAAATGTTACCCTACAAACAAGCAAAACTTATGATTGCTACGACAAAATTGCATACAGTAAGGTAACTCCATGAATCTTGAAAAAGAATGAGCTTCATTGCACTTACTAGTTGATCAATCAAAATAATTAACCACCCAATAACACCTCCGCCGTCAGTGTTTGACAACTAAGTTATTAAAAACCACAAAACAGGAAAAGTCATAACAGGGCAAGCATCAGGCATAATTGTAAGTCAATCAAATAAAAGAAAATGTAAGACAAACCAAGCCATCATTTCTATTCCGGAAGAATGAGGATTGTCTGCTCTGACATCCACTGATTTCAATACGCCCATCACTATTTTGCAGAACTGAATCATCCATTTGTTGTAATTGTTTAGGGAGACTCGGTATAGCTAAGGAGATACTAAAACATTTTCGCCAGCATTGACCAATATTCTGGGTAACAACTGCTTCATATGAATGTGAATCAGCCTTCAGAATATCTAATCCAACTACATAAGTTGGAGAACAACACTTTGAACAACTTGTCGGAACAGCCCATCTTTTTGCACTTGATGTTGATTCAATGTGGCGATCTGCAATTTTCAAGAAATTTTAGAATATCTGCAACTTTTGCATCAGCAAAGTAAAGCAAGCTTTTGATAAAAAAATTTCAAAAACATCATGAAGAGTACCATGCCATTACCGTTAGCATCTCTACACAGGTTCTGATGCATTTTTTCATCTGAACAGTCCTTAATATGTTGCCATGGACATTCGTCATTGTTGCACTTTCCTCGAAGCTCATACATGCAAAGTGGCCAAAGTGGATCCACAGCAACATTGCAGGAATAGCAGGCAGTGTCTTTTGAAAGTAGATCCCCACCAGTCTCATCAGATGAGCTAGTTAATGAATAATTTGAAACTCCCTCATCATTACGCACATCATACATGTGCCTTTTCTGCTGAGATCTACTTAATTTGAATGAAGATACGTCTTTGACATGATAAAATGCACTCCTTATGATAGAAGCTGAATTGTCCAGAGACAATCTGCTTTCACCTTCTTGGACAACCTCATGCGGGTGTCCCTCTAGCCTGTTAGCGCCTGCATCATGGAACAACATATCAAATGATAAAGCAACAGAATTTTCAATCATTACTACACATCCATGTGTGAATATATACTTATAAACATGTCAATTAAAAAAGGGTAAAGCTCATTAACCCATAAATTTCTGCTGTCTCCTTGTCTACAAAGGAAGTAGAGCATAGATCAATAAAAACAACCAAAACTATGCCAAGAAAAAGATTGGATCATAGACTCCACAGTATTCTTATTTCTACATATCACTACGATACAGTATCTAGATGCCTCAACCATATTCTAGCATTGAGAGTCAGTCCTGGACAAAGAGACAAAATTATCTCAACTTCCCCACTCTTTCTATTATCAAATTCTATATAAACAGTGGTAGGATAATCATGAAGTATGGCCCAAATAAAAATTATGAAGCAAGCACATGAACCATTCTACATAAGCACTCAAATATTCTACTAGAAAAACGAAATAAAGCTAAAACATTTTTCGCCAAGAACACTGACCCTGAAGATCTGCATGCCTAACTCTCTCTGCATCATAGAACGGTGCACTCCAGTTACTTGCATGGGTTTTCTCACTTCCAGCATCGCTTTCGGATCCTTGTTCAATGGCACCCTCCACACCACACAAATCTTTTCGATGCTGTGAACTTTTGGTCGCCAACCGTGCAACTAGTTCTGATCTTAAAGTTGCTTCACGGAGTAGAAATTCACGAGAGCTATCATCAGAGATCTTTGTACTAACATCATTGGTCATGCTCTCATGCCTTTCCCCAGCTTTTTGAGCCTCTCTCTGGGATCCTTGTTTGGATTGAACAAAATCATGGCCAAATGGAAGATCCACATCTTCTTCGTCGGCTAACCTATTTTGACCAATTAAGGGAGAAGATTCCTCATTAGCAACTCTCCTGCCCTTGTGGGACATTGGCTCTGATGTGCTAGCATCTGGCTCACTGCATTGCTCTGAGCCATTCACAAGAAGATGAGAGGAATCACCGGGAACACCATCCAGGCATCCAATATTGGATGCGTATCCTGGTTGATTAGATTGATCACATTCTTCCGGCATAATATGGTCGGATGAGGGCACTGAATTCACATTCAGAATCAGATCATCTGAGGATTTCACCTGAACTCCCAAATGCTTGTTATGGAAGGAGGACCAAAATACGCTTGGATCATCTATAATAAAAGATTGCAATCGTGATGAATACAATTCTCTTTGATGATACAGGTGAGCACACTTGGCATTAGCCTCAATCAAAGTCCTTTGAGCTTTACGATAAGCTTTAAGAGCATTTCTTTCTTCAATCTCGCATCTCCGCCTCTGTTCTTGAGCTTCCTCAAGTTTCTTGTCTAAAGACTCCTCTATCTCGATGAGGGTCTGCATTTCCTTGATGCCAGGTTTTGGCCCATTTGCATCATCCAAATTACTCAACACGCTCATCTTCTTCCCAGTTCCCTAAAGCAATATTAAGAAAATCAAAGAATAATGGAAAGGAAAAATCAGTCATATTTAGCTGCATAGATGCCTCAACTGGTGATCTAGAATCACATCTACCTCTACTGAGTTTTTTAAGGACGCTTCAACTGCATGATCCCCAGTCAAAACTTCCTCGTCTTTGCTGCTTCTCAATAATTCAGGTTCCCTTCTAATTTCATTTGGGTCAGAACCCATCATATTTCTTCCATTACTTATCATTAGATGGTTTGTCTCCATTCCAGTCTGCAGAGCCAATTTTAAAAACTTTAGAGAAAAGGTGATACTGGTTCCTTATATAGGGTAAAATAGTATAAAAAGTCAAATATCGAAGATTGCGCCAAAAATTCAGGAAATATATATAACTAAGCAGCAAACCGTGAAATTATATCGAGAATAATAACATTTTTTATTAAAGTGCGAAGCCTCCTTAAAACATAGAAAAATTTCTACTTTCTGTCCTTGTACTTTCAATATTTTTCTAATCAGGTCTCTTTAATTTCAAGTCCTGCTTAATGTAATCTATTCCCTCCAATACAATATCCAATGAAGTCCAGCTAGCATGGCTGTCAAAAGACATCGGATTGTAACATGGATTAGATATTGCCTACATAAATACACACCATGAATAGTGAATTGATGAAGGCATAAAAAACAAATTAAAAGAATTAATCCATTCACTATGGCCCACAGTAGGTGTCCACGTAGGCTATATTTGGTTCAACTTACACTCCAGCTTCCTTTGACGGTCGCGTCAATTGGATTTGGTTAAATTTGTGCCCGAGAGACTTGATTAGACAAGTGTAAGTGAAGGACTTGTTTAAAATTGAAAGCAACGGACTTGAATAGAAAAGTAGAGAAAGCACAAAGACGAAAAGTACAATTTTCCTTACAATATGATATTCTGAGAGAAGAGTATCAATGATGCATTGCAAACAGATTGATGGAAGATTCTCATAAGCAAGAGTTCTTTAAAAGGAATTTAAAAACGGCATGTCCCCATGACTGAAAGAAAACATAGAGACATTCAAATTAAACTTGCAATCAGCATTATGAGGGGGCAAAGATGAAAAGGGCAGAGTGGTAATGTTATATTTCAAGGACCTCCTAGGTTTTGACTGGCTCTGAGTTCTGAACTTAAGCAGAATCATAAACTTACACCCATATTCTTTGTGAATGTGTTCTGGGTCATCCTAGTTAGCGGTGGATTTTGTTTTGAAAGAGAAAATTTGCTCACCATTCTGCTTGTCCTCTCAGGATGGTCGGCAACAGTAATACCTGGATGACAACCAACGTAAATCAAGGGTTAGTAGATCTCGTATAAGGATCTCGTACATTTTATAAATAAACAACCTTTACCACACCATGTAGGTTAGCTGAGGCCATTGCCACCCCTTCACTATCTTGTATTTCATATCTAGTGACATTTGGTTCAGTCACACTTGTGGAATGTGCTTTTGGAGCATGGTCAATCTTGTCCATCTTGCTGGTTTCCAACAACAGATCCTTTGGAGGTGGGCACAATTTAGCAGCGGCTGTCGCTTGATTGACACATCGCTGGGAATAGGAAGATAGACCAACCTTCAATCTTTTATGAGAGGGCTCTTTTGTGTCTAATTGTGGGAAGTCTACAGAACGTGGGAGGTCTGCAGAGGTCATGATGCTTATACCACCCGAATTCCTGTTTAGGTTAAGACTATAACTGTTTTTAGAAGAACCTAAAACTGGATGCTTGTTTTGTTGAGCTAACTTAAGCTTCAGCTCAGTTTCACGTTGAGCAATCTGCTGCCGCAAGTCCTGAAGTTCAAGTTTTCTTGAGCCTACGACATGATCAGATCCATGCTCCTGGCATTCCAATTTTTGGTTGAGCATACTCAAACTTCTTCCTGCACTTCCTTGCCCAATTGAAGGTGCAGAACCAATCCTGTTGTTTGCTCCCTGGACCTTCGTCTTTGGATGTATAAATGTACGACTCGCAGGCAATCTTTTGGACATCATTGGTTTTATGTCTTGCGTAGGATATCCCAACTTCTTCGATGTTTTCCGTGCCAAAATAGGTGGCTTCTGATTTCCATTCATACTAACTGTTTTAGCCTTATCTTCAGACCTCCTATCCTGTCTGCCCTCATCAGAATCACTGCTGCTCTCATCATCAAAGAAGCTTATAACAAGATTGCTGTTGGGCCCTGAGGAACCACCAGTTCCAGATCTACCAGACTTATGTCCAACTTGATTCATTCCAAGACTCTTCGCATGTTTGGTTTGTATAGATGGTCTGGTTGGAAACTCAATTGAAATTGCAGGAGGATCAGCAGCATCAACCTTGGCTGGTACGAAATTAATGGTAAATAGAAAAATGTCATGAAAGGAAAAAAAGAAAAAAAAAAAGATCAAGTAAAGGTTCAGACAAAACCCCAGAGTCAGAAGAGCAGAAGTGTTAAGCATCTCCAGGAAATGTGCAAGTACACATTAATTTTCAAAGACATTGATACCAGACAGCAACCCTGAGCACTCTATTCTAGATAAAACAAGGAGTACAAAGAAAATAAGAAGCCTTCTTGGTTTTAATGCAATGTAAGTCTATTTAAGCAGACACATTCGATTATGCTGCTGATTCAAAGGACCTGTAAGTTTATAGATAGGATGAGTAGAGGTTTTAAGTTGCATTACCAGGTCCAATGCATTTATCAACCGATAACAATAGAATTTCCCAAAATAAAATAAAATAATAATAATAATAATAATAATAATAATAATAATAATAATAATAATAATAATAATAATAATAATAAAATAACACTAAATCACTTGGTGGAAATTCCAAAAATCATAGTACACACAGTACATTTGGATTCCTTCCCTGATAAATATCCATGTCAAACATGGAGCCAAAAATATCCCATACACCATACTTCGACCAGCAAATGAGTCATTGTACAACAACACATCCCTCTATCACATATAACAACATTTACCATGGTTGCCTCGAGAAATTTCACTTCCAGAGAGAGCCTGATGGCTCCTAGCAGAAAGAAAAGCTCCAGTATCCAACTGCGCGGCAGTAGAATCAGCAGGTTCCTGAGCAAAATGTGTAATGGATCTCAAAAGCTGCTAAAAGAAGAAGCTGCACATCTTCACAATAAGGCAAACTAAGAACAAAAGCAAGATTCTCAGTCATCAATCAGCTTTTTAATCCAAAAGAGACATCAATTAGCTTTTCTCTTTAAAAGGAAAAGGAGGCTCTCATACATCGGCCAGTGACCTTAGAGATCATTCATAGGCTTGAGACCAAGTGGATCATGTGACGGTCAATTTCAGGATAGTGCCATAGTTCATGCACCGAAGCTTGATGCTCTTTCTTTTTCCGGGAAATCATCCTAATTCAAGTAAGTTCCCCAGGGTCGATTGCTTAGCCATTGCGCTATGTGGCTTTACACAAGGGAGACTTCTAGAAAGACTCATGTAACTCTTCCCGCACTCGCGAAGCCAAGACGATGAGTGAGAGCTCTCCCATTTCGATTTGACTACATCCTTAGACTATGCTATCCACTGAAAACCCAGTAATGTTTTCACGTTCAATTCCCTTTTACTGAATTTCCTTTCAAGGAATTTCGCTTCACGGTATGCGTATCTTCGTAATGGCTAGTCACAAACCACAAACCCCAAAGCAGAGAGGCCTACGTAAGAGCACTGCAGGCCACGAATTACTCAATCAATTCAACAGTCGGAGGTCGTTTTCATCGAAGAGTTAACTATATACCAACCGACAATCGCAAGCACACTTCAAATCAGCAGTAACCCCGACTCGCGATCCTCTCAACACCACAAAGCACTAAACCGCGTCCACTGCAGAGCCTCTAACCGCGTGACGACAGACCGAATCGAAGCGCACGAACGAATACGAAATGCAAGCGGAGGACACGAAGACCGGATGAGGTTCGAAGAGGAGGGAGGAAGGAAGGAGAAGATGAATACTTCGTCGTTGTCGGATGAGGAGACCTCGCCTTCTTCTCGGGCCTTGGGAGGTTTGGGTTTGAGTTGGGAGGTCGGAGCAATCGGAGGAGCTGATTGCGCCGTCGCCGCCGCCGACGACGATTTGGAGGTCGGTTCCTCCATTCTCTCTCTCTCTCTCTCTCTCTCTCGCTCGCTCGCTCGCTGGCTGCTGCGAAAAGGAAATGAATGACGAGAGGAATTGCGCAATCGTGGACAAGGGAGAAGGCGGAGACGATCCCGAATCCAATTTCCAAAAATGACCTCAGGTCGGTGCCTGTTTTACGGTGCGCGTGTGAAGCGGATATATATATAGGCAAATTCCACAACTTCATTGAATTTTATCCATTTGTTACCACGTCCTTTCCATGTATGAAGCGTGATTAATTAATTAATTGAACGGAACGGGCGTAGTTATAATATATATTCGAATTGAAGTTTTACTTGAAGTTGAAGGGTCGTTTGTTTAAAACATTATATAAACTTCAAATTTCACATGTTAGTATTTGTATGTTTTGAAAGTTTTAAAGTGTTTAAGAATAAAAGAGGCGAAATACGGATGCGGGAAGATTTTTAGAATTAATTCAAAGAGTGTCCGTCCAGACACGGTAATAACCACCAGAAGACGAGGGCAATAGCGGAACAATAATTTTTTTTGACCTTTTTTAACATACATATCTAGATTTTCTGGTTAAAATTAATACGCACGATATTATAAAAGGCGGAGAAGCCCAACCAACCGCGGGAGGGGCGGAACGCATGATGGCACACGTGTCGCGCTGTCAGTGGCCGACGGCCCCAGGAATGACGACATTCTCGACTCGGCGCGTGGGGGAATCGAACGGAACAAATCCCGCCTAGCCATCTTCCCTCCTCTCCTCGTGCATTTCGCATCTGCTGCAGAGCGCGACATCGCCGGAGCCGAACCGACGGAGCCGGAACCTCCCGTCCGATCGCCGGAGCGGAGATGTCCGCCTCCCTGGACATGAGCCTCGACGAGATCATCCGGCGCCGGCAGCGGTCCGGGGCGCGCGGCCCCGGCCCCGGCCCGCTCCGTCGTCCGCCGCCGCCGTACCGCGGCCCGCCCCGATCGGCGCCGTACTCTCCTCCGGTCCTTCGCCTGAGCTCTTCCGCGGTGCGTTTCGCTGACCGCTGCCTCGCATTTCGCTTTCTTGTTCCTCCTCCTTCTCCTTCCCGTTTTCCGTCGAGCGACGAGGTGTCGAACGTTTCCGGTTTTCGTCGTACTGGTCGGACTTGTGGTTTAGTCGGTCAGGTCGTCCAGAGGATGAGCGGTCGCCGCGGCGGCGTCGCGCTGTTGTTTCCGTGTTCTTAACTCCGTACGTCGTGCCAAGCGGTTAGTCTAAGCTCGATGAGTTATCGTCCTCGTTTGTTGGCTTAACTTTGGTTTTTCGCTCTTCTTTCGGATGACGAATGAATGCAGCTGATGGCGCCGGCCGCGCCGCCGGTTTGGCGGCAGGAGGGGCTGTTCGGTGGAGCGTCCGAGCCGGAGGCAGGCACGAAGCTGTATGTATCGAACTTAGATTACGACGTCACCAACGAGGATATAATGGTAATGATTTGTCCGGTTGAGTGTCTGTATTTTGCCTGAAACTATTCTCTACTGCGTTTCAATTTACTTGAGTTGCTAGACATCTGGAAATTAAGGCGGCACGGTGGTCTCTGCAGTTACTGTTCTCGGATGTTGGGGTTGTGGAAAGATGCGGAATCCACTATGATCGAAGCGGGAGATCCAAGGTATTTCTCTTTCGAAATACTCGGATGAAATATTGAATATTGTGAGAGTGATTTTTATAGGACTAGATTCTTTGTCCTGCATTATCTCACTTTTTCAAAACAGAAGACTTCCTGTTGAATTGCTGTATGAGCAAGTCTTTTCAAACAAAGGGCTGCCATGAGACTCTTCGAGTTTGGGACTTGGATGTAGCTGGTTTTAATTAATGGAATCATGAATCATCACTTGAACATTGTCATAGGGTGAAAGAGGCTTAGGCAAAACTTAAGTGGAAGTCTGAACCTTGATTTTGTCGTGTCTTTTAACTGGAGATTGTTATTGTAGGGAACCGCAGAAGTTATTTTCACACGGCATTCAGATGCTTTAGCAGCTATCAAGAGATACAACAATGTCCAACTTGATGGGAAGCCAATGAAAATCGAGATTGTTGGACTGAGGCTCTTTCCTCCTCCTCCTCCTCCTCCTCCTCTGCTTCCCCTTCCTCTTCCATATAGCAGTGTTGGAAGATTTCAGAGTGCCTATGCAAGGTATATAACTTTCTGTTAGTCTTCAAAAGCTTTGACAGAAACAATGGCCAGGAACATTGCCCATCCATTTTAGAATCTAAAATATCCTGACCTTGTGTACTGCTCATCCATTTTAAAATCTCAACTATTGTGACCTCATGTCATTTTTGATCTGATAGCCATTGATGCTGGCATTTACTTGCTATGTGGGTAGAGAGAAGGAAAAGTGATTGGAAGTTTGATCGATCTGATCTGAGCCTTAATGACTGGGAATTAGAGTATTGATGGTCGCTTGGGGACTACAGATTGTGAATATCTGAGTGGATCTGCTATGAGAAACTATGCCTCTTTCATTAGCTTGAAGTTAGCTTCCTAAATCATGTATCTGCTGGATGTAGAAAAGGAAAATGTTACATGGATACACTTTTGGTAAGGTGCAGTTTGAGAATTTCAATGACTGCCTCGAATGCCCTCTTATCATCTTGCCACCGAGACAGTTCATTTGGCAATCTAGTGTGCATTTAGTTGGACTTTTTGTACCTGAAACTTCCCTTGCAACCCCAATTTAATGTGCTCTCTGATGCTAATGTTTTATAGTGGACAAGGTTCTGGTGCTGAGAAACTGTATCAAGGTGGCAGCAGCCAAGGACGTCCAAGAGTTGGCGGACCAGGAAAAGCTCATTTTCGAAAACCATCTGCAAAAGAGCTTGATGCCGAATTGGACAGATACCATTTAGAAGCCATGCAGTCGTCATCGTGAACAGCACAAATTGCTTTTTAGGATAGTAATCTCATCGTCATGCAGCTTTCCCACATGGCATTCACTCTTTAGGGACAAAACTAAGGATGGTAGCATTTTGTCTACCGTACCTGGGGTGGTGTGCTGTTCTTTTTTGGATTCTCCAGCTCCACCTTCTAAACCATAGTAAATTTTTGGCTCATAGTCAATAGGTAATTCCGCAAATCGTACGTATAGGAGCATCTTTTGGCAGTTTATTTCATTTTTTCGTCTGAAATAGCCATAGTAATGTTGGCAAAGAATCGGGGATTGGATTGAAGCCGATTTATATCAGTTTCTACATTACCCTTTTAATTCAGATGTGTATGGCTAGCATCATCCTTCATTGCATGTCTTTATCAGGTCTTAATGATTACAGTTGATCCCTTTAGGCCATTGTTTTTGCTGGATATGCACTGTCGCTATGCGAGACCCATCAAAATGCGATGGAGACGCATTAATCAACTCATATTTGATATGAGTGTTTGTTAAATGGATTAAGTAGGTCACAAACAGGCTTGAAATGGTAAAAATCCGAAATAATATATAATTTAAAGGATTTATAATTTATTCTAATCCAATTTACATCTATGACTCTTTTTACCTTCTCTCTCATTTGATTTCGAGCTCACTTGCTCACTTGATAACATGAAAGTGTTTTAGCAGTTTGGCATAAGTTTATGAATTACTAGATTTGTATGGCAAGAAAATGAATTAATTCGGATCGGGATCATTCTCAATCACATCGTCTGCCACATGTTACATGGTAACTACGAGTGTGCATGCTAATTTCACATCACCATTCGAGGCTTATTGCTTTTGCATTGGATGAACGTACCAAAGTTTGCTATTCTACAGTATAATGATAGTCTCACTTTCTCGCTGACTACGGTCTCCTGATCAGGGGAAAATAGCACTATCTAGATATGATAATCCATTGTGATCACGTTGTGATACGCTTTGAATGTTAATCTTATCCTAGCTGATTTCATATGAAAATTAAAGCTTTGCAAATCTAGACAACACTAGATGAGAGTCCAATTTGCCGGGTGATTTTCCTGGTTCAATTTATACAACCATGGTATAGGAAAAGAAGCAACAAATCATTCTTGCCGGGCAGCGCAAGAAACGAAACAACGAAATTTCCTGCTTTCATTACTTCAAAATTTCATTCATACATGAGAAAACTCAAACCAATTAATTTTACAACAAACCGCAAATTAGTTGAAGCAGCCAAAACAGGGGAAGAGGCCATAACCACATAAAGAAAAGAAACAAATATATACAGCAGTCAAAAACAATTAATGAACAGATCAAGAACCAGACTAGGCAGACATTGAAGATGCCCCTAATACTTAGCATCCTCAATGGTGCCCCTTCAGAGCCCTTGTCTCGCAAATCAAGTAGTTGCAGGTCCTAAACATACACAAGGTACAAAATCACTGCCCTCTCCATCGATGATGAGACCTCGCGTCTGACTTCTCAAGTCAATTTGAGAACTAAAGAAACTATTATTTCTCATGTAGATGGTCATCATCGTATCCCTCATTGCTGAGATACTACAGAGGCTCCAAAATTTGAACAAAGAAACAAAAAGATTTCTTGCAGAGGTCCATCAAACTTCTGCTATACAATGGTCACCGGAACTGCTTCAAAATATCAAAGAAAGACACATGCAAAGAAATGTCTCAGAGCCAAGAATGTGGGGGGAAAAACGATGCAAGCTATTATACACTCTCGAAGCAAACACAAACTCCCCCATATGCTCTGTAGGCCTCACATATATGAGCCTAACTATCTAATACAAGGGCCCATCCCACTGAGAATGTGTCTTGATGATCACAAAGCGATAGAATGAATTTCCTGGTAACTAGACGTTCCTACTACAAGACATTTACTGAGAACCTAGTTCACTGTGAACCCTAATTCACTCTAAACAAAGCTGGGATATAACTTCCTAAAACAGTGAAGGAGATAGTCTTCTTAGCACAACATATAAATATAGGACTCTGATTAGCTTAATGGGGTCATACCCAGCACACTCAGAAGCTACAAGATAAATGAGTGGAGAGGAACAAAATTGACAAGATGAGTACCTGAGGGTATGTTCAACCCCCTGAACTTCAGGAGGTGAACTTGATCTGATCTGAGTCAGCATACTAATAGTATCCTCCAGGGACTGCTCAGTGCAATGACCTAGAACACCTTGAGTCCTGAGCCTTCAGCTTTACATCACAGATTTCCCAAGATAATTTTTTCCATTGATAGCTAGCCCTACTCATGTACAACCAGGAGGAGTAATGTTTCAAAAGCATACACTTTACCACTCCACTCCTGCATCCAGAAAAATATAAAGGATGATGATTGTCATCCCGGAGAATGTATCATACTCCAGTGAATTTTCTAACTCCATCCCATACCATAGCTCCAAAGTCAACTTTGAAACACATCCCTTTCTGCAGAAGACTCAAACTTATTCTGATCCATATTGTTCAATGGAGAAGGCCCTCATTTCCATTTCCATATCATCCTGAGGGACCTTAAGCTTGGTTTATCAGGATGTGAACAGCATGGGCATTAGGGTCTCAACTTGTCTCTCACAATGACTACTTGATGTCACAACTCAATTCCAAGATCGTTTGCCAACTGAAGTATGCCACGCATCTGAAGATATGGATTCTCCAACAACTTCTCATTGTTGCTCTGCAAAGCAGCAATAAAACCTCAACAAGTGAGAAGCAAACTTCCCATAAGAAATAGGTCAATTATACATCTTAAAAGTCCGATAAGAAATGGCAGGACAACGGGTACCCTGTCCCCTTAACCAGCATCAGGTTTATAGGATTTTCAATTTTCATAATATCTCTTCAAATG
Organism: Eucalyptus paniculata subsp. matutina; assembly: GCA_017140255.1. Taxonomy (NCBI): domain Eukaryota; kingdom Viridiplantae; phylum Streptophyta; class Magnoliopsida; order Myrtales; family Myrtaceae; genus Eucalyptus; species Eucalyptus paniculata. Next base: position 39,649,104 of record CM029441.1, read on the forward strand.
TAACCCATAAAGCCCATTCGCAACGACATTATCCAAACTACTGACGTACATCATCAAAATGACATGTTAAAACCCACACGTGAGTTTAGTCTATTTTCGGTACTGTTTCTTCTCTAGATCTGCTTATAAGATGACTGTCAAACTTTCTCAAAACTGTCTACAGGATAAATGGTGTGTTGTCAAAAAACATTTATCAGCTTAATTACTGTGAGTCTGTGAATAACACTAACATGCAGACAAACCATCACTACATGTCTTACCTGCTGAGCTTTGAAAACAAGATTCTGAAGCATGTGTTGATACTTCTCAGGTTTCTCTGTCATCATCCTCTGCATATGTCAAAACATATAAATCAGCAGATCCCCATGAAAACAAGAATGCTAATACATGGAAAATAGAGATGCTTCCTTGCCTTCAAAAGAAAAGCTGAAGAATAATAAGCTACCCTTGCGTCTGTGTCATCTAAAAGTTCTCTGCAAGTTGACAAAACCAGTGCTTAAACCCTTTGCATACTCCAAAAGAAAAAAACAAAGATACGATAAAAAAAAAAAATCAAAACCTCATAGGGATGAGAGGTAAATGCTATCACCTGAAGAACTCTTCTCCACCGACTTCTTCAAAAGCAGGGGGGTCCACAGTGCATTTACCAATTAGAAGCAACAAAAGGGTAGCCCGAATGTCCGATCCTGCCCCAGGTAGGTTGCCCCTTCCTTTGCTTCCAACAGCAACACCCAATGCGATGTTGTCTGTCGCAGCGCTAGCAAGTTGAATCAATGGCCAATAAAATAAAGCAGCAGGAACACGGGCAACTAATTGCATGGGAACAACAGCGCGTCCTTGCAGAAGCAATGCAGCCATTGAAGCTGTCCCATGATAGAAGTTACCATTATTGTTGGCTCTGCCATAAGTTTCTTCCACATATTCCCCTCGGAGGCAGTTCTCTTGTGGAGGAGCTGGCTCACCAAGATCCTTTTTCTTATTCTCACTGGTTATACGCATTCCCTCTCCAATTTGAGTGGAACTTGCTGGCGGAACTTTGAGACACACTTGAGAGAAAAGAATATCACACATCTATGTATTAACAGAGAAAAAAAATACAGTTAGTATTCCTATTAATTCTTTTAAAAGAAATTGCAGAAGTAGCTTTCGTTAAACAACATGTCAACAACTTAAAGCATCCGATTCAAGATAATCACTTAGTGCTACTCAAACAACAAAGGCCAAACAGTATCTCTGACCAGAAGTAACTCTGATTAAATTTAATGAGCTGATGCAGGCCAGCAAGAATCAGTATCACCATGCCAACATCCGTTTCTTACAAACTAATCAAATGCTTTGTAACGGAATGTATAATTAATTCTTACCAGCTAATCAAAAGCTTCGCAACGGACTATATAATTAAAAGCTTGAAACATGACATATTTCAAAACGTATTTTTCTTCTTCAAGAAGCTTTCACTTAACTTCCATATATGATTTGGGCCTTCAAATAGAAAAAAAAAGAATTCACTACATCAACTAAGAGCTGTCTTCTTCTTTGTGTATATGGAAATCTATGTTTAGGCTGAGAAATACACAATATCTAGCTTGGTATGACAGGTAAAATAGATACAGAACGTGTCTAATTTTCCATATATATTTCAGAAATATCACTAGTTAACCAAGAAACCATTAATCATGTCAACAGTATTCAAATGCAACAGGACAAGCTGCTCGATAGCCGGGTTTATCATTGCTTGTCCCATCGTATGTGGCAGTTCTTATTCCAGCTGCATATTTTTAGATCCCTAGGCATTCTGATCACATATATCACCCAAGGACAAATCGGAACATTAGTAGCATTTGGAAGGCTGATTGAAACATGAGAATAATAATCTTTAAGTAATGTATGGAAATATCTTATAGAGTGATGTCTGCTTTGCACATGTTGTCCCATTTCCAAGGTCAGAAACCACAGTCAGCTAGGATCGGTTCTGCAAGCAACATACCTTTAAAATATTCATGCGGTCAGTTTCATTTATGTGGAAAACCAGTAGTAAAGCACTGCTCATGATGTCTATTACTGCATTGGCCTTCTTAAGACGGTTGTCATCAAAAGAGTGATCAGGACCACTGCTATTAAACCGCTGCATTTCCTTCTCATCCAGCAAAAATTTGCAACGCATAAGAAGCCTCTCCAGAACAAACAGGAAACCCCATCTAATGCTGTTGTGCTTAGATTTCAAAAGCCCACACAAAAGCCGTACAGACAAGGGGATATCTGAAGCAACAGAATAATCAGGAGCTCCCGCATCAGCGATTCTCTGCTGCAATGTTTTTATATTTGACCATATACTACCATCCTTTTCCTCACTAATTTCTGATATAAGCAAATCTCCTAACCATATGTACCCATTTCGACGGCATGAAGTTCTTTCTGAATGAAGGAGTGAATGTAATGTGGACCAATAGAGATTCACATCATTGCCGATACCATTTCGTAAGGATATTTCTCCAATTCTCCCGAGAACCTTGAAGGACTTTGTGATCTGTACCATATGAGAGAACTCTTTGTCTAAGTGACTAAATGAACTCACTAACACATCAAATCTCTCTGTTATGTTTTCCAAGAGCTGCAAAACAACCAGATTCAGAGCGAAGAGTAAGTAACATCATCATTAGCGGCCAAACTTGTTAGTGAAAGCTGAAATGTCATCCAAGAGATGCAAGATTTCACATGTATAAATTAGGAGGAACCATTCTGAAAAAAATGGAGAAAAAAACAAAATCAAGCAATAGGCAAAGAAGGATGAATATCCTCTTTTGAGAGAAACGGAACAAAAAATGGGAAAATGAGGCAGCTGCATTATACATCAATATCCTCATGTCAAAGGAACATGTAAAACTCTCAGAAACAGCAATCCAAGTACAAATATATGCCTAGGTGCCCACTCAAAATAAAAGAATATAACACAGATCTTGTAGATATACCAACATATTTTCCTTGAAACTCAACACAAGAAAATGCAACAGAAGGTAAAACAGATGTCCAACGAAGGTGGAAGTACCATATTTAGTCGTTCGCTGTTTGGATATCTGTCCAATGCATCAGATATTGACCTTCTCAAGATCTCGCCAATTCCTTGTACTCCTAGTTTAACAGAAATATAAAAAGCTTCAGGTGCGTCTGCCAGAGTGAGCAAGGTTGCAAGAGGTTGAATCTCATCATCAGTGAATTCAGAGGCTCCAGTTGCTAAGCATGTTTCATTGATTTGATGTAAGACATAGTCAAAAAGCACCAGATACAAATTTCTCCTTTCTTCCCTTGAGTTCACGAGCGAATACTGCAAAGCAACACACAGATGTGGGAGAGAAGTATCAGGAACCAGGATGATTTTGGAGAAGGATGCTTTTAAATTTGATTTTATCTAGACAAGCAACTAATAACCAACCCATAAATCAGGGTAAAGCAACCAATCTCAGGTCACCAGAATAATTTTGGAAAATTATAATTATAATTATAATTATAATTGGGCATGCAGATATAATTTTGTGCTCCCATTATCACCTGGAGACATTGCTATGGAACAAGTTTATACATTTGACGTGTTTGTTTGCTACATAATTGAATCTGTAGAGACTTCAATGACTCAATAAATTTTAAGGCGAGATGACACCAGTGTTTAATACAAATGTTTTCACAAGGGAGATAAGCAACTAGTTCCTTCAGTAGAATTTCTGCAAGTAAAAAGAAACTCTTAGATATTTAAAAAGAAAAAAAGAAAAAAAAAAGTTAACTGGGTAACAACACATTCACAATTAACTTGAGAGCAGCTCCTCCGGAACAATATCCAAAAGAATAACTACATTTGAAGAAGTGGAACTTTTATCTGCCCGATAGTTAACATGTTAAAGCGTCAATCTTTATGTATAACTGTATCTGAAAGAAATAGGTCAGAGGCTGCTCATGTGGAATGTATCTAAGAAAGAATCAATCAAGTTCTCCCTGAACCAGAACAAACTTTATCTAAAATTTGACATTTTTCTAAAAGCAAAGGAAAAAATCACCATTAGTTTGATTTATAGTCATAGTACCATTATAATTAAAATATTATTTCTTAAAAGTGATGTGAAGTAGAGGAAAGTTAAAAGTGGGGAAAATAAAGAACATAGGGATAATTATAAACCACTACACAAGGAGGCAATTCATTCCCAGTTCAGCAGCAATACACCCCTGCTTTTCCTTCTTAGTCTTTCAGCAAGCCTATCAACTACTGACAAAATCAATTTTGCATATTAAAAATTTGCATACCTCAAGTAATATAAACTCAATCCCTCCAATAAGATCAACCTGGTGAAAGAGAAAAAGCAGGGTACTCGAAACCAAGTCAGTGGATTCATCAGGAAGTTGATAAAACATGTTTGTTAGTATGGAAATAAGCTTGTTGTGAACAATTTCTGCCCAAGAATTCTTCCTGCTGATCTCTAAAAGTGATTTGACAACCTGAAAATTATTAAAAAGAACCGTAAATCAAACCTTTCTCTGAGATTATATATAGATAACCAAAAAAAAAAGAACAAGAAGAAATGCAATACGATCTAACAGCAGATCTGTCCATCATCCCGAGCAAAACAATATCTATGAACACAATCAAAATCTACACTCACACCAAGTCTCTGATAATCTCGCCCACAAAAACATGAACGACAACGACTGTCTAGACAAGAGAAAAACTGGATCACTTTTAGTCCCAGGAAACTCATACCATAGACTAAAACATGACACAACTTCTGATACAGGAAGGAAGAAGAGGAAAGTTTGATAGCAAGTATTTGCAATTAAAAACAGTCTAATATTAAGTCTGCTTGGTCCATTAGAATGACACTTCGGAATATCCAAAATTACCGTTAGAGTAGAAGACAGTTACTTAATATGAGAAAGCAGATCCTAAAGGATGGGTAAAAAGCATTTTTCCTTTTTCTTTTATGATCGCTTTCTGTTCATAAAGACAGAAGACTCTGAAAGTCTCTGAACACTAATTGGCAGTTTTGCATACTTTAGTTCTGAAAGAGGAGAACTATTCCATAATAAATTTAACTAGACATAAACCATTACCCCAGATTAATCAGTGGCAGACTTTCTATCATGCCAACGTCATCCTCAATCAATGACAAACTGAAAAATTTAGAAGCTAAAGGTAACCCCTGAACTTCAAGAAGAAAAATGTATAGAACCTATTAATGTAATCACCATAGAAAAAAAGTGTTCCATTCTAAGTGTGTAGTACAATGCTGAAGTTTAAAAGTAAAAGCAGCCACATTTTCTTTTATGTAAACATACAGAGTAGGTTTGGTTCTTCCAAAGCAAAGAAACAGACGAGAGATTTTACGGACTGAACTTGCAACACTTACTATGCAGAGTTAAAGTTATACAAAGTCCTACATGCAGCAAAGCATAAAATACTACCTTCTTAATTAAATCATAAACCGAGATAATATTCCTAGAGACATGTTTGTAAAAGCTATTTCAGGCTTTTGCTGAACCTTGATTCCACATTTCCCTTTCTTACTTAAATCCATAGTTGGAGCTCACACCTAGTTAAAAATGAATACCTGAAGACCTCCAGCATTCTCAATGTTTACTTGCTTTTAAGTCTACATCTCAATTAACTAAACAATTGTTAAATGTATGTGTGTGCGTGAATGGGTGGGTGGGTGTGTGTGATGCTGAAAACGATACAAGTGATGCTGATGATGATATCTTCTTTACTACTTGGAGCAGAGAGAACATGACACTTCTAAGTAAACATAACATAAACATGGAAGAAGGTTGCTCACCCTTATGTCCAGACCTTGCAACCTCTTCCTCCAAATTTTGCCCCTATCACAGACAAAATAGAGCAAACAGCTAAGTGCAGAGGCCCAGACAGACTCTTCCGTCTCTTCCATCTGTTGAACAAGCAGGAGGAACCCTTGAGAAGATTACGTAGAAATAATCTAAGAGGAAGAACACAACATATATTCATGCTGCATACACATATTCTATATTTTGGCTGATAGAACTTCTAATTATTTTGACATTTCATTTAGATCTGAGTTACCAAGCTACATCTTTACTCACGTTATTCAAGTTCAACCATGAAGTGAAAAATCTCAGATAAAATCTTTAGGAGATTCAACCGCAAAAAGAAAACATATGCAAAAGAAGGAATACAAATTACAATTTTAAATGAGTTTTTTTGCTTTCTTCAAGTTATGCAAACCATATCACTCAAAGACCTGAACCTTCGAAGATAATTATCAAGATGTGCCAGATTCCTACAGCAAAGCTCCCAATTTCAAAAATATTCAACCTTAAGTTGAAGGGAAAGAGTTTGATGACACTCTCGACAATGCAAATTTGTTAAAGAACTCAAAATTTCAAAGGGTTCAGTCATGCACACAAAGGCCATGCAGATTCTTCATGATTTGGATAAGTCAACACCTAACAAGATGCTTACCCAAACCAACTAAAATTGCAAGAGATATTGCCTCGAAGTTTTAGGTTTCGGTTAATCATAATACCTGAACGAGAAAGAGAAGAATTTCATATAAAATGTTCAGGATCCAAGACTCCAAATCATCAATAGCTGTGGAAGATTCCATTCTTTTGAAAGAACTTTTTGCCAGCCCATGTATTCCAACTTGAGTTTCACTATCAAGATATGTCTCTTGACAGTATTCTTCTTCAATGGTGGAAGGAATGTCTGTCAGCACAGGCTCTAATAGATGAGCATGTACTCCAAGGTTCAGAATTAAATCAAAAGCACGTGCCCTGCACTCTGTTCTGGTAGAACTAAGCATTTCCTGGAAGGGCATTACAAGTAAATTAGAATCTTTGCACATAAATTTTTATTGAATTTATATATCCATTTGAATCAACACCTGAAGCATGGACAGGGTGAGAGGAGCAGCAGGCCCAGGGTCCAAAACATACCTACAAGCAAAAACCCCCAGTTCACATTGATCTTACATCCAAGTCAAGAATTAAGAAACAATCTAAAAGACAGACACCAAACGCACCATGGTAAGCAATTCATATTAAATATTAAGAAAATCCACTCAAAATGGTCCAACATGCATCAATATTCTCCCTTAAACCCATGAGCTTAAGTCACGATGCCATATCATGCAGAGAGCACTTAGGCATATGGTTAAATGGGAAAAAAACATATACATCCATATTAACATAATGCAACCCCCTAAAATATAGAAGTTGGTAATGCCGTGATGCAATACTGTGAAAGGTCTGTACGTGACATATGCAAGTAGTGGTATACATCTCAATGCGAACTAAACATGCAAGTACAGCATATATGACAGATTATATTGACTCCTGTGATCAAAGCACCAATTGACAATGAAGTTTTAAGCACAATCGACACATGATCACACATCGAGAAAGCGCATTAAGTTAAGCAGGCACAAATTGGAAGTAAAAGGTGATTAGAATGTACATGTCAATAACAAGTTTAACGAGAACACTGATAGCAACATCCATCGTTGGCTTTCCAGCATTATTTAATCTTGACACTGTCATGATGTTAGCATTTGCAGAAGACATCTCCGAGCAGACTGAAGCAATCACTTCCTGAACCTCGGCAGGATTAAGCCGCAGAGGTTGTTGTTCACTGAATAATAGAAAAAATTGACGTCAGAAGAAAAGGAAGAGAAGAAGGGGTTCCCGCGGGGGGGGTTGGAGTGAGAGAGCTGAATCAGCCTGCAAAGAGCATATATGCAAGAATTATTTGCATTAAAACATGGTACTACTGCACTGTGCTCCAAAAGCCTCTGTAAGACATGCATCTCAGATAAAAACATTCAGATCAGAGGACAAAGAAGAGGAATTTTCATGCATTGATTTCATTATTGGATGTAGGAACTAATTACAGACATTGTTGCGCTAAGGTAATAAAACCAAAAAAGGAGAAACAAAATAAATTTTGAGGAAGATTTATTGCACTGGCAGTGTGAAGTTTCCCTTAACAGCCAGAACCAAAACCCACATTCAATATAGCTGAGCATTTCTTAGGTCAAATAATCCAACAAATCAACGACACACAAATTTTGGTCAATTTTTGACATAAACTGAGTAGAGGAGGGTTTGTGCATGTACAACTGCCCACACATGATGTAGCAGAAAATAAATTTTGAGGAAGATTTATTGCACTGGCAGTGTGAAGTTTCCATTGACAGCCAGAACCAAAAGCCACATTCGATATAGCTGAGCAACAAAATAAATTTTGAGGATGATTTATTGCACTGCAAGTGTGAAGTTTCCATTAACAGCCAGAATCAAAAGCCACATTCAATATAGCTGAGCATTTCTTCGGTCAAATTGTTCAACAGTCAATGAGACACAAATTCTGGTAAATTTTTGACATAAACTGAATATAGTAGGGTTTGTGTAAATACACTTAAGGGAATAAAAATCATGTACAATTGATGCATGATGCAGCAGAAATCCATGACTAGTATGAACAATGACCACAAGACATGAGAATCAGTATAATTTGCCCAAAAAGTGCAAAACGATGCATGAAGCACAAAATTCAGAGTAAGACTATTCAAATCACACTTCCAAGCTTCAACTTTTATAAGTCATTTTAACATAACCCAATAAAATGTTAAAGGGGAACATCTAATTTCCCAATTCCTTCAGTTTATCACATCAGTCCTTCTAAAACAAAAGATGAGATTCAGATCTGCATGTTCAGGGGTATGGAACACATATGCACAGGTTGGGATATAAAAATGAAATTAAGCTTCCGCGCTTAAATGGATGGCATGAAGTCTCAACATTCTTGATTAGTTTAATGAACTTTACTTTATATATATATATATATAGAACTTCAATGGTAACTTGTATATGAACCACACATTAACAATGCCATATGAACCTCACATCAACCATTATCCAGACCAATTCTCAACACTTGGGAAAATAATTACACAACTGCATGAGATAATACTATGTATGAAAATTATGAATTAATTATGCCACACCTATAATGACGGTATTGGAATAGCGGTCGAGCACGAGGTCGGAATGTGCTTGTAGGAGATTCCTCCCTGAAAAATGAGAGTTGCATGTTCAACTGATAATGCCGAAATGAAGCTTTTGATCTTAGACAGGGGTGATGTATACAAAACGATAAACAAAGACTATTCTTAGATTCTTAGTTTCTCAGCTTTCCTCATATCTAGTTAAGGGCCATCTTTTTTTACCCAAGGCAGCAAAATATAAGACTCATACTGCTATATGCAGCACATAGTTCAAGGCCAACAGGTATCAGAAAAAAGATTCATGTAAAATGGAAGCATCCAGTAAGATGCGGTTGTCTTGCTATCCATCCTAATGTAAGGAACTGAAAGCAGGATTCAAATACCCCTACAAACAACAAAGGTACTTAAGAGGAAGCATCGCGTGAAAGAGCATTATCACACTACAAAAGGTCCTTCAGCGGAACATTTATGGCCTGCAGCAAACCAATGCCACTTTAAACAAGACCCAACAAAAATGACATATTCCTTTCTGGAATATCCAACCAGAACACAATCAGCCAAATTGATTAGAAGGCATTTGAGAGTCTATCTCAGCATCAATATGGATTCACCAGCCATCAACTGATTTAGTGTGTTTAACACTACAAAAGTTCAGCACCCAATGTTCAATCCTTGCTTAAAAAGGCTTTTATATCCTTGAGAATCAGCATCTGATTTCTTAGTGCATCACAATAGTGCCACATAAGGAGGCAGGGAGTGAGGGGAGATCCAACCTAAAATAAGTTATGACCAAATCAAATCTTACAATCTACAGACATCTGAGAGAGAGTTCCAGATTTTTTTTTTCTTTTTTCTTTTATTTGGCCAAAAAAAAATTGTCTATAGCTGCTTGTTGACTTGCTTGCAAGTTTCAGTTCACTTACACAACAGATACTTGGTTAAAAGGACTCAGCACACTGCATTTCACAGATAAGGCGGAAGCCTCTTACACATGAAAAGGCAATTGTGAAATGAATACATACCAAATTTGATGAGGGCCTGGCTTAGACCTTTTAGAAGCTGTTATAGACCTTAGATGAGAACGGGCAGAGGCAGAGCTGGTGATTGTCGTGACAGGAGAAGGCTGCAACAGTTGATCAAGATAAGGCATATCAGCACTGCCAAAATACTTCCAAGCCTGGCCTTTCATCTTAGCTTCCATATCGCCCACAAGAAGTGCCGCTGCACCTACTTCTAGGAAGTTATGTGCATTCATGTCTTGGGAACTCACAATTCGGTCACTGTGTCATAGCCAACGTCAATTACACACTCAAGCTAAATCACAAGTAGGCATAAGGTTCCTATGAAACACCTATATGTGTGGTTCAGAATGAATTACCTTTCAGGTGACACAAATGATGATTGATGATCCCCTAAAAGGCGCCACTTGAGGACATCGGGAGCTATATAATCAATATCCTCAACATAGTCGACACTTTTAGGATTGAGTTTGTTCAGAGATGATATACTTGAATCGTCCTTGCTTTCAAGAGATTCCGCACCAGTTGAGGGGCTTAACTGGGAATTGAAAGATCGTTTTAACAAGGACGACAATGATGGGAGTAAATTTTTGGTTGCCGAAGCAGCTCCAACAAAAGCAGCTGGTTGGAATGACCGCCTTGGAATATGTTGAGCCACGAGAGAACGAATATAATGCAGTGACTTAATAAGCGCTCCAGAAGCAAAACTGGACACAGGCAAAGGAGGCGCTGAAGATGGTGCAGCCTTACTTGGAACTACTCTGCTATTTGGGTTAGCATCGCATTCCGCAATTGTGTTAATACAGAACCGATCAATCTGCTGTAGAGTATCCTCACTGGGTCTATATCTGTGAAAGAAGCAGGAAGCATAAACTTTTGAACCACAGAGAAACCATAAAAGAAATTTCCTCAAAGGCTCTATGACATAATGTACTCAGGTGTGCACTAACTAGACATGATGCATCTAAAGAAACAATAGTTGATAACCTAATAAGATACAGGATTCATCTAATGACCAACTGCCCTTAAGTTATTGTAGTTGACAGTCCAACTAAAACAGAAGTTCAATCTGTATCAATTGGACTGATACAGGAGTCCAGTTAGTCAGCCTTTCACTTCCCAGTAGTTCATGTTGTTGGAAGATGGGAAGCGCAATTCTCTTCAAGATCTTTCCTCAACTATATAAGCATTTTAGCACCAAAAAGATACGACGGAAAGAACCTATTTTGGTGATTGCATGAGAAGTGCATCACTAAGGACACTCAAAACCTATTACTTTACAATTCGCAGAAGCCGGAACACTGAAGCTCAATAAAACCTTCTCAAACATTTTCACTTTTGAAGAGGCAATTAATAAAAGATCAAGTATCTTAATCAATCAACTGGTGCTAGGACATCAACAACAAAAACTAAAAACCATCCATCTAGAATCTATTAGCAACCAAACAGTCTGGATAGTTGAAGCACATACCTTAGTAGGTATCTTTTCAGAAGAGACACACATCTAGCCACTACAGCTGGGCTGCAAAGTAAAACCACAAATTAATCAAACTAATTACTGAAAACACATATCACAAAAATATTCAACTAAGAAATCAAAAGCATAATCAAATGAATTTTTTCTAGCTATGGCCCAGGGCTTCAAAAAGAGAACTAATGAAAATGTCATCTTGAAGTCAAAGAATCGAAAATGATGTGTAAAATCAAAGAGCAATCTAAGAGCTTGAAGTGTTCTTCATCCTTTCCCTTCATTAATAACTTTCTAGGGCTAGTTCGCAGAAGGAGGAAGAGGAGAGTGGACTCCTAGTGCAGAAGTTGGTGCCTGAAGCATTCAAATGACTGAGAACTCAACATTTGCAAACTCAGCACCTTTCCCTGGGTATCTAAAGGAAAATAAAAGAACAGTTTGCATACCACATACCAAAGTAAATTACTTGTGCACTGCAACAGACAGATAACAAAATATGTGTTAACGCATGGTCTGGCTGCGTCGATTTTTAATATTTGCATTCATGTCGTGTGAGTTTCAGGTTTCTCTCAATAAATTGCTCTCGGTTGGATCATGCTCAAATCATTTTATCACTTCATGTCAGAAATTGCTAGTCCTATATAAAACAGTTAAAAGCTTAACAGCAGTGGTTGTCAAGAGATTAAAGATACCAGCATACCTGCGGTCTCTCTCTGAAATAGTGTGTTCTATCATAAAACTGTAAGCCAGGTCAATTGTCGCAGGGCTAGCCAAGTAGTCCTGCCATTGACAACTAGTAAGAATCTAAACCTTTAACTCATAAGTTCTAGCATACATATGTAAAAAGTGCCAGTAAACAGTTTCTCGAAAAAGAACCACCACATGATTTATCTGTACCTTGAAAACTGCCAGCAATACTGCCATACTCACAGAAACATGGTCTTAGATGAGGATCAAGCTTCATTTTCCAGGAAAGTTGTGTGATTTCAGATACAAACTTATCAGGGAAGCACATTTCATTTCTTAAGACTACCATTTTGAAGATTCTTGAAAAAAAAATGAAAGCCCACTGCAAACCAATTGTAAACGTTTTCTGCCAATCAATTAAAGAACATTTTTGTGGACTTGTGGTGGCAACGGTTTCTTCCCGACTAGACTCAAGTCAACAATTACTTCATGTTGCCAAAATGGGACATCCCATTGGAGTGTAAACTGTGAACTTTATCCTAGCTTTTGAGAAGGGCATTGTCTTGCAAAGATTATCATAAGAATGCCTTCCTTAGAAGCTTACAGTGATTAACTGAACCATTCAGAATGGTCAACTAGCTAGTGTGGCGGCAGTGTGCTTCAAGGGTGGGCCCCCCTTTTCACTAGAAATCATGTCATTCTTGCATAATCTCGACAAATGAGCACACAATTCTTATGAACATCAAACTATATCCAGCCTGAACTCTCCAAATGACAAGAAGATATAGCAAACTAGGGACATTTCTTCTGCAAATCAATTCGTTCATCTATGACAGCTGAGAAGATAGATTCCACGAGCAAATTGGCCCCACTTCAGCTGAACGATCCACCTTTCAATACAGCATCAATTCCAAGCAACCAAACTGAGCATTGAATACCAGTAACTCCGCAATCAAACCAAACTAAAACTAAATCACGTCCAGCGCTGCGAAACCCAGATTTCAAACACCCCCATCCAGGACCAAAATCAAAAGTTTGCAAGATCTAACCAAGACGGCAAGACCCAACAAAATCAAGAACCCCAAAAAATCAAGAATCCAGCAAACGAATAAGAAAGGATCGAAATTCGAGCGCACCCGAAGAGTCCTGGAAGCCTCGAAGGCAACAGTGGAGGACGGGACCCCATGGTGAGCCGAGCTGGAGGAGAGGCAGTCGGCGACAGCTCGCCTCAGCGGCTCGGGCGGCTTCTTGGCCGCGGAAGATCTCAACCTCGAGACACCCAGAACGACGGGGCTATTGACGCCGCCGCCGACGAACTGGTGGTGCCTCGAGCCGCTCGGGCTGCTTCTCGAGGAGCTGAAGGCGGAGGACATGGCCGCCGCCGCCGCCGCCGCCGCCGTGCGGGGAATCCTATTCCTTCGCCCACCCTACAAGCAGCTCCGAAGGCTTTTCTCTTCGATGGGCGGTGGTGGTGGGATTTGGGAGTGAAGCCGCAACACACGAAGTGAGAGAGAGAGAGAGAGAGTGAGTGCGCTTGCGTGCGTCTCTGTCGCGTTCGTTCCTTCCTTCCTTCGCCTGACTGCCTCTTCTACATTCGAACAACGAGGAAAGCTATACAGTTGGTTGTGCGAAAGACAGAATTTTGGGGCGAGATTCAGAACGGGGAGGGAGGTTCCTCATTTGGGTTTCTCGGATTTCGGACGATGCGTATGTTAGCTGTATGAATTGGCGCAGATTATTGAAGGCTTATTAGCTGTCACAGAGAGAGAGAGAGAGAGAGAGACAGTGTTTCTTTAACGTGCTTGTGGAGTTTAAGGGGGTTAGTTCTGAGATGGAATCTTGGTTTTCTCCTAGGGCAAAGAATAAAAGTGGGGACATGAGTGGGCAATTATCAAGATTTCTTAAATGAGATTAGGGATTTTCCAAAAATGGTGCTGGCCAAGTGACCAAAGTGCCCCTCCTTTCTTGTTATGCTTCCAACTTCCCTTATTGGCCAGAGCTTCAGAGGTTTCAATTGCCAATTTGTTTTTTCATAATTTGATGATGCTTTTTTATTTTTATGCGGGATCCTTACTTGGGATTGAGAAGAAGAAGAGACTTTCCAATCGATTTGCATTGTAAGATAAAGAAAACGTTGCTATCTTTCTTTTAATTAATGAATTCGAGTAAAACATTTATTATGATAATGATATTTCAACTAAAAGGGATGTTATTGCCGGTCATTGCCATAAATATGTTTCAATTTGAAATAACAAACTATGTTAAAGGACTGAAAAATACCGAGTCTTGGAAGCATTTTCGAAAGGATCCCTGATAAACGGCCATTCATCAGTCCTTTTGACATGTGTGAAGGAAAGAGCTGATCCGACCATACGCATCCAGGACACAACTTGAAACAGCGAGTGAACTTCTAATCAAGCCATATAGTATATGAGTTAGTTCATCCATGGTTGGTTTGTCTGAAACAAGCACCTACAGTACTAATGACTACTGTCATAATCTCATCGTTTGCGTGACAGGAGAATCCATATACTGATGAAAAAGTAACAAAGAAAGGAGTTGGACGAGCACAGAATGGGATTGAAGTAGAAAAAGCTCAACGTTCACAACCGAGTAGATGAGCTCGGCCCACTGACGAAACAAGGAAAGAGAACATGATAATTTCAAGCTCGAATACGACAATGTTGTCCACTGTGGGGGTGTGATTGTTTAATGCTTCCTGGGTTTCTCCAGCCTCGATCGGAAGTCGTCCTCCATGAGCGGCAGGCCGTCGCGCAGCTTCACCTTTGGCTCCCAGCCAAGCAGCTCCTTGGCTTTGGAGATATCCGGCTTCCTCTGTCGGGGATCATCCGGTGTGTTCTCCACGCTGGCAATCTTCACATTAGGATTGATAAGCTGCGACATCGCATGATTGTGTGTCAATAGAAAGTGGACATCAAGACCATTAAGAATTATGTATCCTTAACATCTCTACAATGAATCGCTGGACATCGGATGAGACTCAAGTACAGGTATACAGATCAACAATGGATTGATAGAGAAAAAAAAAAGGCACACCTCCTTAACATTCTCCGCGAGCTCAAGCATGGTGAATTCACCTGAAATGCCAAATAAAAGTAAGTTGGAAAATATTTTCATCACACACTGGACCATTTTTGTCATTGAAAAGGGCAGCGTCGTGACCTGGATTCCCGATGTTGATCGGTCCAGTATGATCTCCATCCATCAGTCGAATAAGGCCATCAACCTTCAATTTTTCAGGAATAGAGTTAATGCTCTGGTACTGTTGCTACCTCATATCTCATTAGAACAATATGACAAAGGATGTATAAATCTCTAATACCATATCAGAAACATAGCAGAAACTTCGAGTTTGAGTTCCAGGCGCCTGAACAGTCAAGGGCTCATCCCTGCATAAGCAGCATTTTTTTGGTGACGCTGATGCAATAGGATTTAGCCTCATTCCAGGAGCCTAAAGCATGGCAAAGATGTTTGGACAGTAGATGAAAAATTTTGAGTTGCAAGAAAAAGCAGGCCTACCGAATTGCTTGAGCAATGAAGTTGCTAACAACACGGCCATCATCAATATTCATCCGGGGTCCATAGGTGTTGAAAATTCTAGCAACCCTTATCTCTGTCAAGGTTAATAAGTCGTGTAAGAATGAAGAGATGTTTAAACTGAAGATATAGACAAGACCTGCACACCAAACTTGCAGTTCTCATCAAAAGGCAAAGTGGCATAAGGAAATGTGGCATTTTACCTATCCCGTGCTGCCTGTGATAATCAAACATCAAGGTCTCAGCAACACGCTTCCCCTCGTCATAGCAGCTTCTAACTCCTGTGGAATTTCAACAACCACTTTAGTAATCAATCAGAAATTCTTCCAAACTAACTCGTTGGAACATTCTTGCAAACATTCTTGCCAACACTCTGCCACAGTACCACGAAGTAATACCCCTACGTGTACTTAGAGAGTTAAGATACTCAAGTGAAAATTACCATGTTGTCACTAGGAGCAGGACCCATTTTCAATTAGACAATTTAAACGTGATGCAAAGAACTCAACCTCCTATGACCATAATGCAAAAAGCTTTTCCCCTGAGTCTTGACTAAGTAAACATACCGATCGGGTTCACATTTCCCCAGTAGCTTTCGTCCTGAGGATGCACAAGAGGATCACCATAAACTTCCGAAGTAGATGTCAGCAAAATCCTGTAATGATTACCATGAGCATTACTGACAAACTAAAGACAGTTTCACTGTCAAGGCGCCAATAGGGACAGTGGACCCTAACCTTGCTCCAACACGCTTGGCAAGACCCAGCATGTTCAAAGTACCAATCACATTGGTTTTTATGGTCTGTTCAGCATCAGATGTTTTTTAGTCAGATTTTTAATAAAATGCAAAAGCTGGTGGGGAGCGGGGTGTTGGGTATGAAGGTTGTGGCTCAACCAACTGATCCCGATAGAGAGAGAGAGAGAGAGAGAGAGAGAGAGAGAGAGGCACCTTGACAGGATTGTATTTGTAGAAGATCGGAGAAGCCGGGCAAGCAAGATGGTAAATTTGATCAACTTCCACCAGCAATGGCTCCGTGACATCTGCATGACGTACAGAGGTCATTTTCCCAATTTCAGCCGCTCCATGGATGTGATGATACAGTTATTTAAAATGGAAGAGAAAGGTGAAGATCAACAGCAGTAAACTTCAGACTTGGAGACCAGTTAGAAATTTATAATAGCATACAAGACGGTATCATGAAGTATGTACACTCTGATGCTTCCTCAATTATACTGTTGTCAACACTTCATCCTGAACAAAATTTCGAAAACTATGTCACTAATCTTGCTTCTCCATCTACATTTGGGATTTCAAAGTTGCATCCCATGTTTTAATGCTCTTGGCCAGACTAAAAGAGAAAAAATTAGCCAGGTGTCCAGTGAAAATCTGTGTTACTTTTGAATTCTGATCGAGCATTGGCATAGAAAGATGGCAATTGAATCCAATATTTCAAGGGTGGATTACCACCGGACAGCGCATTTTCAACCGTCCATGATTGCTCTGCTAGATATATAACAAGCTAAAGAAGAGATACCATGGCGAATTAGCTCGAATCTTGGATGGCCAATCCATTTCTTCAGATTATCCTTGGATCCAGTGAAATAGTTATCTGCAACAATCACCTATGACAGAATAATTCAGAGAGTAAATGACGATACCGATATAATTGATGCAACGGTATGGTACATTAAAGGTTTTAGCCATAAAAAAGAAAAACAGTGTCAGATAGTTTAATAATTAAAAACCTTCAGGATCAAAATTTATCTTAACCCATCAAAGAAAAAAGCCTGTCAAAAGGCTATAAATCAGTTGCTACGAGAACTAACCTCATTCTTCTCATTTTCCATCAACTTGTCCACCAGGTGAGAGCCAATAAATCCAGCCCCTCCAGTAACCAAAATCCTCATGTTGGACTGCCAAGAGAGAATTTCTTTATAACCATATCAAAGGTAATATTCACAGCACCGATATGAATATTAGATTGAAGCAATTTGGATATGCTTTAACACCATAATGAACATGTGCTTGCATCGAATAAGAAGATGCAAGGCGAACCTGAGCAAAGACGACAGTACTTGAGCTTGTCAAAATGATAAGCAATCAGACAGAGACATTTCCTACTTTCTAGAATGAAATTTGATTCAGAACATAAAAACTCAGACGACAGTTTAGAGTCCACGACAGGAAACAAAAGCTCTCTTGCGTAGAGCTTTTACACCTGCTGCTTAAAAAAGAAACCGATCACCAAACATTGATCCGATGTGCATTTACCTGGAAAAATTTCGAGAATCTCAAAGGAGAGGGAGATGGGGATGGTTTTGGAGAATTATGGTTCTCGCTCTTCGCAGCCTCTCTCGCCATTGCTCGAACAAAAATCTACTCTGCTGAGCATTGAAAAAAAGAGACGGTCAGTCTTATCCTAACAGAAACAAATCCACAAATTCAACTGTCCTGATTGCAGACCAATTAACCACAAAAGACGTATACAGAATTTCCCAACCAATGCCTGTGGAGGAAAGGAAAGCACCGAGTCAAAACCACATGGGCAAAACAAAGATTAATGCTTGGAATGTCGTCCGAACGAAACAGCATATAGGGTCAAGATGAAGCAACAGAATGCTGAGACCTTGGGTTTTTTTTTTTGCCCCGTTTCTTGATGGATGGGCTTAGTCGACGACTCTATATATATAGAGTGCTAATCCTAAATCAGATGGGGCACTACCAAACTGCTCCAACCAGAGAGGGAGAGAGGGTGGGTGGTTAAATGACAGCGAAATCTTTGAAAGCAAGAAAAGGCAAAACACCAAGCAAAGCTTCACAACGACACAAAAGAAGAGCCCCACCTAAAGGCGCAGCAATCAAGAGGCGCAACCCACGAATGAAAATAAACAATTCGTGACAACACTGATACCAAAGAAATCGAAAATCATGATTGCACAGAGAGAGAGAGAGAGAGAGAGAGAGAGAGAGACCCACAAGACAATGTTTAAGGTTTTCTGCAAGATTACTCCAGAGAAACAGAGGGAAAGATCTGGTGGTGTTCTGCTGCCGGATCGTCTCCTGTTAAAAAGGCCGAGGAAAACTCGTGCGACAGTCCAGGAACTGCTTTGCGCGCCACGTCATGACGTGCTTTCTCTCACTTGCTCGTTTTCATGCATTTCATGCGTTGCCATGTTTAAGGTCAGGGAAGGCATATCACCCTTTCCCTTTTTTCTTTTCGACGTTTAAAAGTTGAAATTTTCCATATTCGAAAGTTAAAAGATTTTTCGCGTTCTTGAACCGAGTGGAAAACCCAGCAAAATAATTAAACCTTGATCTTATAGAAAGTATATTAATTAAGAAGTTAATTAACCAAGTGAATTCCAAAAAATGACGTTAATTAGAATGTTTATGGGAACCTTGTTGGCATCATGTCATCAAATTCAAAACTTGTAGAAGATGAGAATTCGAATGTGGTAAAGTCCATTGCGTGCTTATCCACAACGTTGGATCCAACACATCACCTTTGACCTCGTCATCAGTACAGCAACTTTGGTGGTCTTGTCACCCGAAAATGGAAATTCCATTTTTTTTTCTTTTTTGTTACCCAATGATACGGTATGCTAATTAGGCAGGTGAATCGGGTAAGACGTACATTCTTAACATGATTAGGCAATTTTGAATAAGTACTATTGATTTACTCAATCCAACCCCATAGAGAAATAGATGAGTTTTCAACAAATCAATTGAAAAATCATATTATTTGAATCAATACACTTTTCTCAAAGAGCACTATCTACAATCATTTTGATGTCTTTGGCCAATAACAAAATATCAGCTTAAGTTCACATTTAGAATTTTCGACGAGGATAAACATTTATCCATCACATGTTTTGAATTACCTCCCTTTAGCAAGATAAACCACCGAACCGGACCAGCTGCCTATCATTTTCCTAAACCCACTCGTTTGGCCGGGCCGGGGGCGGGCGAGCCTTGCCGATGGCGGGCTTGCCTCCGGCTTCGTATGTTAGGAGAAGGGCTTCACGGAATCAAGGGAAGAGTGAAGATTTCACCATTTTGATTCTTTTTTAAGGGTGATAATCAAATTTTTTTTTATTCTCAAATCTTATCCAAAATTATCTCACAAAAATTTTTACTGTTGGGGTTGACAAAAAATCCGATTTGTTTGAACAAAAGCAGTTTAAGGATATTAGCTTAAGTTCACATCTAGATTTTTCGACGAGGATAAACATTTATCTATCACGTGTTTTGAATTACCTCCCTTTAGCGAGATAAACCTTTATCATTCGTGTAGAAACGAACCATTGTGCAACTCGTTTGTATTATATATAAAAATTTAGGGGACCATTGTCATCTAGTGGCTGTAGTTTAGTGGTAAGAATTCCACGTTGTGGCCGTGGAGACCTGGGCTCGAATCCCAGCAGCCACAATATTTGTAACTTTTTTCATCATCATATATTCTTTATTTAGCCCAATTTTGTTTACGAGACGGCGAAATAGGTCGTGTTAACCGGTACTTCGCATTTTCACTAAGCATAAGATATATAATCCTTTCTTTTTTGTCAGAAGCTTAATTTTGTTGACGTGATTGTGAAATGGGGCATATTAACCGATACTTTACATCTTAACATATAACTTATAAACAATTTTTATTTCAAATGCACATTACATTTTGAGAACAAATAGTATCAATAATTATGAAAACTTTTCCCGAAATGAATGTTTGATCGAAATTTTTAGGAATTGAAACTCCTATTGGCCTTATTTGGTTTATATCATAATTGAATTTGTTATTTGATAAATAGCCTTAACCGTGCATTCGAAGAGTATTGTTTATAAAATCAAAAACTAATACGTGTGCAACAAATTTATTATCTATTAGTTCTCGTTGAATTTTACAATTAAAATACCAAGTTTGATGACATGTGAGAGTTGACGGGCTTACCGATTTTGGATTTTATTCTTCGTTTGTCATAAAGATAACTTATAATTTTTCGTGATATAAATTCGATTTAATAAAAATTAATGAAGGGTAAATCTATGATAAACATATCGGTTTGGAATTTTTGATGGTGTGAAAATTAATATGAGATAAATCTATCGTATGTGTACTAATTTGAGATTTATGATACTTAAAAAATTAATTTGGGATTTATAATTTTTCGTGATATAAATTCGATTTAATAAAAATTAATGAAGGGTAAATCTATGATTAATTTGGAATTTTTGATGGTGTGAAAATTATTATGAAATAAAAAAATTTAATTTATGATACTTAAAAAATTAATTTGGGATATATCTGTCATAAGTATGAGTTTGAGATTTTCGTAATATTTTTTTTTTTAATACAGAGGTGGGGGAAGAAAAGGAGAGAGAGAAAAGGGGAGAAAGTATGGGCCTGGGGTCGTGAAAGAGGCCCAATCCAGAATCCACGGCCCCTTCACGGGTGCGCGTTAGGATTGCGACGGCGATCGTCGCGACAAAAACCTTCAAAGCCGCCGACGAAGAAGAAAACAGAGAGACAAAAACAGGAGGATCGTCCTCTTTTGTCTCCACCTGTCCGATTCAGATCCGATCATGGTCCCTTCCCCGGCGTTTTCTCTCCCCTCACCGTCGCCATCATCGCCGCCGCCGCCGCCGCCGCCATGGTACACCTCTCTCTCTCTCTCTCTCTCTCTCTCTCTCTCTAGGTGTTCCGGTCAGTTAGCGTGATGATTACGTGATTAGTGTCGTCGCGACAGCGGATCTCCGATCCCATCCGTGGTTAATCCCGTTTCGAGGTTTTGTTTCTGTCCATCACGATCGCAATGGTACTTATGTTTTGCCGAGAATGCTAATGATGTTTGGAAAGCGAGCGGCGCTGGCCTGAGGGACGAAGCATTTTTTCGCGACGCTGCTCCCGAGCGAGGGTTTCTCAGCGGTTTAAGTGGGGGCTTTGTTTGGAAAGGACGGGGTTGCGATCGCATAGCGGAGTGGATATCGCGTTAGACTCCGAATCTAAAGGTCGTGGGTTCGAATCCCACTGCGATCAATCGGTCTATTCTCCTTTTTTTCTTTTTCTTTTTCCTTCCGTATTTATTTCCGTTATTTTCTTACCTCAGGATTCACTCAATCTGGTGCCTTTTTCATGGATTTTTGATTGAATGAATGACGAATTTTCTGAGGAAATGCTGCAAATGCGGATCCTGAGCGGCTTGTGCTCGAGTTTGCGTGTTCTCTGGGCAGTGTCTTATCCCATGGAAAATGTTTCGGAGTCTCGTTTGTTAGTATCCCCATGCACTTCTCTGGTGTCATTGATTTGGGTACTAAGCTTTGGCACGAGTTGACCAATAAGTTGCTTCAGTGAATGAAGGAAAGAGTTTACGGTTCGTGGGCAGGATCTCAGAAAACCGAGTCGTCATCAGGTTGATACTCTTCTGCCCTTACAAAAAGGTTTTGGTGAAAGGAAGTTCTTAAACCTGCAGGGGGAAAAACATAAGTAATTGCTCGAGGACTGTATGAACAAATGCTTTTAAAATGAATGAAATTAGTGTAATGGCATCCTGGTGCCTTAAATGTTTCTTCCACCTTGGCTTTCATGCGAACAAACCTTAAGACCAGCATGGTTCTCTGGGGCTTACTCATGAATCAGACAATCGTTCACTTCCAGTTACATGTCTTTGTGCTTTTTGTTTGCCTTCGGCTAGTGTGGGAGGGGGCAGAACACTAATTGGACAAACTGTTTTGGGGCTGTGTATTTGTTTTTTGCTATCTGAGATTATTTCGAGCTAATGCTATTTTGCTCTAATGATTTCGCTTGACTAATTAATGAGTTGTTATGACAGTCTCTTCATTCATGCATCCTACGCTTCACCTGGTGGCTAGGACCATTGTCCTTGACCTGAGGAGCAGCCTCAAATCTGTTGATGGATAATATCTGAAGGGACAAGAGAGTAAGTCACAATTGATTATCCTCCCTACCCCATCATATTTTCTCTGTAGCTGGGAGTAAATTCTCTAGTTTAACTAGGCTTATGTTCACTCAATTGCTAATGCTATGAGTTGAAAACTTTTGCATGCTCTATTATGCTCCATCGTTCATCCTTCTGATTTTGTGCCTGGCTTCTGCAGAATCCTAAAATCCAACGAATAGGTAGAGAGCGGAATCACGCAAATTGGAAGCCTGTTCTGTATGGACTTCGTGCCGAGTGATATATGCTAAACAAATCCTACTTTGCCTGGCATCCGCATACTGGGTTAGACTCTGAATGAAAGGAGCAGCCAGAACTCGTTTCAGCTACCTTGGGAACATTTCGCATATTCAGCTGTGGCCACACCACACGAGAAGGAAGTGGTTTTGCGAGGGGTTTGTTGATTAGCTGTGAAACTGCTAGCTGTGAAACTGCTTTTGCCTTGTCGGGATCTCTACCTCCATTGCGTGAGAAGGAAGGGGAAAAGAAACAAACACATGTCTTGGAGATGATGGCAAGGTCGGATGCACATAGAATACGAGGATTGCAATTATTCTGTAATAAGAAAAGAGACCAGATTCGTTTGTGTAAAATTAATGTGAAGTGTTAACTTCATGCTTCTACCTCCTTGATTTAGGAGAAGAAGAATATGTCACGAGCACCGCATTTGCTTCGGTAAAAGCGCAAGACTGAAAATGAGATTATAAATGACGATTTTTGTCCTGATTCTGTGATTTGGAATTGAACTGTATTGTATTATAATCTGCACACGTAAGACACTAAAACTCTTGCAGTCCCCGTCGTTCCTATGTAGAACTGCCCTTAAAACTATTCCTGTTAAGCATTGGTTACTATCTTTGCTTGATGGGGAATGAGAATAGCTCCATCGGAGACCCCCAATTAACAGTCCTCCTGATCGGGGCGGCAACTGCCGCGCTCGTGGTGACGATCTACCACTGCTTATCCATCGGCTGGTGCAGGCGCCACCCTGCCAATAACCGGCCCCAGTGGCTACGAGTTACCGAGGCCTTAGAGACGCCGAGCAGCATCGAGAACTCGGCCATTCACCTGATTCCGGCCCACAAGTATCAGAAAGGCGACAAGATGGTGGGCGAGGATGGCGTGTGTGCGATATGCTTGAGCGAATACGAAGAGGAAGAGGAGCTGCGCACCTTGCCGGAGTGCATGCACTCGTTCCACGTGCCGTGCATCGACATGTGGCTGTACTTGCACTCGAGTTGTCCGATGTGCCGCTCCGACACCACCCCCTCACCGCAGATAATCCCGATGAGGAGGCTCGGCTCGGCCGGCAGCGAGGAGGCGGATCAAGAAGTCACTGTTACATTGGAGGGCATCGCCGTGCAGCCTCATCAAGTGCTGTGAAAATTGCCCCCTAGTGTTTTCTTGTTTTTCCTCGAAGAGAGTGTTGTCTACAATTTCGTGCATAAATGGATCAAGAACTCCATATCTTGTCTGCATGGAAGATGTCTAGATTCAATTAAGAATTGTGTGCTAAGATCAAAGCGGGCGTCCTCAAATTTGGCTGAAAATATCAGGTCTTGAGCTGGTTTTTGCTGGTTATTCCAGATTGGTTGAACCTTGTAAAACAGACTTGATTATGATAACCAAAGAACAAAAATCTTATCACTGGCCCCCGAATCAGGTTTTATCGATCGAATTTATAAGCATATCCTCTCTCTCTCTCTCTCTCTCTCTCTCTCTCTCTCTCTCATGAACTCTAAACCTTCATGGGGACCAACAATCATCTATACCAACCGCAAGAGGCAGAAAAAACAAAGGAACAAAGACGACCTTTATTGGGCCAAGAGGGACCCTGGAGACTTATGAAATTTCAACCATTGTCCCCGCCGTATGCCAAATATGGAAGATACGCGTCATGCTCCGGGACCATCCATTTTTTCTCCCCAGAAAGTTTAGAACTCTATTAAATTCGTTTCACTTTTTGCTAATGTAAACTATGCTCGCGCGAATCTTCAATGGTTGGACTTGGTTGATCCTTTGGTTTGATGTCTTGTTGGTTGGTCTTGTTAACAAGGGACTGTCTTTTAGTGCATTGTTTAGTGACAGGAATGTGGCGTGAGAAGTGTGCAAAAAAGTCACCCTCCGCATGATAATTATGAGATTTTGTAAAATCGCTACCAATTGTTTTAAAAACTTAACATGTTAAATGAATGCATGATTTCATATTTGAATATTCTAAGTGAAAATATATAATAATCAAGGGAGATAAATAGGGGCTTGAAAGATTTGTTCTCACTCCGATATCATGTGAGAAGTGTGGAAATATGTAATTGGGAAGGCAAACTGTGGCCTAGAAAGACTCAAATTCGGGATATTTTGCTATGGTATCATATGAGATTTTGTGAGACTATTATCAATAAAAATTTAAGTCATTAGATGAAAGCATGATATAATATTAAAAAATTCTAATAATAACAACTCTTCTAACACTTCTTTGAAGGAAGTTCATAACATTCTAATTGTTTAGAGACGGTTTGTTTAAGTGGCCACGTCATTTGTAGTAATCCCAATAGTTCTTGTAATTACGGGATTTAAGAATTCTATGAGATAGTCTTTTATAACATACTATCGGATTTACTAGAAATGAAGCTTGGTACAATTTAATAATTAGTGAGATCTATACATGTATAGATTGTGACCAATCGCTATGTAAGCCGGACCATACACAGCAAATTGAATGTAATTCACATTAGCACTGAAGAAACACATGATTAGAAAAGTTGACACATTTTTCTCATATAGCCTGGAAAGAACCATGACGAAAGCCAACTTGAATTGCAACAAACTAAACAACATCACCATGATGAACCCCACGATGTTCAACTTTGGCTGCTCATTGAAGGTATGCTCTACTCTAGCACTTATAACTACTTAGATGCTTGTCGGCAACTTCACTCATCGATGCTGCTGGCAATTGAAAGAGAGTCCCACAACAAACAATATTCATGGTAGGCATTGAGTATTGACAAAAGTAAAAGGTTATAGAAGATGACGTGACAAAAGACGGAGATGCATTACCATCCTAAAGATGAGCAGAGATTAGAATGAAGCTTTACATGTTGATAGAGACGAAGATGTCGATGTTGCTGGCCATGGGAAGGGAACAGAGAAGCCCATGGTTGAGACAATGATTGAGACTAATGGCAAGAAGAAAGAAAAATCTAGTTGATTGGGGTCCTTTTCTCTTTGTGGCTCTGGTAAAATATCTTATCTTTAATAAAGACTATATACATACTCAATTAACTTTTCATTACACTTTATTAGAAAATGGTTTTTTTACCCAAACAATATGCATAGGAAATGACCACTGCCTACGATGGCCTAGTTGGATAAGTGCTCCCATGATCATTTGCAAGAGGAGAGGAGTTAAAATCCCGCTAGCCGCACCGGATTTTAAGTGCGACGTTGGGGTGGTGGATCCTCCGCTAGCATCGCCCCAATGTTTACCCCCGTTATCCCAGCCATCGGTACATGCTGTGTGTTGATACGGTCGTGGGTTCCAGGTCATAAAAAAAAAAATATGTATAGGAAATGAAATAATTTAAATAAAAAAATAATTATCTTAAACTATAACGAAATATCAAAGAATATCCTTAATATTGAATAATATCTCTAGTAATATTCTCTAATACGGAATTCTCTAATATCCATAATTATAGTTTAAAATAAAACCCCAACTACAGGACAAATGAAGGAGGAACATGCTAAATCAGTCACTCAGTCACATTCAGTTCATGTTCAAGCTGTCATAGCTTGAAAAGATAATTAAATGCCTCAATCAACCATACATATACGGATCATGCATCTGTTTATTAATGATGACAAATGTATCCAGCACTTGAGACCCACATTTTTTGCCACTTTTATCGTGTGCGAGGACCCTTATTGAATGAAGTGTAAACATCTGTGCAACATCCTGGCACTTCATCTCCCGTCCATCAATGTCTAAACATCAGTCCCTTCAACCGCCAGAGGAAGCAGATGGCTGAGCTCATCTACCAGAAGCCAAATTCTAGACCAGATCAATAATTTAAAGAAAGGGAAATAATATATATATATATAGTTGATCAGGGACAGAGAAGTTAGCTTATCTGCTCACTAAAGTTCAAAGGGCCTTCAACAGTTTTTTGGACTTCTATGCTTGAAGCCTTGAACTTAGATCATGTTCTTACCCAACAACTCACGCCCGACCATTGGCAAGATTATTCATCCGATTCGAGTCTGCTATTGCTTGACTCAAATAATTCACAATCCGATAAACTGAATGGTTTGATGCCAATAGTCGAGTCGTGTCTTGTCATTGATGCTAAGTGCAAAGTCGGGAGACCAATTCGACCACAAAAAATGGAACTGAACAGACCCCATTATTGAGATTTAAACTCAGCTTAAAGCTCGAGTTGTTTATTTTCTGGAGCGACTTGATGATAACTTCCCAGCAAAGCACACCAAAAAATTCAAACCCGAACCTTTTGCTCTTCATTTTCTATCAGGGCATTAATTAAGGATTTGAATTAAAAGATGCCATCCTTTAAAGCACTTGGGGAGTTGAGACAATGAGCAATCCAGTCAATCACACAGAATCACATGGCCACGCTCAATGTGGACTTTTGAAAATAGCTGGGGGAATTTCATGTCAAAGTGGACACAGATTCTGAAGCTTTTTCCTTGAGGATTCTGCATGTACAGAAGTGCCCTCCCAAGCCAAGAGCAGTGAGATCTCTGCGGTGGAAAAGTACATGCACAGGAGGGGCAAGTTTGTACATGCACTGTTAGAAGTTCCACTCGTTAAATGATTTTAAAGGCACATCCTTTTCCTTCCATTTGTGATCCCATGTGCGCGTCCCTCGAGGGACGTGATTTTCCAACCAATATAAAAAGGAGACAATCAGTAAAGTATATTGCCGACTTTCTTGCCTCTTTCTCTCGTTGCTGTAATCATCTCCCTCTTCACTAAACATAGTATCCACATGCTTTACTTCCCATGAAAAAAAACTGGGGGGCATTTTTTTTTTTTTTTGTTTGCTGGTGCCTGGTGAAATCTTAGAGTGAAGGTGCTTCAGGAGTCTCACGGCCGTCACATGGCGACAGTGAAATTTATCCAAAAGTTAGTTGGTGGTGCTCTTGCGTTGGAAGAAGAAAGGAAGAGCTGAAGCTGCTTCTTCTTCATCGTCACTCTTGGTAATTTGTGGATGGTGATGTTTGAGGAAAGAAAGCATCTTTGGGTTTGTTTTTGACAGGTGGGTGATGTGAGTTTATTCTCAGCTGATAAAGTGGGCATTTTTCACCACCAGCTTCTTATCTGTTGATGAAGCGGCCAGAGATTCGGAGCCACCGCCACTGAGCTCGATCAAGTGAAGTTGTTCTTGAAGGGTTAACTGTTTGTTAGTCGTGATCAGAGCAAAGATTGAAGCTGCTCTCAGAAGTCCAGGGCAAGGTTCTTTTTCTTCGGCAGTTTTGCAATGTGGTCTGCAGAGTGGTTTGCTCTAACATGCATTTGGGATTTGGGTAATTTCAGATAGTGACTTTTCTTAATTTATCTATTTAGTAATTATTTGTAATAAGGCAAAGTAGCTTCTCTTCCCTTGATTAATTTAGAAGGACTGGAAAAGGGGGAGGGGGAGAAAGATGAAATCTTTGAGTGGAATTGGACTGGGGTTGAGTGTGGTCTTTGGTTGCCTTGTTTTAGCCCTGTTTGCAGAATTCTACTATTTGCTCTGTTGGAAAAAGAGGTTCACAAACAGAACAATTGAAGAAGGCTATAACAATACTCCAACTAAAGAGCTCCTTCACATTTTCTGCTGTAAAAAGCCATCTTCTTTGAGCCAAACAGCTTTGAATCCCCAAGTGCTCCCTCCCTCAGGACTAATCTCTGATACCCAGTTGAATGGTTCACAGAATCAGCTACAAGAAGTCCACTCAAACAAGGATATTCTAAAACCATGTGAAGAGGAGAGCATGGAGACAGAGCTCATGAGGCTGCACAAGCTTGGAGGGCCTCCCAGATTTCTCTTCACCATTGTTGAAGAGACAAAAGAAGACTTGGAGTCAGAAGATGGCAGGTCCAGAGGCGAAAAGGGCTCAAGAGGAAAGAGCTTGAGTGAATTGCTTTTCACAGTGGAAACCCCATTTCTCACTCCTCTGGCCTCTCCATCTCTCTTCACACCCCCTCTCACTTCCCCTGCGACCACATACCATAACCAGCATGGATTCAACCCTCTCTTTGAGTCCTCAACTGATGCAGAGTTCAACAGGATCAGGGCATCACCACCTCCAAAGTTCAAGTTCTTGCAGGATGCAGAAGAGAAGCTGAGAAGGAAAATGAGAGAGGACTCTGAGAGGAATGTTGTCAGAACCGGCGGTCACATTCATCATGATAGTCAGAGTCAGAAAGTTACTGATTCAAAGTCTATGAGAGATGATGAGGAAGATGGGTCATTCATCACCATCCTTATTGATAAAAACAGGAGAGAAAAGTGAATCACCAACATCATCTCTCCTCCGCCCCAACTAAAGACTTGACAGGTACGCTTGCTCCATCTGTTCTAGCCTCTCAGTCTTTCATTATCATCACCCAGATTGACTCCAACATCGAAACAAGTGCGTCTAGCATTAGCATATGTCAATTAAGTTTCTTTCCTTTACCCATTTCCTGTCATGAGTTGTTTAGACCACTTTTTTTCAGTACACGTTTCTTAATAAAATTTTTATGGGTTTTAAATTTCATGCAGTTTCTTAGTTAATCCAATCCACAACAACCCTTGTATGATGAACCGCGAATTAGTGAACTTTCAAGAGGAGAGAAGAAGAAAATATCCTGCAAAATGATGTAGAAGTGAAAAGGTGGGTCTCAAGGCAAGTGGAGGACCTGTGGGATTACTTTTTTTTTTTTTTAATCCAACTCCAGGCCTCCTCCTGAATTTTTTACCTGTGTAATCATTCTTGTGAGGGAAGGTGCTGCCAAATACTGATGCTTCAGTCAAAAGCAGTGTCATTCTTGTTTCTTCCCTTTATTTCAACAATATTGTTGTTCTTTCGTGTCTGTAAAATTTTTGTCTGCTTTCTTGTGATCTTTTTTCTTTCTTGATTAACATCTGGCAATGGACACCGACTTCTCGCCGGTTCCATGTCCTGATGCACAAAGATATTGCCACTGTCATGTCATTGAATATATAACCACACATTGATGCTTTGTACCATACCTAGCTAAAGATCAACCTCTTAAGTGAATATAATATTAAGCATCACATCATTTAGGTTTTTCTTAACTGCTATTCGGGACCTCCTGTAGATCGAGGCCTCTGGAATAGTCATTAGTCCGCTACATGGAGATTATAACGGAGGGAAAAAAGCCAAAAAAGCAATGAAGGGATTTTATGAGGCGGACCAGGTACATGATGATGAACTTTTAATCTGTCTGTGCATTAAATAAAATTCTGCAAGATTCAGCAAATGGACAAGAACAAAGGACAAGGTTTGTGGAAAGAGAAAGTGGCAAGAGCGACTTGTGAGATGACCTTTTGGGCTTTTTCACAAACAACAAAAAGATGCAAATTTGACCCGTGACCTAATTGTCTTTTCCTTTGTGGGAATTGACGGAGGGGAGAGGCGTAGTCTTTTTTGCCTACTTGAAGAATCGTTGTTGGCGTTTACTTCATTCTCCTCCTAGTTTTTGCTCATTGTACAATGGTTGATCCATTTTCTTATACATGCATACATTGAGCTACGGTTTAAAAAAGCAAAACAGTGTACGGATGAACCAAGAATCGAAGTAAAAGCTTGAGAAACAGCATTTATCGGGAGATGCTTCCATCGCCGACCACATGATATGTCCGAGTTTATGAGCTGCTGCGACGATGACAAACTGTATTTGCATTACAATGTGGGTTGTACATGGAACGACAATTTATGCCGATCAATGAATTCACACATGCGATTCTGTATTATGAATGAGGTTTTTATTTGGTCTAGGATGCGAGAGTTGCGAAAATATAATTAGAGTATGGTTTCTCTAGAAATTGAAATCCATTCATCTCTTCGCCTTCTACATATTTCACTGACGGAGATAAAAAGGCGACGAATTTTTTCACGATAGGAAAATAAGAAGTAAGATCAACGAAAGAAAAGTCCGAGCAAGAACAAGGTCACCCTTTTTTTTTTCCTCTTTTCTTCGCATGATTCGCGAAATGAAGTACAGAAAATATTAGATTTGGTCTGAATGCTGTTTAGGCTGAAGAAAAGCTTTGATTATTCAAAGTGAGAAAAGGCCTTCCTAATAGTAATGGGTAAGAACATACTTGCTCCAGTACGTGTTCGTCCGGTTGGGCCTCGAAGTTTTCGTAAGGCATAAGTCAGTGGAGTGACGAACACTTCAGGTTTTGTGGCCGTCGCCCTCAGAGATGGCGTTGTCGAGTCACTCTCGTCACCAACCCTCACGACACAGGTTGACCCCAGGAGTAAACGATGGGGATGAATAGATTAGTATAACCTGCTTGGGTGTTAGGTTTGAAGGACATGAACATAGAGGAGAGATCAAAGCAATAGAAGACGGGCGAAAGAAAGTTTCATAAGATCGGCCGGAGGCGAAAGCAAGGGCGGCACCACTGGCGCCTTCGATGGCTTCGAGAGCTTTGATCCTCACGTTGAGACTCCTCACGCTGGTCTTCCTCGTCGTATCGTTAGTGGTCTTGACGACGAACACCTCCACGATGCAGATATACTTCAACATGGAAGTCCAAATCCGGTTTAGGGATATCTACGCATACCGGTGAGTTCGTGCTGTGTGATCTTGCTTGATCAACTTCTGCATCTTCTTCATGTCTAGGAACGCTGTGCAGGTACATGCTAGGAACCATGGTGGTCGGAACTGCATACACTCTCATCCAAATTGCACGAACACTTCACCGCATGTGCAAGGCAAATCAACTGATAAGCCGAGATGGTGTCACTCTCTTTGATTTCTTTGCAGACCAGGTATGTTGATATTAAAATTCATTAAACTTAGCGATACACACCGGTTGATGTATAATAGCTTTAGTATGAATCAGATTCGGACTATTGACACATGAGTTGAATCGACTGATCTTGAAGAAGAACCTCGCCAGTGACCTAGAGTTTTGTGTTGATACTTCACAGATCGCATCGTATGTACTGGCAACGGATCGGCTGCAGGATTCGGGGTGACAAAGGACCTGAAGTCAGTGTCCGATTTATGGGGTTGCCCTATGACAAGTTCTTTGACAAGGGTTATGCGGCTGCGAGCCTCCTCCTCTTCGCCTTTGTCTGCGCTGCGCTTCTCTCGATTCTATCTTCATTTGGCCTCCCTAAGAAAGTTTGATTATACTCTTTTCTTCCACTTTCCAGAATTGTTATTGAATGTGTTTTGCTGGCACTGAGGCGTGGGATGTATATAGTTTATATTCTGTGAAATATTGGGTAGTTCTGTGAAATATTGGGTAGTTCATTAAGACATCTATAAAATATTCTTCCTTGTTATTAATTGAAGACTGGTCTTAATAAATTTAACATCACTCTTTGGGCACTTTCTGATAGGTTGATATATATTTTTGAGCAGCAGCGACAAGGCAAAGGCCAACTTTCTAACAGTCAATTGAGAACTGGATTAGAAAATCTAAGTTGCTAAGGAATTTTAGCGGAAGTAGTAATTAAATTGAGTTCTCAATCAATTGTCGGAACACCTGGTACTTACTCTTTGTTCTAACTTCACGACACCGGTACGAGCAAGAGTCGGATAGTGTGCCCAACTTACCTGGTTTTAGCGATCCTCGCAACGCCACCTTGAGGTTGCGCAACCTCGAGTCTCAGCTAAGGTCACGTCGGTGCCGAATTTGTGCGACCTCTGGGGAGGGCCACCGACGCCATCCACGTCGTGCGATGTTGGTCAGATCTGCATAGGAAAGCTGGTGAAGAATACTAGAATGTAGATAATATAATTAAGGCAAAGTTGGAAGAAA
The DNA here is from genome assembly GCA_017140255.1 of Eucalyptus paniculata subsp. matutina. Taxonomy (NCBI): domain Eukaryota; kingdom Viridiplantae; phylum Streptophyta; class Magnoliopsida; order Myrtales; family Myrtaceae; genus Eucalyptus; species Eucalyptus paniculata. Next base: position 39,681,823 of record CM029441.1, read on the forward strand.
AGAGATCATTAACCCCTGAGGTAGTATCTGGAAAATTCTCAAAAACAATCCCGGGTGAGATTTTCATTGGAAAGAAGGAACTCTGGAAATGCTAGTTTTAAGTCAAAGGGCTATTGGCAAACACCTCAACTAAGTACTCTGCAAATTCTGAACCAATGGCATCGTCAACTTTGGCAATATTCAATAATTCTGAATCCTTCGCGTTGTCCCCTTCACGGGGTCGTGGCGCCCTCGGTTGTTGATTCCCCATTGACTTGAAGAGTCGACCACAGGAACGACCTTTCATGTCTCAACATATTAGCATGGGGACAAGGAGGGTAGCTGGATCCAAAATCGATTCGGAGATGAGGACCACGGGAACCAAAAGCACCATCACGCCGCGTCTTCGATGGCTTTGAGGGTTCAGAACCCTCAAGTTGAGGCTGGCTGGTCATGGCTTCCCTTGCTGCATCACGCAGCGGCTCTGACGATGAACGCCCACCTCGCTACTTGGAAGTCAATCTTGCCACCGAAAAGTTGAAGTCCGGTTCGAGGATGTTTGTACCTACAGTTGAGTTTCCCAGAATTTTATAACCTCATCGTGAGATGCTAAGATCCATGACCGTTTCTGTGGGATGTAGCTGTTACTGCATCAGATGCAGTTTTGCAGACTCTAGCCTTCTCTTTGCCGTTGGAACTTACACATTCAAGCTTCAAGTTAAAAGTAACCCGGGCACAACCACATGCTCTTTCTGGCCACCGTGCACCACCATCCCTGGACAATGCCTTTTTCTTCTTTTTTTTGATGACCCGGACTCCTGCAATGGCTGCACTATAAGGGTCCGACCGGTCAGGCACCAACTGGAGGAGAACTAGCCCGGCTCCGCAGACTAGCCTCCATGCAATTCAAGAATATTGTAAGATGGAGGGCAGGGGACTCGAACTTGGGATCAATCACCCACAAGCCCAAGCCCTCACCACTCCACCAACCCCTTGGAGGCGACAATTCCATTAACCATCTCTTCTGAGCACCGCTATGAGCCAAACATTTTTTTTTTAAACAAAAAACATGCAGAACAAATACGCACAAGATGTGAATAAGAAAGTTGAGATGCGGCTAGCGTGAGTTTTTTTTTTACCTAAAACCCTCATTCGTATCAGTGATTTAAAAAGCGTATTTCTCGTGGAGAATCACAGTCTAGAATGCCCACAATGGCAAAAACGGATGTTTGGTTAAATTCTTGGATATGGTAAAAATCAAGTCGATGACGAGTGGAAGGAAACAAATGCGCCAAGCGGTCAGTGTTCCGGACAAAGAATGTCTAAAATATGATGGGTTTGCTTTTGCTAACGATGGATGATGCGAGCTCATGATTATGGATTTAGCTTACGCATTTCATCGAACATGTAGTTAGCATGGATTGAGAAAAGGTATTGACCCACACCGGACTTGAACTCTCGTCCAGATCCGTAGGAAATCGGCAAGCAGTGTTCAAAATCAACGCAGCCAACTTATTCAGACCTCGACACAAGCATGAACCGAAGACAACGAGTCTCCACGTCTTACTTGGAACATGGCAAAGCAGAGGGTTCAACGAGATGAGCGTTTCATCGCGAGAGTCCCTACCCTGCTCGGAGACGGCGAGCTCGAGACGAATCGAGCTATGGCTGGCCGCCTCGCAACGTCTCCGAGGCGAGATCCTCGGGACAAACGGCTAAAGCAGGAACAGGGGGATTTACAGAGGATGTGACGCCGAGGAAGAAGGGGAAGCATTGATCGGGGTTCAAGCACAGCTGCCGCCACCGCCGCCGCCGGCGTAGGCTTCCTCGCACGCTCGGACTCTCAGCTCTCTATCCGACCTTCCAGTCTCTCTATCGGAATTAATCATGAACAAGGCCGGGCCGGCCTGCCCGGGGCCTGGTCTTGCTTTTTTTTAGATAATAATAATAATGAAAATTTTATAATGCTTTTAATTTATATTTTAAATTTTAAATACTAGTAATGAAAATGCTCATAATGTCTATATGTCATGCAATTTAATGGGATTATTCTTGGTAGGGGTTAGAAATTGATCCATAATTTTCTATACAATTTATGAATGATTAAATAGGTTTTCAAAATTTAGGTGTTAATGATGGAAAAGTTAATTCATTCTTAGTATTAATCGTGAACACGGTCTTAGTAAATCTAATGTGACACTCAATTTTACTTTATCTTTTCTGTCTTTAACACTTCTGATTGGTTGATATATTCTAGTCAAGATCGGCTCCAAGGCAACGCTCACTTGGTAACGATCAATTAAGAAGAAATGGATTAGAAAATTTAAGTTAATGCATAAGGATTATGGACCTTTTTATTTATAGGAAATTGACATCTTCAGTTCCTTGCCCAACCCTCGAAAAATGAGTGGCTGCTTCCTTTCAAACTTGCACGCCACTGGAATTACATCCTTCTATATTCATGTCGTGATTCAAAAGACTGCAAAATAACAATAAGAAATGCTAAAATAAATTATCCAAAAGTCCCAACCTTATTAAATAACAGCAGTTTAGTCCTAAATTTATTAATTGTGCTAATTTAATTCTAAACATTTTAACAAATTGCAACTTATGTTTAACCCTTGCTTTTTGATGACTTTGTCAATATGATGCTAGTTGATGAATTTGTTTTGGTTTTTGAAGGATCCTATGTGAATTATAAGTCAGTAATATCTTTATCTTTCTGCGGTTATTTGTGGTTGCAGGGCATCTGCTTCTGTTTGTCTTGAGGCATGTGGAAACTATATTTTGGTACCGTTGTGGATTGCTTTTACTAAGCTCCTTCACTAAGCTCTCCCCTTGTTCAGTGGGTATTGTAAGGCAGAGGATATGCTGGCTGGGTTGGCAGGTTCTTTATGGAAATGATGGATTGCGGTGTAGTACCAAATGGTGTCATCTGCATGACTCTTATTGATGGTCATTGTAAAGGTGGTGACGTTGGAGAGGCATTCACAATTGCTAAGGTCATACTCGAGAGGCAGGTGCTGCCGGATGTACATATTCACGGACTGTTGATCTAAGGACTTTCAAAGAATGGGAAACTAAAAGAAGAAATGGAAGTTTTTTTCTGAACTCTAGGAAAAGGGTGTAGTGGCTCATATTTTTATTTACAATTCTGTTATTTCTTGTTTGTCTAAACTGGGTAAACTAGCAGACGCTTTTCAACTCCTCGAGGAGATGGGTTCCTAACGTTGTCACTTACAATGCTTTGATTAATGGTCTTTGTAAGTTAGGAGATGTTATTGGAGCTAGGAAGCTGTTTGATGGAATTTCAGCCAGAGGCTTGGCTCCTAATAGAGTGACCTATCCTACAATCATAGATGGCACTGTAAATCTGGCAATTTAAGTGAGGCATTCCATTTGTTTGATGAGATGTTATCAATGGCAGTTCAACCAGATAGCTTTGTTTATTCTGCCCTTATCGATGGTTGCTTCAAAAAAGGCAATGTAGAGAAGGCTTTTTCTTTGTTTAATGATAGGGTGAACAAAGGCTTTGTATCTACTGTTTCTTTCAATGCTGCAGCAAGGCCCGAGCTATCGAGCTTTGCATCTACTCTATTCTAGTTAATCAAATTTAGGGCAGTAGAGTCATCTTCAAAAGATGCATCAATGGCATTTGAGAACAACGAACATTAGAGTCCCTTATTGTAGCTCGATTCTGGTGGGTTTCCACAAGACGTCGAAGGAGTTCCTCGACAATCTTCTGTTCTGATAAGAGGAGGAGAAGCAACACTTTGCTTTAAAAAAAAAAAAAAAAAACTGAAAACACAACCTGGACCGGGACCCGACCCGAGTTTTCGTTTTCGGGTCTCATGGGTTTAGGTTCTGGTCGGGTCGGAGCACGCAGCCCTTCGCTTCGGGTCAGGCCTGGCCCCTCCCGACTCGGCCCTTACCTCTTTTTCTTCTCATGATTCGCGAAATGAAGTGCAGAAAATATTAGATTTGGTTTGAACACTGTAAAGCTTTAGCAGTCAAAGTGAGAAAAGGCCTTCCTAATTGGCAAGAACATGCTTGTCCAGTTGGGCCTAGAAGGTTCCGTAAGGCATTAATTCGTGGAGTTATGTACACGTCAGATTTTGCGGATGTGGCCATCGGAGATGGCGTTGTGGAGTCACTATCGTCACCAACCCTCATGATGCAGATTGACCCCAAAATTCAACGATGGGCATGAATAGATTAGTATATTCTACTTGAGTGTTAGGTTTAAAGGATAGGCAAGATCAAATTATTAGAAGGCAGATGGGAGAAAGTTTCACAAGATCGGCCATAGGCGAGAAGAAGGGCAGCACCACTGGCGCCTTCGATGGCTTCAAGAGCTTTGATCCTCGCGTTGAGGCTCCTCATGCTGGTCTTCCTCGTTGTATCATTGGTGGTCTTGACGACGGACACCGCGACGTTGCAAATATACTTCAACACGGAAGTCCACGTCCGGTTTAGAGACGTCTACGCGTACCGGTGAGTTCGTGCTGCGTGATCTTGCCCGATCAATTTCTGCGTCTTCTTCATGTCTAGGAACTCTGCGCAGGTACATGCTAGGAACCATAGTGGTTGGAGCTGCGTACACTCTCATCCAAATTGCACGAACACTTCACCGCACGTGCAAGGCGAATCAAGAGATAAGCCGTGACGGCGTCACTCTCTTTGATTTCTTCGCAGACCAGGTATGTAGATATTAAAGTTCATTATCCTAGCGATCTATACTGGTTGATGTATAATAGCTTTAGTATGAATTGATTTGGACTATCAATGCATAAGGTGAATCAACTGATCTCGAGGAAGAACCTCGACCGTGACCTGGAGTTTTGTGTTGATACTTCGCAGATCACGTCGTATGTACTGGCGACTGGATCAGCCGCGGGATTCGGGGCGACAAAGGACCTGAAGTCGGTGTTTGAATTTGTGGGGTCGGCCTACGACAAGTTCTTCAACAAGGGTTATGCGGCCTCGAGCCTCCTCCTCTTCGCCTTTGTCTGTGCCGCGCTTCTCTCGATTCTATCTTCATTTGGCCTCCCTAAAAAAGTCTGATGATACTCTTTTCTTCCACTTTCCAGAATTGTCATTGAATGTGTTTTGCTAGCACTATGTATATAGTTTATATTCTGTGTAATATTGTGTAGTGCATTAAGACATCTATAAAATAGTCGTCCTTGTTATTAATTGAAGACCAATCTTAATAAATCTGACATCACTCTTTGAACACTTTCTGATAGGCTGATATATATTTTTGAGCAGCAGCCACGAGGCAAAGGCCAGCCTTCTAACAGTCAATTAAGAACTGGATTAGAAAATCTAAGTTGCTAAGAAATTTTAGCGGAAGTAGTAATTAAATTGGGTTCTCGATCACTTGTCGGAACACCTAGTACTTACTATTTGTTCTAACTTCACGGCATGAGCATGAGCAAGAGTCGGATAGTGTGCCCAGTTTACCAGGTTTTCGCGATCCTCATAACACCACCTTGAGGTTGCGCAACCTCGAGCCTCAGCTAAGGTGACGTCGATGCCGAGTTCATGCCACCGGCACCATCCATCCATGTCATGTGATGTTGGTCAGATCTGCATAGGAAAGCAGGTGAAGAAAACTAGAATATAGATAATATAATAAAGGCAAAGTTGGAAGAAAAAGAGATCGTTAAGCCCTGAAGTAATATCTAGAAAATTCTCTAAATTAACGTTGGAAGTCGATCTTTGCCAAATACCTCGACTTTGATAGAAAGGCATTTACAAGCTCAAAGTATTTTGCAAATGCCGGAACCAAAATCAACTTTGGCAATATTCGGGTCAATAATTCTGGGTCCTTCGCGTTGTCCCCTTACGAGGTCGTGGCGCCCTCGGTTGTTGATTCCCCATTGACTGGAAGAGTCGACCACAGGAACGACCTTTCATGTCTCGACATGTTAACAAAGAACAAATAGACAAGGGCACGAGGAGGGTAGCTGGATCCAAATCGAGTCGGAAATGAAGACCACGGGAACCAAAAACATCGTCACGCCACCGTCTTTGATGGCTTCAAGGGTTCACAACCTCACGTCAAGGCTGGTGGTCATGGCTTCCATTGCTGTGTCACGTGATAGCTCTGACGACGAACGCCCCCCTCGCTTCTCGGAAGTCGATCTTGCCACCGCAAGGTCGAAGTCCGGCTCGAGGATGTTGTGCCTACAGCTGAGTTTCCCAGAATTTTATGCCCTCATCGTGCGATGCTAAAGATCCATGACCGTTTCTGGAGGATGTAGCTCTTATTGCATCTTAGATGCAGTTTTGCAGACTCTAGCCTCCCCTTTGCCTTCACACTCGCTGCAACTCTATCAATTTCCTCCTCATTTGCCGTCCTAAGAAAGTTTTATTCTTACTTTTTCGACTGGATGTTGCAACCTACCTTTTCCATCCGGAATGGAAAGAAATATATTGATATAGAGGTATCACTTAATTTGGGCTAATACTTAATTTGGGATAATGGCCCTTGATTAGACTTCGGTTCTCCAAATTTATACCTCGCATGACGTTGGAATTCATTTTTCAAGTTCTTTGTAACCTAAATATATCTAGGAGTTCTCACTAGTTTATTAGGATTGACTAGAAACTAATTGAGATATGGGAGTCTCACCACGATTCTTATGAAACAAGAGATTTAGGGTTGATAACTTGATTAAGCTAATGTCTTTTAGCAACCTTTCGGTATCTCTAACTTGGAAGGTAAGTGGTCACGCGGTCTTGATTACCAATTATGGTCCTAAAGGTGTCAAAGTTGATAAATGATCATGTGAACACTTTTTGTAAGGTTCATTTTCTTCAAAGCCTAAATTAATCCTAACATATCTAGGAAAGCAATAAATAACCAATTTATTGAAAAACAATGCACTAAGTAAATACTCAAGTATTGAAACGACTTTAAAGTAACACGGAAAAAAAATCAATACAAGTCAGGCAAAGAATATACTAGTCATGTTATAAGCCCCAGGATATGATCCCCATGAGCTAAAAGCCAAGTTGAATTCAATTTCTTTTAAAAGGATACTCTCTGGTAGCACTAAGCTACATGTATACTAATCAAGTGAAACCAAGCCATATCTAATGCTAAAACTTAAAAATTTAGTAAAGACCTATTTCCAAGCATTTTCTTATTTTTTTAATTTTTTTTTTTTTAAATTTTTTTATTAAAAAGTTTTAATTCCCTAATTGGGAATTTGGGCTGCGACTGGTCTTACGAAGCTGGCCCCGTGGACTCAATTGGGGGCATCAAGCTCTCTCAAATTGTCTAGCCTATTTCACTAACATAAACCCGGCCCATACTAAAACCTCTTTTTTTTCGAAAATTCCAGGCCCAACTTAAAAATACCTAAAATAAATCAAACCGAGCTCAACTTCAACACTCAAGCCCACTCTCATTAAACCTACGGTTTGTAAAGCCCATAACTCACCACTCCAGCTATCTCAACAATATCTCACACACCACGAACGCCCACAACCTCCTTCCTAGGTGTTAGATATGTTTCAAATTTGTATCACTTAAACTAATTAATCAATGAATTTTTTTTTTTATTACGGACAACAATTTATGTATTTTTCGTTCATTATTTTTGTAAATAATATTAGTGATTATTTTTAGGAAAATATTTTTAAAATCACCAATTTTTTTGTGAAATAAAAGGAGCGTATAATTTAACTAGTTATCTTAGCCTCGTTGAGAAATCTTTTCCAATAGATAGCTATCACTCAGTTTATAGCTGGTTATTATAATCATCTAGTTCGATTGGTGGGAGAACGCATCTAAAGGCGTGTATAATAACCATTTTATTTCTATTTTAGAATTATTTTTATATTCTAGACTTGTTTTTGGAACATAAATCCATTTGGTAAAACTATTTTATTTTTATCTTTTTGGAATTGATTTTTATTCCAAAAATAGGTTTGGAATAAAATCACAAGTAAAATTTTTTTACTTCTCTATTTTTGGAATAGAAATAAGAAATAAAAACCCATTTTCATCATTTATTCGTTACTTGTTGCTTGCTCACACCGTCACCGACCATCGTCCACCGTCCACTGCGTTGCTCCTTGATCGTTGGTCGCCAATCCACCGTTGCCATTGGCCACCACTCCCTAGCCATTGGATGTTGACTACTCCTAATCATCGTCTATCAATTGCTGTCACCCCACTTACCGCTGTATCCGGGATGGATAAATTTTGTATTATTATCAAATGAATTTCTATTCCGGAAGTAGAAAATTTATGTTTTTATCAAACACGTGTTTTTACTTAGAAATTCATCCAAGAATAGAAATATAAAAATCTATTTTTCTTTTAAATCAAATTCTAGCCAAAATGAGTATCATTTGCACCCTAAGGGCTCGTTTGGTAATCATTATATTCCCATAAATAATTTTTGATCAGAAATGGTTGTTCTTAACTTTGTTCCTATGAACAATTTATGATTATTTGAAGGCACTTGGTAAACTACTCCAAAATTTATATTCCTAGAATAGAAATGCATTTGGTAAAATCCATAAATTTATAATCCAAGCTATTTTTTTTAATCTTTTAATAATTTTATTAAAATTTTTTTTTTTTTCTTTTTCCTTTTTCATCTTCTTCTTTAGGTTGTTGGCCATGGCTGAGACTAGTGACAGCCAAAGGAAGAAGAAGAAAAAAAAAGGGAAAAAAAGAGGAAAGAGAAGAAAATAGGTAGAAAAAAAAAACTTAGGCTTCATTTTAGGAATTGTTATTGGGAACAAGAAGCCACTTTTTTCTATTTTTTGATTTTATTCCAAATTTATTTTTGAGAAAAAAATGAATTTTTTTTTGGGAACAAAAAATTTATCAAACAAATTTCTATTTTTTTTTTGTTCCCGGAAACTATAATAAAATAATAGTTAACAAACATGACCTAATTTATTAGAAGAGGACCTAATTTATTAGAAGTGAAAGTAATTGGCATGCATGAGATCATTGTTCTCTTGCAAAATGAAAAGTTCATATTCGCCTATTCACGATTCTTAACTACGTAGCATAATTTAAACCATATACTGTTATTTTAATGGTACATCATATTTTAATAAAAGTTACTGTAATACTACGTTTATTTTACCATAACTTGATTTCTTCTCTTTCACTGGACTCTTAGCAAATTCTTAGCGGGATGACTTTCCTATCGAGATAAAAGGGAATCAATTTTTGATCCTACCATTTCCATTTTAATATTTAAAAACCTGCTCCATTCTAATATTAAAAAACCCCCCTACCCCCATCCCTCCCGGGATTGGTTAAAGTACTTGTTTGATTAAGACTTGATTTTAACGGATAATTGTTCTTGTCATGGAAGCCAAAAAAGATCGAACGCCGTAGGAACGCGGACCATGTGGTCTCTCGAAGTCAATGAAGATGATATTTCAAAGTTCCAAGTCAGACAAGCTATAACTATAAATCGAGCAAAACCAATTATTTAAGGTTAAGTGTGTTAATTATTTGTTAAGACTATTTATCAACTTAATTCATTTTCTACGGGATAAGGACTACCACAAGTGCTCAACTTCTATATGGCACTCATTTGAGTGTCATAAGTGTCATAACTTTTTTTTTTTTTTAATATCATGTAAGTGATATGACTTCTTAAAAACATGTATTAGAGTGCCATAACTTTTCATCGATGATTTGCATGTCATGACTTTTAAAAAAAAAGGTTTCCCCAAGTGTAAAAAATCCACTGTGGTATGTAACTTGTGATAAATATTTTTAAAAGTTATATAGCACTCAAGTAATTGTTTGAAAATTTATATGACATTCAAGTGAGCGATTGAAAAGTTATATATCACTCAAGTGAATGATTAAAAAATTATATAGTACTCAAGTAAATGCCGTATAAAAATTATGAAACTCAAGTGAATAAAAGTTATAGCACTCAACTCAGCGTCGTATAAAAGTTATAACACTTGTTGTAATTTTTTCCCCATTCTTTCTATTCTATTTTAATATTTAAGACTCGGCATCAAAGAAATACACTTACACAATCGACAAGATTAATCAAATTATCCAAATTGTCATAAACCTATTATATGACGGCAAATTCAGTCTTAAAGTTTTTAGTTTGGTTAATATAGTCCTAAACCTATTATATGATTGCAAATTCAATCTTATATTTTTTTATTAATCTAGTTAATTTAATCCTAAACTTATTCTGTATTTAGCACTTGTGTCAACAGTTCAGATAATGAAAAAATAACTATATTTTATTTTAGTTCGGTTAATTGAACTAAAAATCAATTATCTTCTTAATATTACAATTAACAAAACCTCTCTCCTTTGTCACTAAACCTCTTCTTAATATTACAAAAAAGAAAACCAAAAAATCAAGTCGAGTCTTTTGTTCTTGTTGAAATTTCGATTTAAATTTAATGCACACCCAAACAATTTGGTTTGTTTTGGGTTTCCTAAAAATGCCGTTGATGATAGTGATTGGGACAAATTTGAAGAATATACATCACTCGTGTGGGACTGTGATCTTTGTTACAAAGTTTGAAGGAAAGACGGAGGAGAAATTAGGAGTGTGCAAAGGAACTGAAAATCACCTGGAACCGGACCGAATTTGCCCGGAACATGTGGTTTCTAAGAGAACCGGTCCAATTCCTGGTTCCATGGGCACTTCACAGAACGACACCGAAGTCCTGATCCTCCGGGGCCAATCGTCCAGGTCGAGCTCGAGAAAGTAATCCATGAAATTGACCGACCTCCTTCGGAGGAACGCGTCGGGGGACTTGGCCCTTGGGACCCACTTGGTGTCCAACAGGGAGTCGAGCCCCACCAGCCTCGCGACAACTCCCGCCGGCTTCTGCAACGGCGGGTTGGTCTTGACCGGGGTCGCGCTTGGGCGCTTCTTTGGTGAAGATAGTGTCGGGGTCAGTGGTGTGCTTGGAGCTCGGTTCAGCGACAAGAAGGGCATCGTCGGAGGGGTGGGTTGGAGCGCCGTCACTGTAGAGGAGGTGACGCAGGAGGGCGGAGAAGCAACCAGGGTATTCACTTTGCGAACGCGCCATTTTCGTCTAGTTTCTCAAGTACAAAACAACAGAGAGAGAGAGAGAGAGAGAGAGAGAGAGAGAGAGAGAGAGAGAGAGAGAGAGGTACGTGAACAACAGATCAGGTGAGGGCTCGTCTGAGGCGGCGACCCCTGCGGCCATGGACGTGCCGCTTGCCGAGGAAAAAAAAAAAGAGAAAAGGAAAATTAAAATTAAAAATCAGAAAAAAATAAAATAAATATAATTATAAATTATCCACATCAGCATTAACCGATGTAACACCAGTGAGTGAATTTCTATTAAAATTAGTAAGATGGATTCAATTGACAAAATTAAAAAGTTTATAACTAAATTGATAAAAGTACAATAACTATATAACATTTGGAACAATTTTTCCTAATTTTTTTACGAGGCAGCAACGAGGAGGCAAGGCTAACTTTATAACAATCAATTAAGGTAAAATGGATTAGAAAATCTAAGTTGATAAATAAGGATTGCGACCCTTTTTATTTGCAGTAAATTGACATCTTCAGTTCCTTATCAGACCCCTCGGAAAAGAGTGCGTCCATATGGACTTACGCTATTGGTGCAACAATCCATCTCTAGTAGGGGTGTGCAATCGGACCGGGTATACTCGGTTCTCGGACCGGTCCACTCGGAAAATAGGGTTGGGAATCGGTTACCGTTGAAACTGGTCTGTGAACCGATTCCCAAAATTCGGAATTGGTTAAAACTGGTCTAGGAACAGGTTCCGAGTGATTACCCACCCGGAAACTGGTTCCTGGACCAGTTTTGGAACTAGTTCCCGAATCGGTTTTGTAAGTAGAGGTCCAAACCCTTTTTTTTTCCCCTCGATTTCTATTCTTACTCTCACAATCACACGTCGTTTTTCCTCTTGGCTCTCTAAAAAATGCACGGCACTCCTCCTTTGTCATTCCTTTTCCTCACTTGCTTCCCTCCCTCACCGGCTCCCTCTCGCACTGTCCAATGGACGGATGGTGTTCGTCGCCGCCAAATTCTTGTATATCACATGGATTGACTCGCTTAATTTCTCTTTCGTAGGAGGAGTTATGCTTGCATAAATGAGTAGCTTTATGTAGTAGTTATGGAAATAAGACTAATATTAGACCCATGTTTGTTGCTAATTCTTTGCCTTATGATTTTATTCATTATTTTTAGCCTTGTGAATCCTTAATTTTTCATTTAGTCAAAAAGTTCATGTATTTATTTATTACAAATGCTTAATGTTTCAATACAAATTAGGAGGATTACGTTATTTTCTCGTGTAGTAATATAAAATTTGAAGTCGTATAGGATATCGAGAGATTGCAAAATATGTTCTAGTGGAAATAGAGTTGACTCTGAAACTAGATCGGAAAAACGGGGTAGATTGGGTACAAGGTTCAATACAAACAGGGTCGGGTATAGGGTCTAGAAAAGAGGAATCAGTTATAACAGGGTCGGGTACAAGGTCTAGGTCTAGATCCTATCCACCTGGACCTGATCATCCCTAATCTCTAGTCATACAGGGATTCAAATGGCAGCAAAAACAACAATAAGAAATAAGAAATACCAAGTCTACCGTGACTTATTTAGAAAACTTGCTTATTAAGTGACGCGGCAGATTTTTTTTTTAGGTAACTAATCAAGGATTGCTAAAAAAAAAAAAATACAATTTCGTTCACTTAACAGTAGTACCGGATAAATGGTCATTGATGAAAATGAAAACATCGTCTATGAACTCTGTCGCTGGGCTCAAATGCTGCCATGATATTCAACCTACAAGACTTTGAGGCAAATTACTACATGTTGAGATGGTTACTAACTTATCATTTGCAAGGATTTAGAGTAAATTTAAAATTATTGAGGAGAATTACTAAGCACTATTGCCATAACTTAAGACGATTTGAGGTAATTTACTATGCTATTGATTAATTACTAAGTGTCAGTATTTTCATGTTACGAATACTATAGTCCCATTATAAATTATAGACATAAATTACTAGTTATAAGTGCAGATAAGTTAGAACCATTATAAGTTAATTACTACCCATAAAGATAAGTTACTAAGTGATGCGTGATGGGTGAGTAATTCTAGATCGGATTTTTGAGAGGGGATTTTTGTGGTTAAGTGTATGGAGTAGTTTATATGAGGAAGAAATGAAAAGGAATAAGAAAAGATAAAACGATCTCCTCCCAAGGTATAAAGGCCTTGCCACCAACCGAGGATGATGATCGAAATCTACGAAGCTCACCACCAAGGCCTAAAGCTTCCACCAGCCAAGGATAAAGGACTTCGGGATAGGAGAAGCTCACCACCTAGGCCTAAAGATTCCACCAGCCAAGGATAAAGGGCTTCTTGGCTCACCACCAAGGAGTGATCTACGCTCCAAGGATAAAGAAACTGAAATGAGTTATCCACTCTCCAAAGAAGTTCACTCAAGTTGATGAAATCTCACAATTCTCATTCATGAAATTCATATATCCCCTACATTGGATAGTTTCCCCTATTTATAAGAGGATTTTAGCCTTAGGAAATATTAAAAACAAACTTTAATAACCTAGGAATTGAAACGTTCGACTCTTGAGCTACATAAAAATAAAAACGGCTAGGAACTTAATAAAAAGCCTTTACAATCACGGGAACTAAATGCTATAATAAAAAGCCTTTACTATCATGGGAACTAAATGCCATAATAAAAAGCCTTTACTATCACGGGAACTAAATGCCATTTAATCTTCGGCCTTCCACATTCTCGAACCGTTAGCTTTCCGTATTCTTGAACCTTTGGCTTTCCATATTCTTGAACCGCTTTCATGAACCTCTAGCCTTCCCAAAATTCGAGCTCCTCCCTTGACCAGAAAATAATCCTTCTGAAGCTTCTTCAATTGGTCATACAAGACATCTAAAATGGCCTCCCATTGATACCTATTGATATATCACAAAGTAATTAACATTATTCATTCTAAATGATGCATGGAAGCACATAATGCCCAACTTCTTTATTGGCTTGGATAAGCATCGATGGTTTTGAGTTGGTCCATGGAGCTACGTTGGATGCTCCCGCATCACTAAGGGACCTCAAAAGCACACATCAAAACTATATGGTGAACGACATAAATCATCCCTTTGTTTTTCTCTACATGTAGACTTTATTCCTTATGTATTGGCCGATTCCAAAATTACCTCAAAACCAATGGGCACATTACGCTAAAACAGCTGATGGAGAAATCGTCATATCGAACAAAATGCTTTTGATATCAGCACGTGGGATTACCGATATATCGAAAATCACACTAACCTATATAATATAAACTCTATGGTTTAGTTGGTTTATCTATATTTATTTGCAAGCACCTCAATTAAACTTCATTCGTTGTCTTAGGAAAATAACGTCTTTATTAACGATTGAGATTTAGCGAAACATTGAGAAAAGCACCGTGCAAAATAAAAAGATCTGCATCCTTCTGAACTTAGGAGCTGGTAACGCGATCATAGGTGAAATCTAAAAGCTCTCCGACGATGTCTGCCAGGTTTGCTCACAGGAACGCGAAGAAGGCTTCGATGGTGAGCTGAAAAGCCAATTTTACTAGAATCCGCGGCAACGCTTTTTTCACGTAGATAGTCACTTTGCTCTCTCGTGAAGCTTCCTCCTGCTGCAGACGCTCTATAATCTTCTTCTTCATACACCTAACGTGGCAACTGTATTTCTCGCCGGTACTGTTGTAAGCCCATCCCTTGGCATTGCCCTCGCATATGAGGCACTTGCCTTGGATCCTCTCCATGAGCTGCAGCACGATCTCACGCTCACCAGTCTCTTCTATCTGCACGGGGAGTGACGCAGGGAGTGACGCGCAGAGCGGGTGGAAGGCACGGTAATTTAGGTGGTGGTAGAGGCGCCAGTAAGGATTGCGCGAGCCATGTGCCTTCTTGTGCCGCCATTTGTACCTGAGCATCCGGACTTCCTCTCCACATGCGACGCAGCACAGCGCTTTTCGTGGCGCCCTCTCCTTTAACACGAGATCCCCAGTCGGATAGGGATGGTGGTTGCCAACAGCAGCGGCTGAGGAGGACTCAGAGGGGTCCGAACTTAAAAGTTTGCTGCAGCACGGGTGATAATGGTGATTGCAGCCCCCCTCGCACAAGTAATAGGGCCCAAACCCTGGTTGTTGGCACCCTTCGCACTGGTACTCACTGCCACTTTTTTTCTGCTCGTGATAAATTAGTCGGTCGTCATGGCCACGAATCTTCATCCGCTTCCTCATGCTCTTACCCTTTTGTTTTCCATCGGAACCCTTCTTCTTGCTAGAGGAAGGAGCGATCCCCATGAAAGAGATTGTCGTGCTGAGGAAAAGTGGAGATGTAGCGGGTTATTTCAAGGGTTGATTCGTTCTTGTTAATGAAAGAGGTTTGAACTTTAAACTGCAATAACACCCGATTTCTGGCAAATCCCAAACTCCTGCACGGGACGAAAAGAACCTCCACATTTAATTAGAAGCAAGAGAATCGCTTAATGACAGTAAATAAATTTGATTCTAGACTCGAAAGTTCCTGAACTCTCTTTTAAGATGCTCATACTTTATTGTCTTATCCTACCTTGCCAAAAAGCGGTGCATACCGAACCAAAACAGCCAGAAGTACTTTCAAAGCCAGTTGCTAGTGCTACCATATATTCACGTGTTGCTACTAGTAATAACCACATCACTCACTGAGCCTGGTCGGTATCGAGAGAGAGAGAGAGAGAGAGAGAGAGAGAGAGAGAGAGGAGAGAGGAGAGGGAGAGGGAGAGGGAGGGAAGAAGGCGGGGGCTGAAGGAGCAATGTTGGTAGCCAAAGTGGGACACGGCTGTGGCTGGCGGATGGATGATAGCCAGGGAGGTCAACTGTGGCAGCGAAACAACGGGTCTGCAGCTCTTAAGCACAGAAGACAAAGATGAGTACGTAGATGACATCAAATTAGAGCTTTTTGTGGCAATTTTCGAAAAAAAGCAAATGATGGCTACACTTGGCATTCATCCAGCGCCAGCAGTGTGAATATTAGAGATAGTCGATGGGCCTATGAAGCCGGAATCGAGCCAAATCCCTAAAAAATTCCCATGGAAACCCTAAAAACGTAATCCACCGTTCACCGCGTCTTCCCATTGTCGGGTCTGTCAAACGGAATGATGGTTGGCTCCAGTTTTGTGCTCGTGGCGGAGATAGTTGATGGGGGAGAGGAGAGGAGAGGAGAGGAGAGGGAGGGCAACGACGGGCTAGGGCTTACTCGAACTCAGAGTGCAACGTAGAGATAATTGCAGGTTAGATGAGATGATAAGGAAAAAGGGCCAAACCTAGCAGGGAAGTTTGTTGCAGGTAGACTCCAGAGTGTTCCGGATAGTTTTTTTCTCCTTTCGTTCCCTCCTTATGAATCCTGCAATATCCTCATATATACAAGAAATCAAATCATTATGGGGATGAAACCCAGATGCGGATAACATACACAACAAGACTGATTGCTGGTCCAAAAACTTAACTGAAGTTGAACTCAAACTAAAAAGGGCAAAGACGGGGGTTGAAGGATATGCTATTCGTCCAATTTTTGGAAATTTCCTGTAGGTTGTGTCCGTAGCTACTCAGGTTCATTAACACTAAATAATAAACATGCATATTCCCTCCTCGCACAAATAGATTCTATCATAATCATTCTTATGAAGTACATAGCGGACTCAAATAGGAGGCAATCATTACGTCCCTCAATTATTCCCTGCGCACTTTAAAATGTTATTATAATTCTCTATCAAATATCTTATAGAGGATAACAATGACGACCTAAGATAATTTATACCAAATTCGTAGCGGGACAGCTTCCCTTTAGATATAACCTGCTGGCTCCATTTTAATTTTCAAAACACGGTATTAAAAGGAGTACATATATACAATCCACAAAATTAACCTATGTACAATAGAGATAATTCGTCACATTGGCGAAAAGTACAAGTAAATTCTGCCATGTACTTGATCAAGTCATGCTCAACCACTCAATCGTTTCCTTTGTCCAGTCTATGCAAGCGAAAAATGTTGAGCGTGATAGGAACACGAACCTCTCTCTCTCTGAATCAATAAAATGCTATTTAGAAGGTGCAAAATGCGTACTATATTTATAAATTGACCAAACCAATTTAATGCACATCGGCGATATGCACATTTGCAATATAATGATAAACCTACTTGGATTTCATAATTTTCAACTAATTATTTTAGGGACATGTACAATTTCCTTTACTAGAACTAGGGATAGAATAGAATATGATTAAGTCAGTGGAATTCTGATAGGGATTCGGTGATTAGTTAAAAAGGTCAAACCTGGAAGGGAAGTTTTCTGCAGGTTGACTCAGATTACGTTGGATAGCTTTCTTCTCTTCTCGTTCCCTCCTTCTCGATCCTGCAATATCCTGGCGACGAAACGTTCCGCTACAAATATGCCCCGACCACCGCATTCGCTTGCCTTCTTGGGGAACTTCCTGGAGGTTTTGTCCGTCGCTAACACCAATTAATGAACCCTAGCTGTGCAGGTCGACTCTGTCAAAGTCGTTCTTTTGGCACACTAATACTTGCCACCAGACCAAGAACCTTGAATGTACAAAGTGGACTTTTAAACGGGAAGCGTGAGAGCGTGAAGGGAGAGAATTTGCGACTTTTTCCTCACATTTTACGTTTTAGAGTTTAGATGTAACAATATAAGGACATACGAAGGTAACCCATATGCTCTCACTAAACTTCAAAGAGGTCATTTTCTTCTGCTTGGACTCGAAAGTCACTAGCATCTCTCTCTCCTAGAAACAAATATTTTTGCCATCTATCTATTTTATTAAGTTCCTAATTGTGTTCGTCTCGCTTTTTGACCGTTCTAGTGTTACATTTGCTACTTACTAAATTTGTCTTATCATAGATCCAAAAAAAAAAAAAAAATCGTCTTATCAAGTAGTCACTTCATGCATTAGTCAGCCATCATGCAAACCATGCAAACCACAAAAGCGGTAACTCGTCTATCAAAAAAGAACCAAGGTCTTTTGTTCATAAAAGAAAGGATTAATGCCACAAAAACTCTCAAACGTACACTTAGCCACAAACTAATTTTCGTATAAGATAAAATCTCAAACTGGTACGCCCATACCACATTTATTAATATTTAGAGTCGAGAGAAAATAACGACAAAGTTTTATAATGGCTCAACCCTAATTAGGGTTGAATGATATGTATTTATAGGAGTGGTTAATTACATAAATGTTATCGATAGGAATATAATTACAGAAATACCCTATAATACATATAAGATATACATTAATAACCTTTACCCTAAATTTTTTTGCATCACAAAAAATCTGAAGCCGAACGGCCACACCTTTTTTTTAACCCAAACTAATATTCATATCATAGAAAATCCCAAACATAAAGATAAGTTTGAGGTTAATGTGGCACAAATATATCAGCTTTGGGATTTTTTGAGACACAAATTTAATTTGGGATAAAGGTGGAAGGGGTATATCAATTTTGACTTTTTGTGATGCAAAAATTAGTTTTAGATAATTGCGGCACTCAATTTGACATTCTTGGAGTTCTAAGATAAAAGCATGATCATTGATCGATTCGCAAATGAGGGTAGCACTAGCACATTTGAAAAAATATAAAGCGGGCCTTTAATGAAATTGGTCATCCAACGATCCTAGTGGTTTTGATGTAAATACTATATTTTGAGGAAAATCATATTCATCAACTTATTTTGAAGTATATGTTTTTAGATTATACTCTAACCTAATAATGATTATATACACTACAAGTACAAAGTCGAGACGATATTTCATGTACATATAATGAAAAAACAAAACAGAACTGAAAACCCACGAATTCCCTAATAACATGCAATTTGTTTAAAGCATGGGTAAATCCCGCAGATAAAAAAACGGGACAAGTCCTATATAAGACCTTTGTGTTCCCGAAATTTCGTTGTAATTTACTTGATATCATCGCAAGGTTGGTCATATTTTATATGTAGTAAGTTTACTCCATGGTCGTAATTCATCTATAGTTGCGTTTTCTAACCTATAATTAGTGATTTACCTTTAACCTGAAAATCGTAGCCCTTAATTATTAACCAATAACATAGTAAAGTACCACAATTTTTTTGTGAGTGACGGTATCTAAACTGAATAGTAAGTGTAATTTTCTTATAAGCCCTTGGGAACGACATATTAGTGATCATTATTCAAATGCGGTAATTTTTGTATGAGCCATTGGGAATGACATATTAGTGATCATTATTCTTCTCCTCTCGTTCCCTCCTTCTCGATCCTGCAATATGCTCGCGACTCGTTCCCTCCTTCTCGATCCTGCAATATCCTGTAGACGAAACGTTCCGCTACAAATATGCCCCGACCACCGCATTCGCTTGCCTTCTTGGGGAACTTCCTGGAGGTTGTGTCCGTCGCTAACACCAATTAATGAACCCTAGCTGTGCAGGAGACTCTGTCAAAGTCGTTCTTTTGGTGCATTAATACTTGCCACCGGACCAAGAACCTGGAAATTACAAAGTGGACTTTTAAACGGGAAGCCTGAGAGCGTGAATAGAGAGCATTTGCGACTTTTTCCTCACATTTTAGGTTTTAAAGTTCAAATGTAACAATACAAAGACATACGAAGGTCCAAGAACCCATATGCTATTACTAAACTTCAAAGAGATCATTTTCTTCTGCCTGGACTCGAAAGTCACCAGCATCTCTCTCTCCTAGAAACAAATATTTTTGCCATCTATCTATTTTATTAAGTCCCCAAATGTGTTCGTCTCACTTTTTCACTGTTCTAGTGTTACATTTGCCACTTACTAAACTCGTCTTATCTAACTGAAAAAAAAACTCATCTTATCAAGTAGTCACTTCATGCATTAGTCAGCCATCATGCAAACAACAAAAGCAGTAACTCGTCTATCAAACAAGAACTGAGGTCTTTTGCTCATAAAAGAAAGGATCAATGTCACAAAAACTCTCAAACGTACACTTGTGCCACAAACTAATTTTTGTATCAGAAAAAATCTCAAATCGGTATGCCCATATCACATTTATTGATATTTAGAGTTAGAGAGAAAATAACGACAAACTGTTTATAATGGCTCAACCCTAATTAGGGTTGAATAATATGTATTTATGGGGTGGTTAATTACATAAATGTTATCGATAGGAATATAATTACAAAAATACCCTATATTACATATAAGATATACATTAATAACATTTACCCTAAATTTTTTTGCATCACAAAAAATCTAAAGCCGGGTGGCCACACCTTTTTTAACCCAAACTAACCCAAACTAATATTCATATCATAGAAAATCTCAAACATAAAGATAAGTTTGAGGTTAATGTGGCACAAATATATCGGCTTTGGGATTTTTTGAGATGCAAAAATTAATTTGGGATAAAGGTGGAAGGGGTATATCAATTTTGAATTTTTTGTGACGCAAAAATTAGTTTTAGACAGTTGCAGCACTCGATTCGACATTCTTGGAGGTCTAAGATAAAAGCATGATCATTGATCGATTCACAAATGAGGGTAGCACATTTGTAAATATAAAGCGGGCCTTTAATGAAAATTGGTCCTCCAACAATCCTAGTGGCTTTGATGTAAATACTATATTTTGAGGAAAATCATATTCATCAACTTATTTTGAAGTATATGTTTTTGGATTATACTCTAACCTAATAAAGATTATATACACTACAAGTACAAAGTCGAGACGATATTTCATGTACATATAATGAAAAAATAAAACAGAACTGAAAACCCACGAATCCCCTAATAACATGCAATATGTTTAGAGCGTGGGTAAATCCTGCAGATAAAAAAATGGGACAAGTCCTATATAAGACCTTTGTGTTCCCGAAATTCATTGTAATTTATTTGATATCATCGCAAGGTTGGTCATATTTTATATGTAGTAAGTTAACTCCATGGTCGTAATTCATCTATAGTTGCGTTTTCTAATCTATAATTAGTGATTTACCTTTAACCTGAAAATGGTAGCCCTTAATAATTAACCAATAACATAGTAAAGTACCACAAATTTTTTGTGAGAGACGGTATCTAAACTGAATAGTAAGTGTAATTTTCCTATGAGCCCTTGGGAACGACATATTAGTGATCATTATTCAAATGCGGTAATTTTCGTATGAGCCATTGGGAATGACATATTAGTAATCATTATTCGAATGCGGTAATTTACCTTAAAGCATCGTAAGGCCAAATTTCCCGAAGTGCGTAACTTCCATAAAATATTTTGAGCAACTTGAGTTCATTTTAGATTATTTTCTCTATAGTAGTGACTTATCTTAGAGATCATAATATTTCTTATATGGTTAGTAAATTTAACGGCCCTGCTGTGAGTATTTCGTAATTTCTAGAAATCAATAGTGACATCAACATTTTTCTTTACAGCCAGTGATCGCTCTTAAATGTGCGTATCTTATTATCTAGGAATGTATTCTCTCTTAATCTAACGGCTAGGATTGAGCGGGATGGATCCCGTATTTTCCTGTACATGACTGTAGAATTTCCTTATGTCGAGATTGGATTATGTTGGACCACTCAATTCGCGTCCTTGCCGTGTTGATGTTACCCATCAGACACGGTGGAAAAACGGGCCGTCATGGTGTCTCAATCTAACTTAGGGAAGATTCTCTTTGAAAAGTTCATGGTCGCTTGTACTATCTTAACAAAGACTTGGTTGTCTGTGACCGATTCTAATTCTTGCTCGAACGTGTCCATAGTTTGTAGGAGAACGCATTTAATTAACTAGAATGAATAATGACAAAAAAATTATATTATGATGCGGCTAATAAAATAATGATAAAAAGTATGTTTTAGATAAGGAGAAAACATTTACCTATTCACGATCCTTCAGTTTTATTTCATGTGCACTTTGAAATGATATTACAATTCTATGTAAAAATATCTTACATGAAAAATGAATTAGTTGGGGGAAAACATTCTTTTGTCTCTCTTAATCTAACGACTCAGATTGAGTGAGATGGATCCCATATTTTCCTGTACGTGACTGTAGAAATTCCTAATGTCGAGATTGAATTATGCTGGACCACTCAATTCGCGTCCCTGTTGTGTCGATGTTACCCGCCAAACACAGTGGGAAGATGGGCCATCACGGTGTCTCAGTCTAACTTAAGGAAGATTCCCTTTGGAAATTTCATGGTCGCTTGTACTATCTTCATAAAGACTCGGTTGTCTGCGACTGATTCTAATTCTTGCTCGAACGCGTCCATAGTTTGTAGGAGAACGCATTAAATTAACTAGAACGAATAACGATAAAAAGTTTTTATTATGATGCGGCTAATAAAATAATGATAACAAGTATGTTTCAAGCAAGGAGAAAATATTTACCTACTCATGATCTTTCAGATTTATTTCATGTGCACTTTGAAATGTTATCACAGTTCTATGTAAAAATATCTTACATGAAAAATGAATTAGTTGCACTCTGAGCATTGCTTGTACTATCCGGTCACTAGTGCATACATGAAAAATGAATTAGTTGAGAAAACATACTCTTGTCTGTTGACACCTAATTTTTACCCAAAAATATTTCATTCAAGTATATATAGATTATTATAAAAGGTGTTTAATATCGTGTTTTAAATGAAAGATGTTTTTCCTATAAAAAAAAAATAATTTTTTTTTTTAAAAAGAGAAGAAATCGAAAAAAAAAAAAAAAAGAAGAGAGAGCAAGTTGGGGCCAACGATCTAAATGTGACTAGCCAAGCCTAGGAGTTTAGATTAGAATTCAAATGACAAGTTGGGGCCAAAATGCAATTTCCAAAAGTCGAGGGACCAATTCGCAAATTTTGCAAAATTTGCGCCCGAGCCCTTAAATCATCATCTTGGTCATCAATTAAGTTGAAATTGAATTTGGGCCAAGTAGAATCAATCAAATTGAGCCAAAAAGACCACATTTGTATTGAATTTGGTATTTTCGGATAAGAAAATGGCCAACTTTGAGGGACTTTCTTGCAAATTTGGATGGAGATAATTGCGAAAAATGGTCAAGATCTTAAACTACTATACATGAGCTTTCTAATTGATCAAAAAACGCAGCCAAATTAGTGGATGAAAGCACTCAAATCAGCAGCCAAAACTCAGTCCACGAGTTGGTCTTAATCCGGAGTTGCTGAGTAAGCAATTTGGTGGCCCCACCATATCCTCCTCAGCTGCCCAACCAGCCCGATCTTTGCACGTACTGGAAGACTGTATATAGTAGTGCAAGTGGACGAAAATTGGCCAGTGATAAGCTTCTGACAACACCAGAAATTCGCAGCAAAGTCCGCACACTCAACAGCTGCAGAACTTAAAAAATTGGCTAAGTCTGAAGAGTAGGTGAAGTAGCCCTGTTGACAGGCTTGGTAAGTGGACAAAAGGCTGACCAAAAATCCCTTAATTTGGGGGATAAGATCACTAAATCAAGGTCTTTGAAGGGATGAGAGAGAGGAGACGAGAGGGAGAGGAGAGAGCTTAGAATCGTCCCCCAAAGAGGCCCTTAGAAGCAACTCCAGAAAAGAAAACCCAGAAATTCCAGATCAACCTCCAGAGAGAAAAAAGAAATTTTCGCAAACTTGCAGCCAAAATTAGCCAAAACCTTAAACTAGAGAGTGAAACTTCACTCAAAGATCTTTCCATCCATAGGTCGCACGTCCAAAATGGAGATCGGGAAGGCCACCTAAAGCCCCCCGAAAAACACCCTCCAGGCGGGCCAGGAAACACTGAAAATTTTTCTAAGTGTTGAGCCCAGTTCTTCACGAGTGATGAAAAGGCAGTGTTTTTGAGAAATTTGAGAAAAAAATGAGGAAAATATTGACTTCTACCCTAAACTAGAATACATATAGTTTGGCTTGGTGTCAATTTTTCCAACAAAAAAACGTCTTGAAGTCTAATTTTAGAGGTCAACGAAAGCCTTCGTTGTCAGTTCTTCTTTTCTGCAGATCTCATTTTCAGTTGAAAAAGCCAACTTCCACGTGCTTCCAGAGGACAATTTCTCGGTTTCCTTGGCCAAGAACCCTTGAAACGGAAACTAGGAAGTAAGGTAAGCATCCTAGATGTACGTATTTTTGAGTTTGAGCATGTTTTGATCATGAAAATCAAGAGGGAAACCAGCCCGGAAAACTGATTTCTGAGGTTGAAATTTTTCTAAGTGTTTGAAATCTCTTCAAGAGTGTTGCATGTGTACTTCTTGGAGAGGTCGTTTTGATGTTGTTCGGTGGGTCATTCTCTGTGATGTTTATTGCATTTGAAAGCTCATGTTACCTACTTTCACGTGGATTAAGTAGCATTTCCCTTAGATCTCATATGTGATGAGTGTTGGGGCTTGAATATGGGCATGTAACCTGTTTGCTTGACTTGGGTTCAAACCCAGATTTGCAAAATCAGCTTAAACCCATGCATTTGAGGACGATTTTAGCTTGGTTCTAGTGTGTTTTTAGCTATGATTTCTATCTAATCTTGTTCTTTGCATGTGGTAGTATAATCTTGATACTTTAGTTCCACATGAGATTGCTTATGAGTGGAGATTGAAGGCTGCAAACATGGCTCGAGAAGGCTATTTGAGCTAGTTTAATGCACACCAAGTATTCGACAAAATGCCCAAACTAAGCTTCGGTCTTGAAACGGTCGATTTGAGCTTGATTATTGTGATATTCATGTGCTGTGTTACTCAATGTTAGCATAGATCGGCTTAAAGAATTTATTATTATTATTTTTTAAAAATAATTAAAAAAAGAGAAAAAATATGAAATTTTCAAAAATATCAAAAAATGTTAGATAGCATCAAATTAGGATATAAATGACATATATAAAATTTTCCTAATTTTAAAAGGTCATTTTCCTAATTTAATGCTATTTTTGGTATTTTATAACCATTTTTGTAAATAATCCATTTTGCGTAGATTAAAACTATTTAAAGTAATTTCATGCACATAGAGCAATTTCATGCATATTTGAATTCTCATTTTGCTCATGGGGGTCCTATCCCGGGGCGTGATAACAAGGTCATGTAATATTATTTGCCCGACTTGTATCGGGTTTACCTTTTCCGCGTTTATTTTCAAGTCATTTCAATTTCTTGGATGTTTACTTACGCGCCGCTTTTCATTAATTTGAGTGTAAATTTCTCTTCTAAATTATGTTAGGATTAGTTTAGACATTAAAAAAAAACTACAAAAACATTTGCATGGACACTTAGTGGTTTCATAAAGATTATGATTGGTAATCAAGAATGTATGGCCATTTAGATAAATAACTTTCCAAGTTAGTGGTACCGCAAGGGCGCTAATAGAAACATTGGCGTAAACAAGTCCCCGTTCCTAGAAATCTTTGGTTGCATAGGATTCGAGACACCACTCCCGTGTCTCGATTGGTTTCTAGCCAACCCCAATAGGCTAGTGGCGACTCCTAGAAATATTTAGGTTGTTAATAATTGAAATATGAAATCCAACGTTGTGCGAGGTATGGGCTTGGGAGGCCGCGCCTAATTTAAGGCCATTGGTCCGCTTCTTTAGGCAAGTATCCCTAAACCTTCTTCTTTTTCCCCGGACGGAAAAAAGGAGGTCGTGACATTGTCTCACACTCATGTTAACCTTTTTATCTTTCTTTTTTCTTTTTTAAATCTTTTTTTCATTTTAAAAAAAATCAAATTTTTAATTATTATTATTATTTTTGTTTAAGTTCTGTTTTGGCCAATTGCTGGCCACAAAAACTGCCACAACCTGCCATAGGCGAGCCTCGAGCTCACTAGCATCGGGTGGGGTCCAAGCGAGCTCAAGGCTCACCACTCGCTCGATCAGCGATGAGCTCAAGCCCTAGTTCGCTGCTCGCCTGATCGATGTAAGGTAGGGCTCCAAGCTCGCTAATCTAGCTTCCTGCTCGCCAAGCTTGCTGATCTAGCAAGCGGCGAGCTCGAGGCCCTTGCAAGCCCACTCACTTGGCTCATCGATCTCAGCGAGCCCGATCTCACCGCTCACCAAATTGACGAGCCAAGCAAGCAGCGTGCTGAAGCGTTGCCAAATTGGTGAGCGCAAGCCTCTAGCAAGCTCAAGCTTGATCGCCGACGTATAGAGAGCGAGCTCAAGCTTGACTTTGACTAGTCATTGGCTGTCGTTGTGGCTGTGACTGTTTAAGTAGAACCGACATGGACACTCGACATGCGACACGACACATCGACATGTCATTTCTCAAAAATAAAGAATTTCAACATGTTTGGACATGTTATATATTAAGTGAATATTTTTTGATTAATTTAAATAAATAAATAAAAAGCTAACTTTAACAAATATTATTGATGAAATGAATAATTAACAAGAAATTAGAATGAACTTATTTAAATAAATTTATGATATTCCATAATGATTAAAATTTATTATTATTTAACATTCAATATTTTTATTTTTCGAAATCATATTTTAATCTCATTTATTTATTTATTTTTACCAACCCCCACCCCTCCCAAAAAAAATATTTCAATGTTTTTATTTTCTGACCCAAAAAAGTCCGTCCACCAATTTATTTCACCCTCTCCATCCCGGGCTCGTTTCCCCCCCACAATTTGTCGGTTCCTTCCTTGAAAATTGAAATCACACTCCTCCACCCACCCCTTCACGCCAAGTCCCATCAAAATCCCCACTTTTAATTTCTTTTTCCTACTTTTCTTGTTAAAAGCCTAAAACTAAAAGAGAAGAAACTTAAAAACCCTAGCAGCCGATGCCTCATCCTCCTCCCACGACCTCTTCTTCGTGATCTTTGCTCTCTCTTGCAATCGCTTGCCTCTGGCCCTCCCTCTTTCACAACTGCAGCCATAGCCTTGCCTCCAGCCCTCCATGGCGGCATTGTAGTCATGGCCCTCTAGGTCACTCTTCCTCTAGCACTCCCTTCCAGTCGCAGCTTTGCCATTGCTCACGGCCTCGTCTCCACCCCATCGCCTTCTTCAACAACCTTCGCACTTGTAGACCTATCCCATGCCTCTCGCAATTTTCGAACACGCGTGTTCAAATGTGTCCAAAAAAGTTGACGACGTGTCGAAAATCCAACACACATTGACCGCGTGTCAGACACGTGTCGGGATGTCTGACACGACATGTAAGCTTCTAGAACGTGTCCATGCTATGACTATTTGAAGAAGAGGAAGACAAAAACAAAGAAAAGAAAAAGAAAAAGAAAAAGAAAAATAATTAAAAATTTATTTTTAAAATATAAAAATATTTAAAATTATATTTTAGAAAATAAAATAAAACAAAAATTGGAAAAAGAGTGCATGAAAGGAAAGATTTCCCTTACCGAACAGTGGAAAATATTCCCCACTTCTTTTCAAGTTTCCGAATGTCAGAATATAATTACCTCTTCCAAAAAGATGACTTCTTGAAAAATATTTTTCAGAAAAGTCATATATTTTGCGAAAGAAAAGAAATTTCGGTCCAAACGGCCTAACTTCCCTACTATTCGGGTCAACGATTGCAGTCCGGAAGGCGGCTATCTCAAGCTTTGATTCCTTGACTTGTAAAGTCAACCACAGGATGACCTTTTGCGTCTCAATATATGTTGGCAAAGGACAAATAGAGGTAGGTGAGAAAATATTAGGTGTGACCGTGTGAGGAGAGTACTTCTCATATGCCATGCACTAAACCATTAAGCAATGGACATGTGTCGTCCAAGCCCACACGGATATTATTCAAAATTGCTACAGACCCCTCTCTCTCCCCTCTCTCAATCCGGGCCCACATTTGCAACAGACCCTCTCTCTTTATTTCCCTTGAAATGTACCGACACTTCCTCTCCTCTCTTCTCCTACTCAAGAAAACTTCTACTCCTCTTTGTTTTCTCAAAAATTTCAATGGAAAATTTCAAATAAGAATCCAAAATATTCTTACTTTCTCAAATAACAACTTAAAGTGGACAAAGTGCCCTTAAATAAATCTTGTTTAAATAAAGACTTGAAGTTGTCATATCAGTATCAAAAAATGGTCTAAACTTACTATTTAGTGAAGGATAATTTCGTCTTTTAAATTTTTTTAAATTTTCCTTTTTTCTTTTTTTTTCTATTTTTTCCTTCCAAAAAAAAAAAGCTATAAAAATTAAAAATAAAATAAAATAAAGAATGAACACGCATGGGAGGGAGGCTCCCTCCCACCTATGGCCGCCTCCCCATTGCTAGTGGGGTGACGATGATAGCCAACGAGGTTGTCGGCATCAAGGCGAGGCCCTTGCCTCTGGTTCGCAAGGGTCGTCAACCCTCACTTAGGCGCCGGTGACCATGCTAACCATTGCCGCTACCCCATCAACAATGAGGCGGTAGCCACAAGCGAGAGGGAGCCCTCCCACCTCTATTTTTGCTTCTTTTAAAAAAATATATTTTTAAATTTTTTAATCTAATTTAATTTAAATTTAAATTATTTTTTATGAAATATCCATGATTGGCCATAATTTTTTGCCAAGCGGCAAGCTAGCAAGACTAGGTCCTTATTTGAAACAACCATAATTACTTCAAGCCATTTTTTAAGATTAGTATAGTTATTTTAGACCCTTATTTGAAATAAGATCCAATTTATATCCTTATTTGAGAAAAAACGAGTACATTTTGGGCTCTTATTTGGAATTTTCCCAAATTTCAAAGAAGGAAGGCCTCTCACTCTCCCTCCCATTACTATGAGGGCTTCTCTCTATTTGGGACGAACCACAGTGTTGCCTCCGACTTTGCCGTTGCCTCTTGGAGCCTCTGATGAGCCTCATCGGAGGCTCCAACGAGCTTGAGTTGAACCTTGTACGTGCTTCGCTCCTCTCTCTCACCTAGGTTTTGGGAAATCAAGCGACGAAGAAGAAGTTTCTCCATTTTTTTCTGCTTCTTCTTGGCAACATTTCTTCTTGTTTTCACTCGACCCATATCCCTATTTTGACATCACCATTTGAAAAGCTCCTCTACCGATGGTAAGCTCAAAATGCTCTTGTTCTTTTATCACCACATTTTCTGTTGAAGTTTGTTTCTTTTGAAATTATACAAATACTCTAGCAAAGAAGAGGGAAAAGAAAGCAGAAAGAAATAAGAAATAAGAAAAGCTAAGTTTATGGTGACTGATTTAGTAGATCCTTTTATTGAGTGACGAGAAATATTTTTTTTTTTAGATGTTGAATGTGGTCCGCCCGCCAAATAACTTAGTAAACCAACTTTATAAACCATATAAATAATCAAGGGTAGCTAACAAAAACATGGCTTCCTTCACTTAACAGTGACTCCGGAAATATGATCTTCAATGAATTTAAAAACATTGTCGATGAACTCAGCCACCGGGCTTGTATAATCTTACAAAACTTTGAGGTAAATTAACACATGTGAATGATGGTTACTGATTATCATTTTCAAGGATATAAAATCAAAATGATTAAGGAAAATTACTAAGTACATGTACCATTCATTACTTATGGCAGTTTGACATATTTTAATAAATTATTGGATAGTTACTAAGTGTCGGTATTTTCATGTCACGAACCCTGTACTCACCTTATAATTTATAATTATGAATTACTAGTTATAAGTGCAAATAAGTTAGATTACTGCCCATAAAGATAAGTTACTAAGGGACCCCAAAAGCACTCCATCAAAACTATACGGTGAACCACATAAATCATCCCTCTGTTTTTCTCTACAGATGGACTTTATTCCTTATGTATTGGCGGATTCCAACATTGCCTCAAAACCAACGGGCACATTACGCTAAAACAGCTCATAGAGAAATCGTCATATCGTAAGAAATGCTTTTGATATCAGTGCGTGGACTTACCGATACATCGAAAATCACATGCATATATAATATAAACTCTATGGTTTAGTTGGTTTATCTACATTTATTTGCAGGTACCTCAATTAAACTTCATTCGTCGTCTTAGGAAAATAACGTTTTTATTAACGATTGAGGTTTAGCGAAACATTGAGAAAAGCACCGTGCAAAATAAAAAGATCTGCATCTTTCTGAGCTTAGGCGCTGGTAACGCATAGGTGAATACGAAAAGCTCTCCGACGGTGTCTGCCAGGTTTGCTGACAGGGACCCGAAGAGGGCTCCGATGATGAGCTGAAAAGCCACTTTTACTATTTCCAGAATCTGCCGCAACGTTTTTTTCACGTGGATGATCAGTTTGCTCTTTTGAGCTTCCTTCTGCTGCAGTCTCTGTATAATCTTCTTCTTCATACACCCGACGTGGCAACTGTAGTTCTCGCCGGTACTGCTGTAAGCCCAGCCCTTGGCATTGCCCTTGCATATGGGGCAGTCGCCTCGGACCCTTTCCATGAGCTCCAGCACGATCTTATGTTCGCCAGTCTCTTGGGAGTGACGCACAGAACGGGTGGAAGGCACGGTAGTTTAGGTGGTGGTAGAGGCGCCAGTAAGGATTGCGTGAGCCATGCGCCTTCTTGTGCCGCCATTTGTACCTGAGCATCCGGACTTCGTCTCCACGCGCGACGCAGCACCGCCCTTTGCGTGGCGCCCTCCTCTTTAACACGAGATCCCCAGTCAGGTAGGGACGGTGGTTGCTGACACTAGCGGCCGAGGAGGACTCAGAGGACTCGGAACTTAAAAGTTCGCTGCAGCACGGGTGATTTTGGAGATTGCAGCCCTCCTTGCCCGAGTAATAGGGCCCAAGCCCTGGTTGTCGGCACCCATTGCACTCGTAGGTGCTGACACGTTTTTCCTGCTCATGACAAAAAATTAGGTGGTCATGGCCACGAATCTTTATCTGCTTCCTCATGCTCTTACTCTTTTGTTTTCCATCGGAACCCTTCTTCTTGCTAGAAGAAGGAGCGTTCCCCTTGAAACAGACTCGCGCTAATGAAAAGTGGAGATGTAACGCGTTATTTCGAGGGCTGATTAGTTCTTGTTAATGAAGGAGGTTTGAAGTCTAAATTGCAAGAAGACCTGATTTCTGGCAAATCCCAAACTCCTGCGCGGGACAAAAAGAACCTCCACATTTAATTAGAAGGAAGCGAATCGCTTAATGACAGTAAATAAATTTGATTCTAGATTTGAAAGTTCCTGATCTCTCTTTTAAGATACTCTTCTTATAGTTGATCATCCAATCCTACCCTACGAAAGAGCGATGCACACCAAACCGAAACAGCCCGAAGTACTTTCCAAACCAGTTGCTACCATATATTCACATGTTGCTACTTATAATAACCACAAAATAATAATAATAATAAATAAAGAGGAGGGGTCTTCTTCCCCACTTCCTAGACCCGTTTACTGTTCCCACCCAATGAATCGGGACCGCCAGACGCTCTCCGCATGTGAACCTAGCTCTAACACCGAAAAAACCCTGACTCGCAATCTCCCCATCTCAATTTCCTCCCTAACTTCACTCTATCATTCTCTGCACATATTTATCACACCTTCTATCGCCATCAACACTTCCTCTGAGAACACGACTGCGCATCACACGTAACTGCCATTGTCACCTCCGCATTTTCTCTTGTTTTTTCGCCACCACCCGACTGCTTTTGACCTAATCATGGACTCAACATCCCATTGGCTTACTCTTGCCGAATGGACAAGGCTATTTAATTAGAAGTTTGGCAGTGGATTGATTGGAGACGCATGCATGTCCTTTTAACGATGAGCAGACCTAGGTGATTGAGTTAGGTCTGACCTTCGACCACGGACCAGGCCCCACCTAATTTTCAACCTCTCTCTGTTTGCCACCATCACGTGTTCTTTAGTTTTCCACCACTATGTCGCCTTTGCCTTTTCCACCGTGCTCGCCTCCCTATCTAGTTTCCACCACCACATCACTCACTTAGGGGCTGTTTGTTTGTGTTCTTTCTTTCTAGTCATGAACACAATTTTTATTTTTTTGTTCCGGGAAACAAAAAAAGAACATAAATGCGTTTGTTTTTGTTTTTGTTCCAGGGACTTGTTTCTGTTTCAGGGAGCAAATTTGGAACAGAAACAAAAAGCAAAAAAAACTTATTTCTTGTTCCCGGAACACTTCCGAGAAACAATTTTTCTCTCTCTATTTTTTCATTCTTTTTCTTTTCTTCTTCTTTTTTCTTTGGCTAGTCGCTGGCCTCAACCATGGCCGGCGACCTTGCCAAAGCGTTGCCGGCCCCCGGCGAGGCCGAGCTCACCTAGCCATTGGCAATGCTTATGTGACATCCCGATTTTCCGGTTCTATTTTCAATAAATTAAGACGGGCTTTTCGTTGGCACGCATATAGTTCTTTTCCTTGAGTCGGCCACTCATGTGAAAACTAGTCTATCGGGTGAAGCCGTTAAGAGTTTCTAATGCATCGACTCGAGAATTTGACCGGGCGATCTTTCGACCGAGCTAATCTGCAAGGGTCATTACGGCACAATTAAAAGTCGATTAGAGATCGAGATAGGTCGACTCAACGAGGCGTGTGATCGAGCGTGGGTGATTCCATCAGATCGCATAATCCTTGTCGATCGACACTGGACCGACTTTTCTATCGATTGGGCACCCTGTGTCCGTATTTGAAATCTTGAGATTACCCCGACAACCGAAAGTCGCCAATGTTTCAAAGATGTACATTGTGGCTTGAGATGATCAACCACATGTCAAATGCATGAAAATTTCTAAAGGCTACCCGGTAGGTTGGGCCGCGCTAGTATCGTGCCAAAGTGAAATTAACCGTGGAATTGAAATCGAATTCAGAAATTGAAAGTCTGGGTGTGTCACAAATCTTTTTAGGAACATTGACTAATCTTCGGAAGATTTTTCATGTAATCAGAATTCTTCATAAATTAAATCAGAGAATGGCTGTTTTGGCTCGAGAAATTAGTAGGCTCGCCTTTGATCTTGCTTTTGGGATTTAAGTTGGTTCTATGGACAAGTGAATATGTGAATTAAAGTGTGGTGATATTGGATTAATTTTATAGACTTCAATTGGACTCAATTGAAAGAGAATTGAATGAAATTAAAGAAATTAATGTACAAAGTTTCATGCCCCGCGGAAAAATAAAATGCAACCATTGGAGAAGTTGTGGAGGATTTGAGTGAGTGGAAGATGACATAAGATGATGTCATGGTAGTTGAGGCCAATGGTTGAGATCTTGACAAATGGAGGGTGGAGATTGGCTCTTGAAAAGGGGGGCTTTCACTTCATCTTCAACCTTGGGAAGGAGAGAGAAAGAGGGGAGAGAGAACCGGCGAAGGGGAGCCGCCCGTCGACCAGCCAGCCGTGCGCCTCCTCCCTCGCCGTTCGTCGTCGTCGTGCCGAGCCGCCGGTGCAGCCGCGTCGTCCGCGCCTACCGGCCCGCGACCGTCTCTCCCTCCGTTCGGCCCCTCCGTCGCCGCGCAAAGCAACGGCGAAGATCGACCCAGCGGCTCGCCGGCCGCCCGCACGCTCGCCATCGTCGCGGTCGCCGCTCGCCGCACGCCGTCGCCGCCTCCGCGCGCCTTCGCCGCTCGCCTTCCGCCTCTCTTCTCTCCCTCCGTTTGCTGCTCGAAAATTCCAGATCGGTAGGACGCCGCAGCGGCAGCCCCGAGCCGCCGCCGTGCGCCCCCGCCGTGAGCCGCCATTGACTTCCCCTAGCTCGTCCAAGCCCCGCCGGTCTCTCCTCCGCCGTTCCTCCGCCGAATCGCCGCCGGATCCGCCCCCAACCAGCAGCCACCGGAAGTTGCAGAAAATGGGTATGCAGCGGGCGTTTGGCCCGTTTTGGCCGCCTTCCCGAGCCCGGATGCTCGGCCCGCTTTGAGGAAAGTCGATCCTCGCGCCGTCCTTGTCGTTTTGGTCCGCTCGGTTCGCTAATCCGGTGAGTTTAACTCACTAAACCTCGCTTAGAGGGTTAATTATGCTTTAGGTGTGCTTAGTTTATGTTAATTGTGCTTAGGTGGTTAGTTTAATTTATTTAAGTGTGGATTATGTTAATGTGTTTAATTAGCTTAAAGTGAGTTTAATTTAAGGCTAAATGAAGGTTTATATTAATATAAGCCTTGATGTGACATAAAGGAATTTTACTTTTGATTTATTTAAATATTTCGAAATTATTTAATAATTTAATAATATATCATTATTCGAAATTATTAAAATATTATTATTTAATTATTTTCGGAATAAATTTAATTATTTATTAAATTCAAAAATTTCGTCGGGACCCTAAATTCTCGAGAATTTCGTGCGTCGGCTCTTTGTGTGTATTCGGATTTTGAAATCGATGGTCGAATATTATAAATTGAATGTGGATTGCGAAAAATATGAATATTATTATCTAATTAATTTTCGGAATAAATTTAATTATTTAATAAATTCTGAAAATTATTTGGGAACCTTATTCTCTCAGAATTTCGTCTTTGATCGTTGCTGTGCTAGTAGAATTTGAAATTGATGATTGGTTGTGATGAATGGAGTGTGATTGCGATTTATAGGGATTCTTTATGAAATCCTAAGTGTAGAAATTGATGGGAGATTGGCCGTGATATGCCACCTATTAGAGGTCGCCGATGGGGCGTGAATTGCCACTGTTAAAGGTCGCGCCCGATGGGGCCGTGAATTGCCACCTATTAGAGGTTGCGCCCGATGGGGCCGTGAATTGCCACCTGTTAGAGGTCGCGCCCGATGGGGCCGTGAATTGCCACCTGTTAGAGGTCGCGCCCGATGGGGCCGTGAATTGCCACCTCTTAGAGGTTGCGCCCGATGGGGCCGTGAATTGCCACCTGTTAAAGGTCGCGCCCGATGGGGCCGTGAATTGCCACCTGTTAAAGGTCGCGCCGAGTAGGGCCGTGATTGAGAGCGATGATGATTTGCTAGAATGACATGTAATCGGCCGAGTCGATTGATCGCTGAGACGATCCAAGTGGTTGAATTGTTTTGATGATGTGATTGTGCCATGGTTGGTTGGTTATCATAATTGCACGTGGTTGGTTTATATAAATTGTGCTAACCTGCAGATAAAGGCTGAGGCGAGGTAAGTCTTCTGTGTGATGTGGCTAGGCCACCCGGGGCGTATTTTCTTTCTAATAGGGGTTTAGGGGGTTGAACTTGCTGAGACGTTGTCTCAGTGGTTATTGAATAACCATTTCAGGTCCCTGGTGGACGGAGCGGCCGGATAGCTTTGGTTGGCCTTGAGGAGTTGGAGAGGTGAAGTCATAATGATTGGAGAATGTGTCCGACTTGTAGGTCGTAGGACAATCCCTTTTTAAGAGCCGGTCTTTTGTAGACTTTTGGCCGTAGACCTCTGTTTGTAATTCTGTTGAATTATGAAAGTGTTATGTTGTGATTTTGTTTCCTGCTTTTCTATCCCGTATTTCATTGTCAGGGGTTTTATAATACGTTCCGCTTGCGCATTAATAAATGAATGGGGTCGGCGACACTGCCTGGGAATGTCGCATTTGATCGACCGCAGTGGGATGTGCGCGCGCTCGAGGTTCGGGGCGTGACATCCCCGTTTAAGTGGTATCAGAGCATGGTCTGTGTATGGAGTGATAAGGTGCGATGAGTCATGGGATAGTTAGTAGGAAAGGCTTTGAATATGCTGATGCATGTGGTTGATAGCTGTTTGATAGCTTGTTTGTGAGGTCGCTCAAATTTCAACCTGATGTTGGAATCGAAAAACAGGTGTCTATAAAGAGCCTGTAGGATGAGTGACCAGGAGTGGTGAACTCCTTGGAGGAGGTCGATAGGACCTATACCTCGGTAGGATGCTGATGAGAGTCGGTACCCGAGGTAGAGCGCAGGCTTAGTCCAGCGTGTGTGTGAGAGTACCGCCATAGGCTGGTACTGAGAGTGTAGTAGTACCGAATGATCCTAGGTTTGTCAGGATTGTTTAGGTGCTAGTGTTCCTCGGAAGCTTGTTGGGTCAGTAAGTTCAGGACCGAGCCACCGCTGTTGCCGTTGTTTCTACCGCTGCCAGTGTTGTGACCGTTATTGTTGCCGCGCCTGTTGAGGCCCAATCTAGAGTTGTGATCGAGGATCAAGCCACCGTATCTGAGTTAAAGTTCAGTTTAGATAGAGGCGGATATCGATCGGGGAGAAAGGCCGATGCCATAAGAAAGGTGCCCTGTTTCACCCAACCGGAGAAGTAGAATTGGAAAGTCAGTGCTCAACCCGATCGATGTGTGTCATGTTTGTAAGGAAAGACACAGATCAATTCTGTATTGTAAGAGGGAAAGGACTTGTTACAGGTGTCGCCAATAAGGTCATTTGATCAAAAATGGTTCGTATAGCCAAATGGAATCACAGCTTTTCTGTCACCGCCGTTGATAAGTCAGAACAGAGGAAACATGCTCAGGATGTTCAATGGGGTACTTGGAACGGATCTCAGTGCAAGGAAGGGTGCATGATGTTCCTTGATGGGAGGTAAAGGACTCACCGATTGTGTGCCGAGTTTGTGAAAAGGAGGCATGAGTCAGCCTAGTGTCAGAGTAAAAAAATGGAGCATGATTTGAATATGGCCAACATGGCCGTCGGGTTAGGAACTGTCTGCGTAGGTTCAGGAGAGCGTAATTACTGTTACTGCAGATAGAACGCCACTAGGATGGCGAAAGGAATAATAATGGACTGACCATGCTTCGATCAAGAGAAGAATGTTTTTGAGATGTTTTTATCAGAGTAGTGCAGCAGAATTTTCAGTGAAGGTTGTAGGATTTTCGTTGTGGTAATAAGTAATAGGAAGATGAGTCTCTGACTATAGTTGTACCCGATGGGTTTGCTTATGTATGACTTGGAAGCCATTTATGAAAAGGTTTGGTTCGAGGAGTTTTCTACTGTTTTGAATCGTGGCAGTGATATAATTCAGTTTGTTCAGTTAGCGTATGAAAGTTTTGAATTATTGAAAGTTGAAGAGGAACTTCAATCCTTGTTATTCGTCACTGAAGATGACTTGGTTCAGGTTGTTGGTTATCGAATCTACATGGCAGTTGTAATGGATGCGACAGTTAAGGAGCCGAATATGGAGAATATAATCGTGGCACATAAGTTTTCTAAGGTATTTTTTTGAAGAATTGTCAGGTTTGCTGTCAAAAAAAGAAATAGAGTTCGTGATTGAATTAGTACCTGGAACAGAGCCAGTCCCTAAGGCTCCTTACCGGATAGTGTTACTCGAGTTAAAAGAACTGAAGGTGGAAATGCAGGAATTGTTGAATAGGGGATTCATACATTCCAGTGCATCACCTTGGGGAGCACCTGTTCTATTCGTGAAAAAAAGAAAAGAAAGAAAGTTGGTTCGTTGTGTTTGTATGTCGATATCCCTCAAGATCGACTAGAAATCATGGTATCATCAATTGGGAATCAGGAATAAAGACATACCAAAGTTAGCATCTCGCACTTGATACGGCAGTTTTGAGTTCATTGTAATACCGTGTGGTTGATGGACACCATAGCTATTTGTTTGGGTCTAATGAGCAGGATGTTTTAGGGTACTTGAATCAGTTGTGATCGTGTTCATTGAAGTTATCCTAGAGTGTTCGCAGAGTGCTGAGGATCACGAGAGACATTTGGGGATAGTACTTCAAACCTTGAGGACTCTACAATTTTATGCTAAGTTTAGCAAATGTGAGTTTTGGACGACTCGTGTTGCGCTCTTAGGTCACGTGATTTCAGGAGAAGAAATCTTCGTGGACCCTGCCAAGATTGAAGCAATGATCAGTTGGCCGATATTGACTATAGTGACAAAGATCATAAGTTTTTCTAGGTCGTAGCAGAGTGTTACAGATGGGTTGTAGAAAGGTTTTCAGTGTTAGTATCGCCGTTGACAAGACTTCTGAAGAA
Organism: Eucalyptus paniculata subsp. matutina; assembly: GCA_017140255.1. NCBI lineage: Eukaryota > Viridiplantae > Streptophyta > Magnoliopsida > Myrtales > Myrtaceae > Eucalyptus > Eucalyptus paniculata. Next base: position 39,719,636 of record CM029441.1, read on the forward strand.
GAAAGAAAAGTTTGTGTGGACAGATAAATGCGAGCGTAGTTTTCAAGAGCTTAAGCAGAAGCTGACTACCGCATCGTGCTAATCATTCCATCTGGTCCTGAAAGTTATGAGATCTGCAGTGATGTGTCGTTTAAAGGATTTGGTCGCTTGTTGATGCAGCAAGATAGGGTTGTGGCATATGCGTCCCGTCAGTTGAGACCTTGGGAGTTGAATATGAGATAGCATCACTGGATGGAACTCCTTAAGGATTATGACTATGATATTTCGTATCACTCTAGAAAGGTGAGCAAAGTCGCAGATGCCCTGAGTCGAGAGTCCTTAGTTGCGCAGTTGGTACTCAAGGAATAGATCTTATTTGAGAAAGTTCGAAATTCAGCTTTCAAATCTATAGTAGGCCACCTTTTGAATCTTATGATTACCCTCAGAATTGAACTGAGAGAGCAGATCAGAATCAAATCACTTCAGTGGACAGATTCATAAATTCAGAAGATTTCATAAGAGAATGTAGATGAGCGAGAGGTTGATTTTCAAATTTCTGAAGACAGAACGCTAAGGTTCTGAGGATGATTGTGTGTAATTGATGATGTAGAGATTAAAGAAGATATCTTATGGGAGGCTAATCATAGTAATTTCAGCATTGTCCATGCAGTATGAATAGACCTTGTCTTGAGTGTGTGACATCCTGATTTTCAGACTCTGATTTCGATTGGTTAAATTGGGCATTTCATCGATGCGATTATAGTGTTTTTCTCTAAGTTGGCCACTTGCGAGATAACTAGACTAGTTGGGTGAGTTATTAAGGACTTTAAGGCAAATAGACTTGAGAATTCGACCATGAATTGACATCTCGACCGTGTTCATCTTTAGAGATCATTACGGCACGGTTAAAAATCAAGTTAAGATCATATATAGGTCAGTTCGACTGAGATGAATGACCGATCGTAGAGATGAATGACCGATCGTAGGTGACTCCACTAAATTGGAAAAACTCTCGTCGAATGATACTAATTTGATTTTACTGTCGTTTTGGTATCTTGTGTCCGTATTTGAATCATCGAGATTTTCACGACCCTCGAGAGTCGCCAATGTGTCAAGTGGGTTCATCGTGGCTCGAAGAAAATCGACCACGGGTCATTTGTCCTAAAAAGCTCTGAAAACTACCTAGTAGCCTATGTCACACTAAAAGCGTGTCGGAGTGAAATTAACCGCCAATCTAAGTTCGATTTCAGAAATTGGAGATTCTGTCTTGTCACAAAGTGGGAACACCGAAGTGTGTGTATATCATATAAATCATCTGCATGAAGTGACGAGGGTGAATTGTATTTCAAATCTAGATCAGATGTTCCAAGTTAGCAAAGCTTTCGGATGATTCTTTCTTAAGCAGTGCATAGCAGAGGGTGCAGAATTTTGATTGCTAAGATGAAGTTAGGGAAAGAAAGATCACAAGCCAAAGTCAGTACAGTAGTCAGTAATTGCAGTTGCTAAGATCAGTGTCAGAGTTATATCAGATCTTGACTAGAGGTTCCCAGTTTCAGTAGATCAGTCAAATAGTTTCTTTTTAATCAGTGCAGATTAAATGGTACAGGATTTCAGTCTGTTGAGATGAGATCAGAGATAAAAAAAAAAAAAAAAATCGCAAGTCCAGAGTTGGGTCAGAAATCAGTGATTCAGTTGCAATTATCAGAGACAGTTTAGAGACTGCTCATAATCGCCAGTTTAGCTTCGCAGATTTGTGTTGAAGACCTGTGGAATTTTAAGTGGGCAAGTGTTTAGTATTTTGTATCCGAAGTGGTTTGGGCAAGATAACAGTGATATGGCAGTATTGGTGCAGAAGGAGCAACATGAGAAAGAGAAGATTATATGAGACAACTGTACCCCCACCTTTTTGTTTAAGAATTGGTAAAGGTTTAAATTTCGAGGACGAAATTTTTATAAGAGGGGAAGAGTTGTGACATCCCGATTTTCCGGTTCTATTTTCAATAAATTAAGACGGGCTTTTCGTTGGCACGCATATAGTTCTTTTCCTTGAGTCGGCCACTCATGTGAAAACTAGTCTATCGGGTGAAGCCGTTAAGAGTTTCTAATGCATCAGACTCGAGAATTTGACCAGGAAGCGATCTTTCGACCGAGCTAATCTGCAAGGGTCATTACGGCACAATTAAAAGTCGATTAGAGATCGGAGATAGGTCGACTCAACAGAGGCGTGTGATCGAGCGTGGGTGATTCCATCAGATCGCATAATCCTTGTCGATCGACACTGGACCGACTTTTCTATCGATTGGGCACCCTGTGTCCGTATTTGAAACCTTGAGATTACCCCGACAACCGAAAATCGCCAATGTTTCAAAGATGTACATTGTGGCTTGAGATGATCAACCACATGTCAAATGCATGAAAATTTCTAAAGGCTACCCGGTAGGTTGGGCCGCGCTAGTATCGTGCCAAAGTGAAATTAACCGTGGAATTGAAATCGAATTCAGAAATTGAAAGTCTGGGTGTGTCACAAATCTTTTTAGGAACATTGACTAATCTTCGGAAGATTTTTCATGTAATCAGAATTCTTCATAAATTAAATCGAGAGAATGGCTGTTTTGGCTCGAGAAATTAGTAGGCTCGCCTTTGATCTTGCTTTTGGGATTTAAGTTGGTTCTATGGACAAGTGAATATGTGAATTAAAGTGTGGTGATATTGGATTAATTTTATAGACTTCAATTGGACTCAATTGAAAGAGAATTGAATGAAATTAAAGAAATTAATGTACAAAGTTTCATGCCCCGGCGGAAAAATAAAATGCAACCATTGGAGAAGTTGTGGAGGATTTGAGTGAGTGGAAGATGACATAAGATGATGTCATGGTAGTTGAGGCCAATGGTTGAGATCTTGACAAATGGAGGGTGGAGATTGGCTCTTGAAAAGGGGGGCTTTCACTTCATCTTCAACCTTGGGAAGGAGAGAGAAAGAGGGGAGAGAGAGAACCAGCGAAGGGGAGCCGCCCGTCGACCAGCCAGCCGTGCGCCTCCTCCCTCGCCGTTCGTCGTCGTCGTGCCGAGCCGCCATTGCCGCCGCGTCGTCCCGCGCCCGCCAGCCCGCGACTGCCTCTCCCTCCGCTCAGCCCCTCCATTGTCGCGCCAGCAACGGCGAAGATCGACCAGCGGCTCGCCGGCCGCCCGCCGCTCGCGCCATCGTCGCGGTCGCCGCTCGCCGCACGCCGTCGCCGCCGCCTCACGCTGCCTTCGCCGCTCGCCTTCCGCCTCTCTTCTCTCCCTCCGTTTTGCTCGAAAATTCCAGATCACGGTAGGGACGCGGCAAGAGCGCCAGCAGCGCCGCCGTGCGCCCCACCGTGAGCCGCCGTCGACTTCCCCCTAGCTCGTCCAAGCCCCGCCAGTCTCTTCTCCGCCGTTCCTCCGCCGAATCGACCGCGCCGGATCCGCCCCAACCAGCGCCACCGGAAGTTGCAGAAAATGGGTATGCAGCGGGCGTTTGGCCCGTTTTGGCCGCCTTCCGAGCCGGATGCTCGGCCCGCTTTGAGGAAAGTCGATCCTCGCGCCGTCCTCGTCGTTTTGGTCCGCTCGGTTCGCTAATCCGGTGAGTTTAACTCACTAAACCTCGCTTAGAGGGTTAATTATGCTTTAGGTGTGCTTAGTTTATGTTAATTGTGATTAGGTGGTTAGTTTAATTTATTTAAGTGTGGATTATATTAATGTGTTTAATTAGCTTAAAGTGAGTTTAATTTAAGGCTAAATGAAGGTTTATATTAATATAAGCCTTGATGTGACATAAAGGAATTTTACTTTTGATTTATTTAAATATTTCGAAATTATTTAATAATTTAATAATATATCATTATTCGAAATTATTAAAATATTATTATTTAATTATTTTCGGAATAAATTTAATTATTTATTAAATTCCAAAAATTTCGTCGGGACCCTAAATTCTCAGAATTTCGTGCCGGTCGCTGCTGTGTATTCGGATTTTGAAATCGATGGTCGAATATTATAAATTGAATGTGGATTGCGAAAAATATGAATATTATTATCTAATTAATTTTCGGAATAAATTTAATTATTTAATAAATTCTGAAAATTATTTGGGAACCTTATTCTCTCAGAATTTCGTGCTGATCGTTGCTGTGCTAGTAGAATTTGAAATTGATGATTGGTTGTGATGAATGGAGTGTGATTGCGATTTATAGGGATTCTTTATGAAAATCCTAAGTGTAGAAATTGATGGGAGATTGGCCGTGATATGCCACCTATTAGAGGTCGTGCCCGATGGGGCCGTGAATTGCCACCTGTTAAAGGTCGCGCCCGATGGGGCCGTGAATTGCCACCTATTAGAGGTCGCGCCCGATGGGGCCGTGAATTGCCACCTATTAGAGGTCGCGCCCGATGGGGCCGTGAATTGCCACCTGTTAAAGGTCGCGCCCGATGGGGCCGTGAATTGCCACCTATTAGAGGTCGCGCCGAGTAGGGCCGTGATTGAGAGCGATGATGATTTGCTAGAATGACATGTAATCGGCCGAGTCGATTGATCGCTGAGACGATCCAAGTGGTTGAATTGTTTTGATGATGTGATTGTGCCATGGTTGGTTGGTTATCATAATTGCACGTGGTTGGTTTATATAAATTGTGCTAACCTGCAGATAAAGGCTGAGGCGAGGTAAGTCTTCTGTGTGATGTGGCTAGGCCACCCGGGGCATATTTTCTTTCTAATAGGGGTTTAGGGGGTTGAACTTGCTGAGACGTTGTCTCAGTGGTTATTGAATAACCATTTCAGGTCCCCGGTGGACGGAGCGGCCAAATAGCTTTGGTTGGCCTTGAGGAGTTGCAGAGGTGAAGTCATAAGATTGGAGAACGTGTCCGACTTGGAGGTCGTAGGATAATTCATTTTTAAGAGCCGGTCTTTTGTAGACTTTTGGCCGTAGACCTCTGTTTGTAATTCTGTTGAATTATGAAAGTGTTATGTTGTGATTTTGTTTCCTGCTTTTCTATCCCGTATTTCATTGTCAGGGGTTTTATAATACGTTCCGCTTACGCATTAATAAATGAATGGGGTCGGCGACACTGCCTGGGAATGTCGCATTTGATCGACCGCAGTGGGATGTGCGCGCGCTCGAGGTTCGGGGCGTGACAGCTTAGCCTCACTAGGCCACTACTAGGAGACACTAGCGAGGCTCGGCCTCGTCGGCCATGCCTGAGGCCGGTGACTGGCCAAAAGGAAGAAAAAAGAAAAAAAGGAAAAAGGAAAAAGAAAAGAAAATAAAAATATTAACAAATTAAAAGAAACAAAGGAAATTATACAAGTTTATCAAACATGTTTATGTTCTTTTTCTATTCCATGAACATAAATTTTGTGCAGTTACTAAACGCGTTCTTCTGTTCAAAAATTGTTCCCTGGAACAGAAATAGTCTATTTATGTTCCCGGAAATAATTTTTGAACAGAAACGTTATCAAACGCACCCTTAGCCTTGTTGGTATCGAGCTTTAGATTGAGCCTGATTTGAGGTTCTCTCGCTCCCATAGATTGAGCCTGCGTCGAAGCCTCAGATCTGAGGCTCCTCTGTGTTGGCGTCATGTCTCATTAATGGAAACAACAGAGAGAGAGAGAGAGAGAGAGAGAGAGAGAGAGAGAGAGAGAGAGAGAGAGAGAGAGGGGCCATCTGCAAAGAAAGATCGGATAGGGACGACAGTGGCGACAGTGACTGAAGTAGCAATGTTGGTAGCCAAAGTGGGAGACGGTGTGGCCGATGGATGGATGGATGATAGCCAAGAAGGTCAACTGTGGCAGCAGGCAACTGATCTACAGCTCTTAAGCATAGAAGACAAAGATGAGTACGTAGATGGCATCAAATTATGGTTTTTTTGTGGCAATTTTCGAAAAAAGCAAATGATATGTGCATTTGGCGTTCATCTAGCCCTGGCAGTGTGTATATTGGAGATAGGTGATGGGTCTATGAAGCCAAATCCCTAAGAAATTCCAGTGGAAATCTTCTCTCTGTGTGTCATCGTCACAAAGCCATAGCCAACCAACGCACTGCCAGGACCAGTGATCATCTCGAGGAAGGCTTAGCTAGGGCCATCCAAGATTTAAGTAAGGAGAGCTGTGAATTTTGAAGCAAGAACAAAACCCCTAAAGAAATGTAGAGCGGGAAATGAAGGCTGCTGATTGAAGCTCTAACTCCCGCCGTTGCTTGGAATATACTGCTGGCGGAGCCCAGCGGCTAAAAGCAGCATGCCCATCAGAGATGCCGGCCCCCTTCTCAGATCTCAACTCGAGCGAGCCTCAGTAGCCACCATAGCTAGACTGTCCCAAGCACAACGTAATCCACCGTTCACCGTGTCTTCCCATTGTCGGGTCTGTAAACGGGAATGATGGTTGGCTCAAGTTTTGTGCTCGTGGCGGAGAGAGTTCATTTTTTTTTTTGTGGGGGGGGAGGGCGTGGGGGTTGGCGGAGAGAGGAAGGGCAGCGATGGTGTGGCACCAGTGCCGGGCTAGGGCTTACTCGAACTCAAAAACGAACCCAGTCAAATTATGTACTGTGCAACGTAGAGATGATCGCAGGTTGGATGAGATGATAAGGAGGAACGCGAAACCTACAAGGAAGTTTACCGCGGGTAGAGAGTCAAGACTGCACCAGATGGTTTCTTCTCCTTTCGTTGCCTCCTTACGAATCCTGCAATATCCTCATATATATGAGAAATCATAATCGTTATTATTCTGATGAAACCCGGATGCAGATAACATACATAACAAGACTATTTGCGGGTCGAAAAACGTAACTGAAGTCGAATTCAAACTAAAAAGGCAAAGATGGGGGTTGAAGCACATGCTATATATAGCATGATCACTGCAGTATTCGTGCATTTTTTGGGAAATTTCCTGGAGGTTGTGCATATTCCCTCTTCGTGCAAATAGATTCTTTCAGAATCATTCTTATGAAGAAAATAAGAGGCATCATTACGTCATCTCTCTCTCTCTCTCTCTCTCTCTCTCTCAAAAATTAATGAAGATGCGATTGGAAAAGTTCAAATTCATACCCACGCTATATATATAAACCGAGTAGAACAAGCCAATGCGAAGCGGCGGAATTGCTAGGCGTGCTAATCATTTCTGAAAACTTGATGTAACTGTAAGAAGGTGAGAAGGAGATAGTCGAGAGAAGAGAACGGGAGAATTTCTCTTGTATTCTGTATTGATCAATGTACAATGTTTACATTGTTTATAATACAAAGTCTGTATATGAAAAGCAAGTAAATATTTTACAATATTTGTATCCGATTAGATCTGATACTAATTGGATGTAGATCCACTATTAAATGAATATAATTGATCTTCGGATGATATTGCAGAATCTTCACGCGTATCTTCCAACACTCCCCCTCAAGCTGGTGGCTTGTAGATATCCAAGACGCCTAGCTTGTTTAGGAGATACGTGTGCTGACTTTGACACAAGGCTTTGGTGAACACGTCCGCCGGTTGCTCTTCTGTTCGGATCCCCAGTGTCTCAATTATCCCTTGCTGGATCTTTTCTCGCGTGAAATGGCAGTCCACTTCTATATGCTTTGTTCTTTCATGAACTATTGGGTTCGAGGCAAGTTTGAGGGCCGCATCATTGTCACAAAATAATTTGGTTGGTCCTTCAATTTGTACCCCAAGATCTCGAAGCAATCCGCGCAACCATACTATCTCACATACGGTCTTCGCCATGGCTCGATACTCTGCTTCTGCTGAGGATAATGAAACAGTTGGTTGTTTCTTTGTCTTCCATGAAAGTAAAGAATCTCCTAACTTGATACAGAACCCTGTTATGGATCTCTTGCTCATTGGACATGTTGCATAATCTGCATTGCAATATGCCGTCATTTTCATATCACATTTCTTGGAGAGAAGAATTCCAAGTCCTGGACATTTCTTCAGATACTTTACCACTTTGAGTGCTGCATTCATATGAGACTGTTTTGGATTGTGCATAAACTGACTAAGAGTTTGCACAGCATAACTGATGTCCGGCCTGGTCATAGTCAAGTAGATGAGCTTTCCAACAAGTTTCTGATAGCTCATTGAATCTTTCAGTATAGGATCAGATTCTTGAGAGATTCCAGCATCATATTCTGCTGTGGTCAATTTAATATTCTGCTCTATCGGAATTACTGCCGGCTTACATCCTGACAGTCCAGCTTCTGATATGATTTCTAAGGCAAATTTTCTCTGGCTGAGACATATTCCTTGATCTGAGCGAGCAATTTCTATTCCAAGAAAATACTTTGGCGACCCTAGATCTTTTATATGGAAAGTAGAGTGCAAGTATTTCTTGAAACTTTTAACAGCCTTCTCATCATTGCCCATAATCAAGATATCATCTACATATATCATCAAGTATATAGATGACGTACCTTTGGTCCATGTGAAAACAACATAATCAAATTTGGACTGTTGAAAACCAGCAGCTATCAAGGACTCAGAGAATTTGGCATACCATTGTCTGGATGCTTGCTTGAGCCCATATAAGGATTTGCGGAGACGACATACTTTATTCTCCCCCTGTCTCCGTAAACCCTGTGGTATGTCCATATAAATCTCTTCAGCTAAATCTCCATGCAAGAATGCATTATGGACATCCATCTGATGTAATGGCCAGTCCTGGTAAGCTGCTACAGAGAGGAATGAACGGACTGTAACATCTTTGGCTACGGGCGAGAAGGTTTCGTGATAATCAAAACCTTCCTTCTGCGTGAAACCCTTTGCTACTAGCCGGGCTTTGTACCTTTCAACCGAACCATCAGCTCGATATTTGATCTTGTAGACCCATTTGGCAATTGTACTACAATGGGATTATCCAGTTCTTTAATAGTAGTAAACAATGTTTTCTCACATGCAATATGATCACTGGCTCCAGAATCAACAATCCAAGTATTTCTCGATATATTGTTTATTCGATAATGAGAAATACCTGTAAAGCTGCCCCCCTTTTTTTGAACATCCAATCTGTGCAATGTCTGCATCATCTGCTCATATTCAGCATGAGTGATTGGATGATTTGTAACTGCCTGTCCTGTAAGTTGATATGCTGCTGCTGATATTTCTTTGCCCTTTTTTTCATCAGGTTTGCCATGCAGCTTCCAGCAATTCTCTATGGTGTGATGAGGTCGTCTGCAGTATTCACAATATAATTTGGCCTTATTTTTTGGATTCGGCCCATAGGAATTAGGCCCATAAGAGCTCTGCCCAAAAGAATTGGGCCCACGAGAATTAGGCCCATACGAATTTGGCCCATGGCTTCGCGAAAAACTCCCACCGTTGGATCCTTTAATGAGCAAACCATCTCCACCGTCCAGATCTCCATGTGTTTGCGCCCCTCTCCAGCCGTCCGATCGCTGCGTGCGATCGTGACCGTCCGCGGCAAAGCCTTTAAAAGGCTTAGCTTCCGCGAACGCTAGGGTTTCATCGCGTTTCCTTTCTAGGGTTCGCGAGGCTCTCTCCGTTCGTGCGGCGAGAGCTAGGGTTTCCGCCCCCTTTCCTTCAATCGAAGCAAGCCTTTGGCTTTCTTCTTGCACGGCAAGCTGAAATATTCGGCTGATTGAGGGTGCTGGCTCCATCGCGAGTATCTGTGACCTGAAATGGAGGTAAGAATCATTAAGGATAAGGAGAAATCGAGTCGCTTTCTCCCTGTCCTTTATCGCCTTATACTGTTGAATGGTTGTTTCGGATCCGATTAATTTCTCCTCCGCTGCTTCTAGCTCGTTCCAGAGCCCTGACAGCTTGTTGAAGCACGTTGTCACAGACGTGTTTCCCTGCTTCAGTTTTGTAAGAGCTTGATGTAGCGAGAAGATTCTCGCTCGATCCAGTTTCCCGTACATTTCTCTTATATTATCCCAAAAATTTTTCGAATCTTCTGTTGGGGGCAACCCAGCTGCTATCTCTGGGCTGATGCAGTTGCCTATCCACGTCTTGACCAATTGATTGCATTTTTTCCATTGTCGCCCTAATTTTTCATCAGTTGGAACCGGGACGGTTCCGTCGATAAATCCCTCTGTCTTTTGTTACGAGGGCTCGACGGAATGCTCGTGCCCAATTCGAGTAATTTTCGGATCCTGTAAGGGGATGACTGATAATCTGCAACTTTGGTCCGTCGGTGTTGGATACATATAGCGCGTCGCCGGGTTCTGGACGACCCATGGCGGCCGCGAATGGAAAAGGTATAAACCCTGTTGGAAATCCTGAATTTGTAGACTGTCCCGCACTCGAATTTTCTGATCCGCCCGTCTGCTCAGGACCGGTGGCGACGCCTGCCCCAGTGTTGGCCGGTAGGCCTCCATCGGTCCGCACACTCTGGTAGCCTGGCTGTGATGTACCTGGGTTTAATCCCTGGATCCATGGGTATGGCATCCATTGATAAGGATACCCCGAGAAAGGTAACCCTGGATTGAACTGAGCCGGATTTTGTTGCCACTGTGTGTGCTGAATTGGTGTTTGACCTTGGCTGAGTTGTTGTTGTTCAACAATGGATGAGTCTGATCTGGACGAAACAGGTGGTGTCGACTGATCTCCAGAAGGTAAGATGACTTCTTGTGGGTTGGTCATGGTGAAATTTTGTTTTGTAGGTTGATTCCTTTTTGCAGATTCCGAATTCCTCCTGAAGACTACTCTGTTCTGCAAGAGTCGCAGCAACAAAGACAGAAAAGAAAAAGAAGGCAATTCGAATAATGATGCGGAAGTTAGGTCAGGGTCAGAGGCTGCTCTGATACCATGTAAGAAGGTGAGAAGGAGATAGTCGAGAGAAGAGAACGGGAGAATTTCTCTTGTATTCTGTATTGATCAATGTACAATGTTTACATTGTTTATAATACAAAGTCTGTATATGAAAAGCAAGTAAATATTTTACAATATTTGTATCCGATTAGATCTGATACTAATTGGATGTAGATCCACTATTAAATGAATATAATTGATCTTCGGATGATATTGCAGAATCTTCACGCGTATCTTCCAACAGTAACGACTCAACACGCGTAAATAAGAGTCATTGGAGGTGGTTTATAGGAGGATACTTCTCAAGACATTAGAATCTAGACCACAAAGAAGTTACTTTACATTGTACCTGAACTTATGAACTTTTCAACACACAGCGGGTAGGTTTAGACTTTGAAAAACGCTCTTAGTTTCTCTCTTCAACCTGTGCTAGGGAACGACCTTACACATCTAAGTGCCTGCTCAAGTTTTGACCTATTAAATAGGTGGATTGGGTCAAAATTAATCCGACCCAAATTGAGTTATTTAATCTATTTTGATTAATTTTCATGCAATACAAATCTAATTACTAATACTCGACTCAATTCATATTACTAAACACTTCAATATTTAACTGAATTTAGAAAAACTCATACCCAAACTGAGGTAAGAGTGCAAAGTGAGCAGGCCTAATATCAAGTGAGGGTGAGAGAAAGTGAAAAGATAGTTATAGAAGTTAGTTGAGTCTATATAAGTTATGTACTTATTTAACACAGGACTTTATCATTTTAAATCCATCTATTACCCATTTAATGAATATAATTAACCCACAAAATAACTTAGCCTATCAAATATGGGTTAACAAATGGGTCAGCAAGTCTACGCAAGTCCATCAGTTCCATTAGTTATATCTATATAAAGGCTCATTTAGACATGACTGGTTCTAATTATTGCTTAATTATGTCATTAGAATTCTTCATTTCAGTTTGCTTATCCTCCTAATAACGACGACACTACATTTTCCCAAATAATCTGATTTAATCAATCATCTCACCTTCAGTGGGATTATATACATTTGTTTGCAGATAATCAAAGACAACTATCGACTACTAGCTGGTTGTTATGACCAAGGGGTTACACTTACACTTTAAAATGTTGTTATAATTCTCTACTAAATATCTTATAGAGGATTACAATAACGACCTAATATAATTTATACCAAACTCTTAGAGAGACAACTTCCCTTTCGAGATAGCCTGCTTGATTCCACGGCTCCATTTTAATTCTTCAAGACTCGGTATTAAAAGGAGTAAGTATATGCAATCCTCAAAACTAACCAATGTACAAAAGAGATAGTTCGTCACATCCGCGAAAAGTATAAATAAATTCTGCCATGTGCTTGATCAAGTCATGCTCAAATTGTTGCCTTTGTCATGTCGATGTAAGCAAAAGAACTTGAACGTGATAGTAACACGGACCTCTCCCTCTCTTTCTCTGAGTCAATAAAAATGCTATTTAGAAAGTGAAAAACACCTACTATATTTATAAATTGACCAAACCAATTTAATGCCGGCGATATAATGTTGAACATGCTCAATATAATGACTTAACTTATGATTGGATTTCACAATTTTCAACTAATAATATTAGGGACATGTACAGTTTCCTTTACTACAATTAAGGATAAAATAGAATGTGATTAAGTCAGCTCTTCAAAAAAAAAATAATTTTTGTTAGACTAATGAGAATTTTGCAGGAACATGTTGGAGGAATCAAACAATAACCTGGGACGGCAACGCTCTCTTTGATTTCTACGGCGACCAGGTGATTTCGAAATTAAAAATTCATTAGCCTAAGGAAATATATTGGCTAACACGCAATAGCTTTAGTATGAATCAGATTTGAACCATCGACGAATAAGGGGAACCAATTAATCTCATAAAAGAACCTCAACCATGACCAAGAGCTTTGTTTTGATATTTCACAAATTGCATCATATGTAATGGCGACAGGATCAGCCGGCGACAAATTCTTCGACAAGGCTCATGCAGCCGCAAGCCTCCTCTACGCTTTCCTCTGTGCCGCGCTTCCTCAATTTTCTCTTCGTGTGCCCTCCTTAAGAAGGTTTGTGTTTTCGTCCATTTTTTTTGCTGAATTTTGTGTAACATGCGTTTTGCTTGCACCAATGCGAGGGTTATACACAATTGACACTTCTTATGTATTGCATTTTCTATCTAAACTTGAATTTAGGTAAAGCGAATTAACGCATCAACATACAGTATACAATGAACGCGATGTGCATGCCCCACATTTCGCATCTAAGACCCGATTACATGTATTTGAAGATGACGAGAGAGTAATATATGTTTATATTGCACCATTTTCTATCGGTTTAAATTTTAAGAACTATTCTTATTGAATCCCAAATGAAAATGAGCAGGGGAAAACGGAGAGACTCTCGATCCCATTGGCCAACTTCCACAATGTTCAACGAATGCGAGTCCTTCACGGGGAGGCGGCCATCTCAAGTGTTGATTCCCCATTGACTTGAAAAGTCAACCATAGGCTTGACCTTTCCATGTCCCGACTTACTAGCAAAGGACAAATAGACATCCTAATTAACGCGAGTCAAGCTCGGAAAGTGAATCCTCAAAATAATGAACTTCTTCCTTCATGTAACGTGGGATTTGGAATGATGTTAGAATTTGGCTTCACATAAAGCACACCCTCATCAATTCAGGCAAAGGCTCAAAATTACTCTAGACGGGTAATTTTATAGATAGGGGTCCCCATGGGTTCAAAGAGCAACCCTTCATAGCGTATCGATTTGCCCTATTTCGACCCGCATATTAACCAGGTCAGGTTTGGACTCTCTAGGCTTGGCCCATACTGACTCAAGAACTCCCTTGCAATTAGCAAAACTTCAAAATTTATAAACAATTGATAGGGCTAGGTTGAGTCGGCACAGTTTTGGTTGTAGTCAAATTGTGTACGTCAATGTTGGCCGTACCACGTAAGATAGCCAGTACCAACTAGACCGTCGCGTCAGCGATTTTCAATCAAAATTGGTTGGAATGACTAAATTGACAAATTGTTAAAAGATTTAGAACTGAATTTGCGTAATTAAAAAATTTATGACTGAATTGGTAACTTATTAAAAATTTTATGACTCAATTGGTCAAATTGAAAGGTTTGAAACTAAATTCACAAATATAATAGATTTAAGACTTTTTTTTTTTGGGTAATTTTCCCAATTCATACAAGATGACTAAAAAAATTTAAGAAAAGCCAAATGGCAGATAGTCAATTACAACAATTTGACAAAAGCATTTGTGTTTCAAGTTCCATTTATTCCGTGAAAAATAAAATGATCGTCTATATCGCTTACAAAATGAACAAATGAAAATAATTTTCATTGTCCATGGAAATATTTAGATATAAATTATTATTGATAATGAAAATAAAATTTACTAAATAATTATTTCAAATGATAAAAAAAATTCATTTTTAAAAGAGTACTTTATAAATTATTCATTTTTTACAAAATAAATTAGAGAAAAGGTAAAGCAAAACACCAACACAAGCTTTTAGCAAATTCTTTATGTGGAGAGTTTTAGGGTGCGTTTGATAATGTTTTTGTTCAAAAAATTGTTTCGGGGAACGGAAATAGAAAAAACTATTTATGTTCTGGAGAACAATTTTTGAACAGAAAAACATGTTTAGAATCGCACAAAATTTCTGTTCTTGGAATAAAAAAAAAAAACAGTAACACATTTGCCTCGCCCAAGCGGCGTAAGGTCGGCCTTGCCTTGGCCTGGCAAGGCTCGGCCTCACGCCAGCTAGGGAGGCCGAGCCTCGCGTGGCCGAGCCTTGCCATCACCAGGCGACGCCGTCCTCGAGGTGGCTCGACAAGGCCGAGCCTTAGTGGTGGCTGGGCGAGCTTGGCCTCGTCGGGGGCTGGCGATGCTCCGGAGAGGTTGCCAACCCTCGACGGCCGGTCGCTTGGCCATGGCCAAGACCGGTGACCCGCCAAAGAAAAAAGAAAAAGAAAAAGAAGAAATAAGTTTTGTGTTTCTATTCTTTTGTTTCTTCAAAAAGTGTTAAGGACGAAAGCAAGTTTTTTGTTTCTTGTTTTTGTTTTAAATTTGTTCTCGAGAAATTTTTTTTTTTATTCCCAAGAATAAAAGTATAAAGAAACACGTTTCTATTTTTTTTCTTTTTGTTCCTCGAAACAAAAGAATAGAAATTGTGTTCCAAGCGACAAAAAAAGAACACAAACAAACAGGCCTTACTTGGACAAAAGTTTACCGCAACCCACGGCGTCCTCGCCATGCCGCATGCAACATGCAACGACAAACATTAACGTAAACCAAGAAAAAGAAATTCAAGAAACGTACGACAAGATTCCAGTTGCAGTAAAACCAATAAAACCTGGACGGAAGAAACGACAAGTCGACAACCATCGGCGACCAACAATTTCAAGAACGCGACGTTATCATCAAGGGAAACGAGAAGCGTCGCGGAGAGATTGAAATTCCAGATACTCCAAAGAACAAACCCCAAAGAGCCCACCTCGAACCCCAAAGAGTTAACCACGGTTTTACTTTCATATTTCGATTTACTTCTTCTATTCTATGAACAAAATTCTATTCTCTCGGGTTACTTATACGTGGAAGTTTAGCATCACTCTGTATAACCAATTATTATTCGGAAATTATCTTTTGAAATTTTGAACTTTGCGTGAAATAAACGCATCTTTAATTTGTGAATATTCTCTTTGATTGACAACAATACAACTAAATCTTGACTGTGACTTATATTTCTTCTATATCGTTACTTATTTGCTTTACTATCAGAATTTGCTTTTCGATCAAAGAGTAACCATTATTGTGTGTAGGCCGGTTTGCAGTAAAAGGATGAAATCCATGGTGTTGAACGAGGATAAGATTCGAATATGAATTACTGAGAGAAACCTCAATTACATATCACCACACCGATAATTCGAGATTGACATTGATTAACATGTTTTATAAAGTAATATGAAATATGCAATGACGAAATGAAGAGCCGAACCTATACTGGAAAGATAGAAATTTAGGAGGCCTCAAAATTGGTGGGGCTAAGGTGGGTGGGTAGTTGTTTAGGGAATTTCCGTAAATCCGAGTGGGGCTTTTCTTTTGGACTGAAAATCAAGTTGGGCTTAGCCACATATGTTTTGTAAACCAATTTTTTTTTTAAAAATTATTCACATTGCTTATAAAAAAATGAAAAATATTTTAATCGTTCACAAAATATCTAAACATGTATTATTATTGATACAAACTATTTTCAATTAATTAATTATTTCAAGTGATCAGTTTTAGGAAAACATTTTCTAAATTATTCATTTTTTATGAGATAAATGAAACCTTAATCACTACCAATCTCTAATTTTCTAAGGTTGCTTGCCCAAATAAAAACAACATAAAACTCACAAAATAAACCTATGTGTCTAATCTATCCATATAACATATAGCTTGGAAAAAATTCTTTATCTCCCTATTTATTCTAAAATCACATTTCAAAAAGTATTAATCGAAATTTATGAATAAACTCCATCCACCACCAAACAACCACGTCTTCTGCTAAATATTAATTACTCTGACCCATTCTTCCGTTAAAAATTAACTATCCTCTTCCATTTTTGGAGTTTAGCTCCCAATATATTTTTTCACATATATATTCTATTTTTCGCACACGCGTGGCGAATGCTTGATTCTAGGATTTTTCAACTGTACCCATACACACACGTATATACATATATATGTATATTGCAATTTTGAAATGAGTTTCTCTCAATTTTAAATTCCAGTTTAAGCCTCATCTACACATTACTTTAATAATATATTGCATTTTAGCTATAAAGAAAGTGAAATCGTTCCCAAAAAAAGGACAAAAAGGTCAAAGAAAAAAAAATCAGCTACCATCTTTACACTAAGATTTTCTCTATCTGTCCTTACATTGTAATAACCAATATCATCCTTCTCCCATATCTTTTTCTAAGTTTCGAATAAATATCCAGTGGTATAAGAGAAAACAATGTATTAAATTTATTAATTTTATTATCAATTCACTATGACATTGCACGAGAAATGAAAAATAACTGCACACCCATAACGCATGCATGCAATTAATCTCTCTTTTATGACAATTTTGAGGTTTTTGGTTTTGCTTGCATGTGATTTTGACCACTTAAATTTTGTCAATTCGTAACTCTTAGAATATTTTGCGGATTTATATAATTTACACCGTTAATACACAAGCAATCTCAGAATGGTTATCAACATATTTATAAAATAAATGTATATGCTAAACATAAAAGGTGTATATATGTCTTTATCTAAAAGCCACTTCTTTAAAGAAAATTTTACATCGTGAGAGAAAAAAAGAGTCTATGTAGGAGGTGACAATTAAATTACTGATTTCCATGTCAAATGAGCTCCTCCTTCATGTAACGTGGGATTTGGAATGATGTTAGAACTTAGCCCTGGCCCATACTAACTCAAGAACTCCCCGTGTAATTAGCAAAACTTCAAAATTTATAAACAATTGATAGGGTTAGGCCTGGCCAAACCGGACTAACATGGTTTTACATGTAGTCAAATTGTCTATGTCACCACTGGTCATACCACATAAGATAGTTAATGTTGACTAGACCATCACGTTAACGATTTTTCAGCCAAAACTTATCGGAATGACTAAATCGGCAAATTGTCAAAATGTTCACAATTGAATTGGCAATTCATCAAAAGTTTTGGAAATAAATTACCACAATTAAAATATTTAAGACCGAATTAGTATATTAACAAAAGGTATAAGACTCAATTGGACAAATTGAAAGGCTTGAGATTGTATTGACATGAGTGCAATAAATTAAAAAAAAAAAAATTAATTTTCTCCATTTGCACAAGGTGACTAAAAAAATTAAGAAAAGCCAAATGGCATATGACTTAATTGGCAATTCTATTTCAAGTTCTTTTTATGTCATGAAAAATAAAAATTTGGATCAAAAACGAAAAATAAAAATAATCGCTTGTATTGTTTACAAAAATATATTAAAGAAAATAATTTTCGTTATCCATAAAAATATTTAGATATACATTATTGTCAGTAATGAAAATATTTTTTTATTAAATAATTATTTCAAGTAATATAAAAATCGTTTTTAAATATTTTTTGAATCGTTTTTTTTTTTATGAAATAAATAGAGCCTCCGGAGAAAAGGTAAAGCAAAGCACCAGCATGAGCTTTTAGCAAATTCTCCATGGAACATGCAACGACGCCCATTGACACAAAGCCAAAAAAAGAAGTTCAAGACATGTCCGACAAGATTCAATTGCAGAAAACCCAATAAAACCAGGACTCGGCCGTATCATCAAGGAAAACAAGAAGCATCGAGGAGAAATTGAAATTCCCGGTACTCACAGAATAAATCCTGAAGAAACCACCTTGAACCTGAAATTCGCCATCCACACGCCGACGCTCAGCCTCGCGTTCGTCGTTGCTGGTGCGATCCAGTCACCAAGCCCCGACTGCAGTCGCCTTCCTCTCTCTCACTCTATGCGACGGGGTGTTCTGTCAAAGATGATGGGGTGCACTTGCTTTCCCGACCATATCGGTGCTCTCGAGAGAGAAAAAAGGGGAGTGAGAAAGGGACGACGAAGAAGAAAGCACACACAAAGATGAAGAGGAAGAGGAGAGGAGGTGCTTAAAACCTGTAAAGATTTAGGATGTGTTTGGTTCAACTTTGAGAATGTCTTTGAGAAACACAAAACCCGATCGAAACCAAACCGAAGAATTATCCAAGTTTCTTTACTTATTACCCAACCCGAACTTGAAAATTTCGAGTCAGGTCGGATAATATTGAGGTACGACGCTCCCGCCTAGCTACTTGAAAGTCAATCCCACCACTGAAGTCAAAGTCCTGTTCAAGGATGCTTATACCTGTCCGCGAGTCCCAAACATTCTATGCTTTCACATCCTAAGATCCATGACCATTTCTAGGAGACGTAGTTGTTAATGCATCAATTGTAGCTATGCAGACTCTAAGAGGGCGCTTGTAGTCATTTTATTTTTTTGTTTTTCTATTTTTCTATTCTTGAGATATGTTTGTAATATAAATCTATTTGGTAACGTAATTTATCTTTTCAATTTTCGAAATAAATTTTTAGTTGAGAAATAAATTTTGAACAGAAATATGAAGTAATTTTTTTTTTACTTTTCTATTTTTGGAATAAAAACGAGAAATAAAAACTCTTTATCGTCGCTAGTCCTTTCTATTGGCCAGCCACTCACTCACCGCTAACCTCAGATGGGTAAATTTTGTATCGTTATCAAATGGATTTCTATTTTGGAAACAAGAATTTTGCATCATTATTAAACACGTATTTTTGCTCATAAACTCATCTAAATAATAGAAATAGAAAAATCTATATTTAGTCGGAAATTGATTTTTGAAACAAAATAGTTATCATTTGTGCTCTCAGACTCCTCTTTGCCTTTGCACTCACTACTATTCCATCAATTTCCTCCTCGCTTGCTGTCTTTAAGAAAGTTTGATTTGGCCTTTTCAAATGGAAAAAGGTCGGTTTTTCGTCCTTGTTATTAATCGCGAACCGGTCTCCTTTAACAGTTCTGACTAATTGATATATTTCCGTCGACATCAGCCTCAAGGCAACGCTAACTTACTAACGATCAATCGTAACGAAATGGATTAGAAAATCCAAGTTGATAAATAAGTACTAAGACCCTTTTTATTTACAGTAAAATTGACATCTTCAACTCTTTCATGAGACACCCCATGGAGGGAGTGTCATCCATAGAACTTGAACGGTACTGGTAAAACAATCCATCTATAGTCATACCGAGACTGATCTAGGAAAGTAACGTATGCCAACGGGAAGGGGGGGAGCAGGGATCAAGTGAAAAGCACTGTGAAGATGTCTGTGATGTCCAGGACCCCGAAGAGGGCTTTGATGATGAGCCGAATAGCCACTTCTGCCAATTTCCGAATCTGTGGCGACGGTATTTCCACGTGGATGACTATTCTTCGCTGAGTCCCTCCATTTCTGAGGCTTCAACCTGCTGCCCATTCTGCATGATCCTATTCTTCACACACCCGACATGGTAACAGTAGTTCCCGCAGGTACTATTGTAAGCCCATCCCTTGGCCTTGCCGTTGCACATGGAGCAATTGCCTGCGATCCTTTTCATGAGCTCCAGCGTTATCTTCGATTCACCGGGATCTTCGATCTTTGGAGGGAGTAACGTCCAGAGTGGGTGGAAGACACGGTTGTTTAGGTGCGGGTAAAGGCGCCCGCGCCACACTCTGTACCTGAGCCCCCGGACTTGGTCGCCGCATGCGACGCAGTCCCGTACTTTGCTTGGTGCTCCCTCCTCGAAATTATAACGCCCAATCGGGTAGGGACGGTGGTTGCCGTGGAAAGGTGCATTATGCCTTAAAATTTCGCCACAGTGCTTGTGATAATGGAAACTGCAGCTGTTGTCGGTGCACAAGTAATAGGGTCCGTATCCGGGTTGTTGGCACCCATTACACTGATACGTGCTGCCCCTTGTTGTCCGCTCTTGCAGAGAAAATGGGTGGGGGTGGCTGCCAATGGATACCGGTATATTCGTGTTCTTACCCTCCTTTTTTCCGTGGGAATCCTTTTTCTCGCTTAAAGAAAGACAGTTCTTGAAGCAAGACAACATCCTCGTGCTGATGAAAAGTGGTGATGTAGCGGGTTGTTTCGGGCTTTGATCCGTTCTTGTTAAAGGAAGGGGATTTGAGCTTGAAATTGTGGGAACGCCTTATTTCTGTCAAATTCCAAACTCCTGCGCATCGATCAAATTATGAACTGTGCAACGCAGAGGTAATTGCAGGTTTGATGCGATGATAAGAAAAAAGGCCAAACCTAGAAGGAAAGCTTTCTGCAGGGGGACTCACACAAGGCCAGAGAGCTTCTTCTCCGTTCGTTCCCTCCTTATAAATCCTGCAATATCCTCGCATACACGAGAAACCGTGCTCATTGTGGTGATGAAAACATTTGCTATAAATACCCTGATCACGGCATTTGCTTGCATTTTCTTGGAAATTTCATCGAAGTATACCTACTAGAGAAACCCTACTTCTGCAAGTAGATTTTATTAGAATCATTCTTCTGACGTGTTATACACATCGGACAAGAAGCTGGAAAGTCCACAATGGACTTTATTTACGAATAACTATTACGTGGTGAGAGAGCGTTTACCATTTCATACATGCCTAGCTAGAATGGTAATCGTAATTTCCCTAAATGACCAATTAGTAATCATTTTTTAAATGTAGTAATTTACCTCAAAGCATCATAAAAGCTGACTTTCCTAGAGTCCACAACTTCCTAAAATATCATAAACAATGTGAGTTCGTCGTAATTTACATGTTGATCATCTTATCCTGCCCTACTAGAGAGCGATGCATACCAAACCAAAACAGCCAGAAGTACTTTCCAAACCAGTTGCTACCATATATTCACATGTTGGTACTTATAATAATCCCATAAAAAACCAAAAGGAAGGGTCTTCTTCCCCACTTCCTAGATCCATTTACTGTTCCCAACCAATGAATCGGGACCGCCAGACCCTCTCTGCATGTGAACCTAGCTCTAACACCAAAAAAACCCTAACTCGCAACCTCCCCGTCTCAATTTCCTCCTTAACTTCACTCTATCATTCTCTGCACATATTTATTACACCTTCTATCAACGTCAACACTTCCTATGAGAATACCGCTGCGCATCGCACACAACTGCCATTGTCACCTCCGCATTTTCTTTTGTTTTTTTAACCATTACACAACTGCTTTTGACCTGACCATGGACTTAACAACCCGTTGGCTTACTCTTGCCGAATGGACAGGGCTATTTAATTAGAAGTTTGGCCCAGAGGATTGATTGGAGACGTATGCATGTCCTTTTAACGATGAGCAGACCTAGGTGATTAAGTTAGATCTGACATTCGACCATGGACCAGGCCCCACTTAATTTTTAACCTCTCTCTGTTTGCCACCATGAGGTGTTCTTTAGATTTCCACCACCATGTCGCCTTTGCCTTTTCCACCATCGTCGCCTCCCTGTCTAGTTTCCACCACCACATCACTCACTTAACCTCGTTGGTATCGAGCTTTAGATTGAGCCTGATTTGAGGTTCTCTCGGTCCCGCAGATTGAGCCTCTGTCGGAGCCTTAGATTTGAGGCTCCTCCATATTGGCTTCTCATTGATGGAAGAGGGAGAGGGAGGGAAGGAGGCGGGGGGCTGAAGGAGCAATGTTGGTAGCCAAAGTGGGACACGGCTGTGGCCGATGGATGGATGATAGCCAATGAGGTCAACCGTGGCAGCCAGCAACGGGTCTGCAGCTCTTAAGCACAGAAGACAAAGACGAGTACTTAGATGGCATCAAATTAGGGTTTTTTTTGTGGCAATTTTCGAAAAAAAGCAAATGATGGCTACACTTGGCATCCATCTAGCACTAGCAGTGTGAATATTGGAGATAGTTGATGGGTCTATGAAGCCGGAATCGAGCCAAATCCCTAAAAAATTCCAATGGAAACCCAAAAAACGTAATCCACCGTTCACCGCGTCTTCCCATTGTCGGGTTCATCAAACGGGAATGATGGTTGGCTCAAGTTTTGTGCCCGTGGCGGAGGTAGTTGATGGTGGAGAGGAGAGGAGAGGAGAGGAGAGGGAGGGCAACGACGGGCTAGGGCTTACTCGAACTCAGAAACGAACCCAGTCAAATTATGTACGGTGCAAAGTAGAGATAATCGCAGGTTAGATGTGATGATAAGGAAAAAGGGCCAAACCTAGCAGGGAAGTTTGTTGCGGGTAGACTCCCAGAGTGTTCCGGATAGTTTTTTTCTCCTTTCGTTCCCTCCTTATGAATCCTGCAATATCCTCAAATATACAAGAAATCAAATCATTATGGGGATGAAACCCAGATGCAGATAACATACACAACATTGCTGGTCCAAAAACTTAAGTTGAACTCAAACTAAAAAGGGCAAAGACGGGGGTTGAAGGATATGCTCTATATATATATATATTCGTGCAATTTTGGGAAATTTCCTGGAGGTTGTGTACGTAGCTACTCAGGTTCATTAACACTAATTAATAAACATGCATATTCCCTCCTCGTGCAAATAGAATCTATCATAATCATTCTTATGAATTACATAGCGGACTCAAATAGGAGGCATCATTACGTCCCTCAATTATTCCCTGCGCACTTTAAAATGTTATTATAATTCTCTATCAAATATCTTATAGAGGATAACAAAGACGACCTAAGATAATTTATACCAAATTCGTAGCGGGACAGCTTCCCTTTTGGATATAGCCTGCTGGCTCCATTTTAATTTTCAAGACACGGTATCAAAAGGAGTACATATATACAATCCACAAAATTAACCAACGTACAATAGAGATAATTCGTCACATTGGCGAAAAGTACAAATAAATTCTGCCATGTACTCGATCAAGTCATGCTCAACCACTCGATCGTTTCCTTTGTCAAGTCTATGCAAGCAAAAAAAGTGGAACGTGATAGGAACATGAACCTCTCTTTCTGTGAGTCAATACAAATGCTATTTAGAAGGTGCAAAATGTGTTCTATATTTATAAATCGACCAAACCATTTTAATACACACCGGGGATATGATGATAAACGTGCTTGGATTTCACAATTTCCAATTTATTAGTTTAGGGACATGTACAGTTTCCTTTACTAGAATTAGGGATAGAATAGAATTCCGATAGGGATTCGACCAACTTAATGCACACCAGCCCCGGCCCACGTCGCTCCAATTGTCTTCCACCCTCTCCAGCGACCCGCAGAGGACCACGTCCTCGTTCTCCAGCACCTCAAACTATGACGCCACCCGTGATGCTGACGCTGTCGGTGCTCAGGCACGTCACCTCGAGCGCGTCCTTGTCGACGCAGTTGCGCTGGAGCGCGACGGATGATCGGCCTCAGCTCCAGGACGCGGGCGCCGTTGATCTCGAGGGAGATGCCGAGGTCGCCGGAGGAAATCGACGGTCCGGCGGGGGTGTTAGTCTCGCACGGCGGATTGCGATTGCAGTGATCAAGAGAGATCGAAAGAGAGAGAGAGAGAGCATGTGGTGCGAATTCGTGGTTCTTTCGGTGCATGTACTGTTTCCTTTACTAGAATTAGGGATAGAATAGAACGTGATTAAGTCAATGGAATTCTGATAGGGATTCGATGATCGGTTAAAAAGGCCAAACCTGGAAGGGAAGTTTTCTGCAGGTAGGCTCAGATTACGCCGGATAGCTTTCTTCTCCTCTCGTTCCCTCCTTCTCGATCCTGCAATATCCTCGCGACGAAACGTCCCGCTACAAATATGCCCCGATCACCGCGCTCGCTTCTGGGGAACTTGCTGGAGGTTGTGTCCGTCGCTACACCAATTCATAAGCCCTACTTGTGCAGGTAGACTCTATCAAAGTCGTTCTTCTGGCGCGTTAATACTTGGCACCGGACCAAGAACCTGGAAATTACAGAGTGGACTTTTAAACAAGAAGCGTCAGAGCGTCAAGAGAGAGTATTTTTGACTTTTGACTTGCACTTTACATTCCAGAGTTCCGTACTAAGGTCCAAGAGTCGTGTACTCTTGTTAAACCTCAAAGATGTGATTTTCTTCTGCTTGGACTCGAAAGTCATCAGCATCTCTCTCTTCTAGAAACAGATATTTTTGCCATCTATCTATTTTATTAAGTCCAAAAATGTGTTTGTCTCACCTTTTTACTTTTCTAGTGTTATATTTGCTACTCCCCTACACTAGTTTTATCAAGCAGCCATTTCATGCATGTCTAGTCAGTTATTATGCAAACCATGCAAACCACAAAAGCAGTAACTCTTCAAAAGAAAAGAACCGAGGTCTTTTATTTATAAAAGAAAGGATTAATACCACAAAAACTCTCAAACGTACACTGTGCCACATTTATCCTCAACTAATTTTTGTATATCACAAAAAACCCCAAAAGCGGTACACCCATACCACATTTGTTGATGCTTAGAGTCAGAGAGAAAATAACAACAAAGTTTTTATTATGGCTTAACCCTAATTAGGGTTGAATGATATGTATTTCTAGGAATAGTTAATTACAGACATGGTACCGACATGAATATAATTACAAAAATACCCTATGATACATATAAGATACACATTAATAACATTACCCTAAATTTTTTTGCGTCCCAAAAATCCCAAGCTGGTATGGCCACGCCTTTTTTACCCCAAACTAATATTCATGTCATAGAAAATCCCAAACGTAAAGATAAGTTTGAGGTTAACGTGGTACAAATATATCGGCTTTGGGATCTTTTTGATACACAAAATTTAGTTTGAGATAAATGTGGAATGAGTATATCAGTTTTAATTTTTTTGCAACACAAAAATTAGTTTTAGATAATTGTGGCACTCAATTTGACATTCTTGGAGGTTTAAGAGAAAAGCATGATCATTGATCGATTCACAAATAAGGTTAGCACATTTGTAAATATGAAGCGGGCCTTTAATGCAAATTGGTCCTCCAACGATCCTAGTGGTTTTGATGTAAATACTATATTTTGAGGAAAATCATATTCATCAACTTATTTTGAAGTATATGTTTTTAGATTAAACTCTAACCTAATAAAGATTATACACACTACAAGTACTAAGTTGAGACAATATTTCATGTACATATAATGAGAAAACTATATAGAACTAAAAACCCACGAATCCCCTAATAACATGCAATCTGTTTAGAGCGTGGGTAAACCTTGTAGATAAAAGAGCGGGACAAGTCCTATATAAGACGTTTGTGTTCCCGAAATTTTGTGGTAATTTACCTGGAATCATCGCAAGGTTTGTCATATTTTATATGTAGTAATTTAACTCCATGGGTCGTAATTTGTCTATAGTCGCAATTTCTAACCTATAATTAGCAATTTACCTTTAACCCGAAAATGGCAGCCCTTAATAATTAACCAATAACATAGTAAAGTACCACACATTTTTGTAAGTGACGGTACCTAAACTGAATTGGTAGGTGTAATTTTCGTGTAACATTGGGAATGACATATTAGCAATCATTATTCAAATGTGGTAATTTTCGTTTGATCCATTGGGAATGGTATATTAGAAATCATCATTCGAATGCGGCAATTTACCTTAAAGCATCGTAAGGCCAAAATTGTCGAAGTGCGTAACTTCCAAGAAATATTTTCTCTATAGTAGTAACTTATCTTAGAGATCATAATATTTCTTATACAGTTAGTAAATTTAACGGCCCGCTGGGAGTAATTCGTAATTTCTAGAAATCAGTAGTGACATCAACAATTTTCTATTACAGCCAGTGATCTCTCTTACATGTGCGTGTGTTATTATCTATCTAAAATCTTTTGAGGATCGGAACGTATTCTCTCTTAATCTAACGGCTTGGATTGAGTAGGATGGATCCCGTATTTTCCCATACGTGACTATAGAATTTCCTTATCTCGAAATTGAATTATGCTGGACCACTCAATGTGCGCCTTTGTTGTGTCCATGTTACCCATCAAACACAGTGGGAAGATGGGCCATCATCGTGTCTCAGTCTAACTCAAGGAAAGAGTTCATAGTCGCTCGTATTATCTTCACAAAGACTCGGTTGTCTGCGACCGATTCTAATTCTTGCTCAAACGTGTCCATAGTTTGTAGGAGAATGCATTTAATTAACTAGAACGAATAATGATAAAAAGTTTATATTACAATGCCGCTAATAAAATAATGATAACAAATATGTTTCAGGTAAGGAAGAAAATGTTTACATATTCACGATCCTTCAGTTTCATTCCATGTGCACTTTGAAATGTTATTACAATTCTATGTAAAAATATCTTACAAGGGATTATAGTGATTACGTGACATAATTTTTACCATATGCATTGGCAACAGGATCAGGATTCGCAGTTGACAAATTCTTCGACGAGGCTTATGCGGCCGCAATCCTCCTCCTCTTCGCCTTCATCTACGCTGCACTTCTCTCCCTAAGAAAGTTTGATGATTCTCTTTTCTTCTCTATTTTCCGAATATTGCGTAACGTGCGTTTTGCTTGCACTAATGCGAGGGTTATATAAAAAATCGATACTTTCTGTTTATTGCATTTTCTAACGTCACTCGAATTCAGAAAACGCTGAGTCGGGTGTTAATATACCGTATATAATGAACTCCATGTGTTTACGTCGACACCCTACTCTTCACATTTAAGACCTAATTACATGCATGTGAAAATGAGAGTAGAGTAATATACGTATATCTCGTTGCGTCATTTTCTATTTGTTTACATTTTTAGAAGGACGATTCGTCAAACAAACTGACCTTAAATTCCAAATGAAAATGATTGAGGGAAAACGGAGAGACTCTCAGTCCCAATTGCCAACTTCCCCAATATTCAGGTCAATGATTCCAGTCCTTCACGGGGAGGCGGCCATATCTCAAGTGTTGATTCCCCATTGACTTGAAAAGTCAACCACAGGGATGACCTTTCGCGTCTCAACATGTTGGCAAAGGACAAGTTGAAATAGATGAGGAGGGCAGCTGAATCCAAATTTGAGCCGCATATGGATACATCATTAACAGAAAAATTATTAAGTAAGTCTTAAATCTAATGTAATTATGTCAATTCAGTTCTAATTTTTTTTATCAATTGAATCATAAACATTTTGCATTTATATCAATTCAAGTCATCTGACCAATTTTAAAAAGAAATTGTCGATATAAATGTCAATTGTTTTATGTGGTGCAATCGAGGTTGATGTAAACAAATTTTAATAATTTTTAAATATTTTTTCAAATTTTATTTACTTTTAAAATTTTCCTTTTATTCTCTTCTTTTCTCTCTCTCTCTCTCTCTCTTTTTCTTCCCTTCTTCCTCTAGTTGGTCGTTGGACCTCCGCCATGCTCACCCATAGCAAGGCTGGACCTCGCCGTAGTTGGGGAAGGTTGACCTTGCTAGTGGTTAGGCAAATGCGAGACTTGCTAATGAGAGAGTAAGGCTAACCTCGTCGTCATTGGGCAAGGGCGAGCCTTGAACTTACTAGATCTAGCGAGGTCGAATCTCCTTAAGGGTGGGCAAGGCTTGCCATTGTGAAAGCTAGTACGAGCACCTGGAGGGGGGTGAATAGGTGCAAAAACAAAATATCCAGAGAGAAGTGTGCAATTCTAATTAACAATAGATTATGAAAAGGAAATTAGACTCTTGTAAACAACTTAAGTTACGATCAAAGTAAAAGAGCTTAGGGAAGAGAATAAGAACACGAGGTTTATAGTGGTTCGGCTTAATCCAAGCCTACGTCCATTCTTCCGCACTGACAGCCCACTGGCTGGATTTCACTATGAATCAAAAGAGTTGTTACAGTAAGCTCTTCCTTGATTCCACAGTGTAAAGACTCTGCTACACTTCCTCAAGGTCTCACAAAGATATTAACTCTATTTTGAGTACAAGTTTTCGCTCAACAATTGAATTGACTAAGAACAAGGAGTTTCAGACTTTGGAATTCTTCTATCGCACACACACTCGAATAATTGGAACATCTTCCTTATTTACTCTTTCATGCCATCACACCCGTTGACACTTACCAAATGAGTTCTTCCAATCTACCCGTTGGACAGAATCAATTAGGGAGATTTCGAGTTATTTAAGGAATATAACGATAGCCCATTAATCTTGCTCGCCCATATAATCAGGATCTAGGTTTCCATAAGTAGAACCTTTAAAGTATACTTTGCCAATCAACGGATCCAAAACCCTGAATCAATCTTCATTTGAATAATGGATTTCGACATGCTATATCCAGCCAATAGATCTTCTTCAGTCCATAGAATCAAATCCTTAACGAAATATTCAGTTTTGGATAAGCCTTCTTCGACGGTCTAGAAATTGTCAATGAGGATAGACTTTGAGTCTTGAGTCTGGCAGTTCGGAGGTCTTCAAACTTTGATGGAAGAGTTTGCAAATCTTCGGACTAGATTGATGGAAACGTTTGGTCAACTTCAAAACACTCAAGGAAGTTTTCTCCAACAATCTCCCCCTTTTTGATGGTGACAAAACTTTCCTACAGATTTGGATAACTTTGACCTGTAAAACAATACTCAAGCAAACATGGATATCTCATAAAAGATAATTGTCTTAGCATTAAAATCTGCATCCACAGAAAATAAATTAGTCTTGTAAATGAGCAACTATCTTTGCCATGAAATACCAGTAGTGCTTAAGATAAACAAACGTTTAAACAGTCAAATCCAAATCCAGTCCAAATCCAAACAGCCAAACACAAAAGTAAAGTCAATCAAAAAAGTCAAAAATTTAAAACTCAATTCTCAGATCTCAAATCTACACCACATCTCTCCCCCTTTTTGTCAGCATTAAAAAGGTAGAGATGAAAAGAGAATAGAATTATGATTGCTTGGGAACACGAACAAGCTGGAAATCTCCCATTAACTGGACAATCCCTTCCAGCTTTTTCAAATCCTCCTTCAGTTGAGTAACATCTTCACCCTTCGCATTTGCTTGCACTTGAAGCGTAAGGGCATGAATTTGATCATGCAAAGAAACTGAAGAGGCTTGACCTGCATTCTGCAAGTTCTGAACTTCGCATCCCAGAGCATAAATTTGGCCTCGCATCTCCAAGAGAACATCAAGTACTCTGCGAAAATCTGCTGAATTGTCAGTCTGAGTACTGGCTTCTGCACGATTAGTAGGTGTATTGGCAGATGATGGCAAATCAGCACGATCACTCAGATTTGGCGATGAAACCTCATGACCTTCCTCAGGAAATTGAGAGGCATAGATGTCTTCTGGATCTGCCGGTGAACGACTTACTCCTTCACTAGCAGCAATTTAAGATGTACCTCTTTTCTCAGCATCTCCCCCTATTTCAATGCCTTCAGGCGGTGAGAAGTACTCTTCATGTTCTGCTTCTTCTTGTTCTTCTCTGACCTCTTCTTCCTCTTCCTCAATCCTTTCCTCCTCTTCTTCTTTCTCCATTGATTCTCTCTCTCCAGTCCTCTATTCGATCTCTTCTCTGTCTTGTTCCTGTCTCTCCTCAGTCTCTGGAGCTGAACGACTCAATTTTTTCAAAGCAAGAGCAGAAATTGTGATATCATCCTCATCCTCTTCATCCTCCAAGATGAGTGTTCTTCTTTTTCTTGGATGGAGCAACCATGGGCTCCTTTCCTTTCCGTTTTGCAGTCGAAGAGTCAGGGTGAGTCTTGACAGGGATTTTCTCCTTGAATCGCTCCAATGCTTTGTTAAGTTCCTTCAAACGCATTTTTGAGACCATTTTCAGTCCCACCACCATTTGATCACATGTTCAAACACAGAAAATACGGGGAGGCTGAATGTTTAAGTGTCTGAATAACTTGGTGACAAGTGCTGAGTAAGGAAGTTGACATTTGTCCATCACCATCGATCTGTACATGTGGAACATAATAATGTGTGAAAGAGAGAACTTCTTGCCAGCGTTAATCGCATACATCAGCTTTGCCTCTGAGTTTGAAACATTGATCTTCGAAGTTGATTTTGGTCTGAGGCAGTTGATCACTATCTTGTGAAGCAAAATATTTGAGGCATTCATCCTTAAATATGAAATCTTTCCTTCCGTCGTTCTATCCCGAACAAGCTCTATCATCGCACGACCAATAAACACACTGATTGGTTGATATTTCCCTCTTTCAACCCCAATCACATCAGCCAATGTATCCATATCAACCACATAGTCCTAATCTCGAACACTGAAAGAGAATCTATTTGCATCCAAGAAACTGAGATTCGAATAGAAGTAAGCAGTAAGTTCAGCATGAGCCTCTGTCGATTCAGAACAAAACCGTTCGAGTTGAAGAAGATTGAATTTCTCTCACAGATTAACATTCAGAGAGTCAAGAAAATCAAAGTCCACACTTCTAGGGTTAATCACTCCACGCTTTAGCAACTTAGAGTACAGTTGCTTATGTTCCTCCGAGCGAAACAAATCTGTCCTTTTGCTTTGGATTTTCGCCGCAATACCCATTCTAGGTTTAAACTGACTGTACATCCTATCATCATCATTCCGATCAGGTTGACTCAGACCTCCAACACGTGGATCGCTTGGGATATTTGCAAATGCTTCTTCTGCTGACCTCGTAG
This sequence comes from Eucalyptus paniculata subsp. matutina, assembly GCA_017140255.1. NCBI lineage: Eukaryota > Viridiplantae > Streptophyta > Magnoliopsida > Myrtales > Myrtaceae > Eucalyptus > Eucalyptus paniculata. The sequence goes on from CM029441.1 coordinate 39,750,607, forward strand.
GGGCAATTCTCAATTGTTCCATTGTGCGTAAAAAATAGGTTTAATTTCGATACCCTTTGTCTTTCAAAAATTCATCAATGTAGTTTAAGGGAGTACCACCCCTCTTCAAAGCACGGTAAAGCTTATACATAAAAGCAGGCTTTTGAGTTCTTACAGGTTCTGCATCTTTGATGACTTCCTCCTCTTCCCGATGTTCAATATTCTGAGGTCTAGAAGGAGAAGATGGACGCTGCTGAGAATGTTGTGGGCTCTGACGCTGTTAAGGAGATTCTTCTTCCTCGGTGAGATCAAATTCGTAGGTCCCTCACGCATTTGCTGTGGTCTCCTGTTTGCGATCCTTGAAGACTTTCTTTGGGACGACATTTTTCACATTCTTTGAGAGATTCTAAGCTTGTTTCGCAAGAAAGATGAAATCTTTTTTAGGATTAAACAAGAGAAGAAGACAGAAGTGGAAGATCTGTGCTCTCTTAGGGTTTTTGTGAGTAAAACGAAGAAGAACCAACAATATATAAGACAATCGAAGCGAGGCATACGGAACGTCGTAAAAGGAAAAATAAAAATGCCTTTTTTTAAAAACTGCCTTTTCGAAAAATTAAATAACCGTCATTTCAAAAATAACTTCTTTTTCGAAAATGAAAGATTGCAATAATCACGTAAACTGGGGAAGATAACATCAATCAATTACGGATGGATGATCGTACCTTTTCGAGATATTATTCGAGAGATAAATTTCTAAAATAAAGATAACTTACGGTCGAGAATCTTGATCGTCGAGTTTGAGTGTCTTTAGACTATCGATCCTTGAGTCGAACTTCTTCAGACTTTAAGATATTGAGTCGGAACGAATAACTTCAAATTGATTTTTCTCCAAAGGCTTTGTAAATATATCTGCTAGTTGATTCTTTGAATCAATAAACTGAATTGAAACTTCTCCATTTTGAACATGATCTCTAATGAAATGATGTCGAATCTCTATATGCTTTGCTATTGAGTGAAGAATTGGATTCTTGGTGAGATTGATGGCGTTAGTGTTGTCACATTTGATTTCAGTGCATGAATCTTTAATTCCAAAGTCTCTTAGCTGTTGTTTTATCCACATAATTTGTGAACAACAACTTTCAAGAGCTATATATTCTGCTTCTGCTGTAAAAAGAGCTACAGTACTTTGCTTCCTTGAAAACCAAGACACTAACTTGTTACTAAGTAGTTAACAGGTGCCTGAGGTGCTCTTTCTATTAATTCTGCATCCTGCTAGGTCTGCGTCTAAGTATCCAAGAAGAGTAAAGTCTCATTCTTTAGGATACCAGAGACCTAAATTTGATGATGATGCAATGTATTTGATAATACGTTTTGCAGCACTTAAATGAGATTCTTTAGGGTCTGATTGAAATCTAGCACAAATACAAACATTAAACAGAATGTCAGGTCTAGAAGCAATAAGATAAATAAGTGAACCAATGATACTCCTGTATAGCTTCTGGTCAACTTTCTTTCCTCCTTCATCTTTGTCCAGCTTCAAGGAACTTGACATTGGTATATCGGTCTTTTTGCAATTCTCCAGACCAAACTTTTTGACAAGATCTTTGGCATATTTTTCTTGATGAATAAAAGTTCCTTCCTTCAATTGTTTTACTTGAAGCCCGAGAAAGAAGGTTAGTTCACCCATCATGCTTATTTCAAATTCATCCTACATAGACTTAGAGAATTTCTTACACATATTTTCATTAGAAGATCCAAAAATAATATCATCAACATAAATTTGAACAAGTAAAAAGCTTTTGCTTTCTCTTTTGATAAACAATGTAGTATCTACTTTACCTTTGACAAAGCCATTTTGAATTAAAAACTTACTTAGTCTGTTGTACCAAGCTCGAGGTGCTTGCTTTAAACCATATAAAGCCTTTTTCAATCTGAATACAGAGTCTGGTTTCCTTGGGTCTTCAAAACCGGGTGGTTGTTCCACATAGACTTCCTCTTGGATAAATCCATTTAGGAAAGCACTTTTGACGTCCATTTGGAATAACTTAAAATTCTTATGACAAGCGAAAGCAAGTAATAATCTAATTGCTTCTAACCTTGCTACTAGCGCGTAAGTCTCATCATAGTCTATCCCTTCTTCTTGCATATATCCCTCGGCCACGAGTCTTGCTTTGTTTCTTACGACTTTTCCTTTCTCGTTCATCTTGTTCCTGAAAACCCATTTAGCTCCAATGATGGATTTACTTTTCAGTTTAGGAGTCAATTCCCAGACATCATTGATACTGAATTGCCTGAGTTCTTTTTGCATAGCTTTAATCCAGTTTTCATCAGTTAAAGCTTCTTCCATGCTTTTGGGTTCTATTTTAGAAATAAGAGTTACAACACTAGACTCTTCACGCATTTTGGATCTTGTGCGAATCCCTTCATTAATATCGCCAATAATGAGATCTTTGGGATGACTAGACTTATGCTTCCGATTGCTGGTTGATTTATCGACTTGTTGAACATTTCCTTCATTTGATTCTTCAATGATCATTTGTTGCTCGTCTTCCGAGGTCCGAGCTGCTTCTGAAGATTTAGACTTTGTAGAGTCTGAAGCAGGTTCAGATTCTTCTGGTTGAGGAGATGTTACTTTCAATTAAAAGAGTTCTAGCCATTTCCTGAAGCGATCTATTCTTTCTTTCCACGACTCCATTTTGCTCTGGAGTATATGGTGAAGAGAACATATGCTGAAAACCAGATTTATCACAGAATTTTGTAAAGTTTTGATTTTCAAATTCGTCTACATGGTCTGTCCGTATAATTGAAATAACATATCTTTTCTCATTTTGAACCTTTTTAGCAAACTTTATAAAATAAGAAGAGGTTTCAGACTTACTTGCCAGGAAATATACCCAAGTGAATCGTGAGTAGTCATCCACAATTACTAGGCAATATTTCTTACCTCTAATGCTCTGAGTTCTGGTTGGTCCAAAGAGATCCATATGTAGGAGCTGCAGTACACGATTAGTGGATACTTGATTTATTGGTTTGAATGAGTTTCTTACCTATTTTCCCAACACACATGGTGTGCATAGATTAGACTTTTGGTATGTCAGATTGTGTAGTCCACGAACAAGCTTCTTTGCTGAGACTTTGGCTATTTGCTTCATGTTGATGTACCCAAGTTTTCTGTGCCATAAGTTTGCTTCCTCTTGAATTGAGATTAGACATTGGGTTTCGTCTGGTTTTATATCCAAAAGGTAGATATTCACATGTCTTCGCCCCGTGAAAGACTGAGAGGAATCTTTACTGGTTCCTGAGCATATTCCTTCTTGAAAGTTGATTTTGAAACCAGTGTCGCACAGCTGACTGATACTCAGCAAGTTGTAGTTGAGTCCTTCTACTAAGGAAACATTACTGATCGTGAGGCTTCCAATCCTTACGGTTCCGTATCCCACAATTCTTCCTTTGCTATTTCCTCCAAAAGAAACTTTTCCACCATTAACTTGCACAAGCTTTATAAAACAGTTTGAGTCTCCTGTCATATGTCTCGAGTATCCACTATCTAAGTACCATTTAACCTTTTTCTTGATAATGACCTCGATTTCACTATTTGAGTCTGAGTTTGTCTCAGAATCTGAATCTGAGTCTAATTGTGCCATGAGACAAATATTGGCATAATCATCATCACTTTCCTCACATTCGGTATCACTCCAAGTTTCTGCTTTAAGTGCCTTTCGATAATTCTCAGCTTTTCCTTTCTTTCTCTTCAGAAAGGGACAATTTGGTCCGATGTGTCCTTTTTTCTTGCATTCACAGCAGACTACATCTTTATTGGATTCATCATCCTCAACTAATTTATTTTGTTGCTTTTGAGAGCTTTGTTTCTTTGGATTGAATTTTCTCCCCTTTCTGTTAAGTTTTCTGAACCTTCTTATCATGAGAGCAAGCTCTTCATCATCCATATCGTCTTCAGAATCTGTGACATCGGAATTATCATTAGATTTTAATGCAATAGATTTCTTACCTTTAGGATCTTCATCTTCGTTGATTTGATCCACTTCATAAGACTGAAGAGTCCTAACCAATTCATCAACCGAGTGACATGATTCTTTGTGTCTCCTTTATTGAGGTCTTTATATGATTCCAATCCTTGGACAGTCTACGCAGTAGCTTGTTTACCTTCATGGGTCCATAAATTGGTTAACCTTGATATTCAAGAACATTCACGATTTCTGTAAAACGACTAAACATGTCAGTGATAGATTTTCCTGATTTCATTTTGAATGCTTCATATTGACTGAGCAGAATGTTAATTCTGGTTTCTTTTACTCGATTAGTTCCTTCATAGGTGATGTGTAATATATCCCAGACTTCTTTAGCTGTTTCACAAGAAGATATTCTGTTATATTCAATGGGAGATAATGCACAATATAAAGAATAAATTACTTTTGCATCAAGAGCTTGTCTCTTGGTTATCTCTTCTTGAGTCATTTCACTGGACTCAACGGCTTCTTTTCCTCTTTCTGAGACAGGTGTAGCTTTAGGAATGATTCCTTTGTCTACCACGTCCCATTCTAGAGGATCCTTTGATCTAAGGATTGCCTTCATCTTGTTTTTCCATATGTTGTATTCATTTCCATCAAAATAAGGCGGTCTGGTATTACTTTGCCCTTCAACTAGACCTGGAGACAACATACTAGTCATGGATCTTTAACCTTGAAGTAAAACACTTCAACTTAAGTGAGTACACAGGCTCAAATACTAATTGTGAAAGCTAGTACGAACACTTAGAGGGGGTGAATAGGTGCAAAAATAAATTTTCCAGAGAGAAGTGTGCAATTCTAATTAACAATAGATTATGAAAAAGAAATTAGACTCTTGTAAACAAGTTAAGTTACGATCAAAGTAAAAGATCTTAGGGAAGAGAATAAGAACACGAGGTTTATAATGGTTCGGCTTAATCCAAGCCTACGTCCACTCTTCCGCACTGACAGCCCACCGGCTGGATTTCACTATGAATCAAAAGAGTTGTTACAGTAAGCTCTTCCTTGATTCCACAGTGTAGAGACTCTGCTACACTTCCTCAAGGTCTCACAAAGATATTAACTCTCTTTTGAGTACAAGTTTTCGCTCAATAATTGAATTGACTAAGAACAAGGAGCTTCAGACTTTGGAATTCTTATATCGTGCACACACTCGAATAATTGGAACATCTTCCTTATATACTCCTTCACGCCATCACACCCGTTGGCACTTACCAAAGGAGTTCTTCCAATCTACCCGTTGGACAGAATCAATTAGGGAGATTTCGAATTATTTAAGGAATATGACGATAGCCCACCAATCCTGCTCGCCCATACAATCAGGATCTAGGTTTCCATAAGTAGAACCTTCCAAGTATACTTTGCCACTCAACAGATCCAAAATCCCTGAATCAATCTTCATTTGAATAATGGATTTCGACATGCTATATCCAGCCAAAAGATCTTCTTCAATCAATAGAATCAAATCCTTAACGAAATATACAGTTTTGGATAAGCCTTCTTCAACGGTCTAGAAACTGTCAATGAGGATGGACTTTGAGTCTTGAGTCTAGCAGTCCGGAGGCCTTCAGACTTTGATGGAAGAGTCTGCAAATCTTCAGACTAGACTGATTGAAACGTTTTGTCAACTTCAAAACACTCAAGGAAGTTTTCTCCAATAGCCATCACTAGTGGCCGGTGAGGTCAACCTCACTAGCCCTTGCCTCTGGTTGACTATAAAGGTCCGGTGACTGGCTAGAGAAAGAATGGAAGAAAAAACAAGAAATAGCAAGAAAAGGAAAAAAAGAAAAGAAAAGAAAAGATAAGTAAAGCTAAATTTATGGTGGTTGATTTAATAGATCCTTTTATTGAGTGACATGACAGGCTTTTTTTAGATGTTGAATGTGGTCTGCCCTTGCAAATTGCCAAATCACTTAGTAAACCAACTTTATATACCAATTAAATAATCAAGGATAGCTAAAAAAACCATGGCTTCCTTCACTTAATAGTAACACTGGAAATATGATCTTCAATGAATTTGAAAACATTGTCAATGAACTCTATGACATCCCAGATTTTCAATCCTGTTTTTCAATGAATAAATTGGGCATTTCATCAACGCGCTTATAGGGCTGTTCTCAGAGCTAATCACTCTCGAGATAACTAGACAATCTGGGAAAATAATTAAGGAATTTTAATGCAATAGACTTGAGAATTCGACCAGGAATCGGCTATTCGATCGTGCTCATCTTTAGAGGTCATTACGGCACAGTTAAAAATCAATTTGAAATCAGAGATAGGTCAGTTCAACTGAGATGTGTGGCTAATCGTGGGTGACACCACTAAATTGGAAAATTCTCGTCGGTCGGCAATAGACTGATTTTTCTATCGTTTTGGTACCCTGTGTCCATATTTGAATCCTCAAGATTTTCACAACAATCGAGAGTCGTCAATGTGTTGAGTGGGTTCATTGTGGCTCAAAGAAATTAACCGCGAATTTAAGTCCGATTTCAGAAATTGAAAGTTCTGTCGTGTCACAATTAATTCTAGAAGCATCGACTCAATCACAGAAGATTTTTCTGCAAATCGAGACTTGTTGGGAAAAAGTCGTCCTAGGGCCATTTTTGTCCAGAAAATGTCGAGGATCGTTTTTGATCACGTAATTGGGAAGCAAGTGAGTTGTATTGGTGAGGAAAAATGCCAAGATGATCGATGGAGGATTGATCGAATTTATGAGGGCCAAATGGGATTGAATTGAGAAGGAAATTATGTCCAATTTAGAGGAAAACCCTTAAAATTCGTATGCCCCCCATGCCTAGGCTTTTTGGACCATTTTAAGGTTGCAAAGTGAAGCATGGGTGGCTAAATTACAGCCATGGAAGATAGCAATGGCTGAGGATGGTCAAGGGGACCAAGAATTAGAAAATTTGGCCATGGTAGGGCCCTTGTTCCCTCAATCTCTCCCCTCTCCCTCATCTGCCGTGAACTGCCATTTCCTCCCCCTCCATTGAGATTTTCGAACACCACCAGCAAGCCAGGAGACCACCGGAGTAGCCCCCTTTCACCGCATGCGTCGCCCGTCGCTGTTCGCTGCATCGTTCGCCGTGCCCACGCCCTCCGCCCGTCCCGCCCTCACGCTGCTTCAGCCGTCATCTCCGCCTCTGCCTGTGCATCTCCGGAGTTGTCTTGCCCAGCTCATGTTGCCATGAGTCGCCACAGCCGCCACAAGTCCACGCCATTGGCCGTCGGGACTCCCTCAACCCATCTCGATTCTTGTTTGCCTCAACCAACCTTGTTTCCTCTCTTTTGCAGTAGCAAATAGAGAGTTTGTTGGTGGGTTTTCCAGCAACCTTCGGGCCCATTTTGAGGTGGTTTCGGACTTCAGTTGTTAGGCCCACTTGAAGGAAGTTGTTCCCTGTTGTGTTCCCATCGATTTGAACCGACCGACTCATGAAACAAGTGAGTTTAACTCACTAATTCTCGCTTAGTCGGTTAATCACACTTAGGGGTTGATTAGTTTATGCTAAGATGGATTAGGTGATTAGATTAGATTAGATTAGATTAGTGAATTTAGATAATTACCGATGCATATTAGGTGGTTAGTGTTGGAGAAAACTTCCTTGAGTGTTTTGAAGCTGACAAAACGTTTCCACCAGTCTAGTTTGAAGACTTGCAAACTCTTCCATCAAAGTCTGAAGACCTCCGGACTGCCAGACTCAAGACTCAAAGTCTATCCTCATTGACAGTCTCTAGACCGTCGAAGAAGGGTTATCCAGAACTGGATGTTTCGTTAAGGATTTGACTTTATTGACTGGAGAAGATCTATTGGCTGGATATAGCATGTCGGAATCCATTATTCAAATCAAGATTGATTCAGGGATTTTGGATCCGTTGATTGGCGAAGTATACTTGGAAGGTTCTACTTATGGAAACCTAGATCCTGATTGTATGGGCGAGCAGGATTGATGGGCTATCGTCATGTTCCTTAAATAGCTCGAAGATCTTCCTAATTGATTCTGTCCAACGGGTAGATTGGAAGAATTCCTTTGGTAAGTGCCAACGGGTATGATGGAATAAAGGAGTATATAAGAAAGACGTTCCAGTTGTTCGAGTGTGTGCACGATAGAAAAATTCCAAAGTCTGAAGCTCATTGTTCTTAGTCAATTAAACTGTTGAGCGAAATCTTGTACGCAAAAGAGAGTCTATATCTTTGAGAGATCTTGAAGAAGTGTAGTGGAGTCTCTACACTGTGGAATCAAGGAAGAACTTTACTGTAACAACTCTTTTGTTCATAGTGAAATCCAGCTGGTGGGCTGTCAGTGCGAAAGAGTGGACGTAAACTTGGATTAAGCCGAACCACTATAAACTCTGTGTTCATATTCTCTTCCCTACGCTAGTTTACTTTGATCGTAACTCGTTTAGTTGACAAGAAACAAATTTCCTTTTCATAATCTATTATTGATTAGTGCTGCACACTTATCACGGAAATTTATTTTTACACCTATTCACCCCCCTCTAGGTGCTCATACTAGCTTTCACAATTGGTATCAGAGCTTGTGTACTCACTTAAGTTGAAGTGTTTTACTTCAGAGTTAAAGATCCATGGCTGGTATGTTGGCTCCAGGACTGGTTGAATGGCAAAGCAATACCAGACCGCCTTATTTTGATGGAAAGGAATACAACATATGAAAAAATAAGATGAAGGCATTTCTAAGATCAAATGATCCTCTGGAATGGGATGTGGTAGACAAAGGAATCATTCCTAAAGCTGCACCTGTCTCAGAAAGAGGAAAAGAAGACGTTGAGTCTAGCGAAATGACTCAAGAAGAGATAACCAAGAGACAAGCTCTTGATGCAAAAGCAATTTATTCTTTATATTGTGCATTATCACCTACTGAATATAACAAAATATCTTCTTGTGTTACAGCTAAAGAAGTCTAGGATAGATTACACATCACCTATGAAGGAACTAATCGAGTGAAAGAAACCAGAATCAACATTATGCTCGGTCAATACGAAGCATTCAAAATGAAATCAGGAGAATCTATCACTAACATGTTTAGTCGTTTTACAGAAATTGTGAATGGTCTTGAAAATCAAGGTCAACCAATTTTTGATCCCATGAAAGTAAACAAGCTACTGCGTGGACTCTCCAAGGATTGGAATCGCATAAAGACCTCAATAAGGGAGACACAAAGAACTATGCCACTTTCTATCGATGAATTGGTTGGGACTCTTCAGTCTTATGAAGTGGAGCGAATCAATGAAGATGAAGATCCTAAAGATAAGAAATCCATTGCATTAAAATCTAATGATAATTCTGATGTCACGATTACGAAGACGATATGGATGATGAAGAGCTTGCTCTCATGATAAGAAGATTGAAAGCTAAACGAAAGGGGAGAAGATTCAATCCAAAGAAACAAAGTTTTCAAAAGCAACAAACTAAGTCTGTTGAGGATGATGAATCCAATAGAGATGTAGTCTATTTTGAATGTAAGAAAAAAGGGACACATCGACCTAACCGTGTCCTTCTCGAGGAAAAGGAAAGGAAAAGTCGAGAAATATCGAAAGGCACTCAAAGCAGAAACTTGGAGTGATATAGAATGTGAAGAAAGTGATGATGATTATGCCAATATTTGTCTCATGGCGCAATCAGACTCAGATTCAGACTCCGAGACAGACTCAGATTCAGACAATGAAATCGAGGTAAGTAATTTGAAAATCCCTACTAAAGTCTCTAGATACATTGATGAATTGTGTCTTAGTCTCAAAACTTCTTTTAAAAGGATTTTTGAACTCAAAAGAGAAAATTCTGCACTAAAACAATAGGAAAATGTTTGGAAAGAAAAGGTCAAAAGTTTAGACAAAAGTGTTACTACTTTGAAAGAAAATGAAGACAATCTTTCAAAAGAAAATGCATTACAATCTTTCAAAAGAAAATGCATTCTTGAAAAATGATATCTCAAGTATTTCTAAAAGATTTTCTATAGGATGCGAGAAACTTGAAAAAATTCTTTCAAAGACAAAGACCTTATTTCAACAAATCAGGTTTAGGAATGACTGCTGAAACCATTCATCTAATTGATTTTCCTAAAGTAAAGGAAAGAATTAAGCAAAGATCTACAAGAGATGCTTACAAAAATCATTTCCAAATTTTTTTTGTAAAACCAGTAGGTCGCAGTGCTCTTAAATGTTCTAAGTGCAATAGCTCAGATCATTTTGAGAAAGAATGTCCTATGGTTTAGAAACATGTTAAGAAAGTATGGGGAAAGACCGTATATCACACCAACACCAATGGACCCAAGAAAATATGGGTACCAAAGAAAGCTTGAGTCTCTTTTATAAATGCAGGTCACTATCAAGAAAAAGATTAAATGGTACCTGAATAGTGAATGCTCAAGGCATATGACGGGAGATTCAAATTGCTTCATAAAGCTTGTTCAAGTTAATGGTGGAAAAGTTTCATTTGGAGGAAACAGCAAATGAAGAATTGTGGGATACGGAACTGTAAAGATTGGAAGCCTCACGATCATTAATGTTTCCTTAGTGGAAGGACTCAACTACAACTTGGTAAGTATCAGTTAGCTGTGCGACACCGGTTTCAAAATCAATTTTCAAGAGGGAATATATTCAGGAACCAGTAAAGACTCCTCTCAGTCTTTCACGGGTCGAAGACATGGGAATATCTACCTCTTGAATATCAAACCAGATGAAACCCAATGTCTAATCTCAATTCAAGAAGAAGCAAACTTATGGTACATAAAACTTGGGCACATCAACATGAAGCAAATAGCTAAAATTTCAGCAAAGAAGCTTGTTCGTGGTCTACTCAATCTGTCATACCGAAAGTCTGATATATGCACACCATGTGTGTTGGGAAAACAGGTAAGAAACTCATTCAAACCAATAAATCAAGTTTCCACTAATCATGTACTGCAGCTTCTGCATATGGATCTCTTTGGACCAACCAGAACTCAGAGCATTGGAGGTAAGAAATATTGCCTAGTAATTGTGGATGACTACTCACGATTCACTTGGGTATATTTCCTGGTAAGTAAGTCTGAAACCTTTTCTTATTTTAAAAGGTTTGCTAAAAAGGTCCAAAATGAGAAAGGGTATGTTATTTCAAGTATACGGACAGACCATTGAGGCGAATTTGAAAATCAAGACTTTACAAAATTCTGTGATGAATCTAGTTTTCAGCATGTGTTCTCTTCACCATATACTCTAGAGCAAAATGAAGTCATGGAAAGAAAGAATAGATCGCTTCAGGAAATGGCTAGAACTCTTTTAATTGAAAGCAACATCTCTTCCCGTTTTTGGGCTGAAGCAGTTTCTACAGCATGCTATATTATTAACAGAGTCTTTCTAAGGCCTATTCTGGAGAAAACTCCCTACGAGTTATTCAAAGGAAAAAAGCCAATTGTTTCGTACTTTCATGTATTTGGATGCAAATGTTTTATATTGAAAAATGCAAATGATCGAGTTGGCAAGCTTGAAGAAAAATCAGGCGAAGGCATCTTCCTTGGATATTCAACCACTAGCAAAGTTTATAGAGTATACAACAAAAAGACTGGAGGAATCAATGAATGTCAAATTTCAAGACTCTATGCAAAATGAATCGATTCAGACTCAACTTGAAGAATCTGAACCTGCTCCAGACTCTCTAAAGTCTAAATCTCCAGAAGCAACTCAGACTTCAGAAGACCAGCAACAAATGATTGTCGAAGATTCAAATGAGAAAAATGATCAACAATCTGACAAATCAACCAGCAACTGGAAGCATAAGTCCAGTCATCCCAAAGATCTCATCATTGGTGATATTAATGAAGGAATTCGCACAAGATCTAAAAGGCGTGAAGAGTCTAGTGCTGTGGCTCTTATTTCTGAAATAGAATCCAAAAGCATAGAAGAAGCTTTAGCGATGAAAGCTGGATTGAAGCTATGCAAGAAGAACTCAGGCAATTTAGTATTAATGATGTCTGGGAATTGACTCCTAAACCGAAAGGTAAATCTATCATTGGAGCTAAATAGGTTTTCAGGAACAAGATGAACGAGAAAGGAAAAGTCGTGAGAAACAAAGCAAGACTCGTAGCCAAGGGATATACGCAAGAAGAAGGGATAGACTATGATGAGACTTACGTGCCAGTAGCAAGGTTAGAAGCAATTAGATTATTACTTGCTTTTGCTTGTCATAAGAATTTCAGGTTATTCCAAATGGACGTCAAAAGTGCTTTCCTAAATGGATTTATCCAAGAGGAAGTCTATGTGGAACAACCACCCGGTTTTGAAGACCCAAGGAAACCAGACTCAGTATTCAAACTGAAAAATGCTTTATATGATTTAAAGCAAGCACCTCGAGCTTGGTACGACAGACTAAGTAAGTTTTTAATTCAAAATGGCTTTGTCAAAGGTAAAGTAGATACTACATTGTTTATCAAACGAGAAAGCAAAAGTTTTCTACTTGTTCAAATTTATGTTGATGATATTATTTTTGGATCTTCTAATGAAAGTATGTGCAAGAAATTCTCTAAGTCTATGCAGGATGAATTTGAAATGAGCATGATGGGTGAACTAACCTTCTTTCTCGGGCTTCAAGTGAAACAACTGAAGGAAGGAACTTTTATTCATCAAGAAAAATATGCCAACGATCTTGTTAAAAAGTTTGGGCTGGAGAATTGCAAAAAGACTGATATACCAATGTCAAGTTCCTTGAAGCTGGACAAAGATGAAGGAGGAAAGAAAGTTGACCAGAAGCTATACAGGAGTATCATTGGTTCACTTCTTTATCTTACTGCTTCAAGACCTGACATTTTGTTTAGTGTTAGCATTTATGCCAGATTTCAATCAGACCCTAAAGAATCTCATCTAAGTGCTGCAAAGCGTATTATCAAATACATTGCCTCAACTTCAAACTTAGGTCTCTAGTATCCTAAAGAAGGAGACTTTACTCTTCTTGGATACTCAGACGCAAACCTAGCCGGATGCAGAGTTGATAGAAAAGAGCATCTCGGGCACCTGTCAACTAATTGGAAGCAGGACAGTGTCTTGGTTTTCAAGGAAGCAAAGTACAGTAGCTCTTTCTACAGCAGAAGCAGAGTATGTAGCTCTTGGAAGTTGTTGTTCACAAATTCTGTAGATAAAACAACAATTAAGAGACTTTGGAATTGAAGATTCATGTACTGAAATCAAATGTGACAACACCACGCAATCAATCTCACCAAGAATCCGATTCTTCATTCAAGAGCAAAACATATAGAGATTCGACATCACTTCATTAGAGATCATGTTTAAAATGGAGAAGTTTCGATTCAGTTTATTAACTCAAAGAAGCGGATATATTTACAAAGCCTTTGGAGAAAAATCAATTTGAAGTTATTCGTTCCAGACTCAATATCTTAAAGTCTGAGGAAGTTGAGACCCAGGACTGAAAGTCTAAAGACACTCAGACTCAGATGATCAAGATTCTTGACCGTAAGTTATTTTTATTTTATTTTATTATCTCTCAAATCAAATCTCAAAAGGTACGACCATCTATCCGTAATTGATTGTTGCTATTTTCAATTTCCGTGATTATTGCAATCTTTCCTTTTCGAAAAAGAAGTTATTTTTTAAAATGATAGTTATCTAATTTTTGAAAAGGCAGTTATTTTTAAAAAAGACATATTTATATTTCCTTTTTACGACGTTCCGTATGCCTCGCTTCGACTGCCTTATATACTGTCGGTTCCTCTTCGTTTTACTCACAAAAACCCTAAGAGAGCACCGATCTTCCACTTCTGTCTTCTTCTCTTGTTTAATCCTCGAAAAGTTGTCATCTTTCTTGGGAAACAAGCTTGGAATCTCTCAAAGATTGTGAAAGATGTCGTCCCAAAGAAAGTCTTCAAGGATCGCGAACAGGGGACCACAGCAAATGCGTGAGGGGCCTACGCACTTTGATCTCACCGAGGAAGAAGAATCTCCTAGACAGCAGTAGAGCTCACAACATTCTCAGCAGCGTCCATCTCCTCCATTTAGACCTCAGAATGTTGCACGTCAAGAAGAGGAAGAAATCATCGAAGACGCAGAACCCGTAAGAACTCTTAAGCCCGCTTTTACCTACAAGCTTTATCATGCTTGAAGAGGAGTGGTACTCCGTTGAACTACATTGATGAATTTCTGAAAGACAAAGGGTATAGAAATGAAACTTTCTTTTTACGCACAATGGAACGATTGGGAATTGCCCCTGCTGGTTTGGCGGAAGAGGCATTGGCAAATATCCCAAGCGATCCACGTGTTGGAGGGTTGAGTCAGCCTGATGGGAATGACAATGATAGGATGTACAGTCAGTTTAAACCTAGAATGGGTGTTGCAGCAAAAATTCGAAGCAAAAGGACGGATTTATTTCGATCGAAGAAACACAAGCAACTGTACTCTAAGTTGCTGAAGCGTGGGGTGATAAACCCTAGAAGTGTGGACTTTGATTTTCTTGACTCTGTGAATGTAAATCTGCGGGAAAAATTCAGTCTTCTTCAACTCGAACAGTTTTGTTCGAAACTGCGACGAAGCTCATCTTGAACTTATCGCTTATTTCTATTCGAATCTCGTTTCTTGGATGCGAATAGATTCTCTTTTAGTGTTCGAGATCGAGAACTATGTTGTTGACATGAATACATTGGTTGATGTGATTGGGGTTGAAAGAGGGAGATATCAACCTATCAGTGTGTCTATTGCTCGTGCAACGTTGGAGCTTGTTAAGGATAGAAGGACAGAAGGAAAGATTTCCTATTTGAGGATGAATGCGTCCAACATTCTACTTCACAAGATAGTGATTAACTGTTTCAGGCCAAAATCAACTTCAAAGACCGACGTTTCAAACTCGGAGGCAAAGCTGATGTATGCCATCAATGCTGGGAAAAAGTTCTCTCTTCCACACACTATTATGTTCCACATGTACAGAGCAGTGGTGAAGGACAAGGGTCAACTTCCGTACGCAGCTCTTGTGACCAAGTTATTCAGACATTTGAACGTTCAGCCTCCCCGGATTCTTTGTGTTCGAACGTGTGATCAAATGGTGGTGAGACTGAAAATGGTCTCTAAAATGCATCTGAAGGGACTCAACAAGGTGTTGGAGCAATTCAAGGAGAAAAGCCCTGTCAAGACTCATCAAATCTCTTATGCTGCAAAAAGGAAAGGGAAGGAGCCCATGGTTGTTCCATCTAAGAAAAGAAGAGCTCTTATCATTGAGGATGAAGAGGATGAGGATGACATCACCATTCCTGCAATGGCATTGAAGAACTTGAGTCGTTCTATTCCAAAATCAACGGAGAGACAGGAAAAAGACACGGATGAGACAGAACAGAGGACTGGAGAGAGAGAAGATTTGGAGAAAGAAGCAGAGGAGAGAGATGTAGAGGAGGAAAGAATTGAGGAAGAAGAAGAAGAGGAGAGAGGAGATCAAGCGGAAGCAGAGCATGAGGAACACTTTTCTCCACCTGAAGGCATGGAAACAGGGGGAGATCCTGAGAAAAGAGGAACGTCCTCATTCCCTGCCACCAGTGAAGGAATAAATCGTTCTCCAGCAGATCCAGAGGACATCTATGCCTCTCAATTTCCTGAGGAGGGACATGATGTTTCATCGCCCAATCTGTGTGACCATGCTGATTTGCCATCATCTGCCTATACACCGTCTGATCGTGTAGAAGCCAGTACTCAGACTGATAATTCAGCAGATTTTCGCAGAATACTTGATGTTCTCTTGGAGATGCGGGGTCAAATATATGCTTTGGGATGCGAAGTATAGAACTTGCAAAATGCAGGTCAAACCTCTTCAGTTTCTTTGCAAGATCAAATTCATGCCCTTGCTCTTCAAGTTCAAGCAAATGCCAAGGGTGAAGATGTGGCGCAACTGAAGGAGGATTTGAAAAAGCTAGAAGGGATTGTCTAGTCAATGGGAGATTTCTAGCTTGTTCATGTTCTCAAGCAATCTTAATTCCATTCTCTTTTCATCTCTACCTTTTTAATGATGACAAAAAGGGGGAGAGATGTGGTGCAGATTTGATTTGAACTTTGAACTTTGAAACTTTTTGAACTTTTGTGTTGATTATGTTTGATTGACTTGACTTTTGTGTTTGGCTGTTTGGATTTGATTGTTTGAACATTTGTTTATCTTAAGTACTATTGATATCTCATGGCTTTGTTCATTTATAAGACTAACCTACTTTTTGTGGATGCAGATTCTAGTGTTATTTTTACTAAGCCATTTATCTTTGTGAGATATCCATATTTGCCTGAGTAATGTTTTGCAGGTCAAAGTTATCCAAATCTGCAGGAAAGTTTTGTCACCATCAAAAAGGGGGAGATTGTTGGAGAAAACTTTCTTGAGTGTTTTGAAGCTGGAAAAACGTTTTCATCGGTCTAGTCTGAAGACTTGCAGACTCTTCCATCAAAGTCTGAAGACCTCCGGACTGCCAGACTCAAGACTCAAAGTCTATCCTCATTGATAGTCTCTAGACCGTCGAAGAAGGCTTATCCAGAATTGGATGTTTCGTTAAGGATTTGACTTTATCGACTGGAGAAGATCTTTTGGCTGGATATAGCATGTCGGAATCCATTATTCAAATCAAGATTGATTTAGGGATTTTGGATCCGTTGATTGGCGAAGTATACTTGGAAGATTCTACTTATGGAAACGTAGATCCTGATTGTATGGGCGAGCAGGATTGATGGGCTATCGTCATGTTCCTTAAATAGCTCGAAGATCTTTCTAATTGATTCTGTTCAACGGGTAGATTGGAAGAATTCCTTTGGTAAGTGCCAACGGGTATGATGGCATAAATGAGTATATAAGGAAGACATTCCAGTTGTTCGAGTGTGTGCGCGATAGAAAAATTCCAAAGTCTGAAGCTCATTGTTCTTAGTCAATTAAACTGTTGAGCGAAATCTTGTACGCAAAAGAGAGACTATATCTTTGAGAGACCTTGAGGAAGTGTAGTAGAGTCTCTACACTGTGGAATCAAGGAAGAGCTTTACTGTAACAATTCTTTTGTTCATAGTGAAATCCAGCCGGTGGGCTGTCAGTGCGGAAGAGTGGACGTAGGCTTGAATTAAGCCGAACCACTATAAATTTTGTGTTCATATTCTCTTCCCTACGCTATTTTACTTTGATTGTAACTCGTTTAGTTGACAAGAAACAAATTTCCTTTTCATAATCTATTATTAATTAGTGCTGCACACTTATCTCGGAAATTTATTTTTACACCTACTCACCCCCTCTAAGTGCTCATACTAGCTTTCACAATTAGTTAGTGCAATTAGCAAGTAGACACGTTCTAATATTTATTTAACGAACCTCGAAATTTTTTCGGGTCTATTTCGGAGTCCAATTAGGCATTACGGGCCTAAGTTGGATTTATTGGCATTTATTTAATATTTTTTCGTAATTAATTAATTAATTATTTATTTATTTTTCGGAAATTAAACCGGGTAGCCAAGGTGATCAGAATTTTATGCTGGTTATTGTGGTGCAATCTATTTATTTATTTGAGCTCTAACTTGTGCTGAATTAATTTAATTATGATTTTAGGATTTTATTCATAAATTAGTTATTTTGGTAATTGTTTGGAAAATAACCGAGCGTCGGTTTACAACGCTAAAAATATTTTGGTGGACCATATAAAATGGTGGGAATTGTGGAAGTGAAATTATGGTATTTTGGCTAAGGCCGACCGTGTAGTCACACACGGCTATTTTTATCGGGTATGATAAAAATAAGAAATTGGTTATATAATTGGAGTGGTATACTATTTTGGCTAGGGGGCCCTAAATTTATCAGCTTTGGGTGAGCATATATAGTATACCATATTATCAGCTTTGGGCGAGCACATGTTATCAGCTTTGGGCGAGCATATATAGTATACTATGATGGCTTGGGGGCCATAATCTATCAACTTTGGGCGAGCATATACAATATACTATATTATCAGCTTTGGGCGAGCTATACTATCTATTTATCAGCTTTGGGTGAACAGTCTTGATTTGATAGGACTTTATAGATAGTATTGAATGTATTGACCAGGGGAAGGTCATGGTGACATGTAATCGACTGAGTCGATTGATCGATAGTTCGATCTAATTGGGTGAATTGATGTGTTTGTGTATATTTGAATTTGTAGGAAGGAAACTGAGGCCAAGGTAAGTCTTTTGACCCGTGTTGTTCTTAGGCAGCCCTTAAGGCGTATTGGCTTTCTAATTGGGTCTTAGTGGGGTACAACTTACTGAGACGTAATCTCACCCCGTTGTGGGACAACATTTCAGGTCCATAGATGGCAGCACCTCCACCTCCTCCCGAACATTTTGGTATACCTGAGGAAATCACTAAAACAAGTTATCACATCCCGATACACCATCACCCTGAAGGCTTAGAGTATGTATTGGTTAAAACCACCATCTGGGTTGATGTGGGTGAACCCCAAAAGGTGCCCCACAAATGCCGGTCGTGGTATCGCCATTACGATGATGGACGAAGGGTGGGCCCTGTACCAGAATTTGATGTACCTCTGTACGTCTTAAAGGTAGCGTTTGGGAAGGGGACAGCAGATCCTAAAGGTGGATTGGTGGTGGATGCGAAGGATCCCAAGCTTAGTGATGATCCTAACTCTCCGGAGTGCTCAGCCATATACTCCAATTGGACTATGGAAGAAGAAGAGATCGTTGAGGAGGAAGAAGACCCGGAGGAGGACCCAAATGAGGATCCAGGAGAGGATTGAAACCCCACCCCTGTTTGTAAGACTTGTGTACTGAAGTTGTTGTTTAGAACCTGACTTGGTAGTTTACCTTGTATATATTTGCATTATGGTTTGCAATGTATATAAGTGTGGTGGTTTTTCAAGTTCGAGATTTTTAGTCCTACTTTTCTATCCCATTGTTTTATTGTCTGGGGATTTTATCTACTCCCGCATGCGTATTAAAATGAAAGGGTCAACAATGCGTCCTAGGACGTCGCTATTAATCGACCAAGATGAGGGATGGGTGCGTGCCCGAGGATTAGGGCATGACATCCCCGTTTAAGTGGTATCAGAGCAATAGGTAGGGATTGGAGTGATAAGGTGCGATGGTTCATGGGATAGTAGTAGGAATGACATTTAAATTCATGCTGGTGCATGTCTGTGGTAGTTGTTTGGTAGAATTGCTTGTTGTTTGGACCATTTTGTTTCTAATTCGGTGTGGAATTGGAAGCAAGCTTCAGTAGTTAAAGTTGAGTCATGAGTGATCGAGAGCAGCGAACTCCTACCAAAAGGACCGTTAGGGCTGTGACTCGAGGTGGAACGCCGACCAGGGTCGATACCTGAGGAGGCCGAGGTCGAGCGCTAGCACAGGCTAGCGTGAGTGGCGTAGCACCACCTCCAGTTGGTGCTGGGGTAGCATCCCTAGGTGATTAAGGAACCATTAGGATCACCCAAGCTTTGGATGCCATGTGAGAGATGATGGGGCAGCAGGCCCAGATTCAAGCTGCTGCCTTTACCGCCGCTGTTGAAGCCGCAGCCACTGTCGCTGCCAATGCTGCCGTTGCTGCCGCAACTGTGGCCGCACCTGTCACTGTACCCTCCACTGCATTTACCGATGTTCCAGCTGGGAACATAGTTGTAGATAGAGAGAGACCGATCCACAAGCTGATGGAGCAGTTTTTAAAGCTGAGTCCACCAAGGTTTACGGGTAGTGGAGACCCCGAGGCCGCGTCTCTTTGGGTACAAGACCTGGATAAGGCGTTTGCACTTCTGAGGTGCAACGATGAGGAGAAAGTAACCTTGGCAGTCTACCAACTGCAAGGTAATGCTAACACCTGGTGGAAAGCCGCTAGAGAGACAGTGTTTTCGGAAGGAGTGGTCCCGCTGTGGGATGCATTCCTCCAGGCGTTCAATGAACAATACTTTTCGAGGAACACAAGAGAGCAGAAGATAGAAAAATATCTGCGTCTCTGTTAGGGTTCAATGACCGTTGGCCAATATGGGGTCAAATTCGCGGAGTTATCTCATTATGCTCCGAGGCTGATTGAAGACCCTGAGGAGCAGACTCGAAGGTTCAAGAATGGCCTTCGATAAGAGTTAAAGCAGCCGTTGGCGTAGCTCAACTTGGTTGACTATCGAGAAATCTATCGTCGAACATAGCTGCTTGAAAGGAGCTTGAATGAGCAAGTCACCTCGTCTGGATCGAGGTTTGTTTCACACCGAGAAGGAATTCGTCATGGGAAGAGGCTCATACCTAGAGGAAGATTTCAGGTTCCGCCCAATAGGAAGGGTGGAGTGGGAAAGTCTGGGCCGAGTCAGAATGGCCTGTGTTGTGTCTGTGGAAGGTGACATAGTTTAGCGTTGTGTCCTCGAAGGCTGGGTGTTTGTTTTGGATGTGGCCAATAAGGCCACCTGATCAGGGATTGTCCCAACAGACTAAGAGGACAACCGCAGTTGCCGCCGCCGCTACCTATGGGTCAGATAAGAGGGTATGCACCTCAGAATGTGCCACAGGGAGGACAGCTGAGACCACCAGTTCAAGGCACGGTGTATGCCATTACGCAAGGTCAAGCAGAGGCTGCGCCTGACGTGATCACAGGTATGGTTTCGCTAAATGACCATCCTGCTTACGCTTTATTCGACTCAGGAGCAACCCATTCATTTATTGCCGAAAAATATGTTAAGTTGTTAGGACTAAGTCCTATATTGTTGGAGTCGACAGTTTGCATATCTACACCATTAAAGGATAAAGTGTTAATTGTTTTGGGTTGTTTAGGTTGCAAGTTAGCAATTACTGAGCGAGTGGGAAAAATAGATTTGTTAGTCCAAGCCATGTATGACTTTGATTTAATTATTGGCATGGACTGGCTCACCAAGCAACGAACTATAACGAACTGCTATTGCAAGGCAATTCAGTTCGACCCTTTAGAGGGTGAGAGCTTTGAGTTTGTTCGGAATTGAGGAGGACCCTCGTTTACCTTGATCTCATCGCTAGAGGCAACTCATTTACTGGATGAGGGTTGTCAAGGTTACCTGGCAACTGTCGTGGATACGACAGTTGAGGAGCTGAAGATGGAGGACATTGCTGTGGTACAAGAAATTCCATGTCTTTCTAAAAGAATTGCCGGGATTATCGCCAGAGAGAGAAATTGAGTTCATGATTGAGCTAGCACCCAAGACAAAGCCAATCTCTAAATCTCCTTACCGGATGACATTTTTTGAGTTGAAGGAATTGAAGGTGCTGATGCAAGAATTATTGGATCAGAAATTCATTCATCCCAGTGCATCACTTTGGGAAGCACCAGTTCTCTTTGTAAAGAAGAAAGATGGTTCGTTGCGCTTGTAGATCGACTATCGCCAACTCAATCAAGTAACGATCAAGAACAAGTATCCACTCCCGAGGATCGATGACTTGTTTGATCAGTTACAAGAAGCGTCGATTTTCTCAAAAATCGGCTTAAGGACAAGATATCATCAGTTGAGGATAAGGAAGGAGGATACTCCTAAGTCAGCATTTAGTACTCGGTATGGTCACTATGAGTTCACAATGATGCCATTCGGGTTGACGAATGCTCCCGCTGCCTTCATGGATTTGATGAACCGAATATTCAAGGAACATCTAGATCAGTTTGTGACCATGTTCATCGATGATATTATGGTGTATTCAAGAAATGATGAAGAGCATGAGAGTCATATGAGATTAGTGCTACAGACGCTGAGAGTTCATCAGCTGTACGCCAAGTTCAGCAAGTGCGAGTTTTGGTTGATTCGTGTTGCTTTCTTAGGACATGTGATTTCAGACAGTTTGTGGAAGGATTCTCAACATTAGCGTCACCATTGACAAGACTCCTAAAGAAAGAAGAAAATTTTGTATGGACAGACAAGTGCGAGCGTAGTTTCCAAGAGCTTAAGGAAAAGCTAACTGCCACGCCTGTGCTGACGATTCCATCTGGTCTTGGAGGATTCGAGATCTACAGTAATGCGTCATTTAGAGGATTGGATTGCGTGCTGATGCAACATGGCAGGGTTGTTGCATACGCCTCCTGTCAGTTGAGACCTCATGAAGAGAACTACCCGACGTATGACTTAGAACTCGCGGCCATTATTTTCGCCTTGAGATTTGGAGACATTACTTGTGCGGAGAAAAATTCCAGATCTTCACGGACCATCAAAGTCTCAAGTACCTGTTCTCTCAGAAGGACTTGAACATGAGATAGCGTTGATGGATGGAATTGCTGAAGGATTGTGGCATCCCAAAAATTCAAAGTCAAGTTATAAGGTGTGTTAAAGTCTCTAATTGGGTAATGAAATTTGCTTATAGTTTATGCTTTAGCCATTAGTCTTTTAAGATTAGATGATTTGTGCATGTATTTGTGAGAATTTAAATTTGATAGATTAATG
This sequence comes from Eucalyptus paniculata subsp. matutina, assembly GCA_017140255.1. NCBI lineage: Eukaryota > Viridiplantae > Streptophyta > Magnoliopsida > Myrtales > Myrtaceae > Eucalyptus > Eucalyptus paniculata. Next base: position 39,772,982 of record CM029441.1, read on the forward strand.
ATAATAATCTATGATTGGCCATGCACTTTATAAATTAAATTTCAATAAACAAAATGTCACAAGACTTTGGCCATGTTGAAAATTAAAATTTAAAAATATTTATAGAAGAAATTCAAAAAAAAAGGGGAAAAGTCAATTTTTAGGTTGGGCCTTGGCCCAGCCGAAGCCTTGATGGGCCAAGCTAGTCGGCCCAATTAGGCCCACTAAAGGGGGATGTCGACCAGCCCAAGGGGAGGCCCAAGAGTGGCCGGATGGCCCAAGCCCAAGCCCAAAAGCCCAAGCCCATTATGCATGCAATGAGACAAGTGGCAAGAAGAAGGGCATGCATTGGCCATTGATAAGGCAATCTAATCATTACTAATGATGAGGATTAGGGGGGATAAAAGGGAAGAGAGAGAGAAGGGTGGCCGGTTCATTCGGCCGAGAGAGAGAGTGAGAGAGAGAGAGAGATTGTGCGAGAGAGAGGGAGAGCAGCCGAGAGGGAGGAGGAGCCGAGGAGGAGTCGTCGCCGTCCTTCCGCCGTGTGCCGCCGTGCTCGCCGCCGTGTGCCGTCGTCCGTCCGTCCGTCAGGATTATTTTATTGGCCATAAATTCAATTAATTTTATTTGATAATTAATTATACCATGTTGCATGTATGATGAGGTCTTGATGTATGCATGACATTGAATTAAGATGCATGTGTAAATTCCATGCCAAGTATGACTTGTTTGATGTCACGTCATATGCCTTGCTAAATTAAGACCGAAATTGGTAAACATGGATAATGATAAGTGAGGAGGTGGTTGTGGTGGAGGATGATGCCCGGAATGTATAGAGATACATTGCCGGATGGCCCTGGGAGATTCAGGATGCCCGGAATGTGGGGGGCCGGAAGCCCTGTCGGAGGTCTTTGCCCGAAGGGAATGCCTCGCGATGCCAGGATTGGGGTGCGAGATGCCCGACCAGGGAGTGTAAATGCCGGAAGCCCTGTCGGAGGTTTCTGCTCGAGGGGAAAGCCTCGTGATGCCAGTTGGGATGCGAGATGCCCGAAATGTGGGGGGCCAGATGCCCGGTGGCCTGGAATGGCTGAATGCCGGAGGTTTTTCTCGCATGGGATGCGAGTGTAAAATATGAGATGAAATTGATGATCCGAGGAAGGGTGATGTGGTGATCAAATTGAAAGTTAAAAGTGGAAATTGAACCATGCATGATATGATATGGCATGATGATATGCATGATGATGATGATGATATATGATATGGCATGATGACATGCATGATGATGATGATATATGACATGATATGATGATGATATATGATATGGTATGATGATGTCATGATGATGATGACATGTGTGATATGATGATGCCACGATGATGATGACATGTGTATGGTATGATGGTGTCATGTATATGATGATGATGATATGTGTGTGATAAAATAATGTCATGATAACGATGATATGAGTATGACATGATGATACACATGTATGTGTTATGATTGTGGTGATGATGCATGATGATATACGCATGGCTTCAAGGTAAGTAATGCCTGCAATGCATGTATGACTTGTATGATGCATTGAGTGGTTTTTGGATTCTTTTACCTGCTGAGTGGTTGTACTCACCCCTTTTGGGGACCAACATTTCAGAGTAGCAGCATGCCGCTTCCTGCCGTTACGCGGGGCGTGTTTTACGGCATACCTTCGGACATAGAGGTCGAGTGCGAGGAGTTTGATTGTCCTTCTATTCCTGGTCTTATGTATATTCGAGTGCGCTGTCTAGTTATGTACGACGTGGGTCTAGCTGGGGGCCCTGTTGTCCAGGAGTTCATATCCGTCCATCTTCGACGCGACGGAGTGATGCGTGGGATGCTGCCGCCACCACCGCCTGATGCACCGGGATGGGTGTGAGGGCCGTGCGTGACGAGTAGGAGCTGAATCTTTTTGGGGAACATTAGCCGACACTTATGATGGGGGTTGTGCACGTGTGATGTAGAGGGTTGAGGGTTCTTTTTGGGGTTTTAGGCCGGACGTGGTTGAGTCCTGGCTTTTCCTTTTGATGTACCAACCCAAAAGAAGTCCCATCTTGAAAATATATGTAAATAAGTGTCGTGGCTTGTCTTTTAATCATGATGATTAGTGGTGTGTATTTGTATCATGGTTGCTGGGGGGAGAGATGGTGATGTTTTAATTTGCTTCCGCTAACGAGTCGCGATGGGACCGTTTTGTTTTTAAAAAAAAAATGTCTATGAATTACGACGCTTCTTCTAAGAAGAAAGGTAATAAGGTGTAACATTGGCGCTTGTGGTGACCTGCGAAGGGTTCGGGGTGCCACAGCCGCCCTTTTTGGTATCAGAGCGAATGGTGATAGGTTGGAGTGATAAGGAGCCTCATTTGGAAATTGAGGAACATGATGACAATGCACACCATAGGATATAAAACGAAGTAATTGAATAACAAGTGATGAGTATTCACTCGTAGATCCCTAGTAGTTCATTTTGAATTGCCTTTAGGTACCAGTAACATGTATATGTTACTTATGTAGTAGTAGTAGTTGCTTTGAATGGAGGTAGCGAGTCTCAGATTATTCCTGAGGCAATGCTTGGAAATTGCAGGAAAGTCATGGTGCGAGCTGGAAGTGCTCATCCATCGAGGGCTGAAGCCTCTGCTGCAAGGGCTGAACCCCGAATGGAAGACATCCTGCAGGCATTAGCCAATATTGGAAATCTGATGGAAAGGCGGCGCAAAGAACAGCCCGGAGCAGAACGCCGTACTCAAGGACTCGGTGGAGCAGTTTTTAAAGCTGAAGCCACTTAAGTTCAATGGAATGGGAAGTCCGAGGAGGCGGAGCAATGGATTGATGGGATGGAACGAATTTTCCGGCTGTTGGACTGCCGATGTTGAGAAAATAGTTTTAGCGAGTACCGGTTGGAGGGAAATGCAAAGTTTTGGTGGAGAGCTTGAAGGACATAATCTTTCCACCAGTGCGATGTTAAGCGGGAGGAGTTTGTTAGAGCTTTTAATAGGAAGCATTTTTTTGACTGTGCTAAGGATAGGAAGATTACCGAATTTGTTTAATTAGAACAAAAGGAGCTGACGGTAGATCAGTATAAGGCTAGATTTTCTGAACTGTCTAGATATGCTCCTAAATTGATTGAAGATCAAGAGGAAAAGGCTAAGAGATTTCTGAAAGGGCTGAGGACTGACATTAGAAAGCAATTGGTGCCTTTGAACATAAGAGATTATAATGAGATTTATGAAAGGGCACAATTAGTGGAGCAGGAGCTGCTAAGAGAACGGTCGGAGTTTAAGAAACCGTTGAGTTTTAATGATGTGAGAAGGGGTAAGAGACCTTATTCTGGTCAATGACAGACCTGAAATGTGAAGAAGAAGAGTAATTTTGGAAATCTTGGGGGAGCAAGAAGTGGTCTGAATATAGGGAAAGCGCCCTATCAGCCTGGTGTTTGTCAAAGGTGTAATGGGCGACATGGCCCAGGACCTTGTACTGGACGACCGAAGTGTTTTGGTTGTGGACAAGTGGGTCATCTTAGGAGAAGTTGCCCACAAGAAAGGTCGCAAGTGAGTGTTGGCTCGGTGCGACAGGGATATCAGAGTGCTATTAGATCGAACTTACAAGGAAATCCTCAGAGGCCACTAGCACAAGGAAGGGTGTATGCGGTCACCCAAGAGGAAGCAGAAGCTTCCAAAAATGTTATCTCAGGTACGATTCTTATAAATGGTGAAAAGGCATATGCATTGTTTGATACGGGTGTAACGCATTCATTTGTGTCTGAAAGATATAGACGTTTGAATAGAATAGAAGTTATGCCTCTTGAGACGCCTCTTTGTGTTTCCACGCCTTTAAAGGATATGGTATTGTCTACGCTGGTGTGTGGAAATTGTAAGATATCAATGGGAGGAAAAGATATGGAAATAGACTTGGTTGTAATGGCTATGTATGATTTTGACGTTATTATAGGAATGGACTGGCTTCGTAAGTATCGGGCCTAGATGGATTGTTATAGGAAAGTGATCCAGTTTACCTTGCCTGATCAGTCTAGTTGTGAATTTTTAGGAGGTCAGACCCATCTTCCTGTAGCTCTTATTTCGGCAATAGAAGCTTGTAGGTTACTTGACAAAGGATGTTAATGATACCTGGCCATAGTTAAAGATTTTGCAAAGAAAGAACCCAAACTTGAGGAAGTTCGTGTAGTTAACGAATTTCAAGATGTTTTCCCTGAGGAATTGCCTGGATTGCTGCCAGAGCGGGAGATTGAATTTGAAATTGAATTAATGCTTGGAACAGGACCAATATCAAAAGCCCCATATAGGATGGCCTTAGTTGAATTGAAGGAATTGAAAGTGCAATTACAAGAGTTGCTTGACAAAGGATTCATTAGACCAAGTGCTTCACCTTGGGGTGCACCGGTCTTGTTTGTGAAAAAGAAAGATGGATCGATGCGCTTGTGCATTGACTATAGGCAGCTGAACCAAGTGACCATTAAGAATAAGTATCCTTTGCCTAGAATTGATGACTTGTTTGATCAACTCCAGGGAAGTTCGGTCTTCTCTAAGATTGACTTGAGGTCGGGATACCATCAGTTAAGAATTAAGAAGGAGGACATTCCTAAGACTGCGTTCAGGACTCGTTATGGACACTACGAGTTCCTTGTAATGCCATTTGGATTGACTAACGCGCCGGCTGCATTTATGGATCTAATGAATAGGATATTTAAGCCCTATTTAGACCAGTTTGTGATTGTATTTATTGATGATATTCTGGTATATTCAAAAGGGCCTAAAGAGCATGAGCAACATTTGAGAATAGTTTTGCAGACTCTGAGAGAGGATAAGTTGTATGCTAAGTTTAGTAAGTGTGAGTTTTGGTTGGACCAGATAATATTTCTAGGGCATGTGGTGTCAGGAAAAGGAATTACAGTAGACCCGGCAAAAGTTGAAATGGTAGTAAATTGGCCGAGACCAACGACACCCACTGAAATACGAAGTTTCTTAGGACTGGCTGGTTATTATAGGAGATTCATTGAAGGATTTTCACGACTGGTAGGACCTTTAACGAAGTTAACCCGAAAGAATGTGAAATTTGAATGGAATGGGGAATGTGAAAGGAGTTTCCAGGAGCTCAAAAGGAAATTGACTTCAGCTCCAATCCTGACTATACCTACTGGACCTGATAGTTTCACGGTGTATAGTGATGCATCTCACAAAGGACTGGGATGTGTTTTGATGCAGTATGGCAAGGTTGTAGCCTATGCATCTAGAAAATTGAAACCCCATGAGCTGAACTACCCGACGCATGATTTAGAGCTAGCAACTATAGTGTTTGCCTTGAAGATATGGAGACACTATTTGTATGGGGAGAAGTTTGAGATTTATACAGATCATAAGAGTTTGAAGTATCTGTTCTCACAAAAGGAATTGAATATGAGACAAAGGAGATGGATGGAGTTGTTAAAGGATTATGATTGTGAGATAAGATATCATCCAGGGCAAGCGAATAGAGTAGCGGATGCTCTTAGTCGTAAGTCGGCTATGGAAATGGCTAGTTTAAGGATGGCAGAATGGAAATTGTTAAAGTCTGTAGCAGACTCAGAATTTAAATTGGAAATGAATTGTCTTACTGGTATGCTTAGTGCATTAAGAATAGAACCCAAGATTATTTAGAAGATTAAAATCTTGCAAGAATCTGACCCAGAGATTTTGAAAGTGAAGGATGCGGTGTCTTTAGGGAAAAGACTGGAATTTCAAGTCTCTGATGATGGAATAGTAAGATGTCAAGGACGACTTTGTGTTCCCGACAATGAGGGATTAAGGAAGGAAATTCTGTCGAAGGCACATAAGAGTAATTATAGTGTCCACCTAGGTAGTACAAAGATGTACAGGAATTTGTGCCAGCAATTTTGGTGGAATGGTATGAAGGCAGATACAGCTAAGCACGTTTCTCAATGTTTGACGTGCCAGCAAGTAAAAGCGGAGCATCGTAAACCCGCAGAACTTTTGAGACCATTAGACATTCCAGAATGGAAATGGGAACATATAACGATGGACTTTGTGCAAGGATTGCCAATGACATCAAGTGGTCATGATTCTATTTGGGTTATAGTGGACCGTTTGACCAAATCGGCTCATTTCTTAGCGATTCGCATGGACTACCCAATGGATAAGTATGCGGACATGTATGTAAGTCAAGTGGTATGCTTACATGGTGTTCCAGTGACCATTACTTCAGATCGGGATTCGAGGTTTACTTCGAACTTCTGGCGAAGTCTTCAAATTGCATTAGGGACTAAGCTTCAGTTTAGTACTGCTTTTCATCCCCAGACAGATGGTCAATCAGAAAGAGTAATTCAGACATTAGAGGATATGTTGAGAGCTTATGTGATTGATTTCAAAGGAAATTGGGATGAAAGGTTGCATTTGGTAGAGTTTGTCTATAATAATAGTTTCCAGAAAAGTATAGGCATGGCTCCCTATGAAGCATTATATGGAAGGAGATGTAGGACTCCTGTCTGTTTGAACGAAGTAGGCGAGAGGAAATTGACAGGACCTGAACTGGTACAAGTTACCACTGAAGCTGTTGAAATTATCAGAGAAAGGCTTAAAACAGCTCAGAGTAGACAGAAAGACTACGCAGATAGGCGTAGAAGGCCTTTAGAACTTAGTGTGGGAGATCATGTATTCCTTAAGGTATCTCCAATGAAAGGGATATCTCGATTTGGGATGAAGGGTAAGTTAAGCACCAGATTTGTCGGACCTTTTGAAATACTCGAAAGGATAGGGGATGTAGCTTATCGTTTAGCATTACCTCCTAAGTTAGGAAATTTGCACGATGTGTTTCATGTATCGATGTTGAGGAAGTACCAGCCGGATCCTGGTCACATACTCGATCATGAAGCCATCAAAGTGGATGAGAAAGTAAGGTACATTGAAGAGCCTGTGCAGATATTGGATCGAAAGGAGCAAATTCTTAGGACCAAGAAGATCCCATTAGTTAAGGTATTATGGCGACATCATGATATGGAGGAAGCCACATGGGAAAGTGAGGATCAGATGAAGGAAAAGTACCCTCATTTATTTCAAGAAGGCACGAGTAGTGTCTAATTTCGAGGATGAAATTCTCTAAGGAGGGCAGAATTGTGGCATCCCAAAAATTCAAAGTCAAGTTATAAGGTGTGTTAAAGTCTCTAATTGGGTAATGAAATTTGCTTATAGTTTATGCTTTAGCCATTAGTCTTTTAAGATTAGATGATTTGTGCATGTATTTGTGAGAATTTAAATTTGATAGATTAATGATAATAATCTATGCTTGGCCATGCACTTTATAAATTAAATTTCAATAAACAAAATGTCACAAGACTTTGGCCATGTTGAAAATTAAAATTTAAAAATATTTATAGAAGAAATTCAAAAAAAAGAAGGGGAAAAGTCAATTTTTAGGTTGGGCCTTAGGCCCATTGGCCGAAGCCTTGATGGGCCAAGCTAGTCGGCCCAATTAGGCCCACTAAAGGGGGCTGTCGACCAGCCCAAGGGGAGGCCCAAGAGTGGCCGGATGGCCCAAGCCCAAGCCCAAAAGCCCAAGCCCATTATGCATGCAATGAGACAAGTGGCAAGAAGAAGGGCATGCATTGGCCATTGATAAGGCAACCTAATCATTGCTAATGATGAGGATTAGGGGGGATAAAAGGGAAGAGAGAGAGAAGGGTGGCCGGTTCATTCTACCGAGAGAGAGAGTGAGAGAGAGAGAGAGATTTTGCGAGAGAGAGGGAGAGCGGCCGAGAGGGAGGAGGAGCCGAGGAGGAGTCGTCGCCGTCCGTCCGCCATGTGCCGCCGTGCTCGCCGCCGTGTGCCGTCGTCCGTCCGGTCTAAAGGCAAGTGGGAGTCCTCTAGCTGCTCTTGCATGTGTGTTTGTTACATGTATGGTTGATATAGTGTCGAGTTTGGGTGATTAGGTGAAGAAAACCGAAGTATGGATGGATTGTTCTTAAATGGTATGGCTGTTTTCGCTCGAACAGTTTGAGTCAGAATGTTGTGTGAGCTTGCATGCATGTTTAGAGTCCGATTTTGGCTTCAATTTCTTCATGAAAGTTGTATCTAACATCTTGAACTACAATATACTGAAATTTAGTGGAAAATGATGGAGATTTGAGGGGTTAAACTCTCATCCTACGGAGACCTCAGATCTGGAACGATTTCACTGACCTCTTGTTGGATTTGTGGTTGCATGTTGGTTTGTGCTAAGAATATCTCTTCGATTTCTTCATGAAATTTGTAGGGGACATCTTAAAATACAACATACTTAAATTTTAATTGAAATGAACAAGCATAGCCTAGTAAATCGACTAGATCTTGAAGACGGTAATTCTGGAGATGTATTTTGGGACACCCGAGACTCCATGGACCTAAATGACGACTATACTCTGGTTATTTGACTTAGATCTCTTCATGAAACTTGTAGAGAACATCTTGATGTAGAACATACCTAAATTTCAGAGGAAACGAAGAAGAAAATGTAGGTGAAAACTCAGTATTTCGGAGAAGCATGCACTGGACGATTTGGTAATGGATCCAGAAGCTTCGTAAGACTGTATAAAATAATATAAAAAGAATCTGGCTTGGAAGTCTCATGAAAGATGTACGAAAATGTCTTGGCTATAACTCGGTAAAATTTCGTAATTTTTGGAGGTCGTATGGATATTTTAATCGAATTTCTTCAGAAACTGTGCATTCTGATTTCACCCGAAAATGACATGCCATTTTGTGAGAATTGTGAAATTGTGTGAAATTCTATTTGGCCATGTATTTTGCATGAAATTACTATTCTATTATCTTTTTTATCACTTGCCTTAATTTTTATAATTTATAGATATTAAATTTAATATTTTTGAAAATAACAAAAGCTGGAATTAAATAAATGAAAAATGGACATGAAAAATGGATTATTTTATTGGCCATAAATTCCATTAATTTTATTTGATAATTAATTATACCATGTTGCATGTATGATGAGGTCTTGATGTATGCATGACATTGAATTGAGATGCATGTGTAAATTCCATGCCAAGTATGACTTGTTCGATGTCACGTCATATGCCTTGCTAAATTAAGACCGAAATTGGTAAACATGGATAATGATAAGTGAGGAGGTGGTTGTGGTGGAGGATGATGCCCGGAATGTATAGAGATACATTGCCGGATGGCCTTGGGAGATTCCAGATGCCCGGAATGTGGGGGGCCGGAAGCCCTATCGGAGGTCTTTGCCCGAAGGGAATGCCTCACGATGCCAGGATTGGGGTGCGGGATGCCCAGCCAGGGAGTGTAAATGCCGGAAGCCCTGTCGGAGGTTTCCGCCCGAGGGGAATGCCTCGTGATGCCAGTTGGGATGCGAGATGCCCGGAATGTGGGGGGCCGGATGCCCGGTGGCCTAGAATGGCTGAATGCCGGAGGTTTTTCTCGCATGGGATGCGAGTGTAAAATATGAGATGAAATTGATGATCCGAGGAAGGGTGATGTGGTGATCAAATTGAAAGTTAAAAGTGGAAATTGAACCATGCATGATATGATATGGCATGATGATATGCATGATGATGATGATATATGACATGATATGATGATGATATATGATATGGCATGATGACATGCATGATGATGATGATACATGACATGATATGATGATGATATATGATATGATACAATGATGTCATGATGATGATGACATGTGTGATAAGATGATGCCATGATGATGATGATGACATGTGTATGGTATGATCGTGTCATGTATATGATGATGATGATATGTGTGTGATAAAATAATGTCATGATAACGATGATATGAGTATGACATGATGATACACATGTATGTGTTATGATTGTGGTGATGATGCATGATGATATACGCATGGCTTCAAGGTAAGTAATACCTGCAATGCATGTATGACTTGTATGATGCATTGAGTGGTTTTTGGATTCTTTTACCTGCTGAGTGGTTGTACTCACCCCTTTTGGGGACCAACATTTCAGATTAGCAGCATGCCGCTTCCTGCCATTACGCGGGGCGTGTTTTACGGCATACCTTCGGACATAGAGGTCGAGTGCGAGGAGTTTGATTGTCCTTCTGTTCCTGGTCTTATGTATATTCGAGTGCGCTGTCTAGTTATGTACGACGTGGGTCTGGCTGGGGGCCCTGTTGTCCAGGAGTTCATATCCGTCCATGTTCGACGCGACGGAGTGATGCATGGGATGCTGCCGCCGCCACCGCCTGATGCACCAGGATGGGTGTGAGGGCCGTGCGTGACGAGTAGGAGCTGAATCTTTTTGGGGAACGTTAGCCGACACTTATGATGGGGGTTGTGCACGTGTGATATAGAGGGTCGAGGGTTCTTTTTGGGGTTTTAGGCCGGACGTGGTTGAGTCCTGGCTTTTCCTTTTGATGTACTAACCCAAAAGAAGTCCCATCTTGAAAATATATGTAAATAAGTGTCGTGGCTTGTCTTTTAATTATGATGATTAATGGTGTGTATTTGTATCATGGTTGCTGGGGGGAGAGATGGTGATGTTTTAATTTGCTTCCGCTAACGAGTCGCGCTGGGACCGTTTTGTTTTTTTTTTAAAAAAATGTCTATGAATTACGACGCTTCTTTTAAGAAGAAAGGTAATAAGGTGTAACATTGGTGCTTGTGGTGACCTGCAAAGGGTTCGGGGTGCCACAAGGACTACGACTGTGATATTTTATATTACCCATGAAAGGCGAATAAGGTCGCCGATGCTTTGAGTCAAAAATCTTCAGTTGCTCATATTTTGATTAAGGAGTGGAACCTAATCGAGAGAGCTCGAGATTTGGTATTCAAGTTTGAGGTAAGCCATCTTTCGAGTGTCATGGTCACCTTCAGAATTGAGATGGATGTTCAAATCAAATTACTTCAACTGACAGACCCAGATGTGCAAAAGATTATACATGAGGACATTGATAAAAGGAAGGCTGACTTTCAGATTTCTGATGAAGGAACTCTGAGGTTCCGAGGATGCTTAGTTGTACCTGATGATGTGGAACTTAGAGAAAATATTTTATCAGAAGTATATTGTAGCATCTACAGCATACAACTTGGTAGTACCAAGATGTATCAGAATCTGCGTCAACACTATTGGTGGTCAAGTATGAAGGCGGACATCGCCAAACATGTTGCCAAGTGTTTGACGTGTCAGCAGGTTAAAGCTCAGCATTGCAAGCCAAAAGCCTGCAACCTCTCGAGATCCCAGAGTGGAAATGGGAGCATATCACAACAAATTTCGTGACTGGACTACCGAGGAGTCAGAGAGGAAATGATTCGATTTGGATAGTGGTCGACAAACTGACAAAGTCAGCTCACTTCATTGCAATTCGAAAGGACCTCAGTTTGGATAGACACGCAGATCTGTACGTGCGTCAGGTAGTTCGTCTGCATGGAGTGCCAGTTACGATAACTTCAGATCAAGACCCGGGGTTTACCACTACTTTTTGGAAGAGCTTGCAGAGTGCTTTAGATACCAAGCTGCAGTATAGTACGGCATATCATCCTCAAGCGGATGACCAGTCTGAGAGAACAATTTAGAACCTCGAGGACATACTGAGAGCTTGTGTACTAGACTTCAAAGGAAGTTGGGAAGATCAACTACACTTGGTGGAATTTGCCTACAACAATAGTTATCAGCAGAGTATCCAGATGGCTCCTTTTGAAGCGTTGTATGGTAGAGTGTGCAGAACACCAGTGTGTTGGGATGAAGTTGGGGAAAGGAAGATCATAGGCCCAGAGTTGGTCTAGCAGTCAGTGGATGCCGTGGCAGTGATTAGAGGCAGACTAAAGACTGCTAAGAGCAAACAGAAATTTACGCAGATAAGTGCCGGAGATATTTGGAATTCTAAGTTGGTAATCACATTTTTCTGAAGGTGTCACTAATGAGGGGAACTTCGCGCTTTGGCAAGAAAGGCAAACTAAGTCCAAGGTACGTAGGTCCATTTGAAATTCTTGAGAGAATTGGGACCTTAGCATATCGTCTTACGTTGTTGCCGAGATTGGTGCAAGTGCACGACGTCTTTCACGTGTCGATGTTGAGGAAGTACGAGCCTGACCCAACCCACGTGCTTAATTTTGAAGAATTGGACGTGGATGACCGAGTGTCATGCGTTGAAAGCCCGATTCAGATAGTGGACAGAAAAGAGCGAGTTTTGTGTACAAAGACCATTCCATTGGTCAAAGTGGTCTGGCAATACCATGGTACTAAATGAGCAATATGGGAGACTGAAGAGTCGATGAGACAGTTGCACCCCCACCTTTTTGCTTAAGTTTTGTAATTGTTTAAATTTCGAGGATGAAATTTTTATAAAATGGGAAGAGTTGTGACATCCCAGATTTTCAATCCTGTTTTTCATTAAATAAATTGGGCATTTCATCGACGCGCTTGTAGGGCTGTTCTTAGAGCTGATTACTCTCGAAATAACTAAACTATCTGGGAAAACAATTAAGGAATTTTAACGCAATAGACTTGAGAATTCGACTAGGAATCGACTATTTGACCATGCTCATCTTTAGAGGCCATTACGTCACAGTTAAAAATCGATTTGAGATCAAAGATAGGTCAGTTCGACTGAGATATGTGGCTAATCGTGGGTGACACCACTAAATTGGAAAATTCTCATCGGCTAGCACTAGACTGATTTTTCTATCGTTTTGGTACCCTATGTCCGTATTTGAATCCTCAAGATTTTCACGACAACCGAAAGTCGCCAATGTGTCGAGTGGGTTCATTGTGACTCGAAGAAAATCGACCACGGGTCATTTGTACTAAAATTCTTTGAAACCTACCTAATAGCCTAGGTCTCGCTAAAAACACGCCAGAGTGAAATTAACCGCAAATTTGAGTCCGATTTCAGAAATTGAAAGTTCTGTCGTGTCACAATTAATTATAGGAGCGTCGACTCAGTCTCAGAAGATTTTTTGCAAACCGAGACTTTTTGGGAAAAAGTCGTCCTAAGGCCGTTTTTGTCCAGAAAATATCAGGGATCGTTTTTTATCACATAGTTAGGAAGCAAGTGAGTTGTATTGGTGAGGAAAAATGCCAAGATGATCGATGGTGGATTGATTGAATTTATGAGGGCCAAATGAGATTGAATTGAGAAGGAAATCATGTCCAATTGAGAGGAAAACCATCGAAATTCGTATGCCCCCCTTGCCTAGGCTTTTTGGACCATTTCAAGGTTGCAAACTGAAGCATAGGTGGCTAAATTACAGCCATGGAAGACAGTAATGGCTGAGGATGGTCAAGGGGTCCAAGAATTGGAAAATTTTGCTATGGTAGGACCCTTGTTCCCTCAATCTCTCCCCTCTCCCTCATCTGCCGTGAACTACCATTTCCTGCCCCTCCATTGAGATTTTCGAACACCACCAGCAAGCCAGGAGACCACCGGAGCAGCCCTTGTCCGCCGCACGCACCGCCCGTCGCCGTTCGCTGCACCGTCCACCATACGTGCGCCCTCCGCCTGTCCCGCCCTCACGTCGCTTCAACCATCGTCTCCGCCTCTGCCCGTGTGTCTCTGGAGCTGTCTTACCCAACTCAGGCCGCCGTGAGCCACCACAACCACCGCAAGTCCACGCCGTTGGCCGTCGGGACTCCCTCAGCCCATCTCAGTTCTTGTTTGCTTCAACTAACCTTGTTTCCTCTCTTTTGCAGCATCAAACAGAGAGCTTGTCAGTGGGTTTTCCAGCAACATTCGGGCCCGTTTTGAGGTGCTTCCGGACTTCAGTTGCTAGGCCCGCTTTGAAGGAAGTTGTTCCCCATTGTGTTCCTGTCGATTTGAACCGGCCGGCTCGTGAAATAAGTGAGTTTAACTCACTAATCCTCGCTTAGTCAGTTAGTCACGCTTAGGAGTTGATTAGTTTATGTTAAGATGGATTAGGTGGTTAGATTAGATTAGATTAGTAAATTTAGATAATTGCCGATGCATGTTAGGTGGTTAGTTAGTGCAATTAGCGAGTAGCCACGTTCTAGTATTTATTTAACGAACCTCGGAATTTTTCCGAGTCCGTTTTGGCGACTAATTGGCATTACGGGCCTAAGTTGGATTTATTGGCATTTATTTAATATTTTCCATAATTAGTTAATTATTTATTTATTTTTCGGAAATTAGACCAAAGGTAGCTAGTGACCGGAATTTTATGCTAGTTATTGTGGTGCAATTTGTTTATTTATTTGAGCTCTAATTTGTCTTTGAATTGATTTAATTATAATTTTAGGATTTTATCCCTAAATTAATTTTGGTAATTGTTTGGAAAATAAGGGCGTGCGTGATAACCATTACGTTAGAAATAGTTTAGAATAGAAATAGATTTTTTATTTCTATTTCAGTAAGAGTTTCTAAGCAAAAAATAAGTTTGATAACGACACAAAATTTCTACTCTAAAAATAGAAATTCGTTTGATAACGACACAAAATTTCTTCATTTCGGATGCGACGGCGACAACCGACGACCTTTAATATAAAAAACAAAAATGATTTAGTAACAAAAAAAGAATAAAATAAAATAAATCATAAAAAAAATTATTTTATTTTAAAATAAAAATATCCTTAAAATAAATTTATTTTATTTATTCTATTTTATTTTTATGAATAAATTTATTTTAAAATGAATAAAAAAAAAATTATTTGGCAAAACACTCAAGGCAAATAAAAATAATTTATTTTTATTTATCATAAATAATTTATTTTTAATAAATTTATTTTTAATAAACTAAAAATAAAATCATAAATAAAAATAATTTATTTTTTAATAAATATATTTTTATTTTTAATAAAATGAGGAGAGGCCGAGGAGGAGGAGGAGGAGGAGGCAGAGGCGTAGAGGAGATGAGGGAGGACTCACCGAAATTAGGGTTTAGTGGGAGAAATTATTTCTGATTTCTCTTCCAGAAATCATAAGTAAAAAATCTCTACTTCTGATTTCTCTTCCAAATCAATTTCTAGAATAGAAATCTATTCCAGAAATAGAAAAACTGAGTAGATTTATCTAACTGAGCGTTGGTTTACAACACCAAAAATATTTTGGTGGACCATATAAAATGGTGAGAATTATGGAAGTGAAATTATGGTATTTTGGCTAAGGCCGACCATGTACCCACACACGGCTATTTTTATTGGGTATAATAAAAATAAGAAATTGGTTATATAATTGGAGTGGTATACTATTTTGGTTAAGGGAGCCTAAATTTATCAGCTTTGGGTGAGCATATATAGTATACCACATTATTAGCTTTGGACGAGCACATGTTATCAGCTTTGGGCAAGCATATATAGTATACTATGATGGCATGTGGGCTCTAATCTATTAGTTTTGGGCGAGCATATACAATATACTATATTATCGATTTTGGGCGAGCTATACTATCTATTTATCAACTTTGGGTGAGCAGTCTTGATTTGATAGGACTTTATAGATAGTATTGAATGTATCGACCAAGGGAAGATCGTTGTGACATGTAATCGACTGAATTGATTGATCGATAGTTCGATCTGATTGGGAGAATTGATGTGTTTGTGTATATTTGAAATATACTGATTTGCAGAAAGGAAATTGAGGGCAAGGTAAGTCCTCTGACCCGTGTTGTTCTTAGGCAGCCCTTAGGGCGTATTGGCTTCTTAATCGGGTCTTAGTGGGGTAGAACTTACTGAGACGTAGTCTTACCCTGTTGTGGGACAACATTTCAGGTCCATAGATGACAGAACCTCCACCTCCTCCCGAACATTTTGGTATACCTGAGGAAATCACTGAGACAGGTTATCACATCCCGATACACCATCACCCTGAAGGCTTAGAGTATGTATTGGTTAAAACCACCATATGGGTTGATGTGGGTGAACCCCAAAAGGTGCCCCACAAATACCGGTCGTGGTATCGCATTACGATGATGGACGAAGGGTGGGCCATGTACTGGAATCTGATGTACCTCTGTACGTCTTAGAGGTAGCATTCGAGAAGGGGACAACAGATCCTAAAGGTGGATCGGTGGTGGATGTGAAGGATCCCAAGCTTGGTGATGATCCTGACTCTTCGGAGTGCTCAGCCGTAGACTCCAATTGGAGTATGGAAGAATGAGAGATCGTTAAGGAGGAAGAAGACTCGGAGGAGGACCCAGATGAGGATCCAGGAGAGGATTGAAACCCCACCCCTATTTGCAAGACTTGTGTACTGAAGTTGTTGTTTAGAACCTAACTTGGTAGTTTACCTTGTATATATTTGTATTATGGTTTCAATGTATATAAGTGTGGTGGTTTTTCAGGTTCGAGATTTTTAGTCCTACTTTTCTATCCCGTTGTTTTATTGTCTGGGGATTTTATCTGCTTCCGCATGCGTATTAAAATGAAAGGGTCAACAATGCGTCCTAGGACGTCGCTATTAATCGACCAAGATGAGGGATGGGTGCGTGCCTAAGGATCGGGGCGTGACAAATTCAGTCATCGGGCTTGTATGCAATTATGGTGTTTAATCTTACAAATCTTTGAGGTAAATTAACACATGTGAATGGTGGTTACTGATTTATCATTTTCAAGGATTTAGAATAAAATCAAAATTATTAAGGAAAATTACTAAGTACATGTACCATTCATTATTTATGGTAGTTTGACATATTGTACTATACTATTGGATAGTTACTAAGCGTCGGTATTTTCATTTTACGAAACCGACAGTCACTTTATATTTATAATTATGAATTACTATTTAGAAGTGCAAATAAGTTAGAACCATTATAAGTTAAGTACTACCCATAAAGATAAGTTACCAAGGGACCCCAAAAGCACTACATCAAAACTATACGGTGAACCACATAAATCATCCTACTGTTTTTCTCTACAAATAGACTTTATTCCTTATGTATTGGCCGATTCCAACATTGCCTTAAAACCAAGGGGCACATTACGCTAAAATAGCTCATGGAGAAATCTTCATATTGTAAGAAATGCTTTTGATATCGGCACATTGAATTACTAATATATCGAAAATCGCACACACACATATAGTATAAACCCTATGGTTTAGTTGGTTTATCTACATTTATTTGCAGGTACCTCAGTAAACTTCATTCGTTGTCCTAGGAAAATAACGTTTTTATTAACGACTGAGATTTAGCGAAACATTGAGAAAAGCACCACCCAAAATAAAAAGATCTGCATCCTTCTGAACTTAGGCGCTGGTAACGACATCATAGGTGAATGCGAAAAGCTCTCGGACGATATCTGCCAGGTCTACTGACAGGGACCCAAAGAGGGCTCCGATGATGAGCTTAAAAGCCACTTTTACTATTTCCAGAAACGGCCGCTACGCTCTTTTCACGTAGATAGTCACTTTGCTCTTTCGTGAAGCTTCCTTCTGCTGCAGATGCTCTATAATCTTCTTCTTCATACACCCCACGTGGCAACCGTAGTTCTCGCTGGTACTGTTGTAAGCCCATCCCTTGGCACTGCGCTTGCATATGAGGCACTCGCCTTGGATCCTCTCCATGAGCTGCAGCACGATCTCATGTTCACCAGTCTCTTCGATCTGCGCGGGGAGTGACGCACAGAGTGGGTGGAAGGCACGGTAGTTTAGGTACTGATAGAGGCGCCAGTAAGGATTGCGCGAGCCGTGCGCCTTCTTGTGCTGCCATTTGTACCTGAGCATCTGCACTTCCTCTCCACACGCAACACAGCACTGCGCTTTGCGCGGCGCCCTCTCCTTTAACACGAGATCCCCAGTCACATAGGGATAGGGACTGTGGTTGCCAACAGCAGCGGCTGAGGAGGACTCAGAGGACTCCAAACTTAAAAGTTCGCTGCAGCACGGGTGATAATGGAGATTGCTGCACTCCTTGCACGAGTAATAGGGCCCAAACCCTAGTTGTTGGCACCCTTTGCACTGGTACTCACAGCCACTTTTTTTCTGCTCGTGATAAATTAGTTGGTGCTCATGGCCACGAATCATCATCCGCTTCCTCATGCTCTTACCCTTTTGTTTTCCATCGGAACCCTTCTTCTTGCTAGAGGAAGGAGCGTTCCCCATGAAAGAGATCGTCGTGCTTTGTTTTCCATCAGAACCATTCTTCTTGCTAGAGGAAGGAGAGTTTCCCATGAAAGAGATCGTCGTGCTGATGAAAAGTGGAGATGTAGCGGGTTATTTCAAGGGTTGATCCGTTCTTGTTAATGAAGGAGGTTTGAACTCTAAACTGCAATAACACCTGATTTTTGGCAAATCCCAAACTCCTGCATGGGATAAAAAGAAGCTCCACATTTAATTAGAAGCAAGCGAATCGCTTAATGACAGTAAATAAATTTCATTCTAGACTCGAAAGTTCCTGAACTCTCTTTTAAGATGCTCATACTTTATTGTCTTATCCTACCCTACCAAAGAGTGGTGCATACCGAACCAAAACAGCCAGAAGTACTTTCAAAACCAGTTGCTAGTGCTACCATATATTCACATGTTGCTACTAATAATAACCACATCACTCACTGAGCCTTGTCGGTATCAAGAGAGAGAGAGAGAGAGAGAGAGAGAGAAGGGGACAGGGAGAGGGAGGGAAGTAGGCGGGGGCTGAAGGAGCAATGTCGGTAGCCAAAGTGGGACACGGCTGTGGCCGGCGGATGGATGATAGCCAGGGAGGTCAACTGTGGCAGCGAAACAACAGGTTTGCAGCTCTTAAGCACAGAAGACAAAGATGAGTACGTAGATGACATCAAATTAGAGCTTTTTGTGGCAATTTTCGAAAAAAAGCAAATGATGGCTACACTTGGCATTCATCTAGCGCCAGCAGTGTGAATATTAGAGATAGTCGATGGGCCTATGAAGCCGGAATCGAGCCAAATCCCTAAAAAATTCCCATGGAAACCCTAAAAACGTAATCCACCGTTCACCGCGTCTTCCCATTGTCGGGTCTGTCAAACTTAATGATGGTTGGCTCCAGTTTTGTGCTCGTGGTGGAGATAGTTGATGGGGGAGAGGAGAGGAGAGGATAGGAGAGGGAAGGCAATGACGGGCTAGGGCTTACTCGAACTCAGAAACGTGTCGAAATAATAGTTATTTCCTTTTGCACGTTTTGCTAATTTGGTTTTTCAGTTATAGGAGTTAGTGGAGTCATGTTTAGCCAATTTGTGTGTTAGTTGTCCTAGTTTTTAGGTGTTAGTGGAGTAAGTGCTTTATGCAGAACATAGGTAGTTATGGGTTCTATTTTAGTGGTGTTTTTACGTTATGTATTTGTCTTTTGTAAAAGACTTTGTTGTTCTGAACGAAAGATGAAGTTTCAGCCTCATCTCTCCTCCCTTTAGCAATTTAACAGTGGTATCAGAGCCTTGAGAAGAGTGAGAGAGTTTTTTTTCAAAAAAAAAAAGATAAAAAAAAGGTTTAAAGGTGTGAGATACTTTCGTGAGATAATTGCAGCAGTAATATTTCCAATGGCCGCCGACAATTTTGTTCAACCGGCAATTCCACGCTTTGATGGTCACTATGACCATTGGAGCATGCTGATAGAGAATTTTTTATGGTCAAGGAAGTATTGGTCAGTTGTCGAATTTGGAATTCAAGAGCCACCAGCAGACACGGCTTTGACAAATCCCCAAAAAGCATAATTGGAAGGTAGAAAGTTGAAGGACCTGAAGGCAAAAAATTATCTCTTTCAGGCTATTGATCGTCCCATCTTGGAGACTATTCTTTGCAAAGAAACTTCCAAAGATATTTGAGATTATATGAAGAAAGAAATATGAAGGCTCTGTTAGGGTGAAGCGTGCATAGCTTCAAGCCTTGAGAAGAGATTTTGAGACACTAGCGATGAAGGATGGAAAATCTGTCACCAATTATTGTGCCAAAACAATGGAGATCAGCGACAAGATGCGATTCCATGGTGAGAAGATAGACGATGTCACCATTGTGGAGAATATTTTGCGTTCCATGACACCAAAGTTTAATTATGTTGTCTGCTCAATTGAAGAGTCGAAAGACATAGATGCGCTCTCTTTTGATGAATTGCAAAGCTCCTTATTGGTTCATAAACAGAAGATGAACATAAGTTCGACAGTAGATGAGCAAGTGTTGAAGGCTTCTACTAATACTCATTTCAACAATTTTAGAGGAAGGGGTAGAGGTAGAGGTAGAAGAAGGGGAGATCGAGAAAATAGAGATGTTAGCAGGAATTTCAAAGCTAATAATGACCAATTTCATGGCAAAGGTAGAGGACGGGATCCTAACAAATCTAAGGTAAAGTGTTTTAGATATCATAAATTTGGTCATTATGCATTTGAATGTTATACTAGATTGCTTAATAATAAAGAAAATGCATAAAGTTCAAATTTTGTTGAAGAAAAAGAAGTAGAAACGTTGTTGATGGTTGTTCAAGATGAAAAGAAGCTTGAGTAAGATATTTGATATGTGGATACAGGTTGTAGTAATCACATGAGTGGAAGTAAGTCTTCTTTTTCTTATCTAAATGAAGATTTTCATTCCACTGTGAGTTTTGAGGATCATTCTACTATGAAAGTGATGGGAAAATGTGATATTTAAATAAGAACCAAGAATGGTTTTGTGGAAACGATCTTTAATGTATTGTATGTTTGTGACCTGAAAAGTATTCTATTAAGTGCTGGTCAATTACAAGAAAATGGTTATGTTATCACCATTCAGAGGGGTGCTTGTGAAATTTATGATTCTGTTAGAGGTGCTATTGTAGTTGTTCATATGAGTTCAAATAGATTGTTTCCATTAAAGATTGAAAATATTCATTCTTGTTTGATGGTTGAAAAGAAAGATCCCTCATGGCTATGGCATTTTCGCCATGGTCACTTGAGTTTTGGTGGACTGAAGATGCTCAAACAGAAAAGCATGGTGATAGGTCTTCCTCAAATTACTACTCATTCTCAAGTCTGCGAAGAATGTGTCGTTAGCAAACAACATCATTCTCAATTTTCAAAAGAGAAGTCATGGTGAGCAAAGAATGTTTTGCAGCTAGTGCATTCGAACATTTGCGGTCCTGTAAACCCATCTTCTAATGGAGGTAAAAGATACTTAATTACCTTTATTGATGATTTTTCTAGAAAAACCTGGGTTTATTTTTTACAGGAAAAATCAGAAGCTTTCTCCACATTTAAAAGCTTCAAAGCTCGTGTGGAAAATGAAGCAGGAAAGACCATTAAGACCCTTTGAACAGATTGTGGTGGTGAATATTGCTCAAAAGAATTTGAAGTTTTTTGTGCAAAGTATGGTATTCGAAGAGAGCTTACGGCCGCATATACACCACAACAGAATGGTGTATCTAAGAGGAAAAATAGAACCATTCTCAACATGGTGAGAAGCTTATTGGCAAGAGGAAGAATTCCAAAGACTTTCTGGCTAGAAGCAGTAAATTGGAGTATTCATGTTTTGAACAGAAGTCCAACTTTTGTTGTTCAAAATATGACACCAGAAAAGGCTTGGAGTGGGAGAAGACCGGCTCTAGATCACTTCAGAATCTTTGGATGCATCGCATATGCCCATGTCTCGGATGAGAAAAGGAAGAAACTTGATGACAATGCTGAAAAATGTGTCTTTCTTGGTGTAAGTGAAGTATCCAAAGCACATAAATTATTCAATCCACTAACAAAGAATATTGTGACTAGCAGGGATGTTGTTTTTTTATGAAGAGAACACTTGAGATTGGAATAGATAGTAGCCTACTCAAGTCCTTTATGACAATGATGCTGAACATGAGCAAATTTCAGCACCTTGTATGCCCAAAAATTCATCAAATACGACTTCTACAGCTGCTGGAATTTCACCAACAGTCGTTGAAGTCAATGAAGAAGAAGCTCAATCTCTTCGCCGCGTTAGAAAAAGGCCTGCTTGGATGGAAGATTATGAGGTAATTGGAATTAGAGATTAAATTACTCACTTTGCCTTATTTTCAGATTATGACCTTACAACTTTTGAGAGTGCTGTCAAAGAAGAAAAATGGCGAAAAGCGATGGATAATGAAATTAATGCCATTGAAAGAAATGATACTTTGGAGCTATCCGATCTTCCGGATGGACAAAAAACCATTGGTGTAAAGCGGGTCTTTAAAACAAAACTGAAAGAAATTGGTGAAGTTGACAAATACAAAGCAGTTTGGTAGCCAAGGGATACAAGCAATAATATGGGATTGACTATACATAAGTTTTTTCTCCAGTTGTGAGACATGACATGCTCAAATTGATGGTTGCATTGGCGGCACAAAATTCTTGGCCTATTTTCCAGATAGATGTCAAATCGGCATTCTTGCATGGGTACTTGGAGGAACATGTATTTGTCGAACAACCCCCTGGTTATGTCAAGATTGAAAATGAGCATAAAGTTTATAGATTGAAGAAAGCTCTTTATGGGCTAAAACAAGCCCCTTGGGCTTGGTATAGTTGTTTTAAAACTTATTTTCTTAAAGTTGGTTTTTTAAAATGTCATTATGAGCATACGTTTTTTGTCAAGATTGAAGATAAAAGGAAAATGCTAATTGTTTGCTTGTATGTTGACGATCTTATATTTACTGGAAATTGTGATGCCATGTTTGAAGATTTCAAAAATCCATGATGGATGAGTTTTGTTGACACCTAAATTTTGACTAATCATTTAGTAATTAATTGCATAAAAATTTAGGGATTAATCTTTAACCCCTAAGAAAAAATATTAAAATTACATCTCATGTAGTCGCATTTGCATCGGTACCAAAACGCAACCAAACACGGCAGCTCGCGGTCAATTACGTGCACAAAAGGTGGTCTCTCTCTTGCTGATTTGAAAGTACCCAATGAAAAAAAGAAAAAGAAAAAAAAGAGTTCTTCACGTCCATTGTCTCTTCCTCATTAATGCATGCACTATGCGTGGACAAAATTCGGCGGACATAAAAAATTCTAGCCGCATGCGTGAAGAAAGCAAAGAAAAATCCTCCACTGCGCACGCAAGAATCCTGGAGAAAGTCTGCAAGAGCATGGGCTCACCATTTTATAATATTTCATGGTGAGAATTCTCTCCTTCCTGGAGAGCAAATCAAGAAAGAAGCAAGTAACAAGCAAAGAAAAGTCAATACTTGTGGATAAATTAATGAGTGTCAGACGGTGGCCTCCTTATTTAAAAAATCCGGACGTGAACAGCAAGGAAAAAAAAGGACGGCCGCCTCCTATTCACACTAAAGTGGGTTGGACTCCAAGAACCCTATAAATACGCAAGGGGGGAGGCCACGCAAAGGGGAAGAAAAAATTGGACTGAAGAGTTTTGTGAGAGCTATTAAAAAAGAGAAAATTGAGACGAGAGGTCCGGGGTGGGGAGCAAAAAGAGAAAAAAATTTCCATTGTAAGGGCTTCTTCGGTCAGACAAGGGAGAAAGAGAAAACAAAAAGAAAAGTTACATGGGGAGGGGAGCTTCTCCTTCGTTCAAGAGGAGGAGAAGAGAGAGAGAACCTGCAGAGAAAAAAGAAAAGTGAAGTCAGAAAAGGGTGTGCGCGGCAGAACAAAAAGGGGAAGAAAGAAATCACTGTGGATCTTCTTCTTCGCGAGTTCTTCTTCTGTTGTTGACTCATGCTGCCCTAGCCTCCGCGCCGCGCTTCCATCGCCCGCGAACTCACGCCGTCACGGCTGCAACCCCGAGCCTCACCGACGCCCAGCAACCCGCGAGGTCCCGGTAATGCTGCCGCTGCCCCACTCAGTCCGTGATCCGCTCCGCCCGGCCGTTCCGAGTTTCTGCTCTAGCTCGAAGACGGTCGCTGCACCTCCTCACCCGAGCGACCACCCGAGCCACTTCCACCGCACTCGCCGGAGCACCGAGCCGAACAACCCGACGCCCCAGCTGCCTTGCCCCCGTGAAGTCGCGACCCATCGCCATTCCCCGACGCCTACTGCAACCGACCACCGCTCGTGGGCCCGCGCTCCTCCCTCCGCCCAAGATCCAGCCGCTCCTCACCCGCCGCCACTGCAACTCGCGAGATCCGAACGCCACCACCACTCCGCCTCTCCCTGCTCCGCCTGAGCCCAAGTCGACGCCGAGTCGCCCCTGCCGAGCCGCTCTACCTTCTGCTGCAGCGCCCCCGTCTCCCTCGTTGCGACCCAGCGCCGACAACCACCTTGCCCGCCTTTCTCCGAGCACCACCGCGCCACACCCCGAGCTGCGCCTCTACCACAACCTGACGCCGTCATCGCACCGCAGCACCTCCACCCGAGACCCAGCGTTCGGAGTCTACGCCGACGTTGCCCGGAGCCGAAGACCAGACCACCTCTGCTGGTCCCGGCGCCTCTGCACCACGCAATTACGGCTGCTGCGCCTGGTGCCCGACGCCCACAGCAAGCCTCCCTGCCGTTGCTCCGGACGCTGACCCGCAACGTCCCCGCAGCTCACCGCCCCCGAGCCGTGACACCAGTCACCTCCACAACCCTCCTCCTGCCATCCGCGAGCCGCGCCGGTCCTCGCCGGAGCTGACCCCTTGGACGGACGACCTGCATCTCTTCGGTGACCCACGAGCAAGCCGTGCGTGGGAAAGGAAAAAGAAGAAAACAAAAAAAAAAAAGAAGAAAAAAGCAAAAGGGGAGGACTAGGTAGTTCTTTATTATTATTATTTTATCCTCTTTTATATAGTTTATAGTTTGTTTTTATATAGTTTCTTAGTGTGATTATTCATTAATGCATGATTGAAGTTCCAATGTGAAATAACCCATCAAATTAGGGATTAGGAGTCCGATTTTCGCGCCCGAAATCCGACTCATAATCTCTTGCAAAATCGACAATTCAATCTCATGCCCGAGATTTGATTCGCGATTTAATTTAAAATTGACCAACCCGATCTCATGCGCGAGATATGGTTCGTCAATTTTGGGTATTAATCTTATCCTGATTGGGTTGGATATCGGGTTATTAGAATTAACTTTTGTTTTTTTTTTAAAAAAAAAAAAAAAATTCAAAAAAAATGCAAGTTGAATTAGGGCTAGGGTTAGCGTATTTAGTTATTTCGTTTTTTTTAAATGACAAAAATCCAAAAAATGCATTCAGGATATTAGTTTTTCTTAAGAATTGCACTAGTCAATTTAGAATAGGATTTTTGATTTTAAATTTTTACAAAAAAAATCCCAAAAATAATTAATTAATTTAGGTGCTAGTTTTTTTTTTTTTAGGTTTTTTTGCATGTTTAATTGTGTGCTTTAATTTTTTAATAGTTTTTTTAATTTTATATATAAAAAACAAACAAACAAAAATCATCATGCATTTTAGAATAGAATTGCATGTCTCATTTTAAGTTTAGATCAATTTGCATCTTAGGTTAGAAATTGCTAGATTAAAATAACGTCTTAGTTTAAATTAGGATTTAGCATGACTTAATCCTAAGTTTAAATTGGAGGGAATTTTAATTTAGCTAGGTATTTTTTGCATTTGTCTTAATTTCGAATATCATGAAAAATACCAAAATTGGTCTTTAGATAGACTAGTTTCAATTTTTAGGATAAATTGCATTTTTAGGAATAGAAATATCATGGGCACGTCATGTAGGATTAGGTTCATTTAATTAAAAATTGCCCGTCATTATAATTAGGTCATTTGGATTTGCATGTATAATTGTTGCATGTTCATTAAGAAAACACAAAAAATAATAATATTTTACTCATGTCATGTAGTTTAGAACACATTGTCATACCATTCCATGCTAGATTAGTAGCATGCATTGCATATTAATAAGTGAAAACCAAAAAAAGGGATAATTGCCTGTTAATTAGAAATCACATCTAGGTCTATTGATGAGGATTCCGATTTAACAAGGCAGATGTTTTCATTGCCATGAGGTAAGTCCTGCATTTTTCTTACTTGCTTTTTTTGAGTGCTAAATTGGTGGATTGCGTACCCACATGATCATCTCACATGTTAGGAAAGTGAATTAAAATCAATCCAAGCTGCCTGCAAAACATTTTTTTTAAAAGAGAAAGGTACCGAAAGGGCGTTAGAGAAATCTAGCGTAACCAAGTCCCCGAACTCACAATCTCTGGTTCGTAGGAGTGAAGTAATTCTCCCGTTACTTTACTTGGGTTTCTAATCGACCCACCAAAAATAGATTAGTGGCGACTCCATGATAAAAATCATTTGCATATAAAGAACTTAAACCCTAAGTCGCGAATTGGTATGGGCTTGGGAGAGCTCGAGCTAAGTCTAGGCTTAGCAATCCATTAGCCGAACCCTTAGGTGGTCCAAACCCGCTTCGGGGAGGTCGCGACAGCTTGGCGACTCCGCTGGGGACTTGAGTTGAAATTCTTAGTGGACTTAGGCCAATTTTCTTTTTGAAAAATATTTTTGTTTGGCAGCGAGGATCCCAGGTACGTCCCTAACATTTAAGGTGTTAAATGTTCTTGCAGAATGGGAGGTATAAGGGGAAGTGTTTGCTGACATTTGTTTTGCAGGGAGGTGTAGGAATGTATGGTTTACTTTCACTTATGAAGTGTTGTTTGATTTAAACTGCTGTGCATGCCTTGCATTTAGCACTACACTATTGCACACAACCCGCCGCCGGACCTGGGCCGCATAGGATCATCTAGGATGGTATTGAGATGGATACCACTTCTACCGCATGCCCGCGGTACGAGTCGCCCATCTCAATCCCGAAATTTCTTTTCTGGTGTCAAGAGTACCCACCTTGGTTCGCGTGCCCGCAACCCAGGTCGGCTCTTTGACCAAGCCGAAGTCATGAGGACCCGATTTAGTCCGCACGCCCGTGGCTAGTCTGATCATCCTTGTGGCTTCACTTCGTTAAACCTTATAGACTAGAAATCGAGCCACTTACCATGCGCATGTCTATGTGATTGCCCTTTGTTTATTGGTAAAGTAAGTCTTCTAAAGTCGCACTCTTGCAATCTACTTACTTTATTATATCATTTTGTCGGTCCATGGCATTAGGATTGTCCTGAGTCTTGATCAATATACAATGGGAATACCGGACATTCGAATTATTCTCCCTCCAAAAGAAGAGCTTAGCGCATGGTGGGACAAGTTAGACCAAGTTGGCCGTCAATTTGTAGAGTCACACATTAGTCGACTACTTCCATTGCTGCGTATCAACATCCATGGCGGCCTCATCCAAGCACTTGCTCATTGTTGGTGCCCTGAGACTTCTACTTTCATCTTTGGTGGTAAGCATGAACTCACGCCCACCTTGGAAGAGTATAGTATTGCCATAGGGAAATCTTTGAAAGCTGAATTAATTAGCCCACCTATCGGAATAGACCCCGTTGTGGCCTTATCCGATTTTCTGAGAATTAAGGAGGATAATGTAAGAAAGGTTTTAAAAGCTCACCGCAATACATGTCATTTATCTTTTCTAAAAGAATGTTTTGAAAATGGCAATTCATTTCAAATGAGAAGGGTTTTCCTTTTAGCTTTCTTTGGGTTTATACTTTTTCCTCATTGCAAGAATGCTATTAACCCTTTGATGGCTCACTTAGTTGAACAAGTGTTGGGAGGAAAAAATTTCGTAAACACTATTTTGGCTGAAACCTTTCTTTCCCTCACTCGATTTAAAGGAAGCGGTGATAAGACCTTCCATTCCTCTCCTGAGCTTTTACAAATTTGGTTTCTTTCTCATATAAAAGGGTTTGGTGGTTCAATGACTATACTTGATGTTAATAACTCTAATCACCCTATTATGAGATTTGAGAACAACCAAAAACATGCACCGGATTATCATTATTCTAGGTGGCTAGCTTTCATGAAAAGACCAACTTCCAAGGGTTTCCTATGGCATGCTAAGTGGTTCCAAGTTCGTGCGGCGAGACTTTCATGTGGAGGTGTTGGTCCAATCCCTCTACTGGGATTCACTAGAGCAACGGAATACTATCCAACTAGAGTGACCCGTCAGTATCAAGTTGTGCAAGAGCTTCCCCCGGCATTGCAAACAGATCCACTCCAAGCCAACTTCGTTGATGGAGACCAAGACCATGAAGATTCCATTCTCACAATTAAATCAATGTGGGATATGTGCCAGCCACGAAAACTCAAGTGGCCTAAGGAGGAGCTCAAGGGCAAATAAATGAAGTACTATGCCTCAATTAAGTACATTCAACAACACAAGATTCCAGAGGAGTTACTTCCAAAGTTACCAAAGGTGCCGCTAAAGATCACCAACCGCGCTGAGAATAAACGCCTCAAAAGGGTTGCTGAAAAAGCTCAAGAGGAGAATAAGCGATTGCGCCGAGTGGTGTCCCGAGTGTATATTGATCAAGCTAGATGAAGTGTTTGAGTCAATCTTGTTGTTTCATTTCTAGATTAATGTTTAGGAAGTTGAGTCATTTACTTTCCTAGTTCGTTTGTTTAGGGCATTTTAAGCTTCTATTTCATTAATGAAGTGCTTGAATAAATCTTGCTTCTATTTTGTTAGGATTGTCAAAAACTCCATTAATGAATAAAAGTTTTAGACCATTGCCATGGACCGGTATATTTCATATGAGATACTTATTTTTGTCCGTTTCTTCAATTTAGGTGATAACGGATCCTCCACGTTCGCCCATCATTACAAGATCAAGAGCAAAAATGGCCGACCAAATCGAAATGCGTGATCGTATGACCGCTGTGGAAAATCAACTCCAGCAGTTGCTCACCTCTATGCAACTGATGACAGATCAAATGCAATCCCTCCAAGTGCATCAGACTCTTGCACCCGCTATCCCCGAGATAGTAGTCCCAAAGCAGACGAACAAGGCCCAAATAGGTGAGGATGACATGCCGGAACTGGAGGATGACCCATTGTTCATCACAGCTGAAAAGGCTAAGCCCGACAATGTCCCTAAGGCGGAGCAAGATGAACGCTTCGCCAAACTTGAAGAGAAACTGAAACAATTGCAAGAATCGCGGAATTCACTCCCGTTCGACTTGTCAGTTTATGAGAAAGTCAAAGTGCCAAAGAAGTTTAAGATGCCGGAGTTCGAGAAATACAACGGTACTTCCTGCCCAAAAGCTCATTTGCAAATGTACCACGTACGCATGGCCCAATACGTCAAGAACGAGCCTCTCATGATCCAATCGTTTCATGCAAGCTTGACTGGGCCCGCACTCAACTGGTACATAATGAAAAATATAAACCTTCTCGACACCTGGAATGAAGTGGCTGATGCTTTCCTAAAGCAGTATAAGTTCAACATGGACATTGCACCTTCTCGAGAGGATCTTGAGCGGATGGAGAAGAAGAAAAGTGAGTCATTTAAGGAGTACGCTGTAAGGTGGCGAAACTTGGCGGCTCAAATCACTCATGAGCCTACAAACAAGGAGTTGATGAAGTTGTTCGTCAAGACTCTCCCATATGAGTTCCGTAACCGGATGGCTAGTACATACGTTGAGAACTTCAACCAGCTTATCCCAGTAGGTGAACAGATCGAGATGGGGCTAAGGGAGGGATGGTTCAATGAACCAACTCTTCAGGGCAAAAGGTTCACCATGAAGAAAGATAAAGAACCAGCCACTGAAGTCAATGTTGCATATGTGCAACCAGCCCCTAGTAAGCCTCCGATGGTTCGTATCCCCGGGAATCAGCAAGATGGAGGCCGAGTGCCTGCACAACGGCAATTCACCAAAAGGCAGTTCTCTCCTCTTCCTGGCCCTCTATCTCAGGTCTTACCGATACTCCGAAACAAGGGATTGATCTCCCACGAACCAAAGCGGCCCAATGCTGAAAAATTCTCCAACTATGACCCCTCCAAAAAATGTGAGTATCATATGGGAGAGGTCGGCCATTCAACTGATGAATGTTTGACTTTGAAACACAAGATCCAAAATTTGTTGGATACTAAGGCATTTTCTTTCCGTACCACCCAACCAAATGTCAAGAAGAATCCGTTGCCGGAACATCAGGGAAACGTGAATGCAATCTTCGAGTTCAATGCTAGCAAAAAGATAAACTTGAAGGTGCCTGTCAAAGATATCTATAGCGGATTAGTTAGAGTTGGTTATTATCCGACAGATGAGAATCCTCCCTTACCTACCATGAAGGAAAGGGTTCAAGAAATGGTTAAGGCTGGCATGATCATATATGCTGACCAAGCTGGAATAGTGTCAACTATCTCCGAAGTCGTCATTGATTGGGAGAAGGAATTTGCTAAGTTAAGTGCTGAAAAGAGTAAACCAGATCCATTGATCGAGGACATGCCCCCACTTGAGGACGCCTCCGACCATGAAGGATTGATAGTGGAAGTGCCTTCAACTGATGAAGAAATAATTATTGAGATGCCCCAGCTGTATGAGTACAAGGATAACAAAGCAGTTCCCTTGGTCATACGAGCTAGATGTTGACGATTACAAGATCTGGTCGGACCTATGCTCAAGCTAATGCCCAACCCGCAAAGCCGATTCTTCGATGAAGAGGCCAAGGAATTTCTGGCTATAATCAAAGCAAGTGAGTATAACGTGGTCGACCAATTGCGGAAATTGCCTGCTCAGATCTCTTTACTTGAACTCTTGCAAACATCTCCTACACATCAAAAGTCTCTAATGAAGGTTCTAAGCGAAGTTCGCGTACCAGAGACGATCGAGGAAGACATGTTGGAGGAATTCGTAGGATCGATTCTTCTTAAGGATTTAATAGCCTTTTCTGATGAAGAATTCCCTCTTGAGGGGAGGGGACATACCAAGGCATTATATATATCCGTCAAGTGCAAGGCTTCCCATGTGGCTCGAGTACTCATTGATAATGGGTCTCGCCTTGAATATTTGTCCATTGGCAACTCTTCACCGCCTGAAAATAGATCCTTCAAAAATAAGTGCTGCAAAGACCTCCGTTCGAGCTTTTGATGGTACGAGAAAGGAGGTGATAGGGGAGACCCACCTTGATCTGCAAATAGGCCCAGTGATGTTCAACGTCCTTTTCCAGGTGATGGACATTCCTACAGCATTCAATTTCCTATTAGGCCGTCCTTGGATTCATATTGCTGGAGCTGTGCCATCAAGTCTCCACCAAAGTGTGAAATTTGTTGTCAAAGGAAAGCTAGTCATTGTTCATGGCGAGGAGGATCATCGGATCTATCATGAGACGGCTATCCCCTATGTCGAGCCGGAACGTAGGGAGGAGTCGAGCTACCAATCGTTTGAGCTCGTATCCACTATCCATGCATCTCGAGGATCGAGAGCACCCATCCCTGATGTGTCAAATGCAGCAGTTATGGTAGCAAGAGTGATGGTTGGAAATGGCTTTATTCCTGGCCGTGGACTTGGTAGACAAGAACAGGGCATTCGGAATCCTATTGAAGCCCCCCGAAGGTTTCGTTCCGCCGGATTAGGGTACCATGGAAGAGGTGGAGGACATGAACAAGAGAGGAGAAACTCATTACTCCTCGATATCCGCGAGACATTCCCGGGCCCTGCTAGAATGATGCATGATGAGGGAGGAATGATCAACACCCGTGGTATCGCGCCTGATGGATCGAGTGGCATGGATGACCCGACAAAGACAGAGGATCCAGATGATGGGATGGAAGGGATTACGACTCTATTCGATGATCTCCTCATAGGTGCCATTGATGAAGAACCATCGGAAGAAATGGGTGCTAGCCCACAAGAGTAACACGTTTACTTTTCTGCACTCCCCTGCGTGGGAATCTTATCTCTTTTAGGATTTGATATTTTCTAGGGTTTGCTTATCGTATTCTGCATGTCGATGTTTGCTAGGGTTTGACTGTTAGGGTTTCGTTTCACTTTGATTGCCGTACTTTTCAATCCAATAAATGTAATTTGATTGATGAATATCAATTATGATTACAAGTTTTATTTTGAGGGCATGATGGGGTATACCAAACCAGCCGTTGATGATATCCAACCAATGAAAGAAAAGAAAAATCCAAGGAGAATTCGAGGCTGGGCTTCATCATGCTTCCTCTTGTCAAAAAGTTTTTCCAAAATGTTTTGCCAAAATTCTTTTAAATAAAAATTCGAAAAAAATCAATCGAAAGGAAGAAAATTCGAAAAAATAGAAAAGAAATCTACGCCTTTTAGCCCTGTTTGTCTTTCTAAACTATCCATTTTATGTTTCAGGAGCAGCCTTGTGATAGGCAAAGAGAAAAAAATGCTCCAATCCAATGTCATGAGCGATGACGGTGATGACCCTGATGATCCAAATGGTGACTCCATTGGAGTACAACAAAGTTGGGAGCAACATGAAAAACCCAAAGTTCTCACCTCTGAGCAAACCGTCACTATCAATCCGAGTGATGCCGAGGAGCCCAAAGAGATAAAGATTGGGGCAAATCTTCCCAAAGATGAGGCCGAGCACGACTCAATTGCTAAAAGAATATCAAGATATCTTTGCTTGGACATACGCTGATATGCCGGGTTTAGATCCATCAATTGTGGAACATTGTTTGCCCACTAATCCGAACGTGCACCCTAAGAAGCGAAGCTTCGGAGGACTAAACCGGAGCTCTCGAAGAAGATAGAAGAGGAAGTAATGAAACTCCTCAAAGTGGGATTCATTGAAGTCTCGCAATACCCTGAATGGGTGGCCAACATAGTACCGGTCATGAAGAAAGATGGTCGAGTCCGAGTGTGTGTTGATTATCGGATTTGAACAAGGCCAGCCCAAAGGATGACTTCCCATTGCCACATATCGATGTTCTCGTGGATAGTACTTTGCCGGATTTGAATTATTCTCTTTCATGGATGGTTTTTCTGGCTACAACCAGATAAGAATGAAGGATGAAGACAAAGAGAAGACGGCATTTATCACCCCGTGGGGAACCTTTCATTATAAGGTCATGCCCTTCGGACTCAAAAATGCAGGGGCAACTTACCAACGAGCCATGGTTACGTTGTTCCATGACATGATGCATGAAGAAATCGAGGTCTATGTTGACGATATGATTGCAAAAACCCGGCCTGGGAAAAGTCATGTTGAAACCCTCAAGAAGTTATTTGATCGACTTCGTGAATTCAAACTCCGTTTAAACCCTGCCAAGTGCGTGTTCGGGGCAGCATCAGGAAAATTACTTGGGTTTATGGTGAGTAGCAAAGGGATCGAAATTGACCCATCTAAAGCCAAGGCAATATGTGAGTTGCAACCTCCGTCGACAGTGAAGGAGGTCCGGAGTCTCCTAGGAGACCGAATTACATTGCACGATTCATTTCCCAACTCTCTGAGACCGCTAAGCCATTCTTCAAACTCTTGAGGAAAAACGTACGAGTTGAGTGGAATGATGAATGTCGAGAGGCGTTCGATAAGCTGAAGCAATATTTGATGAATCCACCGGTTCTTGTCCCACCAATATCGGGGCATCCTTTGATTTTGTACCTCACAATCCATAGTGAGTCACTCGGCGCGATGTTAGCTCAGAAAAGTCCCGTGGATCAGAAGGAACGGGCCATTTATTACCTCAGTAAAAAGTTCACTGTCTCGGAGCTAAAGTATTCTGATGCTGAAAAAACTTGTGCTGCGTTAGTATGGGTATTGCATAGATTGCGACAGTACACCTTGCATTACCAGACGTTTCTCGTGACTGAGAACGATCCCATCAAGTATTTATTTAATCAACCAGCTTTGGTGGGTAAGCTAGCCAAATGGCAGGTCTTGATTTCGGAATTCGACGTGCAGTTCATGCCACAAAAATCAGTTAAAGGCCGAGTAATTGCTGATATATTGGCTGAGAATCCTAGAACCTTCAATGATGATGATTGTCCTCTGGATGATCGTATTTTGGCCATAAATGAAGATGCATGGTCCATGTTCTTCGATGGAGCTGTGAACTTGTCCGGTTCTGGTACTGGGGCAGTACTGATATCCCCAGACGGACAACACCACCCAGTAGCCGCGAAATTAATATTTCCATGCACTAACAATATTGCTGAATACGAAGCTTGTATTCTCGGACTTCAGGCCGCAATTGAAATGGGAGTGGCCAAATTGAAAGTATATGGAGATTCTGCATTGATCATACTCCAAACCGTAGGTGAATGGAAGACCAGGGATGCCAAATTACTGCCATATCATAAGTACCTCGAAGAGTTGGTGAAGGAGTTCGATGAAATTTCATTTGACTACCTGGCTAGATCCCATAATCAGTTCGCCGATGCCTTGGCAACGTTGTCATCTATGTTGCAAGTTACTGATGGTTTAGAAGTTGAGCCTTTGAAAATTGAGGTTCTAGCCAAACCTTCTTATTGCATGGCCGTGAATGAAGAGCTTGATGAGAAGCCATGGTATTATGACATCATGAACTATATTCAAAAGCATGAATTTCCTGAAGGGAGCACTCCAGCCGATAGAAAGTACATAATGAAGATGGCCTCAAAGTTCTTTGTCGGTGGTAAGAATTTATACAAGAGATCTTATGATTCGGTTTATTGAGGTGCGTAGATGAAGCAGAAGCTACCCAAATCATGCATGAAGTGCATGAAGGAGTTTGTGGCCCACACATGAATGGGCACATGTTGGCCAAGAAGATTATGAGACTGGGTTACTATTGGCTTGCGCTGGAAAGTGACTGCATACAGCATGTTAGAAGTTGCCATCGTTGCCAAATTCATGGAGATAAAATAAATGTTCCTCCAACGGAGTTGCACCAGCTATCTGAACCATGGCCTTTCTCAATGTGGGGGATTGATGTAATTGGCCCAATAAATCCCAAAGCTTCAAATGGGCACCGATTCATATTGGTGGCAATAGATTATTTTTCAAAATGGATTGAAGCCGCATCATATGTTAATGTCACAGCTCGAAACGTGATGAAATTTATTAGGCGTGACATCATCGCTCGTTATGGTGTCCCTGAAGCAATTGTCACTGACAATGGGACAAATCTGAATAACAAGTTCGTGGATGAGTTGTTCAATGAGTTCAAAATCAAGCATTTGAATTCATCACCTTACCGCCCGCAAATGAATGGTGCTGTTGAGGCAGCCAATAAGAACATCAAGAAGATCTTGGCTAAGACAGCCGAGAATTATCGAGATTGGCATGACAGGTTACCCTTTGCTCTAATGGCGTATCGGACATCGATCCGAACATCTACCGGGGCAACCCCTTTCTCCTTAGTTTATGGCATGGAGGCAGTCTTGCCTGTGGAAGTAGAAATCCCCTCTTTGAGAGTCTTATCCCAAGTGGAATTGTCCGAGGTAGAATGGACACAACAAAGGTTCGAGCAGTTGAACCTGATTGATGAGAAAAGATTAAAAGCTCTTTGCCATGGTCAGACGTATCAACAAAGAGTAGCCAAGTCTTTCAATCGGAAGGTACGGCCGAGACACTTTGAAGTGAATGATCTAGTTCTAAGAAAGGTGTTGCCGATTTTTCCTGATCCTGGAGGCAAATTTGCTCCAAATTATAGCGGCCCGTATATGGTGAAGAGGGTACTCCCTGGAGGTGCCTTAATCCTTACAGAAATGGATGGTCGTGAGTTTTCTAATCCTGTTAACTCTGATGCTGTGAAGAAGTATTACCCTTGAAAAAATTTGTTGTGAATTGAAGGAACTCATTTCTTCGTTGAATTGTGTGGGAATGGATTGAATGAGATGAGAAGTAGGCCCTGTTCCATACACATATCGAATTCATTTGATTTGGTATGTCAGACGTGTTGACTCAGTGTCAGTTCAATTAAATAAAAAAGGAAACGCCCTGAGGACACCACCAGCGCCTCGGCCTGGTGGCACGGGGAATGAAAAGGTCCGAAAGCGACCAGGGTTCGATCCCTGGAAATGGCAACAAGTTTGCCGCCAAAAAAAAAAAAACAACAAAAAACAAAAAAAAAACAAAATTTTAACCAATCCTTTTCTTTCTTTTTGAGCTACAGACTCTTTGTGTTCGAAGCTGATGAGTTCATCAAGTAATCGTGACCCTTCAAAGGAGAATTTTGCATGATAGTTTTACCTGTTTAATTACCAATTTCACTGAGGATCGTCACCATCGATCAAGTTAATGAATGATGTGGAATGAATTGAACATGCTAAATGAGACATGTCAGGATGATGAAAGGCAAGCCTTATCCTATACACAGTCCCTTGCTCATATACTGGTGAGATGAGTGTAGAAGTTCCATGTTTCTAAGGAAAAGAGTTTTTCGCGAAAGGTACGATGATCGAAATGATGAGAGACGGTTCATTCTCTATCTCAAACACTACGTGATCATCCATTGTTTAAACCCTTTTGAGCCCACGCACGTGAATAATTTTAAATTACCCCTGTCAAGAACCACCCCACATTGGGGCAAGTTGGAGGTAAGACGACATCATGAGGTGAGGAATTTGATAGGAATATTCTTGCTCTCACTTGCATCAATCTTCAGGTATTGCTATTACATTGAATTCATACGATAATTCAAGTGCCTTAGGATGATGAAGAGCAGTTCTTTCTCTATCCTACACACTTTATCCATTGCATAGCCCCTTGAGCCTGTAAATTCGTTTCATTTAAACCCAATTGGTGATCATCCCCCACACCGGGGCAAGGCAAAAGGCAAATGTTCAAGCAGCAAAATCCCGAGTGCTGACAAAAAATGAAAACTCCTCAAGAACCCAAATGTTAAAGCATTACGTGGTTATTCAAAAAAAAAAGAAAAAAAAAAAAAAAACAAAACAAAGGGGCATGAAAAAGCGGTGTGCCTAGTAAAAGCAAGGCCAATGCCCATGGAAAATGAAAGAAAGGTCAAGATAAATAATAAAAAGGGTGTATTCCCAAGTAGAGTGGTACTCAAAGAACTCAAATGCCAAGTTTTTATAGTACCTATGAGGAAAATCCCAATGGAAGAACAAGACCGGTGACAATGCCAAGATGATCACCAATTCTCATCCCCTATACACATTTTGAGCCTAATGATCCGTTCACTTCCCAATCCATGAACTTAACCTACGCTACGTCCCTTACAAAGTCTCTTCAGATTAGGGCACTGAAATTAACGTAGGAATTCATATGCTTAAAAGCATTGCTCGAAGAAGTGCAAGCAAGACCATTTCTATCTCATTTCGCAGGTCCCTTGGCTTGTAAACCCAAATATGATTGCGAAGTATTGTTCTTTCATTAGCCTTGACTCGAAGAGTCCCTCTTTGTTGAGCCATTGACCGAGCCTACATTACAGTCCCGATAAAGACCTCTCAGATTGACAAAGTCGTACCGCTTGCGAGAATACTCGAACCCTTGTTGACATGATGAAAGTAAGATGGAGTGATTCTTGTGATCCCACATTAATGGTTGGGACAAAATAGCCTTCTTAATGAGAGTGAGTGAAAGTCCTTTCTAACTGAAAGTCTCTCATTTGGTATTCTTGAAAATCCATGTCATGAGTGAAAATTGTCATAAATGATGATTCTCCCCTGGAAGTTCGGTGGTGCAAATTTGGTAAAACCATCATGCATAAATCTTGATTGAATGGATAAAAACTTCAGTGGATTTTGGAGTGTGTTGAATTGCTTACTTCTTTGGCAAATGCATGTATTTTTGCTCTAATCATGTCCGACGGGTAATGTTTCCTTGAAGACCCAAGAGCTCCTGACATTTATGTTGCCTTTCAGAAGCCTCGAGGTGAGAAACCTCCATGAATATTTGAAGTACATCCTCGATGTTCCAAAATTTCTATTCACCAAGAGGTAAGTGACCCTCACAAATATCCCAGGTTTGTCCTAGGTATTCCCAAATTTTGATATATGCCTCAAAACTCTTGACATTGTTAAGCATTTCACTCAGGATGTGAATGCTTTATGATCTTTTCGTTATACCTTAGTCTGGATCTAGGTATTTCGAATCATCTTAATCCAATATTCATCTCACCTAACATTGAGTGTCTATTGGTTAAGTTCCAAAATTCTTGTTATCTGGATGTCTCAAAACTCCGTTAAACATTTCACTTTGAATGTGAATGTTTTTCGATCTTTTCGTTATACCTTAGTCTGGATCTAGGTATTTGATCTTCTTAATCCAATATTCATCTCACCTAACATTGAGTGTCTTCCAAAATTTTTGTTAATCTGGATGTCTCAAAACTTTCGTTAAACATTTCACTGGATGTGAATGTTTTTCGATCTTTTCGTTATACCTTAGTTTGGATCTAGGTATTTCGAATCTTCTTAATCCAATATTCATCTCACCTAACATTGAGTGTTTATTGGTTAAGTTCCAAAATTCTTGACATCTCGATCCGGATCTGGATGTCTCAAAACTCTTCGTTAAACATTTCACGGATGTGAATGTTTTTCGATCTTTTTCATTATACCTTAGTCTTGGATCTAGGTATTTCGAATCTTCTTAATCCAATATTCATCTCACCTAACATTGAGTGTCTATTGGTTAAGTCCCAAAATTCTTGACATCTCAGTCTGGATCTGGATGTCTCAAAACTCTTCGTTAAACATTTCACTCTGGATGTGAATGTTTTTCGATCTTTTTCGTTATACCTTAGTCTGGATCTAGGTATTTCGAATCATCTTAATCCAATATTCATCTCACCTAACATTGAGTGTTTATTGGTTAAGTCCCAAAATTCTTGACATCTCAGGCTGGATCTGGATGTCTCAAAATTTTTCCCGTTTAGGCGACCGTAGGATGGTACGGGTCCTAGACACAACCAAGCAATGCCATACTGGGCGACCGTAGAATGGTACGGGTCCTGGGAAAGCAGGTCTTTGTAAAGTCATGTTACTATTCTAGGCGACTGTAGAATGGTACGGGTCCTGGACATGTAACACCAACTATCTCGAGTTACTCTACCCTCCTCGAAGGTAAGTTATTCCAGGTAAGTTCCTTTTATCACTGGCATTAGCATGTCCATGCATCATATAAATTGCATTTAAAAAAAACAAAAAAAACAAAAAAAACAAAAACAAAAACAAAAACAAAAACAAAAAATCCATGGCCTGCCAAAATATCATCCATTGCATGTGCATGGTCAAAATTTAGGTATCATATTGTCTTTGAATGCAACCTCTGCGAGCTCACCTTCAAAGAGGGGCAGCTGTTGACACCTAAATTTTGACTAATCATTTAGTAATTAATTGCATAAAAATTTAGGGATTAATCTTTAACCCCTAAGAAAAAATATTAAAATTACATCTCATGTAGTCGCATTTGCATCGGTACCAAAACGCAACCAAACACGGCAGCTCGCGGTCAATTACGTGCACAAAAGGTGGCCTCTCTCTTGCTGATTTGAAAGTACCCAATGAAAAAAAAAAAAGAGTTCTTTACGTCCATTGTCTCTTCCTCATTAATGCATGCACCATGCGTGGACAAAATTCGACGGACGTAAAAAAATTCTAGCCGCATGCGTGAAGAAAGCAAAGAAAAATCCTCCACTGCGCACGCGAGAATCCTGGAGAAAGTCTGCAAGAGCATGGGCTCATCATTTTATAATATTTTATAGTGAGAATTCTCTCCTTCCTGGAGAGCAAATCAAGAAAGAAGCAAGTAACAAGCAAAGAAAAGTCAATACTTGTGGCTAAATTAATGAGTGTC
Source organism: Eucalyptus paniculata subsp. matutina (assembly GCA_017140255.1). Taxonomy (NCBI): domain Eukaryota; kingdom Viridiplantae; phylum Streptophyta; class Magnoliopsida; order Myrtales; family Myrtaceae; genus Eucalyptus; species Eucalyptus paniculata. Next base: position 39,812,408 of record CM029441.1, read on the forward strand.
AGACGGTGGCCTCTTTATTTAAAAATCCGGACGTGAACAGCAAGGAAAAAAGGACTATTCACACTAAAGTGGGTTGGACTCCAAGAACCCTATAAATACGCAAGGGGGGAGGCCACGCAAAAAAGAAGAACGAAAATTTCCTGGAGAGATGGTGAGAGCTAATAAAAAAAAGTGAGCCCGTGCGGAGTGAACCTGCAAAAGAAAATATGAGGTCAAGGGGAGGAGATTAAAAAAGAAGGAAAAGGGGTGGGAGGAGAAAAGTAAAAAGGTAGAGGTGATTTGACCCCTACTGTTCATCATCTTCCCCCACATTCGCTGCCCCCATCCGCTGTCCCGGTTGCTGGCTTCTTCTTCACCTGCGCCTGCGCTGCGTCGACGCCATAAAACCGCAAGCCGCTCGGACTCCCTCGCCGTCCGATCCGTCGCGCCTCCGCAGCTGTGAGCACCGCCGCGCCCGGCGTCCAGCGACCGCATCTCAGACTGCCCGCGGTGCCGCCCCACCGCACTTCCGACCACGAACGCCCTCGCCACACCAGCCGGTCCCGCGGCGACACATAGCCCCGCGACCTACCTCGGCCGCAACCTCCGGCTCGCTGAAGCTCGTTGTGACGCCGTCGCCTCGCCCCACCGACGCCCTTGCTGCCTTGCTACCGTCGCTCCATTGCCCGCAAGCTCGTGCCGAAGCTGCTGTCCAGAGGCCGTGATTTGCTCACCGCCGTACTCCGTTTGTTCCCGTTCGCCATCGCCGCCCCGATCTTACGTCGCCGCCATACCAGCGTTGCTGTCACGCCAGATCCAGACGCCCGAGCGCCAGCGCCCCTCGCCGCGCCTCCTTCGCGAGCAACCTGCTCGCCGCCGCCCAAACCGCCCCCCGACGAGCCCACTCCAGTCGCAGCGCTCGTCTCTCTCACGACGATCTTGGTGCCAATCGCCACGGCCTCCGACCCGTTTTTGCCTGCAGGTCACCGGAGTTCCCTGACGCCGCTCGGATCCGAACCCCCTGCATAGCACCTGCTGTTCGCTATTGGCAGTGACCCGCGAGTCCCCTGCGCTGGCCTCCGCCGTTCCGCTTGTTGCCAGAGTTTTTCCGCCGCCGGTGTGCCTTCGCCGGAGCTTCCCTTGCCGAACCAGTGACCCACCATCACGTTGCTGCTCCGTTTGAGAAAGAAAAAAAAAAAAGAAAGAAATCCAATTAGGTAGTTTTATTTATTTGTTTATTTTATTGTTCATTATTATTTTACTTATTCTGTCTTTTAGTGGAATTATTCCTTTAAGGTATGATTAAAATTCCAACATGAAATAACCCCTCAAATTAGGGATTAGGAGTCCGATTTTCGCGCCCGAAATCCGACTCACGATCTCTTACAAAGATCGACAATCCAATCTCATGCCCGAGATTTGATTCGCGATTTAATTTAAAATTGACCAATCCGATCTCATGCGCGAGATATGATTCGTCAATTTTGGGTATTAATCTTATCTTGATTGGATTGGATATTGGGTTATTTGAATTAACTTTTGTTTTTAAAAAAAAAAAAAATTCAAAAAAAATGCAAGTTAGATTAGGGTTAGGGTTAGCGTATTTAGTTATTTTTTTTTTTTTTTAAAAAAAAATCCAAAAAATGCATTCAAGATATTAGTTTTTTTTAAGAATTGCACGTAGTCATTTTAGAATATGATTTTTGATTTTAAATTTTTACAACAAAAAATCCCAAAAAAAATTAGTTAATTTAGGATGCTAGTTTTTTGTAGGTTGCATAATAGGTTTTTTATGCATGTTTTAGAAGAGAAGAGATAACATGTTTTAATTTTCACTCTAATAGTTTTTTTTAGTGTTTTTTTTAAATTACGAAACATAAAAAATCATCATGCATTTTAAAATAGAATTGCATGTCTCATTTTTTTAGATCAATTTGCATCTTAGGTTAGAAATTGCTAGATTAAAATAACGTCTTAGTTTAAATCAGGATTTAGCATGACTTAATCCTAAGTTTAAATTGGATGGAATTTTAATTTAGCTAGGTAATATTTGCATTTGTCTTAATTTCGAATATCATGAAAAATACAAAATTTGTCTTTAGATAAATTAGTTTCAGTTTTTAGGATAAATTGCATTTTTAGGATAAATTGCATTTTTAGGAATAGAAATATCATGTGTACGTCATGTAGAATTAGGTTCATTTAATTAAAAATTGCCCGTCATTATAATTAGGTCATTTTGATTTGCATATTTAATTGTTGCATGTTCATTAAGAAAACACAAAAAAATAATAATAATATTTTACTCATGTCATGTAGTTTAGAACACATTGTCATACCATTCCATGCTAGATTAGTAGAATGCATTGCATATTAATAAGTGAAAACCAAAAAAAAAATGGAAAATTGCCTGTTAATTAGAAATCACACCTAGGTCTACTGATGTGGATCATGATTTAACAATGCAGATGCTTTTATTGCCATGAGGTAAGTCTTGTATTTTTCTTACTGGCTTTCTTGAGTGCTAAATTGGTGGATTGCGCACCCGCATGATCACCTCACATGTTAGGAAAGTGAATTAAAATCAATCCAAGCTGCCTGCAAAACATGTTTTTTTTTTTAAAAGAGAAAGGTACCGAAAGGGCGTTAGAGAAATCTAGCGTAACCAAGTCCCCGAACTCACAATCTCTGGTTCGTAGGAGTGAAGTAATTCTCCCGTTACTTTACTTGGGTTTCTAATCGACCCACCAAAAATAGATTAGTGGCGACTCCATGATAAAAATCATTTGCATATAAAGAACTTAAACCCTAAGTCGCGAATTGGTATGGGCTTGGGAGAGCTCGAGCTAAGTCTAGGCTTAGCAATCCATTAGCCGAACCCTTAGGTGGTCCAAACCCGCTTCTGGGAGGTCGCGACAAGTTTGAAATGTCTGATCTTGGTATGATGCATTACTTTCTTGGCATAGAAGTGGTACAATCGGGTGATGGGATCTTTATTTCTCAAAAGAAATATGTGGAAGAAATTTTGGACAGGTTTCGAATGAAGGATTGTAATCTTGTAAACACTCCAGTTGAGTTTGGCTTAAAGCTATACAAAGATCATGAAGGTTGTGTTAGGGAAATCCCTTATGATGTTTTGAAGATGACAAAATAAATCAAATGCTACTAACGTGTTTAATTGTTAAGTAATAGACCATGTAAATGATAGAACATGTAAAGGATATTGTCAAAGTCTAAAGACGGCCAGAAGACTGAACGTAACACATGTCCAAAGTCTATTCTGAAGATTTTCAAACCTCTGTGTCAAAGTCTGAAGATTACCAAACTTTAGTAACAAAGTCTGTTCTACATCAAAAGTCTGCCAACTCTGACAAATTCCAAACTGAACGTGAATGAAGAACCAGAAGATAGATTCTATGCTAAAGCTAAACTTATTCAGACTGTATCCAAACTTTAAAGCTAAATCTGTTCAGAAGCAGAATATGTTCAGACTGACATCCAGATTGTAAAGTTTATTGCACTCAGACTTTACATCCAGATTCGACAGAACGTAACACAAGCCCTAAAAGTATAACGACTAGTGATCTGGTTTGGATTCTACATCAAGATTGATTTGATTGACTCAATCTAATTGATTGACGATTGGATCTTGAAGACAAGAACTTTCTATACGAATAAACTCTACTTATGGAAACCAAGATTCTGTTTGTATGGGCGATCAGAATCAATTTGGAATTCTACTTTTGTCACTCAACGGCTACCAAATCTTCTTGATACAGATCTGTCCAATGGGTAGATTGGAAGACGATCCTCGAGATACTGTCCAACGGCTAGTTTGGAAGTGGAGGAGTATTTAAGGAGATCAAGGACCGATAAGCAAGTAAGAGACGGAGCGTAGAATTTATAATTCCAAAGTCTAAGCGAACTTTGATCATACACTTGTCTTTGGTGACCTTAAATGTTTGTGATCGTGAGAGAAATACCAAAAGAGTGACTTAGTGAGATAATGTGATCTACCTCTAAGTGTTTGCACTCAAGGTTGTAATCTCTTATTGATTGCATAGTGGAATCCAGCTAGAAGGCTGTTAGTGTGGGAGAGTGGACGTAGGCTTGATCTAAGCCGAACCACTATAAATTATGTGTTCTTATTCACTTCCCTGAGCTCCTTTATTTTGTTCGTAGTTCTATTTAACTGCTAAAGTCTGAACTCACTCAAAATCTGTTGCTCTTCAGACTCAGTTTCAAAAGTCTATTATTCTTCAGACTCAGTTTCAGAAGAAAAATATTTCTAATGTTCTTTGCCAAAAATTTTCTTCACACCTATTCACCCCCACTCTAGGTGTTCATATTAGCATTTTCAGGGAGGAAGGTTGACAACATACTTTACAAACAAATTGTGGACAGTTTGATGTATCTAACTGCAACAAGAGCAGACATAATGTATTATGTGAGTTTAATTAGTAGATATATGGAGAATCCTACAGAAATGCATTTGTTAGCTGCCAAGAGAATCCTTCGTTACTTGAAAGGAACTAGAGACTTTGGGCTATTTTACAAGAAGGGTGAAAAGTCCAATTTGTTGGGATTTACTAATAGTGATTATGCAGGAGATCAAGATGATAGGAGGAGCACTTCGGGTTATGCTTTTATGTTTGGGACAAGTGCTATTTCATGGTCATTCAAGAAGCAACCAATTGTCACATTGCCAAGTACGGAAGCTGAATTTGTTGCTGCAACAACTAGTGCTTGTCAAGCTATTTGGCTAAGGATAATTCTTGAGGAGTTGCAATTCAAGGAACTAGGAGCTACTAAAATTTTTTGTGACAAAAACTCAGCAATCAAACTCTCCATGTGACATCTCGATTTTTCCTCAAGTTTATTTTCAGTCAATTGAGTCGGGCAATTCATCTGTGCATATAGTTCGTTTCTCAAAGTTGGCCACTCACGAGAGAACTAGTCTATCGAGTAAAGTAATTAAGGAATTTTACCGCTTGACTTGGGGACTGATCACCCTCGGGTCGGATGCAAGAAAATTTCCCAAAAGCTATTCAGTGGACTAGGCGCGCTAAAATCGCACTAGAGTGAAATTAACCGTGAAATTGAAATTGAATTCTGAAATTTGAAAGTCAAAGGGTGTTGCAAATCTTATTAGGAAGATTGGATTAATTCATGGACTTTAATTTGGACTCAATTAGAAGAGAATTGATGGAAATTGAAATAATTAAATGTGCAAGAGCTTGGACCCCGGCGGAAAATGAATTGGACCTATTGAAAGATGTTGTGAGGATTTGAGTTAGTGGAAAGTGACATCAGCAGGTGATGTCATGGTGGAGGCCAAAATTAAGGAGAGCTTGACAAGTGTCACCAGCCGATTGGCCCACCAAAAGTGGGGGTGTCCCATCCACTTCATCTTCAACCTTGAGAGGAGAGAGATTGGGAGGGAAAAGAAAAGGAAGGAGAAGCCATCGCCGGATCCTCCCTCGCCCGAGCTGCCGTCCGCTTCTTCGCCGTCCGCACGTTGCGGCCGTCTCGCTCGCCGTCGCACGCCGTCGCCGTTCACCGCTCGTCCGCGTGTGAGGCCCCGGGTGCGAGCTCGTCGTGTCCCCGTCTCCGTCGCCCCCGTCCGAGGTTGGTCACCGTCCGCCGAAGCTTCCGTCGCCGCCGGCCGTCCGCTCAAGCCTCCACCGATCGTCGCACGGGCTGTCACCGGTTCTCCTCTGCCGTTTCTCCGCCGTTCCGTCGCCGTTCCGCCATCCCCTCAAGCTCGGTTAGTGCTGGAAGGAAAACCAGCAAGATCTAGGATCTTCCGGGCTCATTTTGGTCCCCTTTTAATGCTTGTTTGGTCTTGATCCGTGTAGGTTTGTCGTCAGCGTCGTCGTGCTCTTCGCCGGAGACCCATCGAAAGCGATTCGGTGAGTTTACCTCACTAATCCGCGATTAGCGAGTTAATGATGCCCTAAGTATGTTTAACTTAGGTTGATTGTGATTAGGTGGATAGATTGGCTCAATTAGTTATGGATTATATTAAGAGGATTTATTAAGATAAATGGTGTTTAGTTTAATGGTTAAGTATGTTTATTTTTAAATAACCTTGATGTGACTTAAAGGAGTTTATTTATGATTTAAATAAATGCTTCGAAATTGTTGGATTATTTAATAATATATCTTATTCCGAAATTCATTAAAATATTGTTTAAAAAAAAAACTCGAAAAATTTATTTTGACCCTAGTTGCTCAGAATTTCGTGCCGATCGCTGCTGTGCATGTAGAAATTGAAATTGATGATTGGTTGTGGCGAATTGAGTGTGATTGTGATTTATGAGGATTCTTTAAAAAACCCTAAGTGTGGGAATTTATGGGAGATTGGCCGTGATTAACCACCTATTAGAGGTCGTGCCTAGTGAGGCCGTGATTAACCACCGATTGGAGGTCGTGCCTAGTGAGGCCGGGATGGACCACCTATGAGAGGTCGTGCCTAATAGGGCCGCGATGAACCACCTAAGAGAGGTCGTGCCTAATGGGGCCGTGATTGGCCACCTAATAGAGGTCGTGCCCAATAGGGCCGTGATGGACCACCTATGAGAGGTCGTGCCTAGTGAGGCCGGGATGGACCACCTATGAGAGGTCGTGCCCAGTGAGGCCGTGATGGACCACCTAATTAAAGGTCGTGCCGAGTGGGGTCGTGATTGCCACTGGTTGTTATACCTTCCTATAGGGCCGTAATTAAGAGCAATGATTGATTTGCTAGAATGACATGTAATCAGCCGAGTCGATTGATCGCTGAGACGATCCCAGTGGTTGAATTGTTCTGATGATGTGATTGTGCTGCAGTTGTTTGGTTATTATGATTGCACGTGGTTGAATTATATAAACTGTGCTAACCTGCAGATGAGGGCTAAGACGAGGTAAGTCTCCTTGATGTTGTGGCTAAGCTACTTTGGGGTGTATTTACTTTCTAATAGGGGTTTAGGAGGGGTGAACTTGCTGAGACAAAGTCTCATCCCAGTTTGGGGAAAAATATTACAGGACCCTAGATGGCGAGACCCCCGGAGATGAGTGGCCTACCGACAGAGATCGACCAGACGACGGAGAGTGCTCCTGACCCCGGGAGTCCTTGGGTCTATCTGTTGATTAGGACCCTCATCTGGGTCCAGGTGAACGTGCATGACAGAGTTCCATACATGTTTAGAGCTTGGTATCGTACCGGAGCAGATGGTGTTAGGGTCGGCCCTCTAGATAGCATGGATATTCCGCTGGCAGTCTTGAATGCCATCCTGGGCAAAGGTGTGGTGGACCTTCCTACCGGTGGAGTGATCAATGCCTCGCCCCCGCAGTCTTGGGTGTCAGATCCTGAGGACGTAGGATCGTCCAATGGGGCTGACCTGTAGTTCTAGGGTGGTTGACTTTCTTTTGGCGGACTGATCCTTGCTATGTAGGTTGACCCCTTTTTGATGCACATAAACTCTAACCCATTTTTGGTGCATATAGTCTCCGGATCCTGTTGATGTATGTAAGACTTGGATTGTCGATGATGTATGGAATTATGCTTGTTTGATTTTGAATTAATTCTTCCCGCTGTTCTATCCCGCGAGTTTCGGTCAGGGGTTTCTTAAAACGTTCCGCATGCGCACTAATAATTAAATATTGAGGTTGGCGACACTACCTGGGAATGTCGCGTTTGCATGACCATGGCGGGTTGTTCCACGTGTCTTGGGGTTCGGGGCGTGACACTCCAAGAGTCATGTGCTACATGGAAGAAGCAAGCACATTGATGTGAAGTTTTATTTCTTGAGAGATCTTAGCAATGATGAAACAATTGATCTAATCTACTGCAGGAATGAAAATCAAGTTACTGATATATTCACCAAGGCCCTCAAGATGGAGTCATTTGTGAAGCTCAGAAGGTTACTAGGTGTTTGCACGTTGAAAACAGTCAAGGCTTTAAACTGAATGTTAGTAAACATTAGTTTAAGGGAAGGATTGTTGAAATAATAGTTATTTCCTTTTGCATGATTTGCTGATTTGGTTTTTCAGTTATTGGAGTTAGTGGAGTCATGTTTAGCCAATTTGTGTGTTAGTTGTCCTAGTTTTTAGGTGTTAGTGGAGTAAGTGCTTTATGTAGAACATGTGTAGTTATGGGTTCTATTTTAGTGGTATTTTTATATTATGTATTTGTCTTTTGTAAAAGACTTTGTTGTTCTGAATGAAAGATGAAGTTTCAGCTTCATCTCTCCTCCCTTTAGCAATTTAACAAAACGAACCCAGTCAAATTATGTACGGTGCAATGTAGAGATAATTGCAGGTTAGATGAGATGATAAGGAAAAAGGGCCAAACCTAGCAGGGAAGTTTGTTGCAGGTAGACTCCAAAGTGTTCCGGATAGTTTTTTTCTCCTTTCGTTCCCTCCTTATGAATCCTGCAATATCCTCATATATACAAGAAATCAAATCATTATGGGGATGAAACCCAGATGCAGATAACATACACAACAAGACTGATTGCTGGTCCAAAAACTTAACTGAAGTTGAACACAATCTAAAAAGGGCAAAGACGGGGGTTGAAGGATATGCTATATATATATCACGGCAATATTGGTGCAATTTTTGGAAATTTCCTGGAGGTGTCCGTAGCTACTCAGGTTTATTAACACTAATTAATAAACATGCATCTTCCCTCCTCGTGCAAATAGGTTCTATCATAATCATTCTTATGAAGTACATAGCGGACTCAAATAGGAGGCATCATTGCGTCCCTCAATTTATTCCCTGCGCACTTTAAAATGTTATTATAATTCTCTATCAAATATCTTAGAGAGGATAACAATGACGACCTAAGATAATTTATACCAAATTTGTAGCGGGACAGCTTCCCTTTTGGATATAGCCTGCTGGCTCCATTTTAATTTTCAAGACACGGTATCAAAAGGAGTACATATATACAATCCACAAAATTAACCAACGTACAATAGAGATAATTCGTCACATTGGCGAAAAGTACAAATAAATTCTGCCATGTACTCGATCAAGTCATGCTCAACCACTCGATCGTTTCCTTTGTCAAGTCTATGCAAGCAAAAAAAGTGGAACGTGATAGGAACATGAACCTCTCTTTCTGTGAGTCAATAGAAATGCTATTTAGAAGGTGCAAAATGTGTTCTATATTTATAAATCGACCAAACCATTTTAATGCACACCGGGGATATGATGATAAACGTGCTTGGATTTCACAATTTCCAACTTATTAGTTTAGGGACATGTACAGTTTCCTTTACTAGAATTAGGGATAGAATAGAATTCCGATAGGGATTCGACCAACTTAATGCACACCAGCCCCGGCCCACGTCGCTCCAATTGTCTTCCACCCTCTCCAGCGACCCGCAGAGGACCACGTCCTCGTTCTCCAGCACCTCAAACTATGACGCCACCCGTGATGCTGACGCTGTCGGTGCTCAGGCACGTCACCTCGAGCGCGTCCTTGTCGACGCAGTTGCGCTGGAGCGCGACGGATGATCGGCCTCAGCTCCTGGACGCGGCCGCCGTTGATCTCGAGGGAGATGCCGAGGTCGCCGGAGGAAATCGACGGTCCGGCGGGGGAGTTAGTCTCGCATGGCGGATTGCGATTGCAGTGATCGAGAGAGATCGAGAGAGAGATCGAGAGAGAGAGAGAGAGAGAGAGAGAGCATGTGGTGCGAATTCGTGGTTCTTTCGGTGCATGTACTGTTTCCTTTACTAGAATTAGGGATAGAATAGAACGTGATTAAAAAGGCCAAACCTGGAAGGGAAGTTTTCTGCAGGTAGGCTCAGATTACGCCGGATAGCTTTCTTCTCCTCTCGTTCCCTCCTTCTCGATCCTGCAATATCCTCGCGACGAAACGTCCCGCTACAAATATGCCCCGATCACCGCGCTCGCTTCTGGGGAACTTGCTGGAGGTTGTGTCCGTCGCTACACCAATTCATAAGCCCTACTTGTGCAGGTAGACTCTATCAAAGTCGTTCTTCTGGCGCGTTAATACTTGGCACCGGACCAAGAACCTGGAAATTACAGAGTGGACTTTTAAACAAGAAGCGTCAGAGCGTCAAGAGAGAGTATTTGTGACTTTTTACTTGCACTTTACATTCCAGAGTTCCGTACTAAGGTCCAAGAGTCGTGTACTCTTGTTAAACCTCAAAGATGTGATTTTCTTCTGCTTGGACTCGAAAGTCATCAGCATCTCTCTTCTAGAAACTAGATATTTTTGCCATCTATCTATTTTATTAAGTCCAAAAATGTGTTTGTCTCACCTTTTTACTTTTCTAGTGTTATATTTGCTACTCCCCTACACTAGTTTTATCAAGCAGCCATTTCATGCATGTCTAGTCAGTTATTATGCAAACCATGCAAACCACAAAAGCAGTAACTCTTCAAAAAGAAAAGAACGAGGTCTTTTATTTATAAAAGAAAGGATTAATAGCACAAAAACTTTCAAACATACACTCGTGCCACATTTATCCTCAACTAATTTTCGTAGATCACAAAAAACCCCAAAGCAGTACACCCATACCACATTTGTTGATGCTTAGAGTTAGAGAGAAAATAACAACAAAGTTTGTATTATGGCTCAACCCTAATTAGTGTTGAATGATATGTATTTATAGGAATAGTTAATTACAGACATGGTACCGACATAAATATAATTATAAAAATACCCTATGATACATATAAGATACACATTAAGAACATTACCCTAAATTTTTTTGCATCACAAAAAATCCCAAGCTGGTATGGCCACGCCTTATTTACCCCAAACTAATATTCATGTCATAGAAAATCCCAAACGTAAAGATAAGTTTGAGGTTAACGTGGTACAAATATATCGGCTTTGGGATTTTTTTGATACACAAAATTTAGTTTGAGATAAATGTGGAATGAGTATATCGGTTTTAAATTTTTTGCGACACAAAAATTAGTTTTAGATAATTGTGGCACTCAATTTGACATTCTTGGAGGTTTAAGAGAAAAGCATGATCATTGATCGATTCACAAATAAGGTTAGCACATTTGTAAATATGAAGCGGGCCTTTAATGCAAATTGGTCCTCCAACGATCCTAGTGGTTTTGATGTAAATACAATATTTTGAGGAAAATCATATTCATCAACTTATTTTGAAGTATATGTTTTTAGATTCAACTCTAACCTAATAAAGATTATACACACTACAAGTACTAAGTTGAGACAATATTTCATGTACATATAATGAGAAAACTATATAGAACTAAAAACCCGCGAATCCCCTAATAACATGCAATCTGTTTAGAGCGTGGGTAAACCTTGTAGATAAAAGAGCGGGACAAGTCCTATATAATACGTTTGTGTTCCCGAAATTTTGTGGTAATTTACCTGGAATCATCGCAAGGTTTGTCATATTTTATATGTAGTAATTTAACTCCATGGGTCGTAGTTTGTCTATAGTCGCAATTTCTAACCTATAATTAGCAATTTACCTTTAACCCGAAAATGGCAGCCCTTAATAATTAACCAATAACATAGTAAAGTACCACACATTTTTGTAAGTGACGGTACCTAAACTGAATGGTAGGTGTAATTTTCGTGTGACGTTGGGAATGACATATTAGCAATCATTATTCAAATGTGGTAATTTTCGTTTGATCCATTGGGAATGGTATATTAGTAATCATCATTCGAATGCGGCAATTTACCTTAAAGCATCGTAAGGCCAAAATTGTCGAAGTGCGTAACTTCCAAGAAATATTTTCTCTATAGTAGTAACTTATCTTAGAGATCATAATATTTCTTATACAGTTAGTAAATTTAACGGCCTGCTGGGAGTAATTCGTAATTTCTAGAAATCAGTAGTGACATCAACAATTTTCTATTACAGCCAGTGATCTCTCTTACATGTGCGTGTGCTATTATCTATCTAAAATCTTTTGAGGATCGTAACGTATTCTCTCTTAATCTAATGGCTTGGATTGAGTAGGATGGATCCCGTATTTTCCCATACGTGACTATAGAATTTCCTTATCTCGAAATTGAATTATGCTGGACCACTCAATAATGTGCGCCTTTGTTGTGTCCATGTTACCCATCAAACACAGTGGGAAGATGGGCCATCATGGTGTCTTAGTCTAACTCAAGGAAAGATTCTCTTTGAAAAGTTCATAGTCGCTCGTACTATCTTCACAAAGACTCGGTTGTCTGCGACCGATTCTAATTCTTGCTCAAACGTGTCCATAGTTTGTAGGAGAATGCATTTAATTAACTAGAACGAATAATGATAAAAAAATTATATTATGATGCGGCTAATAAAATAATGATAAAAGGTATGTTTTAGATAAGGAGAAAACGTTTACCTATTCACAATCCTTCAATTTTATTTCATGTGCACTTTGAAATGTTATTACAATTCTCTGTAAAAATATCTTACATGAAAAATGAATTAGTTGAGGAAAACATTCTTTTGTCTCTCTTAATCTAACGGCTCGGATTGAGTATGATGGATCACGTATTTTCCTGTACGTTTTCCTTATGTCGAGATTGAATTATGCTGGACCACTCAATTCACGTCCTTGTCATGTCGATGTTAGCCATCAAACACGGTGGGAAGATGGGCCATCACGGTGTTTGCGACCAATTCTAATTCTTGCTCGAACGCGTCCATAGTTTGTAGGAGAACGCATTTAATTAACTAGAACGAATAATGATAAAAAGTTTGTATCATGATGCGGCTAATAAAATAATGCTAACAAGTATGTTTCAAATAAGGAGAAGATATTTACCTATTCACGATTGTCACGACCTAATCTCGAGTGCACCACCTAGGTTTGGCTAATGGACTACTAAGTCTAAACCTAGTTCGAGCTCTCCCAAGCTTATATCAATTCACGATTTAGATTCAAGTTTTTATCATGCAAAAGATTATTAGCTGGAAATCAGTTTATGGTAGGTCGATTAGACGCCTAAGTAAAATAATGAGAGAATTTTTTTATTCCTACAAATCAGAGACTTTAGTTACGGGGACTTTATTACACTAGATTTTTCTAATACCATTTCGATACCATTCTTTTTATTTTCAAAATATCTTTGCAGGCAGTTTGGATTGGTTTTCGCCTATATCACTATCATGCAATGAGGTGATCACACGAATGCTCAATCATTATTAAACACTCAATGAATCAAATAAATTGCATCGAAAGAATTAAACACACAAAGCAAGCAATTTTTTTGGTTTTTTTTCTTATCTTGAAATTAGAACTTTACTATATGACGTGCACTTTAACTACATGACCTAACTCTATTGACAAGCAATTTCTTATCATGCAAAAGATTATTAGCTGGGAATCAGTTTATGGTAGGTCGATTAGACGCCTAAGTAAAATAATGAGAGAATTATTTTACTCCTACAAATCAGAGACTTTAGTTACGGGGACTTCATTACACTAGATTTCTCTAATGCCATTTCGATACCATTCTTTTTATTTTCAAAATATCTTTGCAGGCAGTTTGGATTGGTTTTAGCCTAAATCACTATCATGCAATGAGGTGATCACACGAATGCTCAATCATTATTAAACACTCAATGAATCAAATAAATTGCATCGAAAGAATTAAACACACAAAGCAAGTAATTTTTTTGGTTTTTTTTCTTATCTTGAAATTAGAACTTTACTATATGACGTGCACTTTAACTACATGACCTAACTCTATTGACAAGCAATTTCTAATCAAATGAACCTAACATGCAGACTATTTGACATGCACCTAATATTTTTTGTATTTTTTGTATTAAAATTCGTAATAAAAAAACTAATTAAACCATCTAAAATGAATAATTTTCTAATCTATTTTAGGGATTAATTTGACTTAAACCCTATCCTATCTTAGAAAACTATTTTTAAAAATGAGATTATTAAAATATGCAAACATCATCTAAGACCCTATCTATAATTAATAAAAAAATGTTATTTAGATCCTATTCTATTCCAAAATTATCTAAATGTGCAATCCTACCTATTCAAACTAGATAATGGTATCATGAAATCCTTTATATCCTGACGTGTAATCTAAAAAAAATGCAATCCTAATTTATGAAGCCAAGATTTGATTTTTCTTAGTGTTTTCCAAAATAAACAATTATCATATAGGCATTATATCTAGGCCATTTAGATATTCATCAAATGAATGATTAAAATAATTGAAAAAATAATCCGTTGTCTCACGGATTAAATTAACGTTATTTTAACCGTAAACATCACAACATGTAAGAAAGTTTAAAATAATTAAAAATTTGATCCAAAGTCTTACGGATCAAATTAATATAATGATTAAGAGTTAAAATACCATCAAAGCGTAAAAAAAAAATCAATATAATTAAAAAAAATTATCTAACGTCTTACAGATCAAATTAGTAATTATAGTGATTTTTAGACAATAATATCCTATCGGATAATGCCTAAAGTATCCATGTAATCAACATTGGCATCAAATATTCCGATTTAGGCAATAATATCGAAACGAAACTTGATTTAAGAAAACTACCTTATTTGGACCAGCACCAAAGATTTGTGAACGGCGGTTCGTGTCGGGGTCAGGCCGTGACGGTTGGACCAGCAGTAGGTCGGTGTCGAGTCAACGAGCTCAGGACAATGGGGCTCGCAGCTGGGGGTGCTCGGCACGGCTCGTTGTTTGGCTGAAGGAAAGGGCTGCTCACGGTGTGGATGCGTGTGCCGAGAGGTTGCTCGCGACAAGGACGAACCAGTGAGCCCTTGGTGCTACGACTTGCTGTTTGTGGTTAGGCGCGGCAACAATTCACTTAGGGAAACCTGCAACATATAATCAGTTTTGTCCGTATGAATAAGTAGCGGCGCGCTCTTTGGTCTTGCTGTTGGTGTACTGAAGATAACGCTGATGCTTGTTGGTGGATATCACAGTTACAGGGCTGCTGGTTGTTCGATTTGGTGCACCAGTGCTGAATCGAAAACTGCAAAGGCCACCTTTTGGCATGCCGGACCTTGTGAGGAACACCGCCAAGCAGACCATCACTGTTTTCGGTAAGTTTTCTGCACTTTATTCTCTTGGTAATATCTACTGCGCCATGTCCAGTGTAGTAAACAAAGGCGTGAACGTAGAGGTGCTCCGTCGTATGATGATGGTGAAGAACGTAAGGTGACGAAGATGAGGTCTAATGGTGATCATGAAAAATTTCCTCCAAGTGGAGATGTCAATGCCTGCGGAGGCAAAGAGAAATTGACTTTGAAGACTTCGTCTGGATGCTCTTCTCCTTCTTGATGTGAATCCCCCACTTCTCACGATTTTCTTTTCCGCATGGACGATCTCTCCTTTTTTAGGAGCTTAATCTGGACAGGAAGCAGAAACACGATTGGAATAGTTCAAATAGCAAAATGGAATAGTACACAATCAAATTAAAGAAAAATATGCTCGACTTAGCTTAATGATTGTCGTCAATGTCCACGAAGCAAGATCAACGAAGGACGTTAGGAGGACTTGGATGACTGCTGAGATCGCTGGAGTTGCTGCAGCAACAAGCAGCAAGAAAGACACATTCGGCCTGATGAGAGGCTCAGTATTTTGTTCTTTCTATTACGAGCTCGACCCTCACATTTTTAACGATCGCTTCTCTCCCACAACGTAGACTCATAGAGGAAAGCGATGATTATGATGATAAAGACCTCTCCCTATCTCTCTCTCAGAGATTGTCTATCGAACCTCTCTACGTTTCTCACCATTTTTTCTCCTGCGAGCTCCGCTCTCCTCATTTGTCTCTAGCGAGTCCTCTTTTATAGGCTGAGAATGGTTTTTTTTTTTTAATATTTCATTTCCTTTTTCAACTTTTCCCATCTACCCATATCAGATTCAAACTTACTTTCTCAATATGCATGAAAATCAATTTTTGCTCGCCTATAGCCTCCTGAATATATCGTCGACATATATGTACTTACGCGCAATATTCTCTTTTATCTTTTTCCAATATTTCATCCGAAACCTTCCTTTCTGCCAAGAAATATTTCCCTTGGTGTATATTACCTGAATATATGAAAAATCTCTTGTCATATCATCGAATATTGGAAGAATAGAACAAATCCTTTCTGAAATATATCTATCTCCCAACTCATAAAATTAAAGCCTATTTGTTGTCAATCAGTTCAATGCAAATGCGATAAAAATAATATAAACTAAATAATGAATGCTTCTAAAACTATTTGTTATTTTTGTTTAGGGGTTAAAAATTAATTCCTAATTTTTAATGCGATAAACAACTAATCAGGTTACCAAAATTTATGTGTTAACAACGATCCTTCAGATTTATTTCATGTGCACTTTGAAATGTTATTACAATTCTATGTAAAAATATCTTACATGAAAAATGAATTAGTTGCACTCTGAGCATCACTTGTACTATCCGATCGCCAGTACATACATGCAAAATGAATTAGTTGGGGAAAACATTCTCTTGTCTCACACTCATGTTAACCTTTTTTATCTTTCTTTTTTTTTTTTAAATCTTTTTTCATTTAAAAAAAATCAATTTTTAATTTTTTTTTTTTTTTTTTTTGTCTGTCTTGGCCAATCTCTCGGTCACGACAATTGTTGCAACTTGTCATAGGCGAGCCTTAAGCTCACTAGCCTTGGGTGAGGTCCAAGCGAGCTCAAGGCTCACCACTCGCTCAATTGGCGATGAGCTCAAGCCCTAGCTTGCTGCTCACCCGATTGATGGAGAGGTAAGGCTCCAAGCTTGCTAATTTGGCTCCCTACTCGCCGAGCTCACCGATCTAGCAAGCGGTGAGCTCGAGGCCCTTGCAAGCCCACTCACTTGGCTCGCTGATCTCAGCGAGCCTGAGCTCACCGCTCACCAAATCGACGAGCCAAGCGAGCGGCATGCTCAAGTATTGCCAAATTGGCGAGCGCGAGCCTCTAGCAAGCTCGAGCTTGATCGCCGATGTCCAGCGAGCGAGCTCAAGCTCGACTTTGACTAGTCACTAGCTGTTGTTGTGGCTAGTGACTATCTAAGTAGTACTGATACGGACACACGACACAACACGACAAGACACATCATTTCTCAAAAATAAAAAATTCCGACACGTTGTGACACATTATATATTAAATTAATTTTTTAAATTAATTTGATTCAAATTTATAAATAAATAGCTAAATTTAACAAAAATTATTGATGAAATTAATAATTAACAAGAAATTAGAATGAACTTATTTAAATAAACTTATGATATTATATAATGCTCAAAATTTATTATTATTTAACATTCAATATTTTTATTTTTCGAAATCACTTTTTAATCTCATTTATTTATTTTTTTACCAACCCCCACCCTCCCCAAAAAAATTATTTCAATGCTTTTATTTGTTGACCCAAAAAAGTCCTCCCATCCATTTATTTAACCCTCTCCATCCTGCCTTCCTTTCCCCCACAATTTTTCAGTTCCTTCCTTGAAAATTGAAAAAACACTCCTCCACCCACCCCCTTCACGCCAAGTCCCATCAAAATCCCCACATTCAATTTCTTTTTTATACTTTTCTTGTTAAAAGCCTAAAAGTAAAGAGAAGCAAACTTCTTGCTAAAAATAAAAATAAAAATAAAGGGAAGCAAATTTAAAAATCCTAGCAACTGACGCCTCTTCCTCCTCCCACGACCTCTTCTTCGTGATCTTTGCTCTCTTTTGCAATCGCTTGCCTCCAACTCTCCCTCCTTCGCAACTGCAGCCATAGCCTCACCTCTAGCCCTCCATGGCAGCATCGTAGTTGCGGCCCTCTAGGTCGCTCTTCCTTTGGCCCTCCCTTCCAGTTGCAGCCTTGCCATCGCTCGCAACCTCGCCTCCACTCCATCACCTTCTTCAACGACCTTCGCACTTGCAGACCCGCCCTGGAAACCCACGCCTCTCACAATTCCAGACACGCGTGTCCGAATGTGTCCAGAAGAGTTGACGACGTGTCGGAAATTCGACATGCGTTGACCATGCATGTCGAACATGTGTCGGGGTGTCCAACACGACATGAAAGCTTCTAGAATGTGTATGTGCTTCATAGGTGACTATTTGAAGAAGAGGAAGACAAAAACAAAGAAAATAAAAATAATTAAAAATCCATTTTTTAAAATATAAAATATTAAAAATTATATTTTAGAAAATTAAAAAAGAAAAAGAAAAAGAGTGCATGAAAAAAAAAAGATTTTCCTTACCGAATAGCGGAAAATATCTTCCGCTTCTTTTCAAGTTTCGACCGAATGTCACAATATAATTACCTCTTCCAAAAAATTGACTTCTTGAAAAATATTTTTCAAAAAAGTCATTTTTCGCAAAACAAAAGAAATTTCGGTCCGAATTCCCTAACTTCCCTAATATTAGGTGTGAGTCGAGTACTTCTCATATGCCATGCAGTAAACCATTTAGCGATGGACATGTGTCGTCCAAGCCCACACGGATATTATTCAAAATTGCTACAGACCCCCTCTCTCTCCCCTCTCTCAATCCAAGCCCACATTTGCAACAGACCCTCTCTCTTAATTTCCCTTGAAAAGTACCAACACTTCTCTCCTCTCCTCTCTTCTGCCTCACTCCCACTTAAGAAAACTTCTACTCCTCTTTGTTTTCTCAAAAACTTCAATGGAAAATTCCAAATAAGAATCTGAAATGTTCTTATTTTCTCAAATAAGGACTTAAAGTGGACAAAGTGCCCTTAAATAAATCTTGTTTAAATAAAGGCTTGAAGTAATCATAACAGTATCAAAAAATAGCCTAAACTTACTATTTAGTGAAGGATTATTTCATCTTTTAAATTTTTTAAATTTTTTTCCTTTTTTCTATTTTTTCCTTCCAAAAAAACTATAAAAATTAAAAATAAAATAAAATAAAAGATGAACACGCATGGGAGGAGGCTCCCTCCCTCCTATGGCCACCTCCCCATTGCTAGTGGGGCGATGATGATAGCCGACGAGGTTGCCAGCATTGAGGCGAGGCCCTTGCCTTTGGTCAGCAAGAGTCGTCAACCCTCACCTAGGCGTTGGCAACCATGCTAACCATCGCCGCTACCCCCATCAACAATGAGGCTGCAGCCACAAGTGAGAGGGAGCCCTCCCACCTCCATTTTTGCTTCTTTTTTTCAATTTTTTTTTTAAAATTTTAATCTAATTTAATTTAATTTTAAATTATTTTTTATGAAAATATCCTTGATTGGCCAGAATTTTTTGCCAGCGGGCAAGCCGGTAAGACTAGGTCCTTATTTGAAACAACCGTAATTACTTCAAGCCATTTTTTTAAGATTAGTATATTTATTTCAGATTCTTATTCGAAATGAGGTCTACTTTATGCCTTTATTTAAGAAAATGAGTGCATTTCGGGGCTTTATTTGAAATTTTTCGACATTTCAAAGAAGGAAGGCTTCTCACTCTCCCTCCCATTACTATGAGGGCTTCTCTCTATTCGGGGACGAACCACGGTGTTGCCTTCGGCTCTACCATCACCTCTTAGAGCCTCATCGGAGGCTCCAACGAGCTTGAGTTGAACCTTGTGCGTGCTTCGCTCCTCTCTCTCACCTGGGTTTTGGGAAATCAAGCGACGAAGAAGAAGCTTCTCCATTTTTTTCTGCTTTTTCTTGGCAACATTTCTTCTTTTTTTCACTCCACCCATATCCCTATTTCGACATCACCATTTGAAAAGCTCCTCTGCCGATGGTAAGCTCAAAGTGCTCTTGTTCTTTTACCACCACATTTTCTGTTGAAGTTTGTTTCTTTTGAAACTATACAAATACTCTAGCGAAGAAGAGGGAAAAGAAAACAGAAAGAAATAAAAAATAAGAAAAGCTAAGTTTATGGTGACTGATTTAGTAGATCTTTTTATTGAGTGATGTGACAGATTTTTTTAGATGTTGAATGTGGTCCGCCCGCCAAATAACTTAGTAAACCAACTTTATATACCAATTAAATAATCAAGGATAGCTAAAAAAAATGGCTTCCTTCACTTAACAGTGACTCCGGAAATATGATCTTCAATGAATTTAAAAACATTGTCGATGAACTCAGTCACCGGGTTTGTATAATCTTACAAAACTTTGAGGTAAATTAACACATGTGAATGATGGTTACTGATTTATCATTTTCAAGGATATAAAATCAAAATGATTAAGGAAAATTACTAATTTCATGTACCATTCATTACTTATGGCAGTTTGACATATTTTACTAAATTATGGGATAGTTACTAAGTGTCGGTATTTTCATGTTACGAACCCTATACTCACATTATAATTTATAGTTATGAATTACTAGTTATAAGTGCAAATAAGTTAGATTACTACCCATAAAGATAAGTTACTAAGGGACCCCAAAAGCACTCCATCAAAACTATACGGTGAACCGCATAAATCATCCCTCTGTTTTTCTCTACAGATGGACTTTTTTCCTTATGTATTGGCCGATTCCAACATTGCCTCAAAACCAACGGGCACATTACGCTAAAACAGCTCATAGAGAAATCGTCATACCGTAAGAAATGCTTTTGATATCAGTGCGTGGACTTACCGTACATCGAAAATTACACACGCATATATAATATAAACTCTATGGTTTAATTGGTTTATCTACATTTATTTGCGGGTACCTCAATTAAACTTCATTCGTCGCCTTAGGAAAATAACGTTTTTATTAACGATTGAGGTTTAGCGAAACATTGAGAAAAGCAACGTGCAAAATAAAAAGATCTGCATCTTTCTGAACTTAGGCGCTGGTAACGCATAGGTGAATACGAAAAACTCTCCGACGATGTCTGCCAGGTTTGCTGACAGGGACCCGAAGAGGGCTCCGATGATGAGCTGAAAAGCCACTTTTACTATTTCCAGAATCTGCCGCAACGTTTTTTTCACGTGGATGATCAGTTTGCTCTTTTGAGCTTCCTTCCGCTGCAGTCTCTATAATCTTCTTCTTCATACACCCGACGTGGCAACTGTAGTTCTTGTAAGAGTTTTTTCAATGTGGACTAAATTTATTGATATTGTAATTTACTATTTTTACGGTTACCGTAAAACGGGATTGATATAAGGTGAGATAGAATGTTTCTTAATTAGTCTAATATGGGTTGGTTAGTATGGGCCGAGTTGAGCCTGGCCCGTAATGAGAGGGACTGGCTGAAAACTCTATAAATAGTGCTCAAGTCTTTCCTCTAACCCTAATTCTCACATGTATCCTCACCTAAGGGGCATTTACCTAACGTTACACGTGAGGGGGCGGCCTCATTGAGCCAGTGATACGGAGGGCAATAGAGGAGAAGGACTTGCGCATGGAACATTGTGTTTCCGCTTCCGCTTCAAGAACAGTGGATCTCCTTGATGAGTGGGTAATCCCTTTTCTGCTTCCGCTTTATGTTCGATGGATCCCAAAATAAGTGCGTTAATCTTTCTACTCAATTATATATGTTCTTGTTCTAGTTAAGGAGATCTTGGGTTGCGCAATTTGCGTCCAACATGTGGTATCAGAGCAACCATAACCCTAGAACTTGGAATGCATAAAGTTTTTGCCATAATTTGTGATTTTCAAGATTTTTTGTTCAATAAAAATAAAATTAAATCACAAATTCGGACTAAGTTTGGCGAGACGAGCAAGACGGTCGGCGGCGCGTCGCCGGGGGAGGCCGCATGCGCCCCCACGCGCGGCCACGCGCCGCCTGGGCGTCGAAGATGTGCTTCACGAGCATTCACGCGCATTCACGCGCATTCACGCGCCCGCGCGAGGGCTCCACGTGTCGCGCACTCAGGAGGCGCGTGCGGGCGCGTGGAGGCTCCAATTCGCACGTGGCCGGTGGCGATGGAATCGTATGATTATTCTCTACGTCATGGTGTATTTATTTTACTTTTTTTGATGATCTTATGGATGTGAAAATACATACAAACCCTAAATACGTGCTTTTTAATGTATTTTTGCGTATTTTTTCTTGTATTTTTCTGTGATTTTGAAAATGCAGGTGCTGGGTTACTAGTATATTATCACATAAACATTATGAATGTGTGATTCATTAATAAAATCAAATTTTATTATAAATTAAAGTTGGCTTAATGAGATGCAACCATTATGGAATAGTAAATGAGTTATGTATTGAACTGATGAGAAACAGTAAATGTTATGAAACTTTTGTTGCTCAAGCATATTCCTTGACACACTGGTAATCTTTGAATGATAGACGTTCTTAAGAACTCGTGACCAAATTGATTGTACTGATTAACATATCTGCTGTATGTAGGTAATGCATGTCAATTAAGTTACTGCATATTGCACATGAACTCATCTGGTTACTTGTTAATGTCTATCAAGTTAAATATATATTTTATGGTTAATGAGTATGATAACATTTACACAGAGCAATAGTATCTACTGTTAAATTTTAGATATTTTGTTCTCTTATTTGACTCAATTAATAGGCCACTGGTTGATTACAATGATAATTTGTTACCTAAAATTAATTAATAAATCAGTTGTTGGCCTTGGAGTCATTTTTGCCTTATGAACTCATGAGTGATAATGGATCAGCTGTCAAGCTTGTCGATTTGTTGTACCATGTATTACTATTGATGTTAATTTGTGAGAGATATTTTAGATCAGCATTCTTTTTATGTTGTTATGGTAATATGTAATTGTGGTGCATAAGAGATGTTTTATTCTCTGTTATGAGAAGTTTCTTGTGTTATTGTGATCAATGATTTCATTGGAATCTGTCTGAATAAAGTAATGTAATTAGCATGATATGTGATTTTGGTGATATGCTGCCCCTATCACTAAAGTTAAAATCACATGTATATGGTGTATGTGAGGAGTAAAGTTTATATCCTTGGTATGAGAGAATTTCAATGATTCAATTGAGTAGTGACCATCAAAGTGGCACACTTGATTGGGTTTGAGAAATTTTGTTCTCGTATGATGATTGTGATGTCTCCTGGTCTAATGCGTAGTCATACTCCCAAAGGAGGTGATTGTGTATTAGTTCATGGAGGGATACATGATAGTATGGTGGATGAGT